>CM059431.1:98750051-99350051 GCA_030390025.1 Squalus acanthias
TAGAGGTGCTGCAACACCCAAACTGGGTGGCGTGGGGGTAATTACAGCACAAGTTTCATTATAAATTCCTAATGTAGGCATTTTATAAATGGGTGGGTGGGGGAGACTGACTGACTGGGAAATGTGTGCAGATGTTGCAATAGGATATACACGAGCATCTATTGAGTGCATGTTGTGCAGTTTTGAGAGTCAATAAGGAGAAACTGTTTCCAGTGGCAGGAGGGTCGGTAACCAGAGGACACAGATTGAAGATAATTGGCAAAAGAACCAGAGGGGAGATGAGAATTTTTACGCAGCGAGTTGTTGTGATCTGGAATGCGCTGCCTGAAAGGGTGGTGGAAGCAGATTCAATAATAACTTTCAAAAGGGAATTGGATAAATACTTAAAGGAAAAATGTACAGGGCTATGGGGAAAGAGCAGGGGGAGTGGGACTAATTGGAGAGCTCTTTCAAAGAGCTGGCACAGGCACGATGGGTCGAATGGCCTCCTACTGTGCTGCTAGATTCAGTGACTCTATGATCACTATTTGATACAGGCAGTTCAAAGTGTAAAATGTTGCTTTGTGTGTGGGCTGTATCGCAATTGCCCCAGGGTAAGGGGGCTGTATTAGAATAGTTTCTGTTAACCGTGTGATCATCATGGCTGGGAATTTTTTTTTTGCCAGGTATTCTTGGCTGCTTTCCCACTTGATGATGATTAATGCTGTTTCATTGTGGTTTGCATTCAATGATATGAGCCTGAAAATTGTGAAATCCTCTCCTGTTCCAATCAATCATGTGCAACATTCTGGTCGGTCAATCAATCCCGCCCCTTCTGTACCCGCCCCTTCTGTGTTGGGAAGTGGAGAGTCTCCATTTGGGGCGTATTGTCTATCTCATTACATATCTAGTTTTACACCAAGAGTTTTTCCTGCATTGACCTGTGGTTGAAGGTCTGGTTCCTTTACGACTCTGATTTGAATTATAAATTCTATTTCTATAAACTGCACATTCCAGTTAATTGAATACAATAGCAAAATACTGCGGATGCTGGAAATCTGAAATAACAACAGAAAATGCTGGAAACACTCAGCAGGCCAGGCAGCATCCGTGGAGAGAAAAACAGAGTTAACGTTTCAGGTCTGGGACCCTTCATCAGAACTGGAAAAAGCTGGAGATGTAACAGATATTAAGCAGGTGCAGAGACAGGGGGGGGGTTTAGGAGGGGAGGAAGGAGATGAAAGAACATTCTGTGCTTATGTAAGAGGCAGGAAAGGTAAAATGTTGCAAATGGGAATGGCAAAATCATACAGCATGAAAAATGGGGGCAGGGATTATTGTCTGAAATTGTTGAACTCGATGTTAAGTCCGGAAGGTTGTAAAGTGCCTCATCGAAAGATGAGGTGCTGTTCCTCGAACTTACGTTGAGCTTCATTGGAACAATGTAATAGGCCGAGGACAGAGAGATCAGAGTGGGAGTGAAGCGGAGAATTAAAGTGACAGGCTACTGGAAGCTCAGGGTCACCCTTACGGACTGAACGGAGGTGTTCCGCAAAGCGGTCACCCAATCTGCGTTTGGTCTCCCCAATGTAGAGGAGACCGCATCGTGAGCAGCGAATACAGTATATTAAATTGCAAGAAGTACAAGTAAATCGCTGTTTCACCTGGAAGGGGTGTTTGGGGTCCTGGACAGTGGGAAGGGAGGAGGTAAAAGGGCATGTGTTGCATCTCCTGCGCTTGCACGGGAAGGTGCCAGGCGAAGGAGAAGGGCTGTTAGGGGTGATTGAGGAGTGGACCAGGGTGTCGCGGAGGGAGCGGTCCCTTCGGAATGCTGAAAGGGGAGGTGAGGGGAAGATGTGTTTGGTGGTGGGATCACGTTGGAGATGGCGGAAATGGCGGAGGATTATCTGTTGAATGTGGAGGCTGGTGGGATGACCTGAGCTTCCGGTCGCCTGTCCGTTTAATTCTCTGCTTCACTCCCACTCTGATCTCTCTGCCCTCGGCCTATTACATTGTTCCAATGAAGCTCAACGTAAGCTCGAGGAACAGCACCTCATCTTTCGATTAGGCACTTTACAGCCTTCCGGGCTCAACATTGAGTTCAACAATTTCAGACGATAATCCCTGCCCCCATTTTTCATGCTGTATGATTTTGCCATTCCCATTTGCAACATTTTACCTTTCCTGCCTCTTACATAAGCACAGTATGTTCTTTCAACTCCTTCCTCCCCTCCTAAACCGCCCCCTGTCTCTGCACCTGCTTAATATCTGTTACATCTCCAGCTTTTTCCAGTTCTGATGAAGGGTCCCAGACCTGAAACGTTAACTATGTTTCTCTCTCCACGGATGCTGCCTGGCCTGCTGAGTATTTCCAGCATTTTCTGTTGTTATTCCAGTTAATTGAATGTTGGTCCTTTTTAAATAAAAAGATGCAATTTCCACTTTTTTTAATGTATTCAAATTGGTTTCATTTTAAAACTGGAAATGTCCCTCTAATTCCCCCCCCCCTCCCCCAGTTCTATTACTTGACAAACTCGTGATCAACTTAGTTTTGATGCCTCATGTGAATTTTCTTCTCCTCTTTCTCTGTCTCTCTCTCTGAAGGATTCCTTTCTCAGCATCTCTTTTTTTTTCAAGACCTAGCTGAGGTCAAGAATTTGCTACGTGACACTTTTGTAAAGATCAATCTGCTTCTTGGCAGCATTGCAATGAGGTGGTGATGCTGCTGTTGCCCACACAGCTTCATAATTAGTTGGCTCGCAATTTCCAATCGCACTACACAGCAGGGCCCTCCAATATTTTATAATAGAAACAGGAAATGCTGGAAACACTCAGCAGGTCAGGCAGCATCTGTAGAGACAAACAGAGTTAACGTTTCAGGTCTGGGACCTTTTGTCAGAACTGGAAAAAGTTAGAGATGTAACAGGTTTTAAGCAAGGGGAGAGGGGGCAGGGGAGGAAAGAACAAAAGGGAAGGTCTGTGATAGGGTGGAAGGGAGGAGAGATTAAATGACAAAAGGGATGATAGTATAAAGCAGAAGGAGATGGTAATGGGACAAGTAAAGAAACAAAAGATGGGTCTGGAGGAGGTGTAAATGGGAATGGCAGAATCATCAACAGCTGCCGACTGGAAAAAATAGGGGCCGAGGTTAGAGGTTATGGTCTGAAATTGTTGAACTCGATGTTGAGTCCAGAAGGCTGTCAAGTGCCTAATAGAAAGACGAGATGCTGTTCCTTGAGCTTATGTTGAGCTTCATTGGAACAGTGTAAGAGGCCGAGGACGGAGAGGTCAGAGTGGGAATGGAGCGGAGAATTAAAATGACAGGTGACCGGAAGCTCGGGGTCCCCCTTACGGACTGAACGGAGGTGTTCCGCAAAGCGGTCACCCAATCTGTGTTTAGTCTCCCCAATGTAGAGGAGACTACGTCATGAGCAGCGAATACAGTATACTAAATTGCAAGAGGTACAACTAAATTGCTGTTTCACCTGGAAGGGGTGTTTGGGGCCCTGGACAATGGGAAGGGAGGAGGTAGAAGGGCAGGTGTTGCATCTTCTGCGTTTGCACGGGAAGGTGCTGTGGGAAGGGGAGGGGCTCCAATATTTTGTCCCTCAAGCCACACTTTTATGTGGCTCCATGCTACAAACAAGTTTAATTCCTGTTCCATTAATTCCCAGATATCTCAAGTTTCAGATCTTTGGTGTACTGATTTTAGAATTTATTTACCAGCCTCTCAAAAGTCAAATAGGCAAACCAGCAGATAAGAAACATAAGCTCAATTAAGACTTGAGTTATCCAGTTTCAAGGGTCAGATTGTCAGGGTTCAAGGTTGCAGTTTGGACATCCCCCACTCTACAGAATTCAGCCCAGGATCTGTTACTGGTCCAGGAAATGCATTAAATTCTTATCGCTGTCGCAACAACACTCAGTGCATTTGTACATAATTATATTAATCTCAAATAGGGCGAAAACTTTTCTAAAAAGTTGGTTGTGAAGCAATCTGGTTGAATTGTTGACCAGACGTGGTGTAAAGGAAGACCCTCTAACTCGGGCTGTTTGTTATTGGAGGGGTGGGTGACATTTTCACTGGAGGGAGTGCAAAACAGGCGGTGGTGGATCAGCTGCCTGATACCCGCCTTCCTGCCTGATGATTCTTTCCATTGAAGACAAATGGAAAGTAAAGTCGGTGGGGTGTGTAATAGGGGGCCGGTCCAGTACAGGCAGTTTGCACCCCTCCTCCCAAATGCTTCTCTGACCTTGCCCCACCCCACCCTACCTTGGTGTCCTTTGCTCCTCAGACACTGGCTTATTCCTTGTTCCCTATTCTCTCTCGTTCACCATTGGCTCCTTTCAGCCATCATGCCTCAAGCTCGGGAAGGAAAGCAGGGAGATCCGAAGTCTTGGTGGTTTTCTTTACCTCTTCTTGCAGTGCTGTTCCTCCAATTTCATCTACCTACCCTTCTCTTTCCCTCTGTCCTTTTTTTAAAAAAAAATTAACGTCTTCATATGACGCATCCTGAGATATTTTCTGATGTGAGGGATACTATATTACCTAGAATGTACAGCACAGAAATAGGCCATTCGGCCCAACTGGTCCGTGCCGGTGTTTATGCTCCACACGAGCCTCCTCCCACCCCTCTTCAACTCACCCTATCAGCATATCCTTCTATTCCTTTCTCCCTCATGTGTTTATCCAGCTTCCCCTTAAATGCATCTTTGCTATTCGCCTCAACCACTCCCTGTGGTAGCGAGTTCCACATTCTCACCACTCTCTGGGTAAAGAAGTTTCTCCTGAATTCCTTATTGGATTTATTAGTGACTATCTTGTATTTTTGGCCCCTAGTTCTGGTCTCCCCCACAAGTGGAAACATCTTCTCCACGTCTACCCTATCAAACTCCTTCATAATTTTTAAAGACCTCGATCAGGTCACCCCTCAGCCTTCTCTTTTCTAGAGGAAAAGAGCCCCAGCCTGTTCAGTCTTTCCTGGGGCATATATCCTCTCAGTTCTGGTATCATAGGGAACGGTAGCATAGTGGTTATGTTATTGGACTGGTAATCCAGAGGCCTGGACCAATGATCTGGAGACGTGGGTTCACATCCCAGCAGCTGGGGAATTTAAATTCAGTTAATTAAAAAGCTAGTATCAGTAATGGTGATCATATAACTACCTCATTGTCATAAAAACCCATAATGTCCTTTTTTAGGGCAGGAAATCTGCTGCGCTTACCCAGTCTGGCCTATATGTTGCAATATAGAGTCATAATGGCACAGAAGGAGGCCATTAGGCCCATCGAGTCCGTGCCAGCTCTCTGTAGAGCAATCCAGTCAGTCCTGCTCTATCCCCGTAGCCCTGCAAGTTTATTTCCCTCAAGTGCCTATCCAGTCTCCCCTTGAAAACATTGAGTGTCTCCGCTTCCACCACTTCCGTCGGCAGCGAGTTCCAGGTCATCACCACTCGCTGCGTTAAAAAAGTTTTTCCTCACATCCCTGTATCTCTTGCCCAAAACCTTAAATCTGTGTCCCCTAGTCCTTGTACCATCAACTAGTGGGAACAGCCTTTCCCCGTCTAGCCTATCCAAACCCGTCATAATCTTGTACACCTCTATCAAATCGCCCCTCAACCTCCTTTGCTCTAATGAAAACAAATCCAGCTTCTCCAACCTTCCATGTAGCTAAGATCCCCCATCCCTGGAACCATTCTGGTAAATCTCCTCTGCACCCTCTCAAGGGCCTTCACATCCTTCCTAAAGTGTGGTGACCAGAACTGGACACAATACTCCAGTTGTGGCCTAACCAGTGCTTTATAAAGGTTGACGCTTACCTGCCCTTTGAAATGGCAAGCCACTTGGTTAAAGGCAATTGGGGATGGGCAATAAATGCAGGCCTTGCCAGCGATGCCCGTATCCTGTGAATGAATTAAAAAAAAAAGAAAAATCATCCTTGTAAAGTCTTTTTGCACCTTCTCCGGTGCCTCTATACCCTTTTTTGTAATGATGGAGACCAGAACTGTGCTCCCAAGTATATGAATGCAGGAATTTGGTATTTGGGTGTCTGTCCTGCCCTCTGTGCCCATTAATCTTTTTTATGTGAAACAACTTCTTGTTAAATTCTGTTTTATCGTGTGACTAGTTTCCAGCAAAGCAATTAGTTTCTTACAGATTTGATGGGGTGCTAGCAGTAAAAAAAGAAATGTACTTGTACCAAAAAAATCTCCTGTTTCTTCTACAGTGACAATAATGGGCTTATCCTACCAAGGCATCCTATTGCAAGCACGGGAACCGAATGGTAACACTGCGATCGGTACGTGGTCAACGCCACCAGTGAATACCAAAAATATAACGGTACGAACAATTTGTATGTCAATACTGCATTTATAATTAATCTAATAATGGTCCCACCATTTCAAGATTGTCAAAAAAGGAGCTTTTGCTCTTGCTGTAGGTTTTGACATATTGGTGCTTTCGTATCTTCCCTTGGAGAAGAGCATGAAGTAGCAGGAAGGATTCGCGGGCTGATTAACAGTCTGACAGGTCGCGATGTGAGCTTTATCTTTATACCAGCCCATTTTGGGGTGAGAAAGACTTGCATTTCTCCAGCGCCTTTCACAACCACCGGACGTCTCAAAGCGCTTTACAGCCAATGAAGTGTAGTCACTGTTGTAATGTGGGAAACGCAGCAGCCAATTTGTGCACAGCAAGCTCCCACAAACAGCAATGTGATAATGACCAGATAATCTATTTTAGTTATGTTGGTTGAGGGATAAATATTGGCCAGGACACCAGGAATAACTCCCCTACTCTTCTTCAAAATAGTACCATGGGATCTTTTATGTCCACCTGAGTGTCTCATTCCTTCAGGTTGTGAATTGTTGTTGGAGATTAAAAAAATGTAATTTTTTTATTTTTTCTCTTTCTCTCTCTCTCAATCCAATCTTTCTTTTCTCTCTCTGTTTCTCTTTCTGTACCTGATTTGACTCTAATTCACCTTATTTCCTTGTCAGTTCTTCCTTTAATCTTATTGGTTAAGGAGATAAACTGTTGGGTCTATTCAGAGGGATTTGAGGGTCCTTGTACACAAATCACAGAAAGCTAACATGCAAGCAATTAGGAAGACAAATGGTATGTTAGCCTTTATTGAAAGGAGGCTTAAGTATAAGAATAAGGAAGTCTTGCTGCAACAATATAGGACTTTGGTGAGACCACACCTGGAGTACTGTGTGTAGTTTTGTTCTCTTTACCTAAGGAAGGATATACTTGCCTTGGAGGCGGTGCGACGAAGGTTCACTAGATTGACTCCTGGGATGAGAGGGCTGTCCTATGAGGAGAGATTGAGTAGAATGGGCCTATACTCTCTGGAGTTTAGAAAAATGAGAGGTGATCTCATTGAAACGTATTACATTCTTGGAGGGCTTGACAGGGTAGAGACTATTTCTATGGAGAGAGAAACCGAGTTAACGTTTCAGGTCGAAGACCTTTCATCAGAACTGGAGACAGCAGGAAATCAAATAGATTTAAAGCAAGGATAAAGCTGGGAAAAGGGGGAGGGGATAAAAGAACAAAAGGAGACATTGAGAGACATTAAGGGCAAGAGGAGGTGTTAATGTGACAGGTTAAGGCTGAAAGAAGTGTGAAATGCACTGGCAGAATGAAAGACAGCTGCCAGCTTCTAGGAGGGAAAAAAAAGGGGGGGGCAAATAAAAGGGTGGATGAGAAAATAAAATATAAATGTGATGGGGCTAAGGTTATGATCTAAAATTGTTGAACTCGATTCAACTTGACCGCTCCCTCCGCGACACCCTAGTCCACTCCTCTACCACCCCCAGCACCCCTTCCCCTTCGCCCGGCACCTTCCCATGCAAGCGCAGGAGATGCAACACATGCCCTTATACCTCCCCTCTTCCCACTGTCCAGGGCCCCAAACACCCCTTCCAGGTGAAACAGCGATTTACTTGTACTTCCTGCAATTTAGTATACTGTATTCGCTGCTCACGATGTGGTCTCCTCTACATTGGGGAGACAAACGCAGATTGTGTGACCGCTTTGCGGAACACCTCCGTTCAGTCCGTAAGGGGGACCCCGAGCTCCTGGTCGCCTGTCACTTTAATTCACCGCTTCACTCCCACTCTGACCTCACCGTCCTCGGCCTATTACACTGTTCCACGGAAGCGCAGCGTAAGCTCGAGGAACAGCACCTCATCTTTCGTTTAGGCACGCTACAGCCCTCTGGACTCAATATTGAGTTCAACAATTTTAGATCATAACCTCAGCCCCAATCACTTTTATATTTTATTTTCTCATCCACCCTTTTATTTGCCCCCCCCCCACCTTTTTTTTTCCTCCTAGAAGCTGGCAGCTGTCCTTCATTCTGCCATTGCATTTCACACTTCTTTCAGCCTTAACCTGTCACATTAACACCACCTCTTGCCTTGATTATCTCTTAATGTCTCTTAATCTCTCCTTTTGTTCTTTTATCCCCTCCCCCTTTTCCCAGCTTTATCCTTGCTTTAAATCTATTTGATTTCCTGCTGTCTCCAGTTCTGATGAAAGGTCTTCTACCTGAAACGTTAACTCTGTTTCTCTCTCCACGGATGCTGCCTCGCCTGCTGAGTTTTTCCAGCGTTTTCTGTTGTTATTTCGGATTTCCAGCATCTGCAGTATTTTGCTATCGTAGAGACTATTTCCTCTGGCTGGTGAGACTAGAACTAGAGGTCATAGTCTCAGGATAAGGGGTCGGCCATTTAGGATTGATGAGAAATTTCTTCACTCAGAGGGTTGTGAATCTTTGGAATCCTTTACCCCAGAGGGCTGTGGCGGCTCAGTCATTGAGTATATTCAAGACAGAGATCGACAGATTTTTGGGTACTAAGGGAATCAAGGGATATGGGGATCGGGCGGGAAAGTGGAGTTGAGACAGAAGTTCAACCATGATCTCATTGAATGGCGGAGCAGGCTCGAGGGGCCGAATGTCCTCCTCCTATTTCTTGTGTTATGATCCCATCGTTCACCAAGGCCCCATTATCAGTTCGCACTTCTAGCAAGTTACAGGGCAAAAATGTTTTGAGCTGAAGGTTGAGGGCACGCTGCGAGATGCCCCACTCCAGCAAATTCTGGCCCATTGTAACTCTATGCATTAACTTCTTGCATTACATTACTGCAGTGCTTCAGCAGGGCGAGTAGTGCGATTACTCATTCGAACACTCAAGAGAAAAACAACGCCACCACTTACATCTGGAACCCAACTTCAGAGAATTGCAAAACTAAAATGGTATTTGTGTAAGTATCTTGCTGCTGGTTGACCCTGAATTTTCAAAACCCAGAAATGACATGAGGTGCTCAAATGACTGTGGGAAACCATTTGAAAGCTACACCGTGAATCTTCTCCCCCAGAGAAACGGCACAAAAACTGTCTGTTTACACGGTTTCTCCGGGGCTTCTACCCTGTGGAAATTTGAGTGCCCCAGCCTTTGCTTTGGATGAGCAGGCAGGTCTAGCTTCTGCCCAAACTGGACAATACCCAACTTGTGCCCACTCCCAGGTTAGACTGAACCCAACCCTGTGTGGACTTGTGCATTAAGAATAGTCACTTGGGTAAGGTTCTGTGCCTGTAGAATGGCACATGACAAGAATTTAATATCTTGAGAGAAGAAAAATTCAGGGGGGAAAAAATATTCAGAGACCATTGATAGAGGGCTTTTTAAATTTATGAAGAGGTTTGAACGGGTAGATGGAGATAAGGGGGGAAAAATTCAGTTGGTTGCGCCTCCCGTTAGCACCTTAAGAGGGCGCTAATGGGGCGCAAAGCAACTAGTGCCCGGGCGCAGCGATGTTTGCGCCGCTCGCGAAATTAACTAGACATTTTGCGGTGGTGCTAAACAGTACCGCCACTATCTCCTGCGCCGGCAGATCGTGACGTCAGTCGAGTGCGCAACGCCCCGGTGTGGATATTGAGTGGCGCCCCCTGCCTTACCGCCTGCCGCTAGCAACGACAGGTTATGGGGAGCGTTTTGCAGTCAGGAAGGGACTGGGGGAGCGCTATTTAAAGGCGACCGCTTCCTGCCTTTTTTTGTTGGCGACATTTTTGAACCATGCATTCAGAGAGAGAGAGAGAGAGAGAGACTTCTGGAGAGATTCAACGCTGTGTGAAGGAGTTTTGGGTACTGAGCAGCACTTTGCAGGTTCATTTTGATTTGCCCTTGTATCGATTTAGAAGAGACTGTGGGGGCTGCACTCTGAGCTCTTTCCCTGGGCCTCTCCATTGTTCTTTCCAGCAGATTTGATGTACAGGTCTCTCCAGGCCGAGATTCAAGGCTGCAATGAGCAGGATGTGGATGGAAAGCAAGATCAACCCTCCCCTTTAAGAACTGGCCGGGGCCATTGTGTCTGTGTTCCATTGCTGACTGACATCACATGAGCTTCACCAGCGCTCTGAGTTAGCGCCTTGCTCCTTGGCCTTTGCGCCTTAAGACAGATGTGTAGCGCCTGATTTAGCGCTCCAATCACCTCCAGGGGCGATAAAAGTCAAGTTTGCAGTTGGAGGCGATAATTAGCGCCAGGTGCTAATCTTTGCGCCCGGCCGATAATTGCGCTCCAAACGGGGCGATACTGAATTTTTCCCCCAAGGTGTTTCCACTTGTGGGAGAGTCCAAAACTAGAGGCCATCAATATAAGATAGTCACTAATAAATCCAATAAGGAATTCAGGAGAAACTTCTTTACCCAGAGAGTGGTGAGAATACCACAGGGAGTGGTTGAGGCGATTAGCATAGATGCATTTAATGGGAAGCTTGATAAGCAGATGAGAGGGGACTAGAAGGATATGTTGATAGGTTTAGCTGAAGTAGGGTGGGAGGAGACTCGTGTGGAGCATAAACACCGGCACGGCACTGTTGGGCCAGATGGCCCGTTTCTGCCCTGAAAATTCTATGTAATGGGGGGGTGGAGAATAGAACAGGAGGGTGTGAGTGACAGGTTCCTACAATTACAGTCTTTGGACTGAGGACAGTACTCCATCCATATCCAAGGCACTGGGCAAAAAAAGGGACAGTGTTAAACCCAATTCTTAGTTAGTCGCATCTCTAGTAATATTTTAACTGGTTGCTGATTACTTATTAGTGGTGGGAGGGGGGTGTAAGCGGATCTACCAGGAGCATCTCAAGCCATGCAGTAACCTCGTTACCAAAGCAAAATCCAGGCAGTACTAAAACATTTTGCAGAAAACTGCTCCCAATTCAAAGTCTTTGGAAAAAATCTACCATCTACTGTACTGTAAGCAGTGCAGCATGGATTTATATACAATAGACTGGATGTTGGGCAGGTCTTCATTTCCCAGAGAGCAGTGAGCCTCTGGAATACATTGCTAGCTGGTGTGATGGATGCTGCCTCTCTGCCGTCAAGAGGGAGCTTGACCGGTTCCTGACTGGGGCAGAGATCGCATCAGAGACGATAAGTGGATTAACTGATAACACTTTGTCTGGTGGACTGGTTTCAATTGTCTGAGGGGGTCGGAGAGGAATGTTATCCCTTCTTGACCCTTGGTTTTGTGCCTCTACCAGGAGATTACATGCTGTGGGGAGGAAGTATCTAGTCATGATGCTGTGGCCATGATGAGGCAGGCTTGGTGGACCAGCTGGTCTTCTCCTGCCCCTCAATCTTGTATGTTTGTGATATTTAAGCCAATGATTGCTTTCTATTACAGAGCGACTGTTGCCCAGAGCAAAGCTGTTTATTGGCTACAAGTACGCTCCCAAGAAATCTGTGAGTAATCATTATTAATTCATATCTTTTAACAGAACTGAGCAAAATTAATTCCATCAGCTGTGAGGTGGGGAAATTTGTATTGGAGTTTTGACAGTAATAAAATCATCTCGCTTAAAATCTGTACCGGGTGGAGGAAGGAGATGGAGAAAAGATGAATGAAATGTGACCATTTGAATAATCTTTCCCCACTGCACTGGACCATCTGTTCCCAGTGAATAGTTAAGGGGTGATTGCACAAGTGTTATTGAAGAATAAAATAATACGGGGTAGATCTTGACTTTGTGCAATGGTCTGTGATCCAATTGCATTCCACAAAAACTACCTCCAGCTTTAAGACCCCTCTTCAATGCTTGGTCCAGTAACACAAACCCTTTAGTGGGTAATTTAACCCAGTTTGCCCAGCGGCAATCTGGCTGGATCGGATTGCCCCCATTCCCTCCCACTTTACACACCACAGCATTTTCACTTTCCATTGGAAGTCCGTGGAAAGTAAAATTGTGCCGTATGCAAAATGGGATGGGGGAGGGGAAGGGGGATAATCCGAACCCCTCCGTTTCCTTCCAGCTTGGGTTACAATTACAGAAAATGCTGGAAACACCTTAGCAGGTCAGACAGCATCTGTGGCGAGAGAAACTCGAGTTAACGTTCTGACGAAGGGTCATCGACCTGAAACGTTAACTCTCTTTCTCTCCCCACAGATGCTGCCTGACCTGCTGAGTGTTGCCAGCATTTTCTGTTTCTACTTCAGATTTCCAGCATCCGCAGTGCATCGCTTTTGTTTTCGGTTTACAATAACCACCCCACACATTTTTAGTCTTAACAGCCGCAAAGAGACTTCCAACTCTGTGAACCCGCTTTTGCATTTAAAATACATCAACCCGATTATAACTCGCTTTCATATCCTTGCTGTAGAAAAAATGGTCATAGAAATCTTTAAATTGCCACAGAATGTTCGGGTTGTGCTCCGAGCCTCATTTGCCCTGTGCGGACAGAAGTCACAGGTTGTGTGAGCACATCTCCCTGATGATGCAGGCTCGGCGGATGAGGCATTTCTTCTATTTTTTGATTGGTGAGGTTATTCGTATTTCTTTCCCATTCCTATTGGTAACTTTTTAGTAGATTTTTAGAATACAAAATTCCTTCGTTGCTGTCTAGTGTCAGCCGTGGCCCAGTGGGTCGCACTCTCTCCGGAGTCCGACGGTCGTGGGTTCCAGCCCCGCTCCAGAGACTTGAGCACACAATCCACGCTGACACTCCCAGTGCAGTGCTGCGGGAGCCCCGCACTGTTGGAGGTGCCGTCTTTCAGATGAGACATTAAACCGAGGCCCCGTCTGCGCTCTCAGGTGGACGTAAAAGATCCCGTGGCACCAATGGAAGAAGAGCAGGGGAGTTCTCTCAATATTTATCCCTCAACCAACATCTAAAACAGATGATCTGGTCATAATCACATTGCTGTTTGTGGGAGCTTGCTGTGCACAAATCGGCTGCTACATTTCCTACATTACAACAGTGACTACACTTCAAAAGTACTTCATTGGCTGTGAAGCGCTTTGGGACGTCCTGAGGTTGTGAAAGGGGCTATAGAAATGCAAGTTCATTCTTTCTAGTATTGATGGTTATTGCACTGACTCACATTTTATAGGGAAAAATCGGTTGCTATTGTAATTTTTAAACTAATCCTGTCTCTTTGTTTTATTTTATAGCTCGAACTTGTTCCGGTTCTGTGAAGTGCATGTCTGGATTTGCTGTGCTTGCCACATTCATGGTTTGGTCTCTTACTGCATTCTGAGCAGTAACACCATACTCTGCACAGCAATGTAATGTACATTTTATTTGGGTATTTGAGGTTGTTAAAAATGGATTCTATTCTGCAAATGAGCTCATAATTAAAGGCCAAATTCTCAAACCAGTCCTAAGGCATCACCTTTTAACCCACTTCTACCGGGAGTTTAAGATGAAGGAACTACCGGCTCAATAACTTGCAAACAGATGGGGGGACATCTGATTTTATACATGTGTAAAAACTATTCTGACTAACTTTGACTTGACGTGATGTAAATGGAGAGTTGTACCACAGACTTTAGCAAACAAAATTAAACTATCACTTTAGGTGTCATTACTGTCACAATGAAGACCATTGATTTTTTTTCATACCTCCTTGCTGCTTTTAATTGTCTCCTTCTTTCAAAAAAGGAAAAGGAGATCTTTATTGAATGTGACTACCAGCTTTAGGGTGGGAAGAAAATATACTCTGGGGCTGCTTAGGAAACATGCACGGTTAAATTTCAAAAAAAATTCTTGAAGCTTGAATTATAGATATCCCACCCTGCGCCTGCCTAAATCAGTTAAGGCAGGCAACTCTTAAATATCAGTAGATCATCTTGTATTCCCCCATACCTCCCTTTATTGCTGACATCCAATATTAGGTCTGTGCACCTGGTATTACTGCTTTCTAGCCTATCGGACTTGCTGTGGTTTGAAACACTTGCACTGATCAGATGGGATGCATTCCAGGACCGGTGCGTATTTTAAATAAAGTTAGTTCGCCCGTTCACTGGGAGGTGCAAATTGAGAGGGAAGAATAGAAGTGAGCAACTTCATTCCTTTGCAGCTTTCAAGGGGAATAAAATGGGGAGGGGAGGCAAGAGAAGAGATGGGACAACACAAAATCAGGAGACCAATAGTAAGAAAATTATAGGCGGAGGAAAAAAAATGCAGCTATCTATGAAGGATATTGGGTTCGTTTACAGATGGTTCTTGGAACCTTTGACCGTATTTGAACCTACTTGAATTGGGATGGGATATGTTTTATGATGTTGTTGTCGCTACTTTTGAATAAAGATTTTTCACAAGTTTTTACCTGTAGTTTTTTTTCTGAGCGCCTTAAAAGCACCCAATCACAACGCAGGCAATATATCGATGAATCCAAGTTTGGGTAATGAGCAATTAGTTAGCCTTTCTGTAGTTACTTTACTTTGTACAGTTTGTGAAGTTATTTTGATATGAAGGAACAAACTTAACAGCATTTTTAAAAATTAAGGTAACTACTTGTTTTATTTAAACCTGTGTGGGTAAAATGCTGTAAAACATTGCTTTAGTTAGTGTCTACATTGTGATAAAATAGGAAATGACAGCTCTGAAATATCTGAAATGGAAACTCTTCCTTAACCCAATTTCAAACTGGAGGACCTAGATTCAAACTTGTTACAGGACAAGGCCAGGCTGATTGATCTGGAATAGATCACAAGTTTTGTTCCAGGTGCTTTCTCTGGGGAGAAGTGAGAGGCTGATGGACAAAGTGGGAAGTAAAAGCATTAAATTCTACATGGCCGAAGTATTTAGTTACACAAGAGGTAGATGATGTGCAAAGCACATGCTCATTAGCAATGATCTATATTGATACTAATCGGGGATAATGAACTGATCTGACCGCAACCTTTTAGACAGTTTAACACTGGGCAGCGCTCCCCGAGGGTTTTAGTTCCGACTAGAGATCTGTGGAAATCTGAAATAAAACGGAAAATGCTGGAAATACTCAGCAGGTCAGGCAGCATCTGTGGAGAGAGAAACAGAGTTAATGTTTCAGTTCGATGACCTTTAGTCAGAACTAGGAAAAAGTTCGAGATGTGACAGGTTTTAAGCAAGTGCAGGGATGGGGTTGGTGGGGGGAGGGAAGAGGTGGAGCTGCCATTTACAGTTCCTCTAGACCCTTTTTTTTTGTTTCTTTACGAAAGCAAAATACTGCGGATGCTAGAAATCTGAAATGTAAACAAAATGCTGGAAATACTCAGCAGGTCAGACAGCATCTGTGGAGAGAAACAGAGTTAATGTTTCAAACTGGCAAACGTAACCGGTTTTAAGCAAGCAGGGGCAGGGAAGGGGGGGGTGGAAGAGAGAGGAAAGAACAAAAGGGAAGGTCTGTGATGGGGTGGAGGGCAGGAGAGATTAAATGACAAAAGGGGGCGGTAATGGGACAAGTAAAGAAACAAAAGATGGGTTTAGAGGCGGTGTACATGGCAACAGCAGAACCATTACCCAGCACCTGCTGTTTGGGGGGGAGGGGGGGGGGAGCAGAGGTTATGATCTGAAGTTGTTGAACTCAATGGGCTCGATTTTTGTCATTGGGGTGGGCTGGGGTCGTGTCATCTGCTTTTCGTATTAGCCACCTGACTCCACTTGGATGTGGGAGAATTATTCGATTTTCCCCTAATTGGGCAATTGAGTTCCAGCATATGGGAACCCATGACCCAATTCGTTTTTTCAGTCTGTGCTGTAATGTAGGAAACGCATCAGCCAATTTGCACACAGCAAGCTCCCACAAACAGCAATGTGATAATGACCAGATAATATGTTTTTTGTTATGTTGATTGAGGGATAAATATTGGCCAGGACACCAGTGATAACTCCCCTGCTCTTCTTCGAAATAGTGCCTTGAGATCTTTTACGTCCACCTGAGAGAGCAGACGGGACCTCAGTTCAACACCTCATCCGAAAGACGTCAGCTCCGACAGAGCAGCGCTCCCTCAGCACTGCACTGGAGTGTCAGCCTAGATTTATGTGCTCAAGTCCCTGGAGTGGGACTATGAACCCACAGTCTTCTGACTCAGAGGCAAGTGTGCTACCAACTGAGCCACAGCTGACACTGTGAAGCCAGGGTTTATCTTTGTATTCCAGAACGATTCTGGAATAGTGAGCAGTTTTGGCAGATGAGAGCAAGACCCGATAATGCTTTATGTGGTCCAGCCAGATCTGGCGGTGAATGGCTAAACCAGTTGGCCACCATATCCGTTCAAGTCTGCGTCCCTTGGATTTAAGGGAGCGAAGATGAGGGCCGTACCAAGGGGAATGGCCAGGGTGGGAGAGAGTAAATGTTTTACTAGGGACTAGGGCATCCAAGGTGGTGGTGAGGGTGTGGTTGAGCAGATCGGTAGCTGCAGAAATGTCATGGTGAATGGACGGCCAAAGGCTGGACAGTTGGGATTTCATAAGTGCAGTTGTAAGAGAATTGGGAGAGACATTTTTCCCGGGGCGGACACAGAAGGAAGTAGGGCTGGGGGGGAGAAGGGGAATGTGGGTGGAGAGCGATACGAGGAAGTGGTCAAAGATGGCCTTATCTGCGATTGACACGATGGGAGTAGCGAGGCCACGAGAGATGGCAAGGTCGAGTGGGTGGCCATGAATATGGGTTGGAGAGTACATGGAGGAAGAGATTAAGGGAAGATAGGAGGGTAGTGAACTCAGAGGAGAGAGAGCATGATGAATTGAGATGGAGGTTGAAATCACCGAGGATGAGAAGTCGCTCGGTGTAGAGGCTGAGGGAGGAAAGCAGTGAAGATATCTTGGTAATAAAATGTTTATGGTACTTGGGTGGGCAGTAGAGAATGAGAATTTTAAATGAGAGGTGAGAGGGGTGGAATAAGGTGAGATGCTCAAAGGAGGAGAAAGTGCCGGAGGAGTAGGGGGTCAGACCAAGGTGTGATTTGGTGAGGAGAGCCACACCGCCACCACGGTGGTCTGAGCGGGGCAAGTGGTGGAAGGTATAGCCAGCAGGGGAGGCTTCATTTAAGGGTAAGGTGTCATCACCCCTCAACCAAGTTTCCGTCAGGGCCATGATGTCGATGCAATCATCCACGATAAGCTCATGGATGGCAACAGCCTTGTTCGCAAGTGAACGGACATTCTGGAGGGAGATGCGGAGAGTGTCGGTGTTGGCTGACCCACTGCCAACGTCCACTGGGTCAGTGCTGGGAGGGGTGAGTTGGACGGGGAGCAGAATGGCAAGATTAGCCCCAATGGGCGCGCTGGGCGGGGAAGGTCGGCGAGAGTGTAGAATGGGACAGTTGGTGTTGCTGCTCGTGATGAGGCAGCGACGAGTGCCACGGTGGAGGATGCCAAGAGAGGCACAGAGGGAAGCTGTAGGCTTATCTAAGAGGGAGTCAAGCCTGGGATGGCGGCAGGAGAGTAGGAAGGTCTTTCTTTTAATTATTCGTTCACGGGATGTGGGCGTCGCTGGCAAGGCCGGCATTTATTGCCCATCCCTAGTTGCCCTTGAGAAGGTGGTGGTGAGCCGCCATCTTGAACCGCTGGAGTCCATGATATTGAAGGATTGGGGTAGGGATTTGGGAGGGCAGAGTATCAGAGAGAGGAGAGATGAAAGGAAGCATGACGACAGGAGAGAGCGGTTAGGGAGGGATAGATAGAAAAGGAAAAGGGCAGGGGGAGAAAAAAGTGGAAACAGAAGTGAACGGCTTGGGTCCGGAGCGGCAGCCAAAATGCGCTCGTGAATGGACACAGGGAAAAACTCAGGTTACATAGGACTAGTTATAAGAACATAAGAAATAAGAGCAGGAGTAGGCCATATGGCCCCTCGAGCCTGCTCTGCCATTCAATAAGATCATGGCTGATCATCGACCTCAACTCCACTTTCCCGCCCGATCTCCATCTCCCTTGATTCCCCTAGAGTCCAAAAATCTATCGATCTCAGCCTTGAATATACTCAACGACTCAGCACTCACAGCCCTCTGGGGCAGAGAATTCCAAAGATTCACAACTCTCTGAGTGAAGAAATTCCTCCTCATCTCAGTCTTAAATGGCCGACCCCTTATCCTGAGACTATGCCCCCTAGTTCTAGACACTCCAGCCGGGGGAAACAACCTCTCAGCATCTACCCTGTCAATCCCCTTCAGAATCTTGTAAGTTTCAATGAGATCACCTCTCAATCTTCTAAACTCCAGAGAGTATAGGCCCATTCTACACAACCTCTCATCATAGGACAGCCCTCTCATCCCAGGAATCAATCCCAGGAACCTTCGTTGCACCGCCTCCAAGGCAAGTATATCCTTCCTTAGATAAGGAGACCAAAACTGTGCACAGTACTCCAGGTGTGGTCTCACCGAGGCCCTGTACAATTGTAGCAAGGCTTCCTTACTCTTATACTCCAACCCCCTTTTAATAAAGGCCAACATGCCATTTGCCTTCCTTATTGCTTGCTGTACCTGCATGCTAGCTTACTGTGTTTCTTGCACGAGAACACCCAAATCTCTCTGAACAACAACATTTGAAAGTTTCTCACCATTTAAAAAATATTCTGTTTTTCTATTCTTTCTACCAAAGTGAATAACCTCACATTTCCCTACATGATACTCCATCTGCCACCTTACTGCCCACTCACTTAGTCTATCTATATCCCTTTACAGACTCTTTGTGCTCTCCTCACAGCTTACTGTCCCACCTGGCTTTGCATCATCAGCAAACTTGGATACATTACACTCGGACCCTTCATCTAGGTCATTAATATAGATTGTAAATAGCTGAGGCCTCAACACTGATCCTTGCGGCACCCCACCAGTTACAGCCTGCCAACCTGAAAAAGATCCGTTTATCCCTACTCTCTATTTTCTGCCCATTAACCAATCCTCTATCCATGCTAATATATTACCCCCAATCCCATCAGCCCTCATCTTGCATAGCAACTTTTTATGTGGCACCTTATCGAATGCCTTTTGGAAATCCAAATATACTACATCCACTGGTTACCCTTTATCTACCCTGCTAGTTACATCCTCAAAAAACTCTAATTATGTAGCAATTAATGGGATACATATTTCTTGGTAGTAGCAGGGAATAAGTTGGAGACAATAGTAGGGAGACTAGAGTGAAAGTCAAAGGTCCCATGGAGCGATACAGTTGATGTAGGTAGGATGGAGTCAGCACAGAGCATCGATGAACTGTTGTCCAAGTTCGGAGACAGGTGTAGCAGGCGAGTGAAGTCCAGAAGCTATTTGAAGGCTAGAGAATTGTAGGATAAAGGTTATTGCTGTAGGAATGAGAATCGGTTGCGCTGCAGAAAGATGATGGCGAAATTGACGCAAGTTGGAGGTTACTGTAGATCAAAAGCAGCAGAGAAAATGTAAAACCGCAAGCCAGTGACCAGCAAAGCTGAAAAAACCAGTAGAACGAGTCACTCGACAGCAGTGAAACAGCAGCTGCTATGATTAGAACAAGTTGATTGTACTCCCAACCCTGGCACTTTGAGCAGGGCTTGTGGACATTCGATCCGATCGGTGCGCCTGCCCACCTTCCCATTGTGAGGGGTAGTTGGGGCTCGTTAGCCTTGCTTGCAGCCCACCTAGGAGAAAATGCTCAGAAGATAGAAACCATGAGGAAGGCAACGGGAAACCATCCCAGCTAGTCTTCCTCAGTAAGTGGCTCCAGAATCTCATGTCCGAGACTTGAGTTAGGAGCTGTCCTGGGGGCAGAACACAACGGAGATTGACTATTCTTATGGTCTTTATTGAACCTCTTAACTATATTGTTTTGAAAGGAAATTTCTAACCAAGTCATTTAGTAACACTGAAAACAAGCTGTAAACAATTCATATTTATTTGCCGAACATGCTCCATAGATTTTGTACAATAGAAATTTTTTTTTAAATTAAAAAATTAAAGATCTTTCAATACATCTGTTTCTAGTCTGCCAGTTACCATAAGTTTCCTTACTATCCTTGCCCAGTACATCACGCATGTCACATCAGTATAGATATCCTGAAATTCTTTTCTTCAATCTGATGTCCCAAGTGATTATTAATTTGTGCCTGAATTGCAATCGTACTCAGATACTCTAATAAAACAAATGCCGACTGCAGGCCCTCAGGTTACGGACCTCAGTCACGTAATGAAACTCGGAGTCGCTCCTGAATCCTCAAGTTATCTTTTACCCTTCCACTACAGTTAACGTTCTGACACCGTGAGGCTTTGCTGCCCCAGAAAATAATATTAAGAGGATTGAAATTACAGTTCATAACAACAGCAGACAAACACTTAATGTATCTGTAGGACATTCCTCGGGCCACCGTTTTAACAAGCGTTTACTCATTTAAGTGCCTGCTTAGCAAACAGAGGGAACAGGTGCATACACTGAGCGGTTGTCTGCTATTATCTGCAACAGTAATTTCTGCCTTCAAGACTTCACTAGAAATCATTAAAGGTCAATTGAAACACAGGTGGAACAACAGTACATTCCAAAATAAAAGAAATAAATGCAACTTCTTTCTTTACATTCCAAATGTAAACAATGAAAAAATGGCCCTGACTGATGCTACAGATCACTTCATAACTTGCCTTATTTAAAAAATCTTTCAAGTTTTGGGGAGATTCCTCTAAAACTAGCTTTGCAATTAGATACTATGTATTAAACATTTGTTTTTAAATCATTTTCAAAATTTTGATTTATTTCTATAAATTGCAGTGGATTTTAATCCATATTAACACAAGTTTCTAAGTGCAAACTCCAGCTAGGTTTTGTGTGCAACAACTGGATTATGTCAATTTCTACATAAAATTAAATGGTGCAAGTGAGGTCTAGAAAGAGCCACAGCCCAAACAAACCGTGCAATTCTTAACTGGTGAAAGGTTAAAGTTGTTATTAAAAAATACAGCTGTGAAATGATTATTGAAGTGCAGTAGTTTAATGGTCAGCGTTTTGATCTTCAATCGGGTCCCAAGTTCTGGAGAATTCACATAGCATCCATCACAGTCGTAAATTAATTGGTCGCTCAGTAGAATTTACTTTTAATGTGCAGTGTGGCCAAGGATTGCAATCTGCTGTAATCACACTTTGTATATTTGTGCATCAGCTTAGCCCATTTGCTAGTCAGAGGTTGTGTGATTGAGTCCCACATTGAGCGCATTATCTATTTTGGGTTGTTCTCGACATGAAAGGCACTACCTGTATATAAACACTAGTACTGTATTATGTTATTCTTTTCCATCTTCTCTTGGCTATGCTCAGATTTCACCTGCATTCTTCAGAAGTCCTATCTGCTGGGGATCTTCACGGTCTGGTTTTGTAGTTCAAAATTTTTCTGAATCGCTGCGAGTGAACTTTTCAACTGTAAATGAGAAAGAAAACAAAAATTGAATGGACAAATACTCTTCCTGGACATAAGCACCCACAACTGACTTCAGAAGCCCAAGTTTTCAAGTGGCTGTTAATTTACCCACAAGTATTTGATGAACGATCATACTTGCTACAAGTTGGCCTGTAGAAGTATAGTTTCTGCTGTGGGCTATTTTCAGCGCACTGTGGGTTCCTTTCAGCGCTATCCTGTGACTCAGTCAAAATAATGCAGGCAGGAGTTTACCTGAAAATGTTAACCATTGCGTTATAGAGGAAATTAATCCCACTAGAGACTGTCAGGTGGGCATTTTAAATCCTTGTTTCAAAACTGACCCACTCACCGAGGCTGCATATTAAAGCTCATCACATTAATAGCCCAGGAAATGCGAGAATTGAAAAAAAAACTTGGCTGGGAATTTCTTCGGCGTTGGCCCCACTCCCATAACTTAGTCGGAGATGCAGCGAAAACCCCCAAAGTTATGGCAGCGGGAACTGAGGAAATTCTTACTGATAACACTAGAAATAAAATGACAAACTTACTTTCATTTCTGAATGCAGACAATTCAAATTCAGATTTTTAACTAAATTGAACAGTTTTTATAAGCAGAATACTTCACTGACTTTGTAATTGTTTTTATTTTCACTTGAGGAGGTTCACATTTTATTTCTAACTCCTATTACTTATGACTTATTTAACTTGAGATAATAAAAATACTATTTTTGTAATAATATAAATTATAATTGCATATTGGATTTTATGAATCGTTTCTAATATCAAAGCACTTAAAATGGCAAATGATAAAAAGTAATCAAGATAACTTTAAAACAAAATGCTTAGTGTCCCAGTTGGGAGACACGCTTAATGACAGCAGGTCAGAGAGGAGATTAATGTAGCCCTATCGTGGCCTGGGCTCCTGTGCAAGAATGCTGAATTTACCCCGTATTTCAAAAGGAACTGCAACCAGATTTAATAGTAAGTTTTTTCCCCCCAATACCTTTTCTTTTACTAGCACAGCTCTATGCCTCGCAACAATCAGCATAAGCTGCATCTCCCTGATTATGGACCAGTCGGGGAGTACCTTTACGCATGAAATTTACAGACCTCTTCAAAAATGCTTCCTGTTCATAGTACCTGCTCTAAAAGTAAAATGGAATTATTGATCATCGTCCGCAGTCGTTGAAGTTCGGCATTATTCTTGTGTTTCGCTTCCTGCTTTGTTATCGTCTCTTGATCCAAACTGTGGGAAATAGGAAAATAATACTGTCTCAGCGAAACTCGAAGAGGTTTTCAGGATATGTTTTTAAAACCAGATGCAAGAGCATGCTGAATGGCACAAATAGAACTATAGTACCTTGTGTGAACCGTCTTACACAGTGCCGCAATGGCTTGAGCCTGGCCTCCCTCCATCAGGGAGATGTGTCATTGCCATATTTATTGCTTGTGCTTGGGCATGAATGTGATCCAGTGAACCTGATAGCTGCTCATGTATAGATGAAGTGTTCCCTGCCTCTACAGTTTCTTGTCTAGGTGTCTTTGCTAGATGAAACGAATTGCCATACTTAGTCTGTACTGGAAAATTCACCAGGGAATCCTCTAGTGGCGATTAAATTCGACCCAGTCTTGGGACTATGAAACCTGATACAGCCTATCCAGTCTAGGGAAGATTGTAACTGATTGTGGCAGGTTCTCCCATACTGCTTTAGCTGGTAATCACGGTTATAAATTTCAGGTCTGCACTTGGGTTTAGTGTGACTGGTTTCTCCTGCCTCCGTAACGTGCCTCAGCTCATCCGCTGCTGAAACCCTCATCCATGCCTTTGTTACCTCTAGACTTGACTATTCCAATGCACTCCTGGCCGGCCTCCCACATTCCACCCTGCGTAAACTTGAGGTCATCCAAAACTCGGCTGCCTGTGTCCTAACTCGCACCAAGTCCCGTTCACCCATCACCCCTGTGCTCGCTGACCTACATTGGCTCCCGGTTAAGCAGCGCCTCGATTTCAAAATTCTCATCCTTGTTTTCAAATCCCTCCATGGCCTCGCCCCTCCCTATCTCTGTAATCTCCTTCAGCCCCACAACCCCCGTGATATCTACGCTCCTCTAATTCTGCCCTCTTGAGCATCCCTGATTATAATTGCTCACCCATTGGTGGCTGTGCCTTCTGCTGCCTAGGTCCTAAGCTCTGGAATTCCCTGCTTAAACCTCTCCACCTCACTACTTCTCTTACCTCCTTTATGACGCTCCTTAAAACCTACCTCTTTGACCAAACATTTGGTCACCTGCCCTAATTTATCCTTAAGTGGCTCGGTGTCAAATTTTTTGTCTTATAATACTCCTGTACAGTGCCTTGGAACGTTTTACTACGACACTTCTGACTTTATGGGGCACCACTTACCTAAGACTCAGTTTTTCAGATGTTCTTATCTTGTTCGATAAATAAACCTTTTGGGCCACATCTTCTATGTTCAAAAGTTTAAAAAACAGGCCTAAATTCAACAAGGCTAGGATAAAGAGACTGAAATATAAAAGAATTGAATTAGTTGTACAGCTCCAAAGGGTGGGTTCCAGCACACCAGCTGTTCTTGGAAAGAAAATGGACTGTACTACTTGGAAAAAACATTCTTTTAATTTTATTTACAAAAATACTTAATATTTCTGCTTACAGATAATTAACTCACAAAATACAATTAATACAACTTCCTTCCATTTGTACAATGCTCCAAATGTTCTCTGAAAAATACGATTATCAGTTTTGAAGAGTCTTCATTTTTGAATGAAACAAACATTTACGATACACTACACATGTATGTTCAGGATGGCAATCGGAAGAACCACCACAGACATAATCACTTTAGATTGATTGGGATATTGACTTCAGGTAGCCAGACACAGCTTCTTGTGATGCCTACATAGAATGTACAGCACAGAAACAGGCCATTCAGCCCAACTGGTCCGTGCCGGTGTTTATGCTCCACACGAGCCTCCTCCCACCCCTCTTCATCTCACCCTATCAGCGTAACTTTCTATTCCTTTCTCCCTCATGTGTTTATCTAACTTCCCCTTAAATTGCATCTATGCTATTCATCTCAACCACTCCCTGTGGGAGCGAGTTCCACATTCTCACCACTCTCTGGGTAAAGAAGTTTCTCCTGAATTCCCTATTGGATTTATTAGTGACTATCTTATATTTATGGTCCCTAGTTTTGGTCTCTCCCACAAGTGGAAACATCTTCTCTACGTCTACCCTATCAAACCCATTCCTAGTTTTAAAAGACCTCTATTAGTGCCTTGTTAATCTGCGTTGCCACTTTTAATGGTTCAGACCAAGCTCTGCTGAATCCTGAAAACAAATAGTACGCAACATGTGACGGTACAAGAAGAAAGCATCTTCTCTTATTTGCACTTTCACATTGGGTCAGGCTTCCTCACAAACCAACTTGTGAATGTGGAACAGTAATGCAGATATGTTGAACACTTAGGGCTGGATTTTGGTTGGGGTCGGGTTACCCACATTTCGTGTTGCCCCCCCGACTCCAGATTAATGTGGATGAATGATGGAATTTTCACTTAATTGGGTAATTGAGTTCCAGCATGTGGGAACCCATGAACCAATTAGTGGTTTCAGTCTGAAAGTCGCCTCTGATGATGTCATCATTGCAGGTCAGAGACTGCCTGCCTGGCTTTTGGTGTGAGAGGACCAGGATGCAAAATGAGCAGGAGAGAGAGAGAGAGAGAGAGAGAGCGAGAGAGATTACTACCTTCATCACAATACTACTACTACCTTCATCACATCTCCGTTGTAATAGTTAACCTGCAGCTGATAGTCAGCTATCCACTTCTGCTCCCGCCAGGTTTCACTGGCGTGTTTCACATCAGGCGTATTTCACGTCGGAAAAGGGTTAAACTAGCTAAAACGTTTCAAAATGGCATTACAGAGCCAATTTAGGGCTTGTTAAGGGCTTTAATGGCCTCTCCCGGCTCTTGGAGGCGGGACAGAGTCGGGAACCCCGCGACCGATTTTGTCAAAATTGCGTGGAGGCGTGTTGGAGTCGGGATGGGGTCGGGACCCCCGAATCTGCTATTTTAACCCCTCACACGCCTCCAAACCCGACTCCACGGGTCATTCAAAATCCAGCCCTTAAGGCCGTGATTTTACTAACCTTGGCAGGTCGGTGGCGGGCGATGTCGGTGGCGGGTCCCGACCCCGCTGCTGGCTTCAACCCGCTCTTTGAAATGAATTTCCCCTGATGGGGTTTGTTAAGCCTGCCCAGCGCGTTTCCCGGCCAATTAGAGGAAGCGGGTCTGGTGACATCATTCATGACGTGTCATCAGCCGGTTTCCTTAAAGGGACCATGGCCACCTTTATTTTGACATTTGTGCTGTCAGTGTTCTACAGCATTGAGGTGCTGCAAACACTGACAATGACTACACAGAGGAGCAGGGCTGCACCCAGGTTCTTCCATGACTCCCTCAGGGAGTCACAGCACGCAGGGAGGTCCTCTTTTCTTCCGATAGGCGGAAGACACCTCCCCAGGACACCAACACAGCCTGGTTGCACATTGGACCAGAGGGCACAAGCAAGGATGTCGTCAGGAGGACCTCGGTGCAGTGGTGCAATGATCTCATTAGATCATGAAACGTTAGTACAAAGCCACACTCACCTTCATCCTCCTGTGCCTCTCATCACACCCCCATCACTCTGCCTTCCCTACCCTACCTCTGCACATCCTTACTCACACCAACTTACCTTGCACATCCACCCATCCCTCTCTCTATCTACATTATCACATCCCCATCTCACTAGCCACCCCTCACACTCACCCTCATCCTAGTGCACTCATACCAACTAACAACACACAAGGGTAGGCACTTGGGTGTTTTAACCAATGTTCATGTAAAGTTTCTGTTAATGTGCTGTCAAATACTGAAACCTTTATTTTCAACACTTTACGTTCTTGGACAGATCTGTGTGCACCTTTGGAAGTGGCTTAGTGAGTTGCAGTGAATGGTGAGACATAACGGTACCCCTCCTATGGTGGTGAATGTGAAAGGAATGGCTTGGACATTGTAGGGATGCTTTATGGTGTTGGTATGTGGTGGTGCCAACCTGGCGCATCATGTGGCAGCCAGGGTGTACAGCATCAAGTAAAGTAAATCTGGCCATGGTGAGGACATCCCTGGCGGCAATGTGCTCGGGTGCTGATGCCCTCTGTCCTGTGCAGCATCAGCTGATTGCGGAGAAGGTTGGTGTTGTTGTTGGTGCTGCTGGTGTGCCTGGTGCTGTTGGTGTTGGGGCTGATCGTGGTCGGATTCTGAGGACCA
This sequence comes from Squalus acanthias, assembly GCA_030390025.1. NCBI lineage: Eukaryota > Metazoa > Chordata > Chondrichthyes > Squaliformes > Squalidae > Squalus > Squalus acanthias. The sequence continues at coordinate 98,777,004 of CM059431.1, forward strand.
AGGTGAGACAGTATAAAGGGCACCCATGTTGATGGAATAGATAGCAGGTGAACTAGAGATGACAGAAGCATTCTGTCAATGGTGAGAGAGTTGTTCCAATGAGGTGACACTAGATGGAGAGTGGAAAGTGGAAAGCCTGCAGAATCTGTGCTGGAAATGGACTGAGAAACAGCTTGTGGCTGAGGAAAGTGAAGATCTGTCAGGTGGGAGCTTTTACTGTACATTTGAAGCTATCAACTCATCAGCTGGAGCAATGGCCACTGAACTCCCGCCTCAGGTTGACAGCCGTGGTCCCCGAACAGCGTGGTTCCCATGGCCATGAAGTCAAAGTGAAAAGGTAAGTTTAAAAAGTCTGTTAAGCATCTGTCAACCAGATGTTAATGAGATTAATTGTGTCCCCTACCGCTGCCTGTCTGGTCTGCTCAGCGCTGACAGACCCGACATTGGGAAAGGCGCGTGGCGGGGTCCCGACCCGCTGTCAAAAAAAAACACTTTCCCACCCGACCCGCCACCGAACGCGCCCGCTGACCCCCCGCAAAATTTCTGCTGCCAAAATAATGGCGAGTTTAATGGCATAAGCTAACCTACAGGGTACTGAGGTAACTGTGCACAATTTTGCAGGGTCAGGTCATTTGAATAGTTAGGATAAGCTCCCAGAACTGTTCTGGCCTTGTGTCAGCAGATAAGTTAATGATGATGCACAAAATCTGTCCAGTGGCTCAAATTTAATGGGATGTGTGCACTTAAAGGTAAGTGGCTGCAGATAAGGGAAAATATTATTTCAGTCTTTACAAAGTTTCAAAATTAATTTTACATATTTGTCAGCCTTTGCCAAACCAGTAGGGGAGGGTGAGAGCAAAGAATGCGAGGCGAAAGTAAAGTGAAAGAAAATGCAAAGCTGAGGTAGAAAGCAGAGTCTGTGGGCACCTAGATGGCTGGCCATGTGGATTTGCTGCTGTATGAGGTAGATACGAGAATGGTTGCCCTGTTTGGCATTTCCGGGCTTCCTCCCCAGAGAACAGCATGACACCTTGTCTATTAGGAGGTGGCAGACAGGCTCAATAGTCTGTACAGTACCTGGGTGTCATCTGCTATACCATGTTCACTTCGGAACCCTGGGAAATGCGTGCTTTCTTCGGCTGCTGTCTCTTTCCCATCGCTCATGTTGCATCAGGACCTCTGTCACTTGCTTGATGCATCTGCACAGCTAACAGCCTAATGAAGAGTCTTGGGACCTTTTACTGTGTTAAAAGGTGCTATATAAATGTAAGTTGTTCTTGTTGTTGTTGATGTGAGACAATCACCTGTGGTGGCTCGGAAGGATCCGGCGCTGCTAATGAATGGCCACAGGAAAAGCTGTCTCTGTGGTACAAGCTGTCTGCAGGAGAAGGCATAGCTGTGTAACGGCCCCTTTGTGAAGTGGAGATGCTGAAGACATGCCAAGGAAGGGCTGTCTGAGTCAGTAAAGATGTACCTTTCTGTCCCCTCTAGAACTGCTCACCCTCCTCCAAACTTGGGAGTGCCATTGGAACCTCAAAAGAATTCCCATCCTCACAATAAGGTAGTTGCAAGCAAAGTAGCAACTGAAAGCAAGAAGGATGGATTTGTAAATAAAACATTTTACAATACAAAAATGTGAAAAATTTCTGCAGGCCTAGCAATCTATGCACTTCTGTGCCATATCAAATGCATACACCTCACTATCAGCAGGGAAGCAGCGAGACAGTTGCAAGGCGAGAACCATTTACATATTCTTGCTACCTGTAACGAGGCTTGTACTGACCAACAGATCAGCATCCAAAAAGCTGCCTTTTTAATTTGCCGCAAAATGTAGTGGGGTGCTAATTGGGCATAGGACGCTGCACCTCCAGTCTTGCAACCCATGCTCACAACCAGCGAGAGTCTACGCTGGTTCCGTAGGCAACGATTGCGCTTTGTGCCTTGCCTCAGTGGTCATTATTGATATGCAAGTCTCGACAGTAGCATTAGCAGGCTATTGGATTATGCTGGAGCATCACAACAGTGCCTAAAAATTAGATTAAGATAGATGAAAAATGGGAAGCCTGTGCCTGAATTCCTGATACATACTCCCTTAAGGGCGAGGCTCCCCACCGGGAGCAACATTTTGTAAAATCGACCCTAATGTGTCTACGATCTGCTGACTATTTTACACCTGCCTCCCAATCTTTGGAGGAGTTGCCCTGATAGTAACTCAATTAGGTCTGAAGTCTTTAGCTGTTCACATGGTGTTCCTGCAAAAATGTTTTGAAAAGTCTTTCAAAATGTACTTACATAGCACTCATGGTCAACACGAGCTTTGAAAGGTTCCAATTCTGCATTACTGGTTTATTTTCCAAATTATTTCCTCTATCTGCAATAAAAATAACAAAAATAGCACAATTGTAAAATAATGCCAACATTTGGCCCAGAAGTTTCAGCAGGAAGTGCAGAACAGCAAAACTTCCACCCACCAGACTGGCCTCAACACAACCCCATCCCAAATTAGGTCATTTAAACATGAGGGTTGGGTGCACACGGCATAAGAAATAGGAACTGGAGTAGGCCATTTGGCCCTTCAAGCCTGCTCCACCATTCAATGACATCATGGCTGATCTTCTGCCTCAATTCCATTCACCGGCCCTATCGCCATATCCCATGATGCCCTTACTAGTCAGAAATCTATCGACTTCTGTTTTGAATATACCCAATGACTGAGCCTCCACAGCCCTCTGGGGTAGAGAATTCCAAAGATTCACCACCCTCTGTGTGAAGAAATTTCTTCTCATCTCAGTCCTGAATGGCCTACCCTTTATCCTGAGGCTGTGGCCCCTGGTTCTAGACTCCCCAGCCAGGGGAAACATTCGCCCAGCATCCACCCTATCAAGCCCTGTAATAATTTTGTATGCTTCAATGAGATCCCCTCTCATTCTTCTGAATTCAAGAGAATACAGGCCTAGTTTACTCAATCTCTTCTCATACGACAGTCCCGCCTTCCCAGAAATCAAGCTCGTGAACCTTCGTTGCACTCCCTCTATGGTAAGTATATCCTTCCTTAGGTAAGGAGACCAAAATTGTACACAGTAGTCCAGGTGTGTTCTCACCAAGGCCCTATATAATTGGAGTAAGACTTCTTTACTCCTGTACTCAAATCCTCTTGTAATGAAGGCCAGCATACCATTTGCCTTCCTAATGGCTTGCTGCACCTGCACATTCACTTTCAGTGACTCATGTACAAGGACACCTAGGTCCCTTTGAGCATCTGCATTCCCCAATCTTTCACCATTTAGGAAATACTCTGCCTTTCTGTTTTTTCTACCAAAGTGGATAACTTCACATTTATCCACATTATATTCCATCTGCCATGTTCTCGCCCACTCACTGAGCCTATCAAGATCCCCTTGAAGTCTCTTCACATCCTCTTCGCAACTGACACTGCCACCTAGCTTTGTGTCATCAGCAAATTTGGAAATGTTACATTTAATCCCCTCATCCAAATCATTGATATAGATTGTGAATAGCTGGGGCCCAAGCACTGACCCTTGCGGTACCCCACTAGTCACAGCCTGCCATCCTGAAAAAGACCCGTTTATCCCTACTCTTTGTTTTCTGTCTGTTAACCAATTCTCAATCCATGCTAGTATATTACCCCCAATTCCATGTGCCCTAATTTTGTTCACCAACCTTTTGTGTGGGACCTTATCGAAGGCCTTCTGAAAATCCAGTACCAGGTCCATTGGGGTTTCCAGCCTGCGGACCCGGCAGGATTTTGGAGTGCTCTTTTCTGATGCTCCCTTGCAGGTGTGTTGCACATTTAATCCCTCTGGGGCCAATTGCTGTTTGAGTATGGAATTGGGGGCCCACATATGGCAAGTATGCTGGCTTCATGCAGATATACTTTCCATCAGCCATAAGGGAGACGTAACTGGTGAGATTTCTGGGGGAACCCAGGACCCTGGGAGATACGCTTCCAAAAATAATGTTAGAAGTCGCACAACACCAGGTTATAGTCCAACAGTTTTATTTGAAATCACAAGCTTTCGGAGCGCTGCTCCTTCGTCACCTGATGAAGGAGCAGCGCTCCGAAAGCTTGTGATTTCAAATAAAACTGTTGGACTATAAACTGGTATTGTGCGACTTCTCACATTTGTCCACCCCAGTCCAACACCGGCATCTCCACATCAAAAATAAGGTTGGGATGGATGTAAGAAGCGCCCATGTACACCCCGACATTGCAACAAGTGAGGGGTGGAAATGGGTTCCATCCCAATTTACCTCCCTTCTGCTCAATGTCTACCAGATTTCTGCCCCATTAACAGGCACAATTTTACTGCTTTTGTAACTACTTCATCTATTTAATTTTCTTTCAGTTAGTCTCTTATAATGAAAGGCAGGTGACCTTTATGAAGCCTTGTGCAGACCTCAGCTACTCCTGACATCCTTGCTACTTGGAAGGGAGAGCAAAGGATTGCAATCGGGTATGCATGGGGATATACAGAGTGTACACAAATTTTTTTGAGGCAATGCCCACTTTTTGGAAACTCTGAATGCACTTGCTTGTCCCAATCAGGCGCTATGAGAGATTGCATTTTGAACATGGTGGGGTGTTGGTGGTGGTGGGTTGGTTTGTTTCCTCTTAGTGTTCTTTTTTATTCGATCCTGGGATGTGGGCGTCGCTGGCAAGTCCAGCATTTATTGCCCATCCCTAATTGCCCTTGAGAAGGTGGTGGTGAGCTGCCTTCTTGAACCGCTGCAGTCCATGTAGTGAAGGTACTCCCATAGTGCTGTTAGGGAGGGAGTTCCAGGATTTTGACCCAGCGACGATGAAGGTCTGTAGCCTCTTCCCAGAACTGTGAGGAGGATGCAAAGAGGCTTCAAGGGGATATAGGCAGGCTAAGTGAGTGGGCAAGAAGGTGGCAAATGGAATATAATGTGGAGAAATGTGAAGTTATCCACTTTGGTAGGAAAAATAGAAAAGCAGAGTATTTTTTAAATGGTGAGAGATTGGGAAATGTTGGTGTTCAGAGGGACCTGGGTGTCCTTGTACACGAATCACTGAAAGTTAACATGCAGGTACAGCAAGCAATTAGGAAAGCAAATGGTATGTTGGCCTTTATTACAAGAGGATTTGAGTATAAGACATCTTACTGCAATTATATAGGGCCCTGGTGAGACCACACCTGGAGTATTGTGTACAGTTCTGGTCTCCTTACCTAAGGAAGGATATACTTGCCATAGAGGGAGTGCAACGAAGGTTCACCAGACTGATTCCTGGGATGGGGGGGATAGTCCTATGAGGACAGATTGTGTAGACGAGGCCTATATTCTCTCGAGTTTAGAAGAATGAGAGGTGATCACATTGAAACATACAAAATTCTTACAGGGCTTGAGAGGGTAGATGCAGGGAGGATGTTTCCCCTGGCTGGAGAGTCTAGAACCAGAGGTTACAGTCTCAGAATAAGGGGTCGGCCATTTAGGACTGAGATGAGGAGAAATTTCTTCACTCAGAGGGTGGTGAATCTTTGGAGTTCTCTGCCCCAGAGGGCTGTGGAGGCTCAGTCATTGAGCATATTCAAGACAGAGATCGATAGATTTTTGGATATTAAGGGAATCAAGGGATATGGGGATAGTGCAGGAAAGTGGAGTTGAGGTCGAAGATCAGCCATGATCTTATTGACTGGCGGAGCAGGCTCGAGGGGCTGAATGGCCGACTCCTGCTCCTATTTCTCATGTTCTTAATTAACACAAGCCATTTAGAATGTTGATTCGGTTGGTCCTGGGATGGGATACCAGAGAGGCCAGCCTTCAGATAGCAAACTTCTTGATTTTGCAGCCATCTTCGCTTTGAGACAATAAACATTGCCATTATAATAGAATGGTTTTCATTCATTATGCCCAACAGTGGGCTTAACTGAACAGACATATGGATGTTGCAAGCTTCCACACCCAAGTGGGGGGTGCTTTTCATTCAAAGTGGTTACTTTGAATTGCAGCTCGGCAGACTAATCCTCAACACCCAGATATGAGAGAGGGGTCAGAGGACAGTCCTTGTTTTTCTCTCTCTACATTTGGAGAGGCAGTTTGAGATATCATAGGTATGGAGATATCTTTCTCTCTCTCATTCTCCAGTCAGTCATGGAGATTGAGAAACTCCAGGCCAAGGTACGAACGTGTACAGCCTGTAACAGAGGAAGTTTGGTGCTTTTGAATAATCAGGAAATTATGCTTTGCCTGTTGCAAGCTTGGCACACAGCCTTCTGCACTATCTTCAGACAAGGTCTTACGCCCCAGCTGGCCAGCAGTTTAGTGTCAATCTCACCACTATTGCGCAGCTATTCCTGTAGTTGATTCAGCACATTTCACGAGTTGAGATTTATCCTAAAATGTCAGTCACCTTTACCTAAATCTGACTTAACCTACAGTAAAATAATCAAAACTAATGCACTACCTGTGTACACTTCTCTTCTAGCTACATCCAGATGAGGAGGTAAACTGGTAAACTGGTCCGCATGGCTCCGGCTGTAGGCTCGGCGACGCCTCCGAAGCCCAGGCTGACCCAATTCTGCGGAGATTGGATTGTGCAACGCTTCTTCAATCAACAGGTCCGATTCTGAAAAATGAGACACTCTATGAAGTTGAAGAAGTCTTTCTTCAAATTATATTTTCATCAATATAAAATGACAAATGACCCAAATGCAGTAATGGGGAATGTTTGTAGGATACCTGTTTGTTTAGAAGTGCATCATTTAACTTCTGTTTATACACAAGCAACAGACAGACTGAATGAGAAGCATTCTGGCAATAAACGACACGAGAGGTGCTGCCTGGGTAACATGTGCTTATGCCACAATAAGCAAGTTGAAGAGTGGATGGAATATGTGAGGGATTTCCTGGTGCCAGGCAAAATAGCTTTAAAGGGAAATCATTCCTGGCAAAGAGGGGAGGTTTCCTGCATTGAAGCTGATGACCAGAATCAGTCCCATTCTATTGGGAAGCGGCAACAATCAACAACTCCGTTTTTATCTATACTCATTATTCGGACCTCTCTCCTGAAGGGGCTAGTTTATACTGAGTATGATGCCTCACTTGGATCAGGTACAGCTCTCCTGTATCTCATGCAGGTGGCCAATCTTCATATAGGAGCCTAGACAAAGTCAGTGAGGCAAGCCCATTTGTATCCTCACAGATGCACGTTCCAGCAGGAGTCAGTGCGTAACAATCAGTAATGGAACCCGGCCTGATTTCCCCTCGGAATGGCCTGTAGCCCCCAAGGCCATTGTGGCACTCCAACTACTGCCCTGTCTGAGATCGATTAATTCAGCACAGACTGGGGATTGAACCTGCACCTTCTGGTCTGCATGGCTAAGTACCACTAAGGCATTGGGGGAAGCCAATTACACACTTAAATGCCGGGGAATGGTCTTCCCTTCCAGTTCGAAGATACTTTAGTGATTCCTGTTGACCATCCTAGGTACATTACATCTACTAGTTTATTAAGTACTAAAATATAGTAGAAACCTAAGTGTTTGAAGTAGTCTTCTAATCCACTCCATGAGTTTTTCTGTATGAAGGACTTCACCAAACTCCATGGTTGTTTTCTGTAGCGCACATCTGTTGAAACTCTGCAATCAAAAAATAGTATGAAGGAAAATTACTGAAAAACAAAAGGCGTGTTTTTAAGGCATCAAATTATGTCTAATCTATAAAAGTGAATCATTTGACAAGTTAGACTGATTTGAAGCTAAATCTAGTTAAAGAGAAAATATATCTTTACTCACACCCTCATTTTGGAGAGCGTTTAAAAGAGACAGGTTAACGGCGAGTCGTACAAACAGGTTAAGTGTTTTGTCCACTAACACCGCCAATGGTAATTTCTAGGCCCACTTGTTCCAAACACTGGAAGCCAGACATTACTGAAAACTTTCTGCATTCAGCATTAATCTGTATTGATCCGTGCTAATACTTCAGGGTAAATTTTCCAGGAGATTCAATTATTAGAGGGGTAGGCAGCCTTTTTGTAGCTGTGACTGTGAGTCCCGAAAGGTGTGTTGCCTCCCTGGTGCCAGGGTGAAGGACATAATGGAGTGGGTGGAAAAACTTTTGGAAAAGGAGGGAAAACAGTCCATGTAGGAACCAGTGACGTAGGAAATAGTATGGAGGTCTTGTGGAGGCAGTGTGAGGAGTTAGGGTCCAGGCTGGGGAGCAATAAGCAAAGTAGAAGTAAGGACACGCTCCATTGTGTCATGTGGTACTACCACCGTGTTAAATGGGATAGATTAAGAACAGAAAATGCTGGAAATACACAGCAGGTCAGGCAGCATCTGTGGAGAGAGAAACAGAGTTAACGTTTCAGGTCGATGACCCTTCGTCAGAACTGGAAAAAGCTGGAGATGGAACAGGTTTTTAAGCAAATGCAGGGGCAGGGAGATGGGGGAGGGGAGGAAAGAACAAAAGGGAAGGTCTGTGATAGGATGGAAGGCAGGAGAGATTAAGAGAGATTAAGAGATGGTGCAAGGCAAAAGGAGATGGTAATGGGACAAGTTAAGAAACAAAGGATGGCTCTAGATGAAGTGTAAATGGTACTGGCAGAATGAAAGACAGCTGCCATGTGGGAGAGAGAGAAAAATAAATAAATGCAAAAAAGGGGATGGGGCAGAGGTTTATGGTCTGAAATTGTTGAACTCTATGTTGAGTCCAGAAGGCTGTAAAGTGCCTAATCGAGAGATGAGGTGCTGTTCCTCGAGCTTATGTTGAGCTTCATTAGAATAGTGTAAGAGGCCGAGGACGGTGAGGTCTGAGTGGGAGTGGAGCGGAGAATTAAAGTGACAGGCGACCGGAAGCTCGGGGTCACCCTTACGGACTGAACGGAGATTAAGAACAGATCTAGCAGCTCAAAACTGGACATCCATGAGGCGCTGTAGGCCATCAGCAGCAGCAGACTTGTATACCACCACAATCTGTAACCTCAAGGACCGGCATATTCCTCACTCCACCATATACCATCAAGAAATGGCTGACTGCACTGGACACAGCAAAGGCTACAGGCCTCAACAATATCCTGGCTGTAGTGCTGAAGACTTATGCTTCAGAAGTGCAAGATGAATCCTGAAAAGCTTGAAGATTGGTACCTCAAAGATCCTGCTTTCAAGCACTATTGTGGAGGCATTTGAGGCACTGAACATATCTAACAACCTTACTGATTAATAATGACACTGGCTAAGCACATGAGCAATCATGATGCGGAGATGCCGGTGTTGGACTGGGGTGGACAAAAGTGAGAAGTCGCACAACACCAGGTTATAGTCCAACAGTTTTATTTGAAATCACAAGCTTTCAGAGCTGCTGCCCCTTCGTCAGGTGAAGTGAAGGAATACGAATCAGCAAAGCATATATAGACAGAGAACAATGCCTGTGAAGCGTACAATGTCAGACGACTACATTTAATCCTCCTGACTGCCTTTCGTCACACCTCGGCAGAGAAACAGTCAGGTCAGCCAGGAAGGCACCACATCAAAGACATAGCAAGATACAACTGAGACAATGAGGTGGGGTCACAGGGGGTCTAATGTGTCAAATGCTGCAGTCTGTATGGAAAACCATAAACTTTAAAATTTTTACTTTTTTTTACTGGAAATCACATCTGTGAACAAGCCAACGACGACTCGAGTCTGGATGACTCTACGTCATGTAGCGTGACATGAACCCCAGATCCCGGTTGAGGCTGTCCTCATGAGTACGGAACTTGGCTATCAGTTTCTGCTCGATGATTTTGCGTTGTCGTGTGTCTCGAAGGCCGCCTTGGAGAACGCTTACCCGCAACGGGACATTGTACGCTACACATGCATTGTTCTTTGTCTATATATGCTTTGCTGATTCGTATTCCTTCACTTCACCTGACGAAGGGGCAGCAGCTCCGAAAGCTTGTGATTTCAAATAAAACTGTTGGGGGGAAAAATTCAGTTGGTTGCGCCTCCCGTTAGCGCCTTAAGAGGGCGCTAATGGGGCGCAAAGCATCTAGCGCCCAGGCGCGGCGAAGTTTGCGCCGCTCGCGAAATTAACTAGACATTTTGCGGCGGCGCTAAACACTACCGCCACGATCTCCTGCGCCGGCAGATCGTGACGTCAGTCGAGTGCGCAACGCCCCGGAGCGGATATTGAGTGGTGCCCCCTGCCTTACCGCCTGACGCTAGCAACGACAGGTTGAGGGGAGCGTTCTGCAGTCATGAAGGGAAAGGGGGAGCGCTATTTAAAGGTGACCGCTTCCTGCCTTTTATTGTTGGTGCCATTTTTGAACTACGCATTCTGAGAGAGAGAGAGAGAGAGAGAGAGAGAGACTTCTGGAGAGATTCAATGTTGTGTGAAGGAATTTTGGGTACTGAGCAGCACTTTGCAGGTTCATTTTGATTTGCCATTCCTTGTATCGATTTAGAAGAGACTGTGGGGGCTGCACTCTGAGCTCTTTGCCTGGTACTCTCCATTGTTCTTTCCAGCAGATTTGATGTGCAGGTCTCTCCAGGCCGAGATTCAAGGCTGCAATGAGCAGGATGTGGATGGAAAGCAAGATTAACCATCCCCTTTAAGAACTGGCCCGTGCCATTGTGTGTGTGTTCCATTGCTGACTGACATTACATGAGCTTCGCCAGCGCTCTGAGGTAGCGCCTCGCTCCTCGGCCTTTGCGCCTTAAGACAGGTGTGAAGCGCCTGATTTAGCGCTCCAATCACCTCCAGGGGCGATAAAAGTCAAGTTTGCAGTCGGTGGCGATAATTAGCGCCAGGTGCTAATCTTGGCGCCCGGCCGATAATTGCGCCCCAAATGGGGCGATACTGAATTTCTCCCCCTTGGACTATAACCTGGTGTTGTGCGACTTCTCACTTATGATTTATCATGATCTTTCTCATCTTCCTGGTTAGTCGCCTTCTGGAGGTGGAGCAGGGAGTTCGCTTGGGTGTGTAACAAAGTTAAAATGGATAGATAGAGTTTTTAAAAATTGCAGTAATTCAGTTCTAAGATGGATTCCACTCACTTTGTAAACATCAAAATGGCTGTTCAAAACAACTCGTTTCACTTAATACATGTTAATCAAGATACGGAGATGCCAGTGTTGGACTGGGGTGGACAAAAATGAGAAGTCGCACAACACCAGGTTATAGTCCAACAGTTTTATTTGAAATCACAAGCTTTCGGAGCTGCTGCTCCTTCGTCAGGCGAAGTAAAGAAATACAGAATTGACAAAGCATATATAGATAGAGAACAATGCATGTGTAACTTACAATGGCAGACGACTATATTTAAATCATCCTGACTGTTTATCTGCCGAGGTGTGACAAAAGGCAATCAGGTCAGCCAGGAAGGTACCACATCAAAGACATAGCAAGATACAACTGAGACAATGAGGTGGAGTTACAGGGGGTCTAACGTGTCAAAAGCTGGAACACTACAGACAGCTACCCGCAGACCCGACCAAAGAACGATAAACTTTAAAATTTTTACTTTTTTACTGGGAATCACATCTGTGAACAAGCCAACGACGACTCGAGTCTGGATCACGTCATGTATCGTGACATAAACCCAAGATCCCGGTTGAGGCCGTCCTCATGAGTGCGGAACTTGGCTATCAGTTTCTGCTCGATGATTTTGCGTTGTCGTGTGTTTCTAAGGCCGCCTTGGAGAACGCTTACCAGCAGATCCGAGGCTGTATGTCCTTGACTGCTGAAGTGTTCCCCGACTGGGAGGGAACACTCCTGCCTGGTGATTGTTGCACGGTGTCCATTCATACGTTGTCTCAGTGTCTGCATGGTCTCGCCGATGTACCATGCCACGGTGCATTCTTTCCTGCAACGTATGAGGTAGACAACGTTGGCCGAGTCACATGAGTATGTACCATGTACCTGGTGGGTAGTGTCCTCACGTGTGATGATGGTATCTGTGTTGATGATCTGGCATGTCTTGCAGAGGTTGCCGTGGCAGGGCTGTGTGGTGTCGTGGTCGCTGTTATCCTGAAAGCTGGGTAATTTGCTGCGAACCAAATTCGCACCCCAATACGCCAACATCTTCATGCACAAGTTCGAGCAAGACTTCTTCGCTGCACAGGACCTCCAGCCAACGCTGTACACCAGATACATCGACGACATTTTCTTCCTTTGGACCCATGGCGAAGGATCACTGAAAAGACTACACGATAACATAAACAAGTTCCATCCCACCATCAAACTCACCATGGACTACTCCTCAGAATCGGTTTCATTCCTGGACACACGAGTCTCCATCAAAGACGGACACCTCAGCACTTCACTCTACCGCAAGCCCACGGACAACCTCACGATGCTCCACTTCTCCAGCTTCCACCCTAACCACGTTAAAGAAGCCATCCCCTATGCTCAAGCCCTGCGAATACACAGGATCTGCTCAGACGAGGAGGAACGCAATGGACACCTACGGACGCTGAAAAACGCCCTCGTAAGAACGGGATATGACGCTCGACTCATCGATCGACAGTTCCGACGGGCTACAGCGAAAAATCGCATAGACCTCCTCAGAAGGCAAACACGGGACACAACCAACAGGGTACCCTACGTCGTCCAGTACTTCCCCGGAGCGGAGAAACTACGCCATGTTCTTCGCAGCCTTCAACATGTCATCGATGACGACGAACACCTCGCTAAGGCCATCCCCACGCCTCCACTACTTGCCTTCAAACAGCCGCCTAACCTCAGAAGTACCATCGTTCGCAGCAAATTACCCAGCTTTCAGGATAACAGCGACCACGACACCACACAACCCTGCCACGGCAACCTCTGCAAGACATGCCAGATCATCAACACAGATACCATCATCACACGTGAGGACACTACCCACCAGGTACATGGTACATACTCATGTGACTCGGCCAACGTTGTCTACCTCATATGTTGCAGGAAAGAATGCACTGTGGCATGGTACATCGGCGAGACCATGCAGACACTGAGACAACGTATGAATGGACACCGCGCAACAATCACCAGGCAGGAGTGTTCCCTCCCAGTCGGGGAACACTTCAGCAGTCAAGGACATACAGCCTCGGATCTGCTGGTAAGCGTTCTCCAAGGCGGCCTTAGAAACACACGACAACGCAAAATCATCGAGCAGAAACTGATAGCCAAGTTCCGCACTCATGAGGACGGCCTCAACCGGGATCTTGGGTTTATGTCACGATACATGACGTGATCCAGACTCGAGTCGTCGTTGGCTTGTTCACAGATGTGATTCCCGGTAAAAAAGTAAAAATTTTAAAGTTTATCGTTCTTTGGTCGGGTCTGCGGGTAGCTGTCTGTAGTGTTCCAGCTTTTGACACGTTAGACCCCCTGTAACTCCACCTCATTGTCTCAGTTGTATCTTGCTATGTCTTTGATGTGGTACCTTCCTGGCTGACCTGATTGCCTTTTGTCACACCTCGGCAGATAAACAGTCAGGATGATTTAAATATAGTCGTCTGCCATTGTAAGTTACACATGCATTGTTCTCTATCTATATATGCTTTGTCGATTCTGTATTTCTTTACTTCGCCTGACGAAGGAGCAGCAGCTCCGAAAGCTTGTGATTTCAAATAAAACTGTTGGACTATAACCTGGTGTTGTGCGACTTCTCATTTTTATGTTAATCAAGAATTAGTTAAGATAAAGGCTCTCTTTCATGGGGACACTGGCCGTGAACGTCCACAGGGTTCACCTGATCTACCGTAATATCGGCAGAAGATCAGCAGAAACCCTGAAAGAACAGCAGAAGCAGCCATTTTAAGCCAATTATGCCATTTCTTCAATGATCCTGGCAATCTCCACAGGAATTCCAGGCGACTGTTTAAAATGCAAATGTATTAAGCAGCCTGTGGTTTTTTTAAACTTCAAAGGGATCCAAATACCTCATGCTGAATTAACAATTCTCTGCTCTTGAAATAACAAGTTGGCCTCTGTATTGTGAAACTGTGTACATATAACACCTAACAATTGTGCGCCTGGAGTTTGATTTATTGGAAACTTGTTAATAAATTAAGTCAGACATGGTGGAGCCTGATTTACAGGAAGTGTCTTAATGGATTGATGTCAGACCAGAATATGGTTTGCCACTGGTACGGTAAACTAACCTCCATAAACGTAGTCTATTGTTTGATTTCACGCATTTGTTCTTGCATGTTAACTCATAAGTGAATTAACCTTGTGATCTTCAACAACAACAAGTATTTATATAGCGCCTTTAATGTAGTAAAGCATCCCAAGGCGCTGCACAGGAGTATTTTAAAACAAAAAATTTGACACCGATCCACATAAGGATAAATTAGGGCAGGTGACCAAAAGCTTGGTCAAAGAGACAGGTTTTAAGGAGCATCTTTAAGGAGGAAAGATAGGTAGCGAGGCGGAGAGGTTTAGGCAGGGAGATCCAGAGCTTAGGGCCTAGGCAACAGAAGGCAAAGGTTGAGCGATTATAATCAGGGATCCTCAAGGGGTCGGAATTAGAGGAGCGCAGAGATCTCGGGGGGTTGTGGGGCTGGAGGAGATTACAGAGATAGGAAGGGGCGACGCCATGGAAGGATTTAAAAACAAGGATGAGAATTTTGAAATCGAGGCGCTGCTTAACTGGGAGCCAATGTAGGCCAGCGAGCACAGGGGTGATGGGCGAACGGGACTTGGTGCGGGTTAGGACACGGGCAGCCGAGTTTTGGATGACCTCAAGTTTACGTAGGGTGGAATGTGGGAGGCCAGCCAGGAGTGCGTTGGAATAGTCAAGTCTAAAGGTAACAAAGGCATAGATGAGGGTTTCAGCAGCAGATGAGCTGAGGCAAGGGCAGAGACGGGCGATGTTATGGAGGTGGATGTAGGCGGTCTTTGTTATGCTGCGGATATGTGGTCGGAAGCTCATTTCAGGGTCAAATATGACACCAAGGTTGCGAACAGTGTGGTTCGGCCTCAGACAGATGTTAAGGAGAGGGAGGGAGTCAGTGGCTAGGGAACGGAGTTTGTGGTGGGGACCGAAAACAATGGCTTCGGTTTTCCCAATATTTAATTGGAGAAAATTTTTGCTCATCCAGAACTGTATGTCGGACAAGCAGTCTGACAATTTAGAGACCTGTCAAATAAACTGCAGTTTAAAATGGCCCCAGCATTACAACATTCTAGCCCTGATTTTCTGGCCCGTGCTCCCTGTAAGTATGAATCCCCGCTGGGAGCTTGAGATCGCAAATTTACCGCAAATTTGCCTTCAGTAAGTTTCCCTATTCAGAGTTAAGTAGGTAGGACAAGCTGTCATGAAAAATGAGACATTTACATATTAAAAGGAATTCGGTCTGGATTATAGCTATAGTCACAGAACCACTACCACAAGTTATATACACAAGATAGAGGTCCTCCCCAGGAGGCAGTTGTTAGTTTCAGAAAACATCACAGGGTAAAAATTCGGTTGCTTTGCGCCTCCCGTTAGTGCCCTAAGAGGGCGTTAAGCAACTAGCGCCTGGGCGCGGTGCCGCCCACGCCTCCCGCGAAATTCAGCAGCAGGTTAACGGCGGCGCTAACCAGTAGCGCCCCGTGGCGCTCTGCCACCGGTGATGACGTCATCGCCGTGCGCAGCGCCCCGGCCGCGATCTTCGGGAGCGCCCCCTGACTTACCGCCGGATGCTATGTCCGACGGGGTCAGGGGGATCTACCTGCGGCCAGGAAGACGCAATTCAAAGGCAAGGTGCGGGGCGGCCATTTTTGTTGCTGGCCGCCTGCAGCACCTGCCTGCGCTCCCGTCCCCAGCCTCCTGAACGGCTCCCCCCGCGGAGTGCCGGCTGCACTCCAAGAGCCCGGCACTTCTCTTGAGTGCCAGGCTCTTTTGCCGGCACTCTCGATCCCCGGGGGCCCAGCTGGGCCCCGGGTCGCGCTGCGCAAGGCCCCTCCCCTTTAAGAAGCGGAGGAAGGCCTGCAATACGTGCTGCATGTCGCACCGCGATATTCCCTCGCAGCGCCCCAAGAGGGTTGCGGGGTGCTACTACTCAATTTCCAGCGCGGGGGCGCTAATTTTTCCGGGGCGCTAAAAGTACACACTCACACTCACACTCACACTCACACTCACACTCACACTCACACTCACACTCAATTTTTAGCACCACATTTTTAATCACAATATCCAGGGTTTGTTTAGCTGTAGGAAAAAGCGTATTTGCCCCAGGTTCTCCCAGACACAGGCCTGGATTTTTCCTCTGCCCCAAATTGTGTGGGATACTGGTGGTGTGGCCTACCACCGCGCTCCCATCCCAGCCAGGAAAGCCGCTGACTGCCCCGTCCCGCCTACCACATGCAAATTACTGCAGGGAGGTGGTGACCAGCAAGCCAGCTGATTTCCTTTTTTGCTGCCGCTGATACCACCAACCCAAGGACCGCCAGGATAGGTGTACCCTGGGGTAGCAGTGGCAAGCCCCCTACTTCACTGGTTAAAGGGGAGAGGGCCTAGTCATTGCCTCCTCTCGCTCCCCAAAACCCGACTAGTTGAAGGCCTCGGTCCAATCCGAGGCCATTAGTAAATATACAATGTGCATTTCAGGGCTCTTCCAGCCTTTTAATTGTGTCTGCCACCTCTTCTGATGCTTCAACGGATGTCCCACCCTGCCCTAAAGACCATAGTCTAAAATCCATGGAAACACGATGTCCTGGTCAAGTTGGGGGAGGGGGACTTTGCAATTAAATTGATTGTATAAATAGGAATTTGGAACCAATCTATTTTTGGCACGTCTAAAACACAATACGTACTACGGATTAGAAGATATCCTCTATAGGCTGTACAAAAGCAAACATTACCTTAGTCTACACTTGTGTTTCGATGTCTGAATGATGCAGTATCTGTTAAGCGTGTAGAAGTAGTCATGGTAAGGCACGTCATGCGTGATCACCTCTGCATCAATCTGATAGTACTGCCCATTCTGGCTCTCTTTACACATAGTCTGTAACAATACAGAAACTTGTCACAGTAATCGCTTACGTCCCAGATAAATGAAGACACTCGGTCAATGATTTCAGTGATAGAATCAGAATTTTACAGCACAGAAGGAGACCCACCATCCCATCGTGCCTGTGCTGTCTCGCCACATGTCCTTTCTCAATACCCTTGAAAATTTTTCTTTTTCAAATATTTACCCACTTTCCTTTTAAAAGTTATTATGGTTTCTGCTTCCAACGCTCTTTCTAGTAGGACATTCCAAGTCCTAACAGACCACTGTGTAAAAAAAAAAGTTCTGCTGGTGCTGATCTTAAAATAAGGCTAAAATGTTATTTCGGATTTCCAGCATCCGCAGTATTTTGCTATCGTATTAAAATAATGCTCTCCAGTTACTGGTTCACTAACCAGTGCTCCCCAGTTACTGGTTCACTAACCAGTGCTCTCCAGTTACTGGCTCACTAACCAGTGCTCTCCAGTTACTGGTTCACTAACCAGTGCTCTCCAGTTACTGGTTCACTAACCAGTGCTCTCCAGTTACTGGTTCACTAACCAGTGTAAATAGTTTTACCGGACTTACCACATCAAAACCCCATATAATTTTGACCACCTCTATCAGAGCTGCTAATAACCTTCCATTAATAAAAGCCCTAACTAAAGAAGCTAAGGATAGTACTAGATTAAAAAAAGAGGCTTATAATGTTGCGAAGAATAGCAGTAAGCCTGAAGAGTGGGAGAGCTTTATAAATCAGCAAAAGATGACCAAAAAATTGATAGAAAGGGAGAAAATATGTGAGAATAAACTAACAAGAAATATAAAAACAGATCGTAAGAACTTCTACAAGTATGTAAAAAGGAAGAGAATAGCAAAAGTAAGTGTTGGTTCTTTAGAGGCTGAGACAGGAGAAATTATAATGGGGAATAAGGAAATGGCTGAGACTTTAAACAAATATTTTGTATCGGTCTTCACAGTAGATGACACAAAACGCATACCAAAAATAGTGAGGAACTAAGGGGCTAATGAGATTGAGGAACTTAAAGTAATTAAGATCAGTAGAGAAAAAGTACTTGAGAAACTAATGGGTCTAAAAGCCGACAAATCCCCTGGACCTGATGGCCTACATCCTAGGGTCCTAAAAGAGGTGGCTGGAGAGATAGTGGATGCATTGGTTGTGATCTTCCAAAATTCCCTAGATTCTAGAATAGTCCCAACGGATTGGAAGGTAGCAAATGTAACCCCGCTATTCAAAAAAGGAGGGAGAGAGAAAACAGGGAACTACAGGCCAGTTAGCCTGACATCAGTCGTCGGGAAAATGCTGAAATCCATTATTAAGGAAGTGGTAACAGAGCACTTAGAAAATCATAATATAATTTAGCCAGAATCGACAGGGTTTATGAGAGGGAAATTGTGTTTAACAAATTTATTCGAGTTTTATTGAGGATGTAACTAGCAGGGTAGGTAAAGGGGAACAAGTGGATGTAGTACAAAAGCAAAATATGATGAAAGATCATCAACCTGAAACATTAACTCTGTTTCTCTCTCCACTAATGCTGCTGCGTGACCTGCTGAGTATTCCCAGCATTTTCTGTTTTTAACTCAGATACTCAGTGTGTGCCTGAATTTGTAATATACAGTAGTAGCATGCTTCTTCTTGGGAGTGTAAATTTGGAATCTATGGGTTACATCAACTTTAAAAATGAACATTTTCATTTTGGAATAAAATGCATTTGTAAGCGCTTGTTTAAATTTAGTTGACAGAGATGGAAAGAACTCTTGTTTTCCTACTATAAAAACTAGGTATTTGGCCTTCCACACAAGTAATATGAATCATGTTCGTCAGCCTTTATTTTCTACGGGTCTCTCTTTCTCACTCATGCAAGCACAGGAGTCACCCGGGTATGATTAAATCATTGATTTACTAAACTAAACAGATGGTTTAATTGAGGCAAGATCAACACTGCCAGCAAGAACAAACAGTCACATTCATAAAACTGACATATGCTTACAAAAGCAAAAGTCACAAATATGATAAAAATATCTACATTATCTGACTTGTATACATAAATTAAAACAAGTAAACTAAATTATGGCTAATGAATCCTGACCAAAGGTTTTTCTTTCAATTTCAAACATTAATACTTTGCCTTACTGTTTCTGTCACGGTTAACAGCATGAACACAGTCCTTTGGACAACAGTAACTTCTTTCAAAGGATTAAAGAGAGGCTAATCACAGTACCCTTTACCTAAAATATTAGCTGAGCAGACAATCCCGCCAAGTTAGGACCTGGGTTTTTAAATAGTGAAGATCAAGAAATATAAAACTTAACAGAAGATTAAAATAATATGCATATTCACTTCTTTTCCAAGTCCTCCATGTAACTCAAAGGCTCTGCTCAAATAAACATGTCTAAATTCTTAAATTTTATTCAAAACCTCTCTCCAAACTTGACTAATGGTAACGTCCTTCCAGCGCTTGCACACTCATATTAATTCCTTTTCTGTTGACTGCTTTTGAATGATCTTTTAGAGGCACTTATACAAAACAAATGCAGCTGCTCCAGCTGTATAATATATTACAAAGTACACAAATTACATTTCACTTGTTACATAGGCATGGAAGCCTAAAAATATAAATCAGGAGGGAGACAATATGACGAAAATCCAACTCCAGGACAGAAAACAAAAACTCAACAGCAAGTTCTCGGAAGGAAAAACATGTTAGATGGATTTCTGAGAGGACATGGGCAATTTTATGTGTATCTAAAAGAAAGAACTTGCATTTATAGAGCATCTTTCATGACCTCATGACGTCCCAAGAGCTTTATAGCCAATAAAATACCTATGAAGTGTAGTCACTGTTGTAATGTGGGGAAACGCGGCAACCAATTTGTGCACAACAAGGTCCCATAAACAGCAATGAGATAATGACCAGATAATCTGTTTTTAGGGATTGGCTGAGAGATAAATATTGGCCAGGACACCGGGGATAACTCTTCTTCGAATAGTGGCCATGGGATATTTTACACCCACCTGAGAGGGCAGACGGGGCCTCGGTTCAACGTCTCATCCGAAAGACGGCACCTCCGCCAGTGCAGGCTGGATTATGGGGCTCAAGTCTCTGGAGTGGGGCTTCAACCCACGACCTTCTGACTCAGAGGCGAGAATGCTACCCACTGAGCCATGGCTGACATCTTAAATCTATGTTTGTTAGGTTCTAAATCTGGGGGGTAATATTAACTTATCCCACGCGGAGGGAAACTGATGGTATTGGACTGGCCCCCGTTTTACACCCTGCCTGATTTTACTTCCCATTGAGTGGGCGGCCAATCGAATGCCGTCAGTTTCCCACCAGGCGGGTCAGGTTAAAATGACCTTCCTTATCTTTGGTACTACATCCCTCAGTTACTGACAAAACAGGTTCGACAGGTGAAAGCATTTTAAAAAGTATTTGAAGTCATTTGATTAGTTTCTTTCTCCTCCTTGCTAAATATTTTATTGGTAGCCATTTGATGACTGCTGACTCTCGCGTGGTAGTTCTCTACTTGTTTACGGTGGATTGAAATTAGTTCTTTTAAAATGAATTGTACGTGAGACAGTCAAGTACAAAGTGTGACTTACATTTTGCATCTGCGACACTCAACCTGACAGATGCATATTTGATGCAAAATTTAATTTTATACGTAAATGTAACCTCTGCAAATACCTGTTTTTCAGTTGCTGTTGAAAACTTGCCAATCAGAGGATTTGTGATGGTTATGATGTACTTCAATGTCCTTATCTGGTTACCATTCACTTCTTTCTCCCATGGACCACTGACAATATCTAGAGAAACAGAAATTTTTCTTTCACATTAAAAGTCAATGAGCTACCATTCTATTTTTTAAAAATCTACTCATATAATTTTACAAATACTGAAAAATCTCAAATTTAAATTTGAACACCAACCAGAACACTTTAGTCTTTCTTGTCGTGGGAAACACATATAAAAAGAAAGAACTTGCATTTATTTAACGCCTTACACGACCTCAGGACGTCCCAAAGCACTTTACAGACAATGAAGTACTTTTTAAAAAAAAGAGTGTAGTCACTGTTGTAATGTAGGAATAAACACATCTAACTCCATCTGCAATGTGCAGTTTTCAAGAAGAAAAAAGAACCTAAAAGCACCAGACTCTCAAACAGGATAGAAAAAAGAATTGAGGAGAGAAAGACTCACATTTATATCACACCTTTCACATCCTCAGAATATTCCAAAGCACTTCACAGCCAAATGAATTATCTCTGATTTATTGTTGTTCTGTAAACGCAGCAGTCAATTTGCGCAAACTGCAGCGAGATGAATGATCAGGTAACCAATATTTCCTGAATATTGCACACAATATAAAGTAAATGGGGGGGAAAATTCGGTTGGTTTGCGCCTCCCGTTAGCGCCTTAAGAGGGCGTTAATGGGGCGCAAAGCAACTAGCGCCTGGGTGCGGCGATGTTTGCGTCGCTCGCGAAATTGACCAGACATTTTGCGGCGGCACTAAACACTACCGCCACGATCTCCTGCGCCGGCAGATCGTGACGTCAGTCGAGCGTGCAACGCCCCGGTAGCGCCCCGGACCGGATATTGAGTGGCGCCCCCTGCCGCTAGCAACGACAGGTTGAGGGGAGCGTTTTGCAGTCGGGAAGGGACTGGGGGAGTGCTATTTAAAGGCGACCGCTTCCTGCCTTTTTTTGTTGCCGACATTTTTGCACCACGCATTCTGAGTGAGACAGAGCGACTTATGGAGATAGTCAACGCTGTGTTGAGGAGTTTTGGGTACTGAGCAGCACTTTGCAGGTTCATTTTGATTTGATCTTCCTTGCATCGATTTAGAAGAGACTCTGGGGGCTGCACTCTGAGCTCTTTCCCTGGGCCTCTCCATTGTTCTTTCCAGCAGATTTGATGTACAGGTCTCTCCAGGCCGAGATTCAAGGCTGCAATGAGCAGGGTGTGGATGGAGAGCAAGAGCGACCCTCCCCTTTAAGAACTGACCGGCGCCAGTGTGTCTGTGTTCCATTGCTGACTGACATCACATGAGCTTCGCCAGCGCTGAGGTAGCGCCTCGCTCCTCGGCGTTAGAGCCTTAAGAGAGGTGTGTAGTGCCTGATTTAGCGCTCCAATCACCTCCAGGGGCGATAGAAGCCAAGTTTGCAGTCGGAGGCGATAATTAGCGCCAGGCGCTAAACTTTGCGCCCGGCCGATAAATGCGCCCCAAACGGGGCGATACCAAATTACTCCCCCAATGGTACATTTTGAAAGGAGGTGCAGAAACAGAGAGACCAGGGGGTTCACATACACAAAGTTGACAAGTTGAGAAGGCTGTTAAAAAAGCAGACGGGATCCTTGGCTTTAGGCATAGAAGCAAGAAAGTTATGCTAAATCTTTATAAATCACTGGTCAGGTCTCAGCTGGAGCAGTGTGTCAATTCTGGGCACCACACTATAGGAAGGATGTCAAGGCGTTGGAGGGGGTGCAGAGGAGACTTTCTAGAATGGGGAACTTCAGTTACGTGGAGAGACTGGAGAAACTGGGATTGTTCTCCTTGGAGCAGAGAAGGTTAAGAGGAAATTTAATAGAAGTGTTCAAAACCATGAAAAGTTTTGATAGAGTAGGTAAGCAGAAACTGCTTCCACTGGCAGGAGGGTCGGTAACCAGAGGACACAGATTTAAGGTAATTGGCAAAAGAACCAGAGGGGAATGGAGGGGAAGTTTTTTAATGCAGCGAGTTCTTATAATCTGGAATGAACTGCCTGAAAGGGGGAAGGCGATTCAATCTTTCAAAAAGTAATTGGATAAAAACTCGAAGGGGCAAAATTTGCAGGGCTATGGGGAAAGAGCAGGAGCATGGGACTAATTGGATAGCTCTTTCAAAGAGCTGGCACAGGCATGATAGGCTGAATGATATAGAATCATAGAATGGCTTCCTTCTGTGCTGTAACAACTTTTATAGCGCCTTTAACGTAATAAAACGTCCCAAGGCGCTTCACAGGAGTGTTAGCAAAAAACAAAATTTGACACCGAGCCATTTAAGGAGATGTTAGGGCAGATGACCTTGGTCGAAGAGGTAGGTTTTAAGGAGCGTCTTAAAGGAGGAAAGGGAAGTGGAGAGGCGGAGAGGTTTAAGGAGGGAATTCCAGAGCTCAGGACCGAGGCAGCTGAAGGCACGACCGCCAACGGTCATAGAGTCATTACGGCACAGACGGAGGCCATTCGGCCCATCGAGTCCATGACAGCTCTCTGTAGAGCAATCCAGTCAGGCCCATTCCCCTGCTCTATCCCCATAGCCCTGCAAGTTTATTTCCCTCAAGAGCCTATCCAATTTCCTTTTGAAATCATTGATCATCTCCGCTTCCACCACCCTCGTCGGCAGCGAGTTCCAGGTCATCACCACTCGCTGCGTAAAAAAGTTCTTCCTCACATCCCCCTTGTATCTCTTGCCCAAAACCTTAAATCTGTGTCCCCTAGTCCTTGTACCATCAGCTAATGGGAACAGCCTTTCTCTGTCTACCTTATCCAAACCTGTCATAATCTTGTACACCTCTATCAAATCACCCCTCAACCTCCTTTGCTCCAAGGAGAACAATCCCAGCTTCTCCAACCTAACCTTGTAGCTAAAATCCCTTATCCCTGGAACCATTCTGGTAAATCTCCTCTGCATCCTCTCAAGGACCTTCACATCCTTCCTAAAATGTGGTGACCAGAACTGGACGCAATACTCTAGTTGTGGCCTAACCAGAGCCTTATAAAGGTTCAGCATAACTTCCCTGCTTTTGTACTCAATACCTCTATTTATGAAGCCCAAGATCCCATATGCTTTGCTAACTAGTCTCTCAATATTTCCTGCCACCTTCAAAGATCTATGCACATGAACCCCCAGGTCCCTCTGTCCCTGCAACTCTTTAGAACTGTGCCATTAAATCTATATTGCCTCTCCCTATCCCTTCTGCCAAAATGCATCACACTTCTCTGTATTAAATTCCATCTGCCACTTGTCTGCCCATTCTGCTAGCCTTTCTATGTCCTGTTGCAGTCGATTGGTAGCCTCCTCACTGTTTGCCACACCTCCAAGTTTGGTATCAACGGCAAATTTTTAAATTTTACTCTGTATTCCAATATCCAAGTCATTTATATATATCAAAAAAGCAGTGGCCCCAGCACTGACCCTTGGGGAACATAACTGTCCACCATCCTCCAGTCTGAAAAACAACCATTTACCACAACTTGCTGTTTTCTGTCCTGAAGCCAATTTCTTATCCAAGCTGACACTGACCCTCCTATTCCATGAGCCTCAATTTTGTTAACCAGCCTTTTTATGGTACTTTGTCAAAAGCTTTCTTAAAATCCATGTAGACAACATCCACTGCATTCCGTTCATCAGCCTTCTCTTACTTCATCAAAAAATTCAATTAGATTAGTCAAACACGATCTGCCTTTTTTGCAAATCCGTGCTGGCTCTCCTTAGTTAACTTAAACCTCTCCAAGTGCCAAATGGTGGAGCATTTAAAATTGGGGACGTTCAAAAGGCCAGAATAGGCGGAGCGCAGAGGTCCCGGGGGATTATAGGGCTGGAGGAGATTACAGAGATAAGGAGGGGCGAGGCCATGGAGGGATTTGAAAACGAGGATGAGAATTTTAAAATCGAGGCATTGCTTAACCGGGAGCCAATGTAGGTCAGCGAGCACAGGGGCGACAGAGTTTTGGATTACCTCAAGTTTACGGAGGGTAGAATGTGGGAGGCCGGCCAGAAGTGCATTGGAATAGTCAAATCTAGAGGTGACAAAGGCATGGATGAGGGTTTCAGCAGCAGATAAATTGAGATAAGGGCAGAGCTGGGTGATGAACATATATAAATGAACATATATGTTTGAAACCTTGCACTACTGCATGACAGTATGAATTATTCCAGTCTTGCCATGGTTACATTTTGCTATAATGGAAATTTACTGTAGATGGGTGAGATTCTGTTAAGGTGGCCAGCATGTTGCAATACTGCTATGCATGTTTCCTAGAATACTGAAGTGGTAGTTTGTTAAAGCTGCAATGTGTCTGTGTGTATATCTGATAATAGCCTGATGTCCTTATTCAACTATGTTTCAGATGTGTGCAAAGGGGATGTACAATCTTTGTGTATGGTGAGACAGGGAATGACACCCCTGCTAGAGTAAAGTTAGAGCAAAGCTAGTTCAGCATAAATGTAGGTAGTGTAGCCACTGACTGTTAGAACAGAACAGACTCAAAAAGAGAACTACTATACTTCTGTTCCCGCTTAATGAAGAACGTCATTTCCATATTTAATTAATTAGTTACCTGTAATTTTTCTTGCATTAACAAATTTCTGTACAAACTGAGAGTCAGTGAACAGAAGCTCAAACATCTTGTCTGCATTCATGTTGAATACCCGGTTAATGTAAAGTTTACCCTGAAGGTCACTGTAAGAGGTCTTCTCTCCAGCTGCAGAGAATCACATTAAATTCACTTAAGAATTATCCAACGGAAAAGTTTTTTAAAATCTACTGTATAAAAAGTAGTTTATATAGTGTACCATACTATATTTTAGTTATATTAAAAGTCTTACATATAGTGCACATTTCCTTTAAGTATAGCACTTAATTCTTGTAATACTTCTGGCATAACAATAAACTTACTCATTCATTTTATTTACTTCCAACTACTCCAGGCAGCCCAGTAGGTGGCACTATTGGCCACTTCCCCTCAAACCTGTTCTCCAAGGTAGGTGGTGCCTTTCCCTGCTTACCTCAGACCTCCCAACACCACCTTCAAGCAAACTGGTGCCATGGCCAGGAACATTGCTTTACTTCGAGCGGAGGTGGGAGCCTGGTAAAAGTCCTCCCATGTTAACTGGACCCTGGCTCGCTGGGTAAATCCACCGGCAGAAGGGTCGAGAACCAGAGGACACAGATTTAAGGTGATTGGCAGAAGAACCAAAGGCGACATGAGGAAAAGCTTTTTTACTCAGCGAGTGGTTAGGATCTGGAATGCACTGCCTGAAAGGGTGGTGGAGGCAGACTCAATCACAGCTTTCAAAAGGGAATTGGATACGTATCTGAAGGAAAGAAATTTGCAGGGCTACTGGGAAAGGGCGGGGGAGTGGGACTAGCTGAAGTGCTCTTGCAGAGAGCCGGCACGGGCTCGACGGGCCGAATGGCCTTCTTCCGTGCTGTAATCATTCTATGGTTCTATCCCCTATTTAAATGGCAAGCAACAAATGGCAAATAGCACAGACTTTTCCAGCTGACTATTGGAAATGTCCTTTAGTATTTTAAAAGCTTAATGGAGGGGAAGGATTCTCCTTCGCCCATCTTTCTACCTGTCCTGAATGCTCTTCTCTTCCTCTCAGCCCCCCCCCCCCCACCACCACTGTCCAGCAACCCATGCTGGATGTAAACGTGTGGAAATCAGATGAGGACAGCATTGGGTTTGACTGGCTGCCCTCTGCAGTGAATAGCTTGCTAGCACACTATCGAGGTTCACACATACAAATAATTGCCACCTGGGCAAGGTACTGGATGAAGGAAATACAGTTGAACCCGTAGATTTGAAAAACTGAAGCCCAATAGAAAATTAAGAATCAACATTCCCTTTTCTCCCCCCATTGTGTTTTAAATCAATCCCCGATACATTTTTCATACCTTCATCAGCCACACTGGATGTGTCTGTCCTTTCTGTGGGAAGATCTTCATTGCCATTATGGTCTAAAGAAGATGAAGCTGACTTGGTGCCAACTCTGTTGTTTTTCCTTTCAGAGGTAGCAAGGGGATGGCTTCTTTCCTGATTCTCAGCACTGACTTCTTCTCTGGGAGACTGAACAGAGATTTAATGCTCTTTAGCAGCACAAAAACTCTCATTGACTGCCAATAAATCCCTTTGAATGAATAATTTGAATTAAGACATAATCATGCAAACAAGCTTCGATATCCAATCATTGATTCAGCCCATTTCCAGAAGACTGTAGCTTTACCCTCCTAAATGGAACAGGCTACAGAGAGCCAATTGGTGATGACGGTGAAAGTGACGAGAACGTTTTTAGCAAATAAAAACTTTTTTTTAAACTTAGAGAAAAGTGTTCTATGTGACTGAAACTGTAAAAGGAGTCTCAACTATGTTGAGTAAGAAAACAAGTTAAATCAAGACAAGGCAATTCATGGGCTTTCCCTTGTGTGCAAGAAAGAAAAGGAGAATAAGACTGAAATGGTACAAGGCCGTGGATATAGCAGAGTGGGGAAAGACTACGGGAGGTGACTTTCAACTGTTGGCCATCCATTTGTAGGCTGAGAAACAGGCAGCTAGCAATTGAAAAGTCGGGAGGATGGGCACAGGGCCTCCTGATGTCGGCTCTGACGGAAGTTGAAAATCCCCCTCCACTCTTACCTGTTGACACAGAGAGTACATTTCTTCAGGCACAGCGACGGAGAAATTCAACTCATGCTTGTTGATCTTGTGCCCGAAAAACTGCTGGCCAGGAGTTGATAATTGGGTAATTGGTGGTGGTGGGGGGGGGGGTGGCAGACGGTGGTGCGGTGAAGAAACCTGGGACGCCTCATTGACACCCAAACCTTGACTGATGCCATATTCAGGTGGGGCCTGTTCGTGCGCAAGCAGCCTGTAGCACGCTGTTTTACAATGCAAATCTGGATCCTACACTGGATGTAGGAGCCCAATGCTAAATTCAGGTACAATTGGGTGGAGCTTGTGCAGTTCAAACTCCGCCCTGTTGTAGCAGGTCTTGAGCAGCCTAACCATTGGTCCTGAAAGGACACCACTCAAAAAATGGCCACAAAACTATTGCAAGTTTTTATTTTGCAAAGTTAGATTTTTGTAGAGCCAGCAAGAGGGACGGGCGATGGGAGCGGTGAGCTGAGTCGGGACGGGCGATGGGAGCGGTGAGCTGAGTCGGGCCCTGATGGGAGCGGTGAGCTGAGTCGGGCCCTGATGGGAACGGCGAGCTGAGTCGGGACGGGCGATGGGAGCGGTGAGCTGAGTAGGGCCCTGATGGGAACGGCGAGCTGAGTCGGGACGGGCGATGGGAGCGGTGAGCTGAGTCGGGACGGGCGATGGGAGCGGTGAGCTGAGTCGGGACGGGCGATGGGAGCGGTGAGCTGAGTCGGGACGGGCGATGGGAGCGGTGAGCTGAGTCGGGACGGGCGATGGGAGCGGTGAGCTGAGTCGGGACGGGCGATGGGAGCGGTGAGCTGAGTCGGGACGGGCGATGGGAGCGGTGAGCTGAGTCGGGACGGGCGATGGGAGCGGTGAGCTGAGTCGGGACGGGCGATGGGAGTGGTGAGCTGAGTCGGGCCCTGATGGGAACGGCGAGCTGAGTCGGGACGGGCGATGGGAGCGGTGAGCTGATTAGGGCCCTGATGGGAACGGCGAGCTGAGTCGGGACGGGCGATGGGAGCGGTGAGCTGAGTCGGGACGGGCGATGGGAGCGGTGAGCTGAGTCGGGACGGGCGATGGGAGCGGTGAGCTGAGTCGGGCCCTGATGGGAGCGGCGAGCTGAGTCGGGCCCTGATGGGAACGGCGAGCTGAGTCGGGACGGGCGATGGGAGCGGTGAGCTGAGTAGGGCCCTGATGGGAACGGCGAGCTGAGTCGGGACGGGCGATGGGAGCGGTGAGCTGAGCTGAGTCGGGACGGGCGATGGGAGCGGTGAGCTGAGTCGGGACGGGCGATGGGAGCGGTGAGCTGAGTCGGGACGGGCGATGGGAGCGGTGAGCTGAGTCGGGACGGGCGATGGGAGCGGTGAGCTGAGTCGGGATGGGCGATGGGAGCGGTGAGCTGAGTCGGGACGGGCGATGGGAGCGGTGAGCTGAGTCGGGACGGGCGATGGAGGCGATGGGAGCGGTGAGCTGAGTCGGGATGGGCGATGGGAGCGGTGAGCTGAGTCGGGACGGGCGATGGGAGCGGTGAGCTGAGTCGGGACGGGCGATGGGAGCGGTGAGCTGAGTCGGGCCCTGATGGGAGCGGTGAGCTGAGTCGGGACGGGCGATGGGAGCGGTGAGCTGAGTCGGGACGGGCGATGGGAGCGGTGAGCTGAGTCGGGACGGGCGATGGAAGCGGTGAGCTGAGTCGGGACGGGCGATGGGAGTGGCGAGCTGAGTCGGGACCTGATGGGAGCGGTGAGCTGAGTCGGGACGGGCGATGGAAGCGGCGAGCTGCGGGCCTTTCAAATAAGGACCGATGCCAATTCTGGCACCGTCCACATGCAGAGCCATCGCTCCACTGACTTGCTGCCTGATTTGGGCACAAGTCAAATTTCTCCACCCGTATCTCCACAGATTTCTATTCCCCTAGTGGAAAGATGGCAATATCCGTATGTGCAGGTTAAATGAATGATGAAGCATCATTCTTTTATTATCTCAGGTGATGCTTCCATATGCCTCAGTAAATTGTTACGCTCAACAAATTCAAATATGTAAATAAATCAGCATCTGTAACACCCATACATACAGATTACAGCACACATATAGAAACATAGAAACATAGAATCTAGGAGCAGGAGTAGGCCATTCGGCCCGTCGAGCCTGCTCCACCATTCAATATGATCATGGCTGATCATCCAAATCCAGTACCCTGTCCCTGCTTTAATCCCCACAGTACACATATCCCACCCTACCCCCGTAACCCCACGTATTTAATTCCCCCTAACATAATCCTAACCGCCAATCTACTATCTATCACAGAACCATCTCCTGCATCTAACAGAATTGCACACACGAAATAGGAGCAGAATCAGGCTACACAGTCCCTGGGCCCGCTCCACTACCCACAGGGCCATGACCGATCCGAACCTAGACTCATGTCCAAATTCCTGCCCGCTCCCCGTAACCCTTAATGCCCTTTACTTCTAGGAAACTGTCTATTTCTGTTTTAAATTTAATTAATGTTGTAGCTTCTACAGCTTTTTGTGGCAGCATATTCCATGGACCTACCACCCTCTGAGTGAAGTAGTTCCTCCTCATCTCAGTTTTGAAAGAGCAGTCCCTTATTCTAAGACTATGTCCCCTAGTTCTCGTCTCACCCGTCATCGGGAACATCCTCCCCGCATCCACCCGATCCAACCCCTTCACAATCTTATATGTTTCAATAAGATCGCCTCTCATTCTTCTGAACTCCAATGAGTAGAGTCCCAATCTACCCAACCTCTCCTCATATGACCACCCCCCTCATCCCCGGGATTAACCGAATGAACCTTTTTTGCACTGCCTCGAGAGCAAGGATGTCTTTCCTTAAGTAAGGACACCAAAACTGTATGCAGTATTCCAGGTGCGGTCTCACCAATACCTTGTACAACTGAAGCAATACCTCCCTATTTTTATATTCTATCCCCCTAGCAATGAAAGCCAACATTCCATTTGCCTTCTTAATCACTTGCTGCACCTGCATACTAACCTTTTGAGTTTCGTGCACCAGGACCCCCAGATCCCTTTGCACTTCAGTACTCTCCAGTTTCTTGCCATTAAGATAATAAATTGCTCTAGGATTTTTCCTGCCAAAGTGCATCACCTCACACTTTCCAGTGTTGTATTCCATCTGCCAAATCTCTGCCCACTTACTTAGCCTGTCTATGTCCCCTTGCAGGTTTTTTATGTCCTCCTCATTCACTACTTTCCCTCCCATCTTTGTATCATCTGCAAATTTTGATATGTTACACTTGGTCCCTTCCTCCAAATCGTTAATATAGATTGTGAAGAGTTGGGGACCCAGCACTGACCCCTGTGGAACACCACTAGTTACTGATTGCCAGTCTGAGAATGAACCATTTATCCCAACTCTTTGCTTTCTGTTAGATAGCCAATCCTCTATCCATGCCAGAATATTACCCCCAATTCCGTGATTTTTTACCTTAAGCAATAATCTTTTGTGTGGCACCTTGTCAAATGCCTTTTGGAAGTCTAAATACACTACGTCCACTGGTTCCCCTTTATCCACTCTATATGTTACTTCCTCAAAGAACTCCAGCAAATTTGTCAAACATGACTTCCCCTTCGTAAAACCATGCTGACTTTGTCCTATTAAATTATGATTATCCAAATGTCCTGTTACTGTTTCCTTAATAATGGACTCCAAAATTTTACCTACCACACATATCCCATCCTATCCCCATAACCCCACATATTTAATCCCCCCTAACACTAAGGGTCAATTTATCATAGCCAAATCAACCTAACCCACACATTTTTGGACTGTGGGAGGAAACCGGAGCACCCGGAGGAAACCCACGCAGACACGGGGAGAATGTGCAAACTCCACACAGACAGTCACCCGAGGTCAGATTCGAACCCGGGTCTCTGGCGCTGTGAGGCACCAATGCTAACCACTATGCCACCGTGTTGCCCAATGAGCACTTGTAAAAATAATTATAGACACAACTACAAACACGTAACCACAACCACAAAACTCTCCCAAAGACAGGGTCAAACTGTGCACAGCAACACACTAAAAGAATTACAAGCTCCAGCACATTCAAAACACTTACAAATAACCACAAAATGTTTACTTTATCTGTCACCAAACCCACAACACGCCAATATAAAAAGCTGTACATTAGTTACCAAAACATTCAGCATGTCCTCTGAGCAATGAGAGAACCAATAGTATTTTTAAAAAACCTCGGAGTCCACCATCATTTTATTGTGAAGAAAATAAAGTGGAATTTTTTGTAAAGTGGACCAATCTGATCATATGACCCCAGATTCCCCTCCCATTGGAGGGCTTGGGGCAGGGTGGTCCTAGTAGCCACCAATGTGAAACCACCACTAATGTGCCACAATTTGCTCCCAGAAGCTCATTACGCAATTTGGAGACCAGACATCTGCACTTCACTGGCTCACCATCACGAAGATGGAGGGAAATACAGTTCTGCTGCAGCCAGTTAAAGGGATGGCACAAGGAGCATCGAGCTCAGAGGTGTCAGCAGCTGGAAAGTCCACCATATCTGCTAGTGTCTCTGGAGGTGCTGCTGGCAGCACTGGGCCTGAGGAGGGACTGTCTGGTAAGCACTGAGGGCAGGAGGACCCATAATAAGAGTGACGCAGGCCAGGGAGGGAGGTGGCGGACGCAGTCAGTGCAACCTCCACTACCACAAGAACTGCCATACAGTTCAAGAAAAAGTTCAATGACCTGGGTGGCCAAGGCTCTAGTGCCAATTGGCATCCTCTACCACTCATACAGCTTTACTCTTTCTCTATCAGCACCTGGGTGTCAGGGAAACTCACTTCTCAAAAGAGCAACCTTTCCAAACGATCAAGCGTCTTCTTTAGTGAAAACTAACTCAACTCACTTTGCCTGCCACAAGGGCTTCTCGACTTCAAGGTCACTTCATTTAAAGAAACATTTCATCTTCGTGGCATACGTGACCTCATATGGGGCAAGTTTCCATGACACAGGCCGATAAACATTCTTCTCTCCCTCTCAATAACAAAATGCACAACTGCCGCCACAGAAGGACAATTGGGGAAGGATGACCCTCACCGACAGCCCTGAGTGTGCAGGAAAAAGTGGCGTTGGATTTAATAGGCAGAAAAACAGGACAGCCAGTAGGAGAGGACGAGGTTGGAGGCAAGCTGGCAAGAGAAGGTTGGTAAAGACTGGGCAAGGCTCACCATATATTTTCCTCAAAGTATTCCAATGACCTTACAATCACCCAGTATTTCTTCAAAGACAAATGTCACTGTGTGCACAGTTAAACAAGCTCTTCTGTCTTTCACATTAAA
Organism: Squalus acanthias; assembly: GCA_030390025.1. Taxonomy (NCBI): domain Eukaryota; kingdom Metazoa; phylum Chordata; class Chondrichthyes; order Squaliformes; family Squalidae; genus Squalus; species Squalus acanthias. The sequence goes on from CM059431.1 coordinate 98,809,703, forward strand.
GGGGGTGCCTTGAAGGAAGTGGCCAGCCACTCCGATCACCGCCCAGGCACTTTAAGATCCGCACCTGCTGCCAGATCCTCACCTGCTCGGTCCTGGCATCTTACCTGTGCAAGCATCAGCACAGAGCTACCCACTCATGAGGAACTAGTTAGACAGTAACAAGAGTTATCACTGGGTGAATCACTGAACACTAGTGAGGAGGCGGACCTGGGAGCGAAAGAGAGACAGTGTGCCATTCCTCCACGGAGAAGGGGCGAGTAACAAATGTCGTCAGTTGATGATCCTAGGGTCCCAGATCTCAGGGGCCCAGTCTTCAAAGGAGCAATAATTCAAGAGCAACAATCTCACATGCAGGCAGTGGAGACGGTTTCTAGACGTATGGTTGAGACGATGGATAAGTGGGAGGAGTCCACTGCTTGGATCTGCAGAACACCCTGGAGACAGTCTCAGCCGGGAGACTGCTGCAACATCAAGACACCACACCTTGCTACTACTCCTCATTCAACTCCTTGGCAAATTCTCTCTCCATGGCAATATTGTGCAGAATACCATTACAATTCTACCCAGCTAGATATGGGAAGACTGGATAAAGGCTTCATAGGATCTGTACTTTTGCCTTCTCTATTGAGTTTGTCAGTCTGTGGCCTAAACCACCTAAGCTCCTTGTCCTTTTGTTGACCGTATGTTTTTATCTTAGGCTTGGTCGATGATCAGAGCATAAGCTGTACAATGGACTGACAGTCTGAATACACTTGAACTTGGCTGGTATAATTTGTTGAGGACCACGTAGCATGTTCTTGCCTTATTCATTTGCTATCTGTATGCTATATGTTCCACTGGCTAAGGACACTATGGCGGAACAGTGACATAGGTTCAATTATTAAGGATTGTTAACTGTTCAAAATACATATACTTCCTATTTTTTTAACAAGTTAATTGGTTAGCAACTGGTGACTTGGGGATGGGGTGAGATGTGGCAAAACATGATGGGAAAGACACAATGACCTAGCAGAGTTCCTGGTGACTTTTCTTTTCTCCCCTACATTCCACAATGCTAATTTGGGTTCTTTAAATGTACACGGAAGATAAATTAGAACATAAGGATTAGGAGCAGGAGTGGGCTATATGGCTCTTCGAGACTGCTCCGCCATTCAATAAGATCATGGCTGATCTTCGACCTCAACTCCACTTTCCTACCCGATCCCTGTAATCACTTGATTCCCCACGAGTCCAAAAGTCTATCGATCTCAGCCTTAAATATACTCAACGATTCAGTATTCACAGCCCTGTGGGGTATAGAATTCCAAAGATTCACAACCCTCTGAGTGAAGAAATTCCTCCTCATCTCAGTCTTAAATGGCTGATTCCTTATCCTGAGACTATGCCCCCTAGTTCTAGACTCCCCAGCCAGGGGAAACAACCTCTCAGCATCTAACCTGTTAATTCCCTTCAGAATCTTCTATGTTTCAATAAGATCACCTCTCATTCTTCTAAACTCCAGCAAGTATAGGCCCAATCTACTCAATCTCTCCTCATAGGACAACCCTCTCATCCCAGGAATCAATCTAGTGAACCTTTGTTGCACCGCCTCCAAGGCAAGTATATCCTTCCTCAGATAAGGAGACCAAAACTGTGCACAGTTCTCCAGGTGTGGTCTCACCAAAGCCCTGTACAATTGTAGCTGTGAAGGAATAAGCCATAAAACCTATTCAGAAAAATACACCATTCTATGAAAGAATTCTGGCCTTATTAAAACATGACAAACTGGGTTTGGAAATCTAGAAACCTAACTATGGAAAAGCTGTGATAGCATTCTGGCTATCGAGATAAGATAGTTGTTGATACTGAATCAATAACCTTATTGAAACAGAAGGTTAAAGGCTCCTGACAGACTGACCTTTGGGAACAAGACAATAGTTCACCCTGGTTAAGGTGTTCTAATTTACACTTCGTAAAGAAGCACAAACATCTGCCTTCGTAAAAATGACATCAAGTAAAAAACGCACCTGCTGTTACACTGTTTTTTATGGTAAACTTAAAACACCTAGAGAAGAGACATAATTCTGTAATAATACCAGTTGAGGCGATTGTAAGAATTGCAGGGGTCAGCAGAAAAATGACTAGAGATAATTAGCTTACATCAGCAGAAAACCTTAAAGGAAATATCACTGGAAAAGGGTATAAATATTGAACTCTCAAATGGGATAGGAGACTCGCTGTAAAGGGGTAAAATGATTCTCGGCTTCAGAGGCGGCTCTGTAAGTCTCCAACTCTTTGTACCTCGGGGATCAAAGGTACTGTATTTGATTTTGGTGGATATCCTGTAGAAAACTAAGAACTGTAAAACTGTAGCGAAGTTAAGATTTGAGAGTAGATTCTCTGATAATAGAATTGTAAGCTTTCTCTTTTTGGAACTGTTAATGTTGCGATTGACTCACCAACTGTAAATTACATGTCGGTTCTTTAATAAATCTATATATTTTTAGAAATGTCTCACATAAGACTTCTGTATCAAACTCGCGAACTCAATCTCTGTACACTCTTTGGTGAGGAGTTGCAGAATTCTGGGGGAGTTTTCCGGACCCTCATAATATCCGGAACGTTACAGTCGAGCTAAACTTATTAAAAGTGCTATCTGGAGGACGGTAACATTTTCAGGCTGTTCCTTTCCTTTAGGGAGAGATGGTCCAGACCTTTAGACCCAATTAAGCGTCTTTAGGATTCAGCTACCTCAAACTTAAGTTGAAAGTGAACGTCTGAGGAATACGCCTGATCTGGGGTAGCCCTAAAGGGGCTAGGACTAGTAATTATCCCTTCATAGCAAGACTTCTTTACTGTTGTACTCCTCATTACAGTTTGCTGGCTTTATAATTTAACTGTAGGTAGATGTAAAAATGTTGAGTGATGCAGTGAATCATTGACAAGTTAGCAACTGGCAGATGAAAAAAGTTAGAAGATAAAAAGGAACTAGGGAACAAGCGTAGCAGAAGAGAAAAAAAAACATTCTTACCATTGCTGGTCCATTATCCTGACTAACAGCCGAAGGAATTATAAATGTCGTGTCTCCAAATGGAAGTGGTGTACTTGTATCTTGAGCACGCGTGTCAGTGCAAATGATCTTGGATGCATTTGGTCGTTCTCCTTTATCATTATATTCATTGCATGTGTTTTTCCCCACAATTCTAGACACAAGAATATTACACAGTCATGCACAAGAAAGGTCTGCTCAGCCTATCCAAAGCTCATTTTTCGAATGCACTAACTCTGTCACCTTAGCATTTAACTGTATTTTGAATAACCCTGATGGTTTTTGTCTCAACTACCATGTCTTGGAGATTATTCCAAATACCTTCAAGTAGAAAAATCCTTCTGATATCTATTTTAAATCTACTTTTCACTTATTTATATTTATGTCCTTCGGTCCTACTTTCCTGGCTTACTTTGAAATAATATTATGGTCTACCTTAACTATATTTATGAAAAAACTCTGCACATCTGTTGTGCAAATCTAGTCATCCATATTGTGACTATCAGCCAATGTCAATTTTCTTGCTCCTGCTCCTCATTTGTTAAATCCATGTTTTTCTCTTTTATGCTTGGTAAGTAATGAAAGTAAGAAATAAGCAAAGTTACACAAACTTTCGTCACTAATTTCAATTTTCCCATGTTCCACAAAAACAAACAAGGGTCAAATTCAACATCCGCGTGGGCGTAAAGTGGATCATCAGCCCGTCATACAACCACCAGCCCGCCCCCCCGCCGCCCGATTTTCTTTACTAGTGGCCGATCCACTACTGCCCGTTTTGCACCCCTACTAAAAGTGACTTTTACCCTCCATGTCTCTGAGCTACAGCCACCATGACAATTCCCAATACACCCTCCTGTCTACCCCTGAAATACAGTGGCCATGTTGAATTTCTTAATTTAAAATAATGAGACTTTATCACAATTTATGCTGTATGGGGAACCACATCATTTATACACACAGGTTATTAAATACAAAGATAAAATTTAACTTTGCACAGATAACCATCTTTTGAAGCAATAAAAGGATTCCAAGATAAATATTAAAGAAATACAGACAAAAGATTATATATAAAGAGAAAACAAAATTAGGAGCTAATCAGTTACATTATACTCTGTTCAATATTTTTAAGTTTAATACTTTTGTTTAAACAAATAAAACCCAGTGGCATTTAAACATTGTTTTTTCCTGTATAATGCCCTACTGCAACAGAGGTGTTCCATTCAGTATCTTAGCTGTCCAGATTCCAACAATGGCTAATTTCTATCTGCAGTCTGATGGGACGAGTGGGCTTCTAGTAATTCATTGTAAAAACTCACTAGCTCATTACAGTTAAACAGCTAGTTATGGGCGGTCCTTGAGAGAAACTCAGTACAGTGAGGGATAAGCACACAAAGAATAAAATTATGGTATGAATTTTAGCATTAAAAAATTCTTCAATATTACCATCATCTCCCTACTACAGAGTCTAATTCACCAATTAAAACTAAAAAATGAGCCGGGCGTATATAACTTTTCTGATCTGGAGTTAGTAAATTAAAAGATCAGAATTAAACTGATTGCCTTTGTGAGTAGTACAGCTATAAATCTATTGATTATCTGGGTAGCCAGTTTATAATGCAGATATTTCCTTACCCTGCGAAGTAGGTATCGTCATTGGATAATTGCAGGTTATCCATTTCATCTCTTTTTAATCCCAGGTCTGTGCCATAATTCTGCTGTACCATGCTAAGGAGCTCCGTTTTACTCAAATGCTAGAAACACAACAAAAAAAACTGTGAAACTGGAAATGGAACAAAAGGAATTAGAATTGCGTAGGGTTTTCAACATTCTTCGATCAGGAAGCATGCTCCAGACTGGAGAGGAGTGGAGATGTTCTGAAGAAATCAAGCAGTAGGTGTCACCCTCTGGTGAGCTTTTTGACATACAGTATCTATGGACATCTGGTGATGTTGGCCATGTGGTGATGTTGGCCATGTGGTGATGTTAGCCATGTGGTGATGTTGGCCATCTGGTTGCACTCTGGTCCTGTAGAGAGCCGCAGTCCACTACTGGCTAAAATGTACATCAAAACATTAAACTAAACAAAGATGAATCCTCTGCAAGGCCTGCCGGAATAGTCAGGTAGGAGGTATACGTGTGGAGGACGCTTCCTGCTTGAAGCATTTTTTTTTTCATTCGTTCATAGAATGTGGGCGTCGCTGGCAAGGCCATCCTGAAATGCCCTTCAGAAGGTGGTGGTGAGCCGCCTTCTTGAACCGCAGAGGGCAGTTTAAAGTTAACCACATTGCTGTGGGTCTGGAGTCACATATAGGCCAGACCGGGTAAGGACGGTAGATTTCCTTCCCTAAAGGACATTAGTGAACCAGATGGGTTTTTACGACAATCCAGTAGCTTCATGGTCACCATTACTGACACTAGCTTTTTATTCCAGATTTATTTAATTAACTGAATTTAAATTCCCCAGCTGCCGTGGTGGGATTTGAACTCACATCTCTGGCTCATTCGTCCAGGCCTCTGGATTACTAGTCCAGTAACATCCTATAACATTCTCTATATGCTGCTGCACCTTATTCTAGTTCTACCTGGGGAAGGAGGAGGATGGCTGAGGAGCAGGAGGGGAGGTGGCAGAGACCCACCAGGCAGGACAGATCTGCAAAGACATGGGCATCCATGCTTCAAAATCTAAGCAGTAATGTTCAGTATATGAAAAGTGTGTGGATTACTCCAGATGACAGATTTAAACACACTGCCGTGGAACGAATGAAATGATCTTTCAGTGAATCACTGGGCTTTCCGCCATTAGAAGTAATTATGTTGCTAGTTTCTGGTAGGAAACAACACATCCTTGGTACCATACACAACAAATGGTTGGCATGTCTGATGAATTAAGTCAGCACGTTCATCATAAAAAAAGCTCTATGAACATCTACGCGGTGAAAACAGCATTTTTGTTCAGGTTTACTGAGGGATGGATAAAATGAAGACCGTACATTTTCTTAGCCTAAATGTTGAGCAACCACCCAAGTCAGAAAGCTCAAGTGCCACCCTAGGAATCAAATTCAGTAGGGCTGAGGCAGACCTACAACCAATATTTTGTGTCTAAATCCTGAAATATTATTCATTTCAAATCATGACATCAATCTGGTTTTGCAGAAGTTGGTGTAGCTTATTTTTATATCTAACTCGGTGGCCATGAGTCCCAGACCATGGAACACATCACATCAACCTGCCCACTAAGATCTGCTGCAGGAGGCACCTCATTTCTCCACTCGACATCTCAGGAGGCCATCGAACGGATAACCAAACTAGACATCCTATTATAAGCTTTTCCCATCACACGAAACAACAATATACCTCTTAACCATGTGTAACCCAAAGTTCCTGCTGTGTAAGACTGCACTATTGGCACCAGCCAATATTTAGATCTCACTAATCCTGGCAGCTCAAACTGGGTACTCTGCGATGAATGGCTTACCACCTAACCCCTCAAAGCCTCTGCATCATCTACAAGGCTCAAGTCAGGAGTGTGATGGAATACTCACCATTTGCCTGGATGAGACACAATAACAATCAATAAGCTTGGCACTACCCTGGTAAAAGCAGTTTGTTTGATAGACGCCCCCGTGACTGGACTCAATATCTACCCCCTCCATCACTGGCACACAGTAGCTGCCGTATGTACTATCTACAGGATGCATTGCAGCAACTCAACGAGATTACTTTAACAGCACCTCCCTCCCCTGTGACATCTATTAACATTGCGGGAACACCATCACCATAAAGGAGTGATGCTGTTCAAGAATGTGGCTCACCATCACCCTTTTAGAGAAACTAGGAATGGGCAATAAATGCATTACCAGTGGCGCTCAAACCCTGAGAACAAATTTAAGAAAAAGGGAGCAGAGGACTCTTGTGGCACCCATTGTCTACCCTATCTGGAACAGTTACTGGGATAAAATGTCTCTTGGTGTGAACAGAAGCATGGATTTTGGGCAAGCTTTATGCATTTGACAATTTCACATCACTAGTGTGCATGCCAGAAAGAGTGAGCTTCAATTTTACAAACAACCAGTCACACATGAAATTTGCAAAAACAGAAAATAATCCTGTTTTGAAGAACCTCATAACATGGACCCTGGTGGTTGCTGGGAGATCAGCGACTTGAAGAATTGTATTGGAGTACTGATAGAGTCATAGGGCTGGATTTTGTCAATGGGGAGCTTTTGGAGGCGGAACTCCCACTTGCCGGGTTTTAGTCCCACCTCCATCGACTTCTGGTCAACCCACGCTATTTTCCCTTGATTGACCTTGTTAAGCCCGCCCAGCAGGCTTAGCAGGCCAATTAAGGGAAAGCTGGTTACAGAGAACGTCAACGTATGACGTTTCATCTGTCAAAAATTTTTGACAGATGAATTGTCATCGTTTGACAGCTCTGTGAAGCTGTCAAACACTGACATTCTCTGTTGTTTGATGAGTTCTTATATTCAAGACTCATCAAACCTCTTTCTTTAGCAGAAATTAGATGGTTGTTGCATTGGAGAATGCAGCAGCCATCTGTCATCTCTGCCGATGAGTTGAGAGACTCTCCGCATCCCCAACGATTGAAGCCTGCAAGAAGAAACAAAGGTAAGTAAACATTTTCTATCACTTTCCACTCACCTCACATACTTACCTCTCCACACTTGCACCCATCACTTACCTTCACAGCGCACATCTGCACCCCTCCGACCCCCGCAGACCCACTGCTCGCCTCAGGTGACCCTGGCGGGCTTCGCAGCCTTCGGGAAGCCCGCACTTGTGTGGGTAAAATGGGGATAATCCTCTATCTGCCTGTTAACTGGCAGTTAAGTGGCTGTAATCCCCTTCCCGCCTCCAGGTGACTGGACCCGGCACGGGTCGGCTACCCGCCTCCCGGGAAGATGGCACGGAGGCGGGTTGGGGGCGGGATGGGCACCCGCCCCCAGATTCTGCCATTTTCCCGGCAGTCCCGCCTCCAAACCCGCCTCCCCAGGGCTGCCAAGAGCGTGTCCATCGAGTCATAACGGCACAGAAGGAGGCCATTCGGCCCATCGAGTCTGTGCCGGCTCTCTGTAGTCCCATTCCCCCGCTCTGTCCCCGTAGCTCTGCAAGTTTATTTCCCTCAAGTGCCTATCCAGTCTCACCTTGAAAACATTGATAGAGACATTGATGGCTCATTAAATGTCACATAGCCTTAAGTATGCTCCAGAAAATCTAGTTCAGCCAGTTACGGTTAGCTGGATTATAGAGTTTGCAGGTGCATACAAAAGAACAGAATTCTGGATGAGAATGCAGCCTGGGAGCTTCATATACCAATTCAGCGTGAAGCTTCACTGCTGGCAGTTGCATTTTGTACCAACCTTGTGGATTGATAGTGGGGTACCGCGAGGATCAGTACTTGGGCCTCAGCTATTCACAATTTACATCAATGATTTGGATGAGGGGACCAAATGTAATATATCCAAGTTTGCTGATGATACAAAGCTGGGTGGGAATGTAAGTTATGAGGAGGATGCGAAGAGGCTTCAAGGGGATATAGACAGGCTAAGTGAGTGGGCAAGAACATGGCAAATGGAATATAATGTGCAGAAATGTGAAGTTATCCACTTTGGTAGGAAAAATAGAAAAGCAGGGTATCTTTTAAATGATGAGAGATTGGGAAATGTTGGTGTTCAGAGGGACCTGGGTGTCCTTGTACACAAATCACAAAGTTAACATGCAGTTACAGCAAGCAATTAGGAAAGCAAATAGTATGTTGGCCATTATTACAAGAGGATTTGAGTATAAGAGTAAAGACGTCTGACTGCAATTATATAGGGCCCTGGTGAGACCACACCTGGAGTATTGTGTACAGTTTTGGTCTCCTTACCTAAGGAAGGATTACTTGCCATAGAGGGAATGCAACGAAGGTTCACCAGACTGGTTCCTGGGATGGGGGATTGTCCTATGAGGAGAGATGGAGTAGACTAGGCCTATATTCTCTAGAGTTTAGAAGAATGGGGAGTTTAGAAGCAGGAGTCACAGTCTCAATAAGGGGTCGGCCATTTAGGACTGAGTTGAGGAGAAATTTCTTCACTCAGAGGGTGGTGAATCTTTGGAATTCTCTACCCCAGAGGGCTGTGGAGGCTCAGTCACTGAGTATATTCAAGACAGAGATCGACAGATTTTTGAATATTAAGGGAATCAAGAGATATGGGGATAGTGCAGGAAAGTGGAGTTGAGGTAGAAGATCAGCCATGATCTTATTGAATGGCGGAGCAGGCGCGAGGGGCCAAATGGCCTACTCCTGCTCCTATTTCTTATGTTCTTATAAAGTTGAGGGGAAGCTGAACAAGAATGGTATTATTGGTAGAAATATGGAAGTCTGGCTTACATGCTAAGACCCTGCATATTGTTATACAAGACTGATAGTCTTCTTGTTAAGTCCACTGTCTGTATTCCCGTTTTTTAAAAATAGACAGTGGCCTAGGAATTGGATCACGCTGCGCTCGTTTAACAGGCGCAAAATGGACGCATAAGGTCCAATATGGCAGGCAATGTGTGCGAACTCATTCCGCACCGGTAGTGCATCACCTGCCGTAATGGTTAGTGCACCATTGTAGGCATCTAGGACGTGTACCTGAAACAGGCGTTGGGCATATGCAAAGAACCTAACGACTATCTGAGGATCCCTTTGCAAAATTCAATTACGACTGACCACAGCATGTGCCGTGAATGTTGCGGTCAGTTTCTTCAGGCACTTAGCAGCCAAACCAGCAGTCCTTATAGGACCACTGAAGGCTGCCACAAGAAAGGCAAGTTTCAATTTTCTTTTTAAACTTACCTTATTGCGGAGCTGAGCGGAGGAGTGGTTCTCCTGCCCCACATTAAATCCGAGGGCTGTTGCCGGCCACTGCTCGCCCTCCTCCCAATTGCTGCCCCCCCCCCTCCAGGACTCTCCCAAGGCCCTCGGCTGGCATCTTAGCCAGTTGATCTTGCTGCCCCCCCGTGACTGGCGAACTGGGTAATGAGCAAACAATGGCCGGCGCGCTGATTGGCCGCGGTCCTGCCGCTGGCCCCATTAGGCACGCGCAGTGTGCGCTGCACCGGGATCATGCACCAATTCATCCACGATCCAATTTCTGGGCCAGTTTCCCTTTCAATAGTTGTGCCAGGCTGCGCATGAGCAGGTAGAGTTCCTGTTGATCAGGCAGTATACAAAGGCACTTTAATACTTGGCATTTAGTTGAGGACACTGGAAACCAACATCCTTGTACTGGCTCTCTGCATTTACAAAGTCACAGCTGGCAGTGGCACTAGTGAGACAGTGTAATAGTACACGCAACTTATACAATAAAAGGAATGGAGCAATCATGAGATTGCTTTATACTCAGTCACATGTATTAACCATTTTTTTAAAAACCCACTCAGCCTTCCCATTTGATATTTTGCAATTATAGTTTGTATTTCCATTACTGCTACTAATTTATTGCTACAATTATCACCAAGTTTCGCTGTGCAGTTGTGGAAGCTGCATTTTCCACAATTGCTGCTAATTTTTAAAAGCGGCAAGTTACATTTAGCTAAACTAAGTTTATAATAGTCAGCCAGTAAGAAAATAGAGGAATAATACCTTGTGAATAATAATAATTCAGCATATATAATTGGCTTGCCAATTAGACAACTAATGAAAGCTGACCAGCAGCTTCAAAACGTCCCGACATTTCAAATTCAAATACGTCTCTGAATACAAGTCTATAATATGCAAAACAAGTAATAATGCATAGTACAGTGGGACATAGGCTTGTAACTTAACGAATATGAATGGCTAACATTCCTTCACTCATAATGGGGGGGGGGGGGGGGGAACGAGTGCATCAAAGCCTGAAAGGGATGCCAGTGTTAAAGGTACAAGATTTATTTCCTACAAAAATTATTTTAAAAATTCAGTGCATTGTCAATATTTTGGAATCTACAATAAACATGAGCATTGCAGTTCTGGTCTCCATATTACAAAAAGGATATAGAAGCACTAGAGAAAGTGCAAAAAAGATTTACAAAGAGGATACAAAACCTGAGCAGGTATAACTATCAGGAAAGTTTGAACACTCTGGGGCTCTTTTCCCTAGAAAACAGAAGGCTGAGGGGTGACCTGATAAAGATCTTTAAAATTATGAAGGGGTTTGATAGGGTAGACAGAGAAAAGATGTTGCCACTTCTGGGAGAGTCCAAAACTAAGATAAATCCAATAAGGAATTCAGGAGAAACCTCTTGAGAGTGGTGAGAATGTGGAACTCGCTACCACAGGAAGTGGTTGAGGAGAATAGTATAGAGGCATTTAAGGAGAAGCTAGATGAGCACATGAAGGAGAAAGGAATAGAAGGTTATGTTGATAAGGTTAGAAGGTCCCACAAACAGCAATGAGATGATGGCCGGAGATTCTTTTTTGGTGATGTTGGTTGAGGGATGGATGTTGGTCGGGACGCTGGGGGTGGCACCCCTGCTCTTCTTCGAGGTGGCGGCCGTGGGATCTTTTGCGCTCACCTGAGAGAGCGGGCGGGGCCTCGGTTTGGTGTCTCATCCGAGGGACGGCGCCTCCGGCGGTGCGGCACTCCCTCAATGTTGCACTGGAGTGTCAGCCTGGATTTTTGTGCTCGGGTCTCTGGAGTGGGACTTGAACCCACGGCCTTCTGGCTCTGGGGCGCGAGTGCAGCCCACTGAGCCACGGCTGACACTGGAGGGCTGTGGCCATTGAGGAAAGTGGGGAGATCTCCGAAAAAGCAAGGAGAATAAACAAACAGCCTCTTACTTATGTGGAGGTGGGAGGGCGAGTCATTTTAATCTGAAGAGCCTAGCGTCCCCCAAAAGGTAGGGTCCTCCTGTTAATACTTAACGCATCTCAGATTGGATAAATGGTAAATAATACGAAACAGAGGGCACATGTTCAGTGGGTGCTGTTATTATGGGTTAGTAACTCATCTGACATTATTATTATGTATACAAATGGATGTCCCATAGGTTTTGTCTGGGGCTGCACTTAATCTTTTTAATGATAAGTTTGAATGAAAACTAAGATAAAGTTTCAAAACAAATGCATGGTTAAAGTTTGCACTGTAACAGGTTCAGTATCTGCCAAATGCACAACTTTTCACAAACGACTGATGTTGACTTTTTTTTCTGTTTTCAAAAGGAAACATTTTGTCCCCTCGTTTTCTAACCATCCTGGGGCACGGTTACACACTAGGGTCGGCAACTCTGGTTGAATGTGTTCCTGGAGGTTTCATCACATGACCTCCTGCCCCGCACCCCCCCCCCCCCAACGCTCCCGCCATTGGCCGCCCAGCACGTCCATCCTCGCGGCGCACAGCCTTCCCACAGCCAATTGGAAACCAAACAGACTCTTCATTTCCCGATTGGATGATTGTGGCCACAAGAGCAGGTCAGAGGCTGGGTATTCTGTGGTGATTGTCTCACCTCCTGACTCCCCAAAGCCTTTCCACCATCTACAAGGCACCAGTAAGGAGTGTGATGGAATACTCTCCACTTGCCTGGATGAGTGCAGCTCCAACAACACTCAAGAAGCTCAACACCATCCAGGACAAAGCAGCGCGCTTGATTGGCACCCCATCCACCACCTTAAACATTCACTCCCTCCACCACCGGCGTACCGTGGCTGCAGTGTGTACCATCTACAAGATGCACTGCAGCAACTCGCCAAGGCTTCTTCGACAGCACCTCCCAAACCTGCGACCTCTTCCACCTAAAAGGACAAGGGCAGCAGGCGCATGGGAACATCACCACTTCCAAGTTCCCCTCCAAGTCACACACCATCCTGACTTGGAAGTATATCACCGTTCCTTCATTGTCGCTGGGTCAAAATACTGGAACTCCCTCCCTAACAGCACTGTGGGAGCACCTTCACCACACAGACTGCAGCGGTTCAAGAAGGCGGCTCAAGGGCTACTAGGGATGGGCAATAAATGCTGGCCTTGCCAGTGATGCCCACATCCTATGAACGAATAATAAAAAAAAATTCTTGAATGTCAGTCAAACAGCCATTTTCCCATCTCCAATACTTTTAGAACTAATAAACAAAAGTATTTAAAAGAAAAACCCACTTTTTTAATTGCCCCGATGATTTTCCTCCCTGGGGTTGCTGGCAGCAGTGTCCTGGAGAGATTAGTCTTCCACTCCTGGGGACTCCAGGGCATTCCCGGAGGGTTGGCGACCCCTATTCCACAGGCACTAGCAGCCCTCGGGGGTCTTGCCCAAGTGGCCAGTTTTCGCGTCATTACCTGGACAGCGCGCTCTAAGTTCTCCGCTGCAGTTACACCCGCTCCCTGTGGAACTACTCCGAATGTCTCAGAAAATTCTTCGGGGCTAGCTCTGTTGGTTTCCTACTCTTTCCCAGTGATTCCAGGAGAAGAGGGGGGAGGCTGAGGTTAGATTTAATCGAGGTGTTCAAAATCATGAAGGGTTTTGATGGAGTAAATAAGGAGAAACTGTTTCCAGTGGCAGGAGGGTCGGTAACCAGAGGACACAGATTTAAAGTCATTGGCAAAAGAACCAACGGGGAGATGAGGAAAATTTATTTTTACGCAGCGAGTTGTTGTGATCTGGAACGCGCTGCCTGAAAGGGCGGTGGAAGCAGATTCAATAGTAACTTTCAAAAGGGAATTGGATAAATACTTGAAAAGGAAAAAAATTGCAGGGCGATGGGGAAAGAGCAGGGGGGAGTGAGACTAATTGTATAGCTCTTTCAAAGAGCCGGCACAGGCACGATGGGCCGAATGGCCTCCTTCTGTGCTGTAAGTTTCAGTGAAGATGAAATAAGGTGGGAGGAGGCTCCTGTTGAGCATAAACACTGGCAGGACCATTGGGCCAAATGGCCTCTTTCTGTGCTGTAAAATTCTATGTAATTGCATTTTCACCCCCACCCCATCTAAAAAAAAGGAGCATTTGCTTAACGTGATTGAAAAGTACTCTCTACTTGTCGTAAAGCAATTACTTTTATAAAATGTAAAATATCTCACAGTAGCTGCAGATAAACCTTAATTTCCTTTTAAAAAAATGCCCAATAGTAAATAGGGGATCTGCACCCTCTCCTATTAACCATGATGTGGAGATGCCGGCGTTGGACTGGGGTGGACAAAAATGAGAAGTCGCACAACACCAGGTTATAGTCCAACAGATTTATTTAATTTTACAAGCTTTCGGAGCTGTCGCTCCTTCCTCAGGTAAGTTAGCAGTGAGAGAATCTCCCAGAATTCACAATTTAAACACAGACAAAATCTATTCAAATATTTCCCTACATCAAAGACATCGCACTCATGAGGATGGCCTCAATCGCGATATCGGGTTCATGTCACGATACAGAACGTGACTTGACATCATGGCCGGTCTTCCCAGGTGGTTTTTTTTAAAAAAAGACTAACACAAGAACCAACACAAATTGACAGGATATGCAGCCAGCAGGTGGTTTGACACGTTGGACCCCCTGGGACACATCTCATTGTCTTGGCTGTGCTCTTAGTGTGTCTTTGATGTAGGGAAATATTTGAATAGATTTTGTCCGTGTTTAAATTGTGAATTCTGGGAGATTCTCTCACTGCTAACTTACCTGAGGAAGGAGCGACAGCTCCGAAAGCTTGTAAAATTAAATAAATCTGTTGGACTATAACCTGGTGTTGTGCGACTTCTCATTTTTGTCCTATTAACCAGATAGGATCATTCCAGTCAGGGCCATGTACAACAAAATTAAAGCTGTATACACCCTTTTCAAATGCTTCCCAAAGTTAATGCTGGCAATGCCCACTTTCCCCTTACCCCACTTCAACCTGGCACTCACCCCCCACCAGTTCAAGTTGTCATGCTATTTCCCACTAACAGCCCCAGTTAATGCCATGAGCAATTTGAGTCAGAGATTGGTATAGTCCTTATAGGGAAAATCACAAACAACAAAAACACACACAAGATAACATGCCCACAAGGGCACGGTGCATTGCACATTACAGAACGGCTTTTGTTCTGTACATACACACGCAACTATACATCCGTGATCAGATTGATTTTCATTTAAACAAAAGGAACCATTTCTTTCTTTCATCCACTTGCCAACAGCTGCTCCCTTCGTGACCACACTGCCACCTATAAAACATGAAGACAAGAGACCTAATCTAACTAATAAAAGCCATTCCCACAATTCAAGCTATGACAACTACAAGAGTAAGTCATAGAATCATAGAGTAGTACAGCACAGAAGGAGGTCATTCGGCCCACTGAGTCTGCGCCGGCTCTTTCAAAGAGCAATCCAGTTAGTCCCACTCCAGCGCTCTTTCCCCAAATCCCTGCAATTCTTTCCTCCTTTCTAATTTTTTTAATATTCATTCACGGGATGTGGGTGTCGCTGGCAAGCTAGCATTTATTGCCCATCCCGAATTGTCCTTGAGAAGGTGGGGGTGAGCCGCCCAGTCATTCTTGTTACTTGGCTGAGCACGCCAATATCACATTCACCACTCAGCTATCTACATGTAATTCAAGTGAAGTTGATCATTTTTGGAACCAGTTATAACATAAACTGCATCCAACAGTCACAGGTGAGAATGTTTATACAAAGTGACCGACACTCGGATTATCCAGCTGTCCATTAGCTGCCTAGATAGGGACTGGTCACTGACATAACTCTATTGACCCCTGACAGACAAGCCCACTCACCAAGAATAGAATCCCAGATTTCTAATATCAAACAAGTTACAGCAGATTTGAAATGCAGCTTCTGTAGACTAGCACAAAGACAAGTACTTCACCACCTCAACATTACAAAAAACAAATCAGTGCTTAATACAAGCCATCTTTCTTCAGCTTCAGGCGAAAACAAAGAAACAGCAGAAGCCAGTTTAATTTTGCAAAGTAGCAAAGCCCTTCCTGATTAATTTGGTAAAACATTACCTGTCCCGTTCCGCACCCTTGCTAGCATGACGTGCTGACATTTGTACACATAGCAGCAGTTGTGTAAAACCTGCTGAACATGGAAGCTGCAAATGCTGAAGGTTGAAGTGGGAGGTTTTAAGGGTCAAAGTTCACATCAGTGCTGCCGGTTCCTGTAAAGATTGGTGATTTCAGGTGGATCGGGGTTACTGGGTGTGACATACATAGTTCTTACTTTCAGCTCGACTTTCAGTAGCATGAAGAAATACGGCTTTGTTAGCTTAAGAGAACGTACTTCTATTTAACCATCTGTTGTGCTAAGATAAGTTGCTGTTACCTGCTGTTGCTACGCTTTTAAATATTACTCAAATAGATTATATTAATTTTCAATCAGTCCTCTTAATTTTAAACTGAAAACTCTTCTATCTCTTTTATAGAATCCTAGAATGGTTACAGCACAGAAGGCGGCCATTTGGCCTGTCGAGCCCGTGCCGGCTCTCTGCAAGAGCACTTCAGCTAGTCCCACTCCCCCGCCCTTTCCTCATAGCCCTGCAAATTGTTTTCCCTCAGCTGCTTATCCAATTACCTTTTGAGAGCCACGATTGAGTCTGCCTCCACCACCCTTTCAAGCAGTGCATTCCAGATCCCAACCACTGGCTGTGTAAAAAAGTTTTTCCTCCTTTGGTTGTTTTGCCAATCACCTTAAATCTGTGTCCTCTGGTCCTCGACCCTTCCACCAAATTATTAATTTTGACAAGCGGATATTAAAAAGCTGAACCATGTTAAATATCTGCGAGGAGGATACCGAGAAACTCCAGATGATTTGGACAGGTTGGGTGAGTGGGCAGAAGCGTGGCAGATGCAATATAACGTGGATAAGTGCGAGGTTATCCACTTTGGTGTCAAAAACAGAAAGGCAGACTATTATCTGAATGGCAATAGATTGGGAGAAGGGGAAGTGCAACGAGACCTGGGTGTCCTTGTGCACCAGTCGCTGAAAGTAAGCATGCAGGTGCAGCAGGCGGTGAAGAAGGCAAATGGTATGTTGGCCTTCATAGCGAAAGGGTTTGAGTATAGGAACAGGGATGTCCTGCTGCAGTTGTACAGGGCCTTGGTGAGACCACACCTTGAGTACTGTGTGCAGTTTTGGTCGCCTTATCTGAGGAAGGATGTTCTTGCCATGGAAGAGTTCAGCGAAGATTCACAAGGCTGATACCTGGGATGGCAGGAATGACATATGAGGAGAGATTGGGTCGATTGGGCTTATACTCGCTGGAGTATAGAAGAATGAGAGGGGATCTCATCGAAACATATAAAATTCTGACAGGTCTGGACAAACTAGATGCAGGAAGAATGTTCCCGATGGTCGGAGAGTCCAGAACCAGGGGTCATAATCTAAGGATAACGGGTAAGCCATTTAGGACAGAAATGAGGAAGAATTTCTTCACCCAGAGAGTGGTGAACCTGTGGAATTCTCTACCACAGAAGGTAGTTGAGGCCAAGTCATTAAATATATTCAAGAATGAGTTAGATATATTTCTTAAAGCTAAAGGTATCAAGGGATATGGGGAGAAGGCAGGTACAGGGTACTGAGTTTGGATGATCAGCCATGATCTCATCGAATGGCGGAGCAGGCTCGAGGGGCCAAATGGCCTACTCCTGCTCCTATCTTCTAACAAAAGTTAAAAAATGAACCCTGTGAGAATTATAATTTTAGTATTGTATAAGCTAAATTATTCATGATCAAGCAGATATCTGCTACCTTATACAAACCCATTCAATTGTGTTATTTTATTTTAGTACATTTATAAAATATCAATTGGTCACTGATTTTCTTTATTTAGAGTGTTGGTGACTCCTAGTAAGTACTGGAAGAAGAACTCTGGCAGTGGGGATGCTCAAATGCAAGCTTGGAGCTCTCCTTAATGGAACTTTTTGCAAGATAAGGGAGAGAAAGGTTATGGGGAGCGAAAGGTTATGGGGAGCGGGCTGGGAAGTGGCTTTGAGCCCAAGATCAGCCATGATCTTATTGAATGGCGGAGCAGGCTCGAGGAGCCAAGTGGCCTACTCCTGCTCCTATTTCTTATGTTCTTATGTTAACTTCATAACATGCAAGCAAGCAGTGAAAACATAGCTTAATGAAAATTGAACTGCATTCTTTAGTGCAATACGAAACTGGCATTCAACCTTTTGTTCTTGCTAATTTTCCCCCTGCCATGCTATCCTGAAAGTGTTGACTCTTTCCTTGGATGCTGTTCTGTGGGCGCTCCAGTACTTGTCCCAAGTGGCCACTATTCAGGTTTGAGCCTTGATAGTAATTGTTGACAAGCAAGTTGACAATGGGGGTTAACAAGTCCAATCCTATCCTCACCTGCGACACAAACACACAATGGTCAGAACATCAATCAGGAGCAGGAAGCGGAGTTGTTCCTCCCCTTTCCCAATACCAGAGATACTAAGACCAATTGTAACACTCCTCCCACTATCCTGGCTGAAATCAGGTAACTCAACAACGATAGGGTGTCAAATTTGGGAACTTCCTGGTCTGTTTGACTTGGGAGCTCATTGGATATACTGGCTAAACAATCACAGGAGTGCCCTCTCTTGGTTTTTTTGCCAATTTTCTCCCCTCCTGTCTTGAAGATATTGAGTCTTCCACAAGAATGGTCAGCCTTCTGGTACTTTGTCTGTGTATTGATTCTTCATGTGTGAGCCTGGAAGGTCAGGCTACCTGACTGTATTCACTTAAAGGATGGCACATTGATTCAAGAGCTGGTTACAGAAATTGACACAGCAAATGAGTCAGCATCTGTAGCGAAGACAGACAGGTCAATGTTTCAGGCTGAGCTGTTCTTCAGAACTGAAAAATGAAAATATATACATCACTCATTAAACCTGTGTTCAGTTGGTGTCCTTGGATATCGCTGAGGTGTTGTGACCCATGGCTGCAGAGGATAACCGTAATCATGCTAGGATCTGCCTTTGAGGGTCAAATATCGGTGGGATGGTCGGCTTCCTTAAAATGAAGACATTATGATAGCTGCCTAGGAATTGATCATTGGCCTGCATAATGAGCTGAACATTTAGAGAGTCGAATCCTTTCCTCCTCCTGTAGATAGTGGCATTGTGTGAAGTAGTATATCGAGCCATATGAATGCAATTTATAATCCCCTGGACCATTGGGAATCCTGCACGTTCCTCTTGTGCTGTCGTCGGTTGTGCAGAAAAGTTAACGATGGCTGTGACCTTCACAGGTACTGGCAGTGCTGTGCCTGTGGGGGAGTTTGTCTGCAGGCCAACTTGGAGAGTGTGGCTCAACTCTGTCATGACTTTTCTTATAAACTGAAGCACAGGCACTGGCACTGCTCCTTTGATGAATGAATATATGTGCACCTTTACCTGTAGATTCTTGTGTGGGTGTGCCCATTGGTGTGGGTGCGGGAAGTCTCTGGGGCAGGCTGATCTGCCTGGCATCGTTCAGTTGGTATTCTTTACCTTTTTAAAAAAAAATTAAGCATAGGGGGATTTATAGGAGGAAATCATTGAGTTACTTTGCTGGTGGTAGTTGAAAGATGTCAGTGTCTAAACGATTGCCCCAAGAGCTGCAGGCAACCTAAATGGCAACAGGAAAAAAACAAAGCCAAAAAAAAAATCCAAACATGCTCCAAATGCTTTTACCAATCTTAGTACCAGGTTCTTTCAAGCTACTTCTGTAAACAGCACTGCCTCTAGCAATCCTGGATGTCCATTTTATATATACGGTTACCCAGTGTTCGTGCTGAGAAACTGCATACATGATGCAATAAGGTCATTTTGACTTCATTTGCATGATCCGTCCATGAACTTTTGGGCACTTCTGGCACCCTTCAAACTTTGTATTGAGAAATTGGATACAGCACTAAATGGGTGTCACGTGTCTCTAAGCCCAATTTCCATTTGGTTTCCCCAATTTACTCCTCCTTATCGGGAAAACTGACCACAAAATCTACCCTAATATATGCAACAATCCCAATCCTGTTGTTCATTAAACTGTCAGACTGTTGAGATTCTGTTCGCTGTGTAACCTTCAAATAAATTGATTTTTAACTTTAGAGTGCTTATGTATTACAGCAATAAACTGTCAGGAGTTTGCCAAAGACTTTGAAAGAGTTCAAGAACAATGTACTCTATTAAACAGTCATCTCAGTTACATGCATTACAAATTATGACTTGCGCTGTATAGTATTTTGCCTGTGTTTTGTTTTGCTTCTCAAATCATAGAATGACACAGCACAGAGGAGGCCAGTCGGCCCATAGTGCCTGTGCCGGCTCTTTGAAAGCGTTATCCAATTAGTCCCACTCTTTCCCCATAGCCATGCAAATTTTCCCCCTTCACATATTTATTCTGTAAATCATTTAATTGCAAATAAATCTGGTTAGCAGCTTAGCCTATGTGAAACATTGGGCCAGAATTTACTGTAAAAATAACAGGGAGGATAATAGCGTTCATCGTTATTTTTACAGTAATGAAAATCCGGAAGTTGCTGTCCGGGCTGCGTCGCTCCGTCGCAAGCTGTGCGAAAACGGCATCTCGCTGTCTGGCGCACCATTCAAATGCATTGAACAGCATGAGATTCCTGTACTTGCACTGTAGATACGGACTAAACTCGCCACAGAAAGTTAGGGCTTATCCATTTCAGTCTAAGTACCCTTTTTAACGGCGCGATAAGTCTTAATTACTGCCAAACAATCTCTCTGGCACTGAAAATTAACTTTTACAACTATGGAGTCTCATTCCTTCAGCTTTTAATTACAGTTGGAGATTTAAAAAAATTAATTACTTTTCTTTACTTTTTCTCTCTTTTTTTCCTCTCTCTTAATCCAATTGTAATGTATTATCACATGGTTTGTCACATAGTTTAGTATGAGCATGCTCAGTTTGCTCTGGCCTAGTAAAGCAAGCCCATGAACTAGCAACGCTGGGCGGGCTTAACAAGGTCAATCAAGGGAAAATAGCGTGGGTTGGCCAGAAGTTGATGGAGGCGGGACTGAAACCCGACAAGTGGGAGTCCCGCCTCCAAAAGCTCCCCATTGGTAAAATCCAGCCCACAGTGTTCAACCTTTGAGTGGAAAAGTTTAAGGTGAATTTGTGACACCTAAACTGAATTTTTTGCGATGTTTTACTGTTAATGCTGATGCAGAATTGTCTGTACTTTGCCTTTGCGTGTATGTATACACAGCAACAGTGGCGTTGATTCTCACAGGTACACAGGTAGCGTGCTGAGTCACTGTTCAACGGGATTGGGACAATCATGGCCGCACCTACGGGATTCATCGGAAGCCTCAGCATGTATGACCGAGCTCGCAAATCATTCAGTTCTTACATTGAGCGGATGGAGATGTTTTTTAGGGCCAATAACATTATTGAGACCGAAGGTGCAGATGAGAATATTCAAGCTCAAAATAAAGTAATTTGTGAACGTAAAAAAGCAATTTTTCTAACCAAAATCGGGCCAGATGTCTATGGAACGTTGACAAACTTACTTGCGCCAGGGAAAGCGAAGGATGTGTCGTTTGAAGACATTGTCGAGAAACTCGAGGACCATTTCGACCCAAAGCCATTAGAAATAGCAGAGAGCTATAAGTTTGGTATCAGAAACCAAAAACAAAGTGAAACCATCAGTGAGCACATTGTAGCTCTTAAGAACCTGTCTTTGCAATGTAACTTCGGCACAATTTTGGATCGTGCGTTGCGAGATAAGTTTGTGTGTGGTCTGGTGGATGAGCGTATTGAGTCAAAATTACTGAACACTCCGAACCCAACATTTGACATAGCATGCAAAATTGCTCTATCTATGAAGATAGCGTCTAAGAACGCTAGGGAGTTCCGTCCAACTCAAGTGACTAGTGCAGCTGAGGTCTACAGTCACAAAGCCACCGCCGGACCTAAAGTTGTGAGACCAAGTCAAAAGCACGTTGAGAGCAGTTCAGTGAATTATTATCGCTGCAATGGAAATCACTCACCACAGACCTGCCAATACAGAAATGCGAAGTGTTTTCACTGCCAGAAGCAAGGTCATATTTCAACAGCTTGCAGAGCTAGATCTAAAGTAGGAAGTAAGAACCATTCTAGTGGCAATGCAAAGCAGCGACAACAAAAGGGAGGAGTTCACAATATTGAAGTGAACACACCTGATATTGAAGACCTGGCATCTACAGTATCTATGCCACTAGTCGCAACGCTAGCAGTTGTGAGAAAGACTTCCGTACAAAACATTTGATCAATGACCAATATATTGATATGTGTATCGACATGGCAGCTGACTGCTCTATCATGAGTAAGGACACCATATGAGACGAAGTTTAATCAAATACCACTTACCAAGAGTACCGTAGAGTTTAAAAACCTACTCCAGAGAAATCCTAGAGACATGTGGACAAATGGAATGTACAGTTCAACACAATGGCCAGTCAGTAAAGCTGCCTATTATTGTAGCAAAATACAACAACAGGCCAACCCTCATGGGCAAAGACTGGTTGAGAAAGTTAAAACTAGACTGGAAAAACATCTTCAGTGTAGATGAACTCGACACAATGCTGAACAAGTATAAAAGCATTTCTCAGACAGTTATGAGGGCATCACTGGGTATGACGCGCATATCCACATCAAGTCCAACACGAAGCCTGTCTATTGTAAGGCAAGGCCGGTCCCCTATGCGTTGAAAAGTCAGGTGGAGGAAGAGCTAGAGAAACAGAGAGAGAACAGAGTGCTAGTAAAAACTGACAAAAGTGAATGGACTACCCCGATTGTGGTAGTGCCCAAAGCGGACAAAACTGTACGCTTGTGCGGTGACTACAAAGTTACTATCAACCAAGCAGTTGACGATGAATAGTACCTGTTACCTACATCGCAGGATTTATACGCAGCACTCTCTGGGTCAAAGGTTTTCTCTAAGCTTAACCTGTCGCACGCTTACGCTCAGCTGAATGTTGACAAAGAGAGTCAACAGTATCTCACCATCAACACTCACAAGGGACTGTACTCATACACCAAGCTGCCGTATGGTGTAAAGTCCTCCCCCAAAATCTTCCAGGCTACGATGGATAAGATTTTGCAAGTAATTACAAATTGCTTATGCAATCAAGACGAAGTGCTGATCGCAACAAGCAGCGAGGAAGAAAATCTAGAAGTGTTAGATTTAGTGCTTCAAAGGTTGAATTCCCACAATGTCAAATTGAAAAGGAGCAAATGTGCTTTTGTGCAGCCCGAGGTTGTGTACCTTGGTCTGAAAGTTGATGCAAAGGGCTTGCAACCAGTTAAGGAAAAGGTTGATGCTGTCATCAATGCTCCAAAGCCACAGAACGTGTCTGAGTTAAGATCTTTCCTTGGCATGGTCCAGTACTACGCAGATTTCTGACCTGAGTTAGCGACCATGTTAGCTCCATTGCATGAGCTCCTCAAGAAGGATGTCCAGTGGAAGTGGACAAAAGTGCAACAGGAAGCTTACGACGCTTGTAAGAGAAGTCTCTCTTGCGATGCTCTACTTGTGCACTACGACACAGAGCGCGAGCTTAAGTTTGCGTTTGATGCTTCTAATTACAGTGTGGGAGCTGTCATAAGCCACCTAATGGATGATGGCCAAGAGAAACCAATCGCGTTAGCATCGCGAACCCTCACAAGGAGTGAAAGAAACTACGTGCAAATTGAAAAGGAAGCACTCGCCACAGTGTTTGGAATCAAGAAATTCGGCAGAAAGTTTACCCTGATAATCGATCACAAACCGCTCCTAGCAATATTAGGGCCCAAATCTGCCATCCCTGCAATAGCCGCATCAAGAATGCAACGTTGGGCAGTGTTGTTTTCACAATATGACTACACGATTGAATATCGCACTTTAAAGCAAAACGCAATCGCAGATGCCTTGTCCAGGTTGCCACATGAAGATTAGTGTTGGGAGTGAAGGTCACGCTAGGTGCAGTTAACAAAGACTTTCCCGTGAATGCAACTGAGATTGCAAATGAGACTCAAAAGGACTCAGTACTGAAAAGTGTGTATGAAAACACCTGAATGGATGGACTGATCAGTGTCTGGAAACAGAGTTGAAACCATTCCATAACCGTTGTACTGAACTGTCTTGTGAGCAAGGTTGTATCAAGTGGGGAAACAGCGTGGTGGTACCTACTTCTTTGAGAGAGAGAATTCTGGCCGAAATTCATACTGAACATCCAGGGATTATCAGTATGAAATCAATTGCAAGAAGCTTTGTTCACTGGCCTGGATTGGACAGTGATCTTGAATCATTTGTCAGCAAAGTGAATTGAAGTGAAACATATAGGTTTAAACAAATCTGAGATAGAAACAGAATCATCTTTGAGTTTGGAACCAGAACAAAACAGCCCGAAAATTGGTTCAACACCAAAACCTTTTGTAAGGAGATCAGGAAGGCTCCGCAAACTTATTATTAAACTGGATTTGTAGTTCATTTGTAGCATTTGTAGTTGATTTAAAAGAAAAAAAGCCAGGAGTTTTTGTTATGTGGTACATGTAATGCTGGGAAAGGTAGGACCATAGTTTTGTTGTATTTGAGAGGGGAATATGTACATTTTTTTTTAAGGGGAAAGCAGTGTAATGTATTATCTCACGGTTTGTCACATGGTTTAGTATGAGCATGCTCAGTTTGCTCTGGCCTAGTACAGCAAGCACTTGAACCAGCAACTCATCCTATCTGTCCTTCATTTGTTCTACCCACATATATTACACCAACCTTTCTTTCCCTCTCTTTATTTCTTTGATTTGACATTGAATTCAATATTCTAACTAACACTAATACGATAACACTTCCTGGTTCAGACTGTGCTGTTCATTAATAATTCTTCAATCTGATTAGTTAAGGAGACACACAGTTGCTTCTCTGTTCATACAGGTCCCGGATGCCCTGTAAAGGGTGCTGCGCTGTTTCCATCACCCACTTGCGGCAACTTGCTGTGCAAAAGCTCATGGAGATGAAACAGGCAAGGCCAAGTCTAACTAATGGCGGGCGTCATTCGTTCATCGGTTGCAGTAAATTCTGGCCCATTATTATGTTTTATACCTACTACTGCATCAGTATGGCTCAGTGATAACGCTCTCATCTCAGCTTCAGAAGGTGGTAGATCAAGCCTCACTCCAGATTTTAGTGTATAATTTAAGCTGACACTTCAATGCAGTACTGAACCCTTCAGCTTAAATTATACAAAGTTTAAATTATACATATATTATTGAACAGAGGGACCCTTGAATGGGGAAAAAGAGGAAACTATCGAGTAAGCGACTTATGCCATTAATTATGCCACTTCACATTTTCAAGAGACTCTGATGTCACTTCGCCATTAACCTCACCAAAATCAGCGAGAAGTTAGTTATCAGCCCCATTCCCCCATTATAATCAACGGCTATTGGAGTTCTCCCCGGTGTCCTAGCCAATATTTATCCCTCAATCAACATCACTAAAAAAAAATCTGGTCATTATCACATTGCCATTTGTGGGAGCTTGCTGTGCGCAAATTGGCTGCCGCGTTTCCTACATTATAACAGTGACTACACTTCAAAAAAGTACTTCATTGGTTGTAAAGCGCTTTGGGACTCCGGTGGTCGTGAAAGGTGCTATATAAATGCAAGTCTTTCTTTCTTTCTATTGTTATTTTCCTGCATTTATGTCAGTTTTCACGCTGCTGCCTCTTAGACTTAAAAATAATGGCGCTGAAAACTTTGCAGCAGTGTGATTTATGGATCAGTATTTGAGGAAGCAGGTTGTTTTATTTCTCGGGCTTCGGGAGACTTTGTGATGCACGGCACAGGACACATAAGAGCTCTTGGCTATGGACCCAAATTAGCATTTAATGAACATTATTGGAAAACAATCTCAGCAATCTGGATCTTTCTCTTTATCAATACAAAGCTGTCGCCTTGAGATGAAGCCTGATCCTCTGTGAGATATATTCATGTTCCAAGAAAAACCCTCATCACAGACAGTAACTTTTATAGTAGTGGCCACTTAAAACCCTTGCCCTAGAGACCTTAGCAAATTGTTAGATGACCAGACACACAGTCTGAGATAACTGAAATTAAAAGGCCGCACAAACAAATAAATGTTTTCATTATAGTTTAAAAACAATCTGATAAATAATTTTCATCCTGGTGGTATGCATCCAATGTCAACAAAGCAACACAGATCAGCAGTAAATTAGCTATCCCTCTAACACAGCCTGAACAACAAGCAGCCATCAATAAGTTGGCTCAACCTCCCGTTATCACTTTTTCCATTGTCAATCACAGCTCTACAATTCACCCCTAGATTAATCGTTACCTACAGAATTCCAAAGAAAACCTTCACCGAGTAGCTAATTGGAAAAAAAAATTTAATTTTCAGTTTAATTAACCGAAGTGTCAAAAACCCAGCCGATTTCTCAACCAATTTCACATGGGTTCGTGTCTTTGATAATGGAACAAGTAATATTATTGTAGGCAAGATTTTTGAAATTAGCTTTTTCCATTTTCAGCCACTCTGCTTTGCTGTTGCTGTATTTTAAAACCACCTTATGTACTTTAGCCTTATTTTTGTATCGTGTTTTGGGCAAAAAGTACATTTTATGTAGCACTGCTATTGAGTTCAAAGATACATTGCTCCGTTAGCGGTGGGATCAGTACATTGTCCCCTGCCCGATGCTTCTGATTCGGCGCTGTGTTCGCTGTGGCATATTCTAATTACAAAGACAGGAAAATTATGGAGTAAGTTATCAATGGCGAGATCAGGAAAATTTACGGTCTAAGTTGCCCCTTCGCGCCACTGCTGGAAAATCTGGTCCATTATGTTACTCAGGCATCAGAAAAGTATTACTTTTCTCTATGTATTGCACGTGAAAAGCACAATATGATATAGCAAAGCAAACCACAACTAACAATTGCTACTTCATTTTTTTTTACTGCTTTTCATTCTTACAAGTTAAAGCTTTTGCTAAGAATACAAGCTGCTGCATCATACTGTATATCTATCACCTCGCTTGCCGCCAGCGCAAATCATAAACTGGGCCTGCCTTGCCCGTGATTTTCAAATGAATTGTCAAACTCATAAAATTGTCCTTACAACGCTGTGTGTCCTTTCCAGCCCCTTATTTCCAAGTTTCATTCCACTGTATAATCACTCATCCACCTCCACCTCTTATTTCAGTGGGGCATCTGATACCTTGCTGATATTACGGGAGATTGCCTCTCTTTCAGGTAAATATTAAGGTTGCCGTTTTTACCTTGTCGAGGAGTGTGTTTTGCCACATTCGAAAGATACTGAGATAAGCTTCCTCTCTTGCAGCAAGGGATGTGAAGTGAAGCTGGGGAAAAAATAACAAAATATTTAACTGCTGAGTTTAAAGTTGGTGTCCAGCACGATCTATAAATGTATTTGTAAACAGAAACAAGGGCATCTCATTACATTTTTTTTTATAGTGGACCCCACTCAAAATCAATAATAAGGTCAAACCGCACTAAATCCTTTTCAAAAATTGTAAATTTACCCTTGAATGTCCTTTTAAGATTAGTTTTATAGAAATGCGCATTTATTTTGTATCTTATCACATCTCAACACAATTTTTTTTAAATACTGCTACTGTTGTTATGTAGGTAAACGTAGCTGCCAATCTATGCACAGCAAGACCCCACAAGGAGCAATGAAACGAATGACCAGTTGATGTATTTTTGGTGTGTTGGTTGGTGAATGTTGGCTATAACGGAAAGAGAGCTTGTTAAGAAAGGAAACCAACTTATTAACTAAAGTTACTGATAAGGGATAAGTTCAATTAAATTCTCCTTATATGGAGTTGTATTTTAACTATTGTATAATGACATAAAGCAGCAAATTGCCACAAAGTCGGGGGTGAGAGAAATGTATAAAAAGTGTCAGATGTTAATGACTATTTGGATCCACAAAGGTCTGCTCAACCTGTATGCTGAGCTCATAACTGCAACACGTTTGAGTCCCCAACCTATCCATGCCCTGGTGTGGTTGTAAGTGCTATCTGTTAAGTACTATTGCATGTACTGTATGCTTGATAAACTATGAACGCTGGCCTCAACGTTTAAGAATATTATTGCTTTGAGGAGTAGTTAGAACTATAGTTATAAATAAAAACCATCCTCAAATCGTCTGATTTGCAGATACTGGTTCTTCTCAGGACCGTGGCTACCAGAGACAGCAACCACATCAGTCTCATGATGCTCAGACAGACAAAAGAGCTGCTGGTCATTCATAAAATCATACAGCACAGGAGGTTATTGGGCCCATCATGCTGTGCCGGCTCTTTGAAAGAGCTCTCCAAGTAGTCCCACTCCCCCTGCTCTTTCCCCCAGAGCCCTGCAATGCTTTCCCCTTCATTTATTTATCCAATTCCCTTTTGAAAGTTACTATTGAATCTGCTTCCACCGCCCTTTCAGGCAGAGCATTCCAGATCACAATTGGCTCTACCTCACTCATTCAGATGGCATCTAGAAGAAGTTCATAGTTCGCACAAAGTATTATAGCACGTAGAGGCACAAAGGGGAAGCACTATAAAGACTGAGGAACTTCTGTGCCTTATGACACATGTTGGTGTAATAAATTTTAATTATACTTTTCCAGCTTTTATTCCCTTGGCAGTACTTAGTGTTGTGGAAAAGGGAGATGATGATGTTTGGCTTGTTATTGGAACATTCCAAATAACTGTAAAGTTGAGCTTGCAATGTTGTGGGGAGGTATTGGCAATTACAGATATTGGGGTCTGAATATCTCCATGAATATATAAATTAATTACTTTCTCCATGAGAACTTGTCCCTTAACAGAGGACCTCTGACATTTCTTGGACCAGGCACATAAGAAGTCTCGGGATCATGGTCTTTCTCCGTCTCATCAGTATTTACTTCCACGTCCTCCTCCCTTTCCCACAGTGGTTCCTCCTCCGCCTGCTGCTGGATGCATCAGGCAATAACTATTCTCAATACTTGTGCTACAGCCTATTGTAGAGCACCACTGAACCTGTCCAGACAGTGAAATGGTGCTTTCAGTATTCCAAAGGTGCATTCGATTATGATTCTGGTGGTTGCTTCGGCCTTGTTGTACATCTCCTCAGCATCACTGTGAAGAATACTGACTGTGGTCAGTAGACATGTCTGAAAAGGGTAACCCTTATCTTCAAGTAACCACTTGGCCTCGGATCAACTACACAGGTGACTGCCTCATTATAAATGCATCATGGCACCTGCCAGGATACCTTGCATTGACCTGCAGGATCTTATGCCTGTGGTCACATACCAGCTGCACGTTTAAAAATGATATCCCTTTCTGTTAATGTATGCCACTGTATCTTTTACTGGTGTTCTGATAGCCCCACATGAGTGCAGTCCACAGCCCCTTGCACCCTTAGGATGCCTCCCAATATTTATCCCTCAATCAACATAACAAAAACAGGATTATCTGGTCATTATCACATTGCTGTTTGTGGGAGCTTGCTGTGCGCAAATTTGCTGCCGCGTTTCCTACATTACAACAGTGACTACACTTCAAAAAAACTTCATTGGCTATAAAGTGCTCTGGGGCGTCCGGTGGTCGTGAAAGGTGCTATATAAATGTAAGTCTTTCTTTCTTTCCCACTCTAAACAGCTCAATCAATGCCCTCTCACGTTGAGAAGCTGCATCCATGGGAAATTAAAAATAAACTGGCCAACTCTAGTGAATAGTCCATCGGTCAAGTTGCAACTTGATTGTAGACTGTGAAATGTTGCAGAGATCCCCTGTACTGGACTAGACAGGAAGGATCCCAATGCATAATTCCAGTGCAGTTGAAACCTTCACCTCCATGGACAGATCATTGGAGCAGTGTTAAACACTTCTGTCAGCATTACACCCCTTTTTAATTTGCTTAATCAAATTATCAATGGGAGGAAAATATGGTTCCTCTGTATCTTTTTTTTCCTACAAAATATCTATGTTGTAGGACCTTTTCAAGGCTGAGTATCTCAATATTCTTAGGTCCTAATAGTTGTGTGCTTGTACTTCTTACCGCTTCTGGTCCATGATTCAAATGGTTTGCCTTATAAATTAAGCATTATGCCACAATACTGAAAACATTTATATCAGATAAAATGTTACCTTATCAGTTGCTGTACAGATCTGAATAGCATTGGGTATCAATCTTGCAGTTTTCTCTTTTGTCATGGAGGTAATCTCCTTCAAGGAAATTGTAATCTGTAAAAGGATGATTTATCAATGAATAAATGTACAGATCGAGTAATGGAGCCATTTTATTTTAATAATGATTTGTGATACTGTATGAAATGCTAACTATGGGCAATGCAAAAGCACAATGACTACCACTCATTTAAAATGTTTCAAAACTATAGGAAAAGTAGAAAGGTTGTACTATGATAAACTGTGAATTTAAACAACTCATAAGAACATAAGAACGTAAGAGTTAGGAGCAGGAGTCGGCCATACGGCTCCTCGGGCCTCCTCCGCCATTCAGTAAGATCATGGCCGATCTTCAATCTCAACTCCACTTTCCTGCCCCATCTCCAAATCCCTTGCTTCCCCTAGAGTCCAAAAATCTACCTATCTCAGCCTTGAATATACTCAACAATTGAGCCTCCACAGCCCTTTGGGGTATAGAATTCCAAAGACTCACAACCCTCTGAGTGAAGAAATTCCTCCTCATCTCAGTCTCAAATGGCCGACCCCTTATCCTGAAACTATGCCCCCTAGTTCTAGACTCTCCAGCCAGGGGAAAAACTTCTCAGCATCTACCCTGTCAATCCCCCTCAGAATCTTATATGTTTCAATGAGATCACCTCTCATTCTTCTAAACTCCAGAGAGTATAGGCACAATCTACTCAATCTCTCCTCATAGGACAACCCTCCCATTCCAGGAATCAATCTAGTGAACCTTTGTTGCACCACCTCTAAGGCAAGTATCTCCTTCCTCAGATAAGGAGACCAAAACTGTGCACAGTACTCCAGGTGTGGTCTCACCAAGGCCCTGTACAATTGTCGCAAGACTTCATTACTCTTGTATTCCAACCCCCTTGCAATAAAGACCAACATGCTATTTGCCTTCCTAATTGTTTGCTGTACCTGTATGCTAACTCTCTGTGTTTCCTGAACAACAACATTTAATAGTTTCTCACCATTTAAAAAATATTCTGTTTTGCTATTCTTCCTATCAAAGTGTGTTCCAGCATACTCTACCAACCAGGTAAATGACCTGCTGGTGTCAATAAGTCAAAACTCTGCTTGATCACAGCACCTAAATTGCGTCCCAACTCATCTCTATATAAATAAAACTCTTGCAACCAGCGCATGTCCTTAGGGTGTGCTAAAGTGTCCATCATACTTTGAAATGTCACTCATGAAAAGTATCTGCTACCCAATCTCCACCCAATTGGCTCAAAAATCATATTCATAAAACAGCTAATTACAGTTAACTGATTGCCTCAGCATCATGAAGTGCTGGCCTTCCATGGAGGGTGAAGGCATCCTCAGATTCAGCCTTTGTGACTTGCATCAGTCAGTTGCTCCAAGGTGGGCTTGTCAAACATTGATGGTTGTCCTGCCCCCAGTCTCAGCAAAAAGCCACGGATAAGTGAGATGAATGAAAGAAGGAAAGACTTGCATTTATATAGCGCCTTTCATAACCTCAGGACGTCCCAATGTGCTTTACAGCCAATGAAGTACTTTTGAAGTGTAGTCACTGTTGTAATGTAGGAAACGCGGCAGCCAATTTGTGCACAGCAAGCTCCCACAAACAGCAATGTGATAATGACCAGATAATCTGTTTTAGTTATGTCAGCTAAGGGATAAATATTGGCCAGGACATCGGGGAGAACTCCCCTGCTCTTCTTCGAAATAGTACCCATGGAACTTTCACATCCACCTGAGAGGGCAAACAGGGCCTTGGTTTAACATCTCATCCAAAAGACGGCACCTCCGACAGTACCGCACTAGAGTGTCAGCCTAGAGTATGTGCTCAAGTCCCAGGAGTGGGACGTGAACCCACAACCTTCTGACAGAGGCAAGAGTGCGACCCACTGAGCCACGGCTGATACTACTAATTATAACTGCTCATGGCTGGCAGAAACAGCTGAACTGATGGCGAGTTGTGGGAGTGGTGAGACAACTCACCATCCATGCCATCCAGCCAGCCAGCCCACTTGAATGACTCAAACAAAGCCAGAAAGAGAATAGGCCTAGGCAGCCATCACAGTAGCTGTTGCAGGAACATCTTGGGGGCAAAATTGGGTCGCGCCCCCTTTGGGGCGCTACTTTTAGTGCCCTGAAAAAGTTAGCGCCCCCGCACTCGAAATTCACTGGTAGCACCCCAAGAGGGAGGCGGGGCACTACTGGAAGCGCTCTGCCTCCCTCTTGGGGAGCTGCAAGTGAATATCACGGCGCTACGTGCAGCAGCACCATGCGCTGTGGCACATCGCGCCGCGGTACTGCAGGCCTTCCTCCCCTTATTAAAGGGGAGGGGCCTAGCGCAGCGTGACCCGGGGCCCAGCTGGGCCACCAGGGATCGGAGTACCGGCAAAAGAGCCCGGCACTCAAGAGGAGTGTTGGGCTCACAGAGCGCAGCCGGCACCCCGTGGGGGGGGCTGCACAGGAGGCCGGGGACAGCAACGGGGGCAGGTGCTGGCAGGCGGCCAGCAACAAAAATGGCCACCTGGCACCTCCCCTTTAATTTGCGCCACCCTGGCCGCAGGTAGGCCCCCTTGACCCTGTCGGACATAGCGTCCAGCGGTAAGTCAGGGGGCGCTACCGAAGATCGCGGCCGAGAAGCAAGCGGGGCGCTGCGCACGGCGATGACGTCATTGCTGGAGGCACAGCGCCGCGGGGCGCTAACGGTTACCGCCGCCGCTAATCTCCCGCTGAATTTCGCGGGAGGCGTTAGCGGCACCACGCCCAGGCGCTAGTTGCTTTGTGCCCTGTTAGCGCCCTCTTAGGGTGCTAATGGGAGGCGCAAATCAACCAAATTTTTCCCCCTTTATGTCCTTGTAGAAGGAGGTAACAAGTCAATCCTGTTACAGGAAGTGCTTGGCGGCATTAAACAGCCAGCCGCCAGCAGATGGGAGTAGAAAATATACCCTACAATATTCTTCAGCAAAGGGTAATTGTTTGGCCATTACTAGAGTTATTGCATTGCCTTATACATGCATTACATTTGACTTGGAAGCTGTTAATACTCTAAACAAGGCAAATAGCAGATATGATCCATTTTTATGCATACTCAAATTAGTCACTTGGCACACCCTCTCCGTGAAAAATTACTCACAGATGTTTCCCAACGAAAGATGTTGCTATGAAAGCAAAACCAGTTCTCAGTGAGGTATAAACGTCCGTGAAGCAATATGTCCTTCTGCAATGCACATGCATGATCTATGTCAACAGAAAGTGGATTCAAGTAAAGAAAGTAGTACCAGACAATCAAGTGTTGGGAGCTAAGTCTTTCAGAAACTCTTAAGGCATTCAAATATGCTACTGTTGTGTAAATATTCTGTACAGTTTATTCTGTTCCTGGAAAGAAAGGCATATTTAATAAATAATTTAAAAAGTCATTCATGATGTAGCCTTTCATAAACAGATTTTAAATGTTTCATGATATATATTTCAGAAACCATTCACCCAAGAACACCACCTGAGAGCCTTTAAGCTTTGTCCAGGGAAATCCATGACTTGTACAGATTTGATATCTACTTTTTTTTGTGAAGTTGAGCTTTGTCCCCTTCCCAGCAAGTCAAACTTTATTCCAAGAAACTCTTTCAAACAGTCTGCACATATGCCAACGTTATCTCTGTAGCAATCGATTTTGAGATAAGATATGGCTGTGGATTGTTTTGTATCTTTCAATTTCCTGTCAAAAGGAAAGGAGGTCTTGCTTTCACCCACAATAGGGCGATACAGAATTTTTTCAATACCCACATTAATAACATGAAGCATGAACATCCCTGTAGATGTTGGGCGAATCATTCCAGGTCTGCACTTAATTTCTCTTCCCTGCAAAAGTGGTAAGAGGGAGATGGCCTTATTAATCCACAAGAATCTTCCTTTTGAGGTTGAGGGCATGCTAGCAGTTAATCAAGAGCTCTATAGGGTTAATTTTATGGATTTGCACTCTTGCCATAGAGCTTTGCACGCTGGGCCTGTAGGTATGGAGGTCAGACAGCCCTGCAGGATTTTCCAGCCCTGCAGTGGACAGAGAATCCTGTAGGGCTCGCTGACTTCACAGCTTGAATCCCCAATATCTGCTCCCAGCAGGTGAAGCTCTGTTCTAGCAATGCAGATTCACAAAATTTACCCTTATATGAGCAAAGCTCTCAACACTGAATAAATCCTAGGTGTGAAATTTTCAGTCACGGCAAAAACATAAATATGGCTAAAAGTTGCATTCATCATATGGGAATACAGGGGGCAACCAGCAGGCATTGATGTATTCCAATTCTTTCCTCATGCTGAAAGCCCTCTACTGGAGGCTGCGATTCTCCAATAAACATGTCTAAGGATTTTCATAGAAGACTTTCACTATGACAACGAATCCTGGGACAAGTGCAATTTACTGCACAGTCATACGCAAAGCCCCATTCCATTGCCGGAAGGGTAGCAAAGTTGGACTTTTGCCCACACATCCGCCCTCACCCTGAACCAGTCCCAAATCCTAGGAACAGGGTCATTTGAATAATAGGGGTGGACGACCACACTAATAACTGCGCGATTGAGGCACCCCCCGCATGGAGGCAGAGGGATTTAAGGGTGATGCATTGCCGCTCAATCGGGGGTGGCGGGTTCAAGTTGGTCTGGTTTAAGCCTACAAATTTGCTCTCTCAAATGTTACAATTTGGTTCATTCTGGTCTGCCACTTTCCTATCGATCTGACTTCGATCGATTGTTGTTGGAATATGGCATTGTGAAGCCCACTTTTGCCCTTGAATGTTTGTTTCATGCAGGAGTACTTACTGCTGGCCATACGCTAAGTGGAACTGGCAGGACACTAATAGGCTTGATTTAAAAGCTTTTGAATGCAATATTTTGTTTTAATTTACTATGAAACTGACTACTGTACCCCAATATAGCTAACAAATGGTTGTATATTTTTATTTAAGTAATTTAAAATCAGAGTGACTGCTGCCAATGACCGGAAGCTGCGCAGAAGCATTCTACGCATAAATCTGTGGCGGTTTAATTATTCATGTATAATAATATTGTAAGCATAGTTTCACCCAACAGTTTTTTTTCCCCACTCGGGACCATAATTATCACGGGTTGGTTTAAGTATGAATGTATAATAATTTCACGGGGGGAGAGTTGCAGAGGTTTACTTGTTTGGAGTGCGAGCTCCGTACACTTACCAAACATTCACTGTTCACTTCGCACTTGGGATCCTTTAACATGGAATCGATTTTTTTCAAACCGAGCCTCCAGACTTTCTCCAGACAACATGGTGTCCATGTTATTTTATAAAGTTTCGTCCCAATTAAAAAGTAAACAAATCCTATACAAAATAAGCACTACTGATATGACTGTGACAGCCTCTTCACGGAGCAACGAACAGATGTATTTAATAGTCGCTGCAAACGGCTTCATAGCAGAGTTTCACCCAACAGTCTTTTTTCACTCAGAACTATTAAAATTTTGATGGAGCTTCTGCGAATTATCTGCCGCATTTTTGTGATGGCGACAATATTTTCTTTTCAGTTAGCGAACAACCAAAGAAACACTGAAACTGCGCATGCGCAACCAATTCATTTTGTTGGCATCAGTCGCTGCCAATTTGAAATCAGGTTCCTCAGAGCTGGTGGATTGACACTCTGATTAAAAATGCCTATATTTTGTGAAAAAAACCATTTTCAGCTTCATTAATCAAACTGTACCATTAACACTCTTAAGTATATCAAGGAATATTTTTGAAAGCAAAAGTTTTTTTTTAATTACCTTTT
This sequence comes from Squalus acanthias, assembly GCA_030390025.1. Classification (NCBI taxonomy): domain Eukaryota; kingdom Metazoa; phylum Chordata; class Chondrichthyes; order Squaliformes; family Squalidae; genus Squalus; species Squalus acanthias. The sequence goes on from CM059431.1 coordinate 98,845,619, forward strand.
AAAACGCTGCCCAATTGCGCTGGTTCATGACAGATCTTTCATTTGGCAATATGCAAATGAGTTTGAGCGAAAACTCAGGAAAAAAAAGCATTTCTCAAAACTAGCACAATTTGCGCCCGGATTATCGATTGCACCCAAATCTGTAACTCTTCTTTAAATGACATGGTCTCAATCTCACTCTGTTTTGAAGAAGTTAAAAATTCCAAGTTGATTTAATTCATTTTGAAGAAATGTTCATTACTCACCTACTATAAGTATCTCTGACTCTGGGAGTTCCTTGAACTGTTTTTTGAATTCATCATTCTTTTGCTTGTATGTGGGACTGGAGGTCTGTAACTATAAGCCGTAAAAAAATAATCAGTGATCTTGAATCAATGATTGCAATACATTAAATAGCCATTATATAGTAACGCGTTACAAAGCTACTTGGGTTACAGCCAATAGTTCACTCTACAAATAGTGAATGAAGGAAATCTCCCTCCTATATTTCCAATTTATTAGGAGGAGAACCCACTCAAAGCAGGAGCTTGCCAGATTAGTCAGCCACAGGTTGGACCTTAGACTTTCTAAGAGTGCGATATGTTGTTGATACTAACATTTTGTTGCATTGCATTGAAAAAGCAAACTCTTGAATCTTTTTGTGAAAATTAATGATTTTAATAACATTTTTTTGTGTGTGAAATGGTGTAATTCTAGCTAAGATAGTTTAGGGGGAGCAGAAAATGTACTGAGAGATGAGCTCCGCTGAACAGTGTTAGGAACACAACTTTGAGATTATAGATAAATGCTCTTGCAGAGAGCTGGCATAGGCTTGACGGGCCGAATGGCCTCCTTCTGTGCTGTAACCATTCTATGATAAGTGGGGCCTCCTGTAATTCACTGGCGTGAATGGAAGTCTGTCAGGAGTTGTTTACTTCTGGGTAGGAATATGGCAAATCCCATTGTGCTCCGGCACTTCCGGAGTTCAGCTCATTCCATCTTGATTGCCTGACCTAGCTGAGGTGTCCCGGCTCGTGAGTATGACTTCTGTCCTTATGATCTGTTACGAGTAGGTTGTATCGTTTTAAGATCTAGCTGTATATGGTACTTTCCTGCCGCTTATGTGCACTTTGGACTTAATAAAGTTATACATAAAGGTATTATGCGTTGAAATTCCTTGAACACACACACCCAGGCCAAGATCAACAAGCACAGGAATGACATTTTCACCCAGTGACACACACACCCATATCTTGCACATCTATCATTTAAAGTTGTGGTAACCGTAAGATGGACCTGGTAGCACCAATTTTGGGTGCGTGTGCGAACCTGGTAGGAGGTGTGTGTGGCAAAACCCCTCATTCAAATGGTTGAGTGCTGGCCCTCCCATACTTTTGGGTTCAGGCTCATAATAACTTTGAGCTCCAGGCATGAATAACACCTCTGACTGGGAGCTTGATATTGTGGGCATGGGTTGGGGGCAATGTTCTCTCTTATTTTTTGGGGGTGCGCAGCCCCTTCAAAATTCCGCGCATGCACTGTTCTTCGCATTGAAAAGCCGGCAAGCCGGCAGCGAGGGAGGTCCCGAGAGCTGTTAAAGGGAACATTGGTGGGGGTGGAGCAAGAAATCAGGCGGCACAGCAGGACTTAAAATCCTTACAGCACCATCTTAAAGCGGGGCTATATTGTAAAGGGTCAACTCCTTAAAGCTTCCCAGTAAAAGTTGCTAAACAAACATCAATTTCCAGAGGAGCCGCACAGGTTTTTGCATGCTTCAGTGGAAGTTTTGATTGAAGCGTGTGCCAGAGAAGGGTGGCACACCTCAGCACACTAGCAAACATCGCAGACGGCATGAGCGGAGGGGACGATGCCTGTGATTGCAGAATCACACAATCAATGAATCTGGATTAAAGTCCAAATGAAGTTTGCGACCTTAGCAGGTCAATTCAGATAGGATAGCTCACCACGGCATTTATCTTAATTAGCTGCCCAAAGTACGCACAGCATGATGTTTCCTCCCCGACATTATCTTGCAGTAATTTCAAGGATGACCATGCAGCAGGATACACTTTGCACCAGTAACCTACACCTGTTAATCTTCAATCCATTACATTCGTAAAGGTATTCACCATTAACCATCTGCTTGATATGCACACGTTATCATGGGCTACACCATAACACTGATGTATGACTCTATTCATTTTTCCATCCAGTTTCTCCGATTGCAGTCAAAAGCTGCACATAACAGGGCCACACCAAACAGAACTAGAGGAGTAAAAACAGAAAATGCTGGAAATACTTAGCAGGTCAGGCAGCATCTGTGGAGATAGAAACAGAGGAACATAGGAACAGAGAGAAGGCCATTGAGTCCCTCGAGCCTGTTCCGCCATTCAATGAGATCATGGCTGATCTGCAACCTAACTCCATATACCTGCCTTTGGCCCATATCCCTAATACCTTTAGTTAACAAAAAGTTATCAATCTCCGACTTAAAATTAACAATTGATCTAGCATCAATTACCATTTGGGAATAGAGTTCCAACCTTCTACCAGCCTTTGTGTGTAGAAGTGTTTCCTAATTTCACTCCTGAAAGGTCTGGCTCTAATTTTTAGAATATGCCCCCTAGTCCTAGAATCCCCAACCAGCGGAAATAGTTTCTCTCTATCTACCATATCTGTTCCCCTTAATATCTTGAAAACTTTGATCAAATCAACCCTTAACCTTCTAAATTTTAGGGAATACAACCCTAATTTGTGTAATCTCTCCTCCTAACTTAACCCTTGAAGTCCGGGTATCATTCTGGTAAACCTACGTTGCCCTCCCTCCAAGGCCAATATATCCTTCCTAAGGTGTGGTGCCCAGAACTGCTCACAGTACTCCAAGTGTGGTCTAACCAGGGTTTTGTATAGCTGTAGCATAATTTCTAATCCCTTGTATTCCAGTCCTCTAGATATAAAGGCCAGCGTCTCATTAGCCTTTTTGATTATTTTCTGTACCTGTTCATGACATTTTAATGATCTATGTACCTGGAGCCCCAAGTCTCTTTGGACCTCCACTGTTTTGAGCTTTTCACCATTTAGAAAGTCCTTTTTAGGTCCAAAGTGGATGACCTCATATTTGCCTACATTGAAATCCATTTGCCACAGTTTTGCCCATTCACTTAATCTGTCGATATCCCTTTGTAATTTTATGCTTTCATCTACACTGCCTACAATGCTGCCTATCTTTGTGTCATCGGCAAATTTGGATATATGACTTTCTATGCCATCATCTAAGTTGTTAATAAATACTGTGAATAGTTGAGGCCCCAACACAGATCCCTGTGGGACACCACTAGTTACATCCTGCCAATTTGTGGACCTACCCATTATCCCTATGCCTGTCTCCTGCCATTCAGCTAATTTCCTAACCAGGTCAATAATTTGCCCTCAATTCCATGGGCTTCTACCTTAGTTAACAGTCTCTTATGTGGAACTTTATCAAATGCCTTCTGGACGTCCATATAAATAACATCCATAGACATTCCCCTGTCCACTATTTTAGTCACCTCCTCAAAAAATTCAATCAGGTTTGTCAGGCATGACTTACCTTTCACAAATCCATGCCGGCTCTCTCTGATCAGCAGAAAATTTTCAAGGTGTTCAGTCACTCTATCCTTAATTATAGACTCTAGCAATTTCCCCACAACAGATGTTAGGCTAACTGGTCTATAATTCCCTGGTTTCCCTCTCTCGCCATTCTTAAATAGCGGAGTGACGTGCACAATTTTCTAATCTAAAGGAACGGTTCCCGAATCGAGAGAACTTTGGAAGATTATAGTTAGGACATCTGTAATGTGCTCACCTACTTCCTTTAAAACCCTGGGATGGATCTGGCCCTGGGGATTTGTCACTCTTTAGTGCCATTATTTTCTTCATTACATAGAAACATAGAAGATAGGAGCAGGAGTAGGCTATTCGGCCCCTCAAGCCTGTTCCGCCATTTAATGAGATCATGGCTGATCATCCAAATTCAGTACCCTGTCCCTGCTTTCTCCCCATATCTCTTGATCCCTTTAGCCTTCAGAAATATATCTAACTCCTTCTTGAATATATTTAATGAATTGGCCTCAACTGCCTTCTGTGGTAGAGAATTCCACAGGTTCACCACTCTCTGGGTGAAGAAATTCCTCCTCATCTCAGTCCTAAATGGCTTACCCCTTATCCTTAGACTGTGACCCCTGGTTCTGGACTCCCCCGCCATCGGGAACATCCTTCCTGCATCTAGTCTGTCTAGTCCTGTTAGAATTTTATAAGTTTCAATGAGATCCCCTCTCATTCTTCTAAACTCTAGCAAATACAAGCCCAATCGACCCAATCTCTCTTCATACGTCATTCCTGCTATCCCAGGTATCAGTCTGGCCAATCTTCGCTGCACTCCCTCCATGGCAAGAACATCCTTCCTCAGATAAGGTGACCAAAACTGCACACAATACTCAAGGTGTGGTCTCACCAAGGCCCTGTACAACTGCAGCAAGACATCCTTGCTCCTGTACTCGAATCCTTTTGCTATGAAGGCCAACATACCATTTGCCTTCTTAACCGCCTGCTTACCTTCAGCGACTGGTGCACAAGGACACCCAGGTCTCGTTGCACTTCCCCTTTTCCCAATCTATTGTTGTTCAGATAATAATCTGCCTTCCTGTTTTTGCCACCAAAGTAGATAACCTCGCATTTATTCACATTATACTGCATCTGCCATGCATCTGCCCAATCACCCAACCTGTCCAAATCATACTGGAGTTTCTCTGCATCCTCCTCACAGCACACACGCCCACCCAGCTTTGTGTCATCTGCAAACTTGGAGATATTACATCTAGTTCCCTCATCTAGATCATTAATATATATTGTGAATAACTGGGGTCCTAGCACCGATCCCTGCGGTACCCCACTAGTCACTGCCTGCCACTCGGAAAAAGACCCGTTTATTCCAACTCTTTGCTTCCTGTCTGCCAACCAGTTCTCTATCCAAGTCAGTACCTTACCCCCAATCCCATGTGCTTTAACTTTGCATGCTAATCTCTTATGCGGGACCTTGTCGAAAGCCTTCTGAAAGTCCAAATACACCACATCCACTGGTTCTCCCTTATCTATTCTACCAGTTACATCCTCAAAAAATTCCAGTAGATTAGTCAAGCATGATTTACCTTTTGTAAATCCATGTTGACTTTGTCCGATCCTGTCACTGTTTTCCAAGTGCTCTGCTATTACATCTTTTTATAATGGACTCCAGCATTTTCCCCACTACCGATGTCAGGCTTACCGGTCTATAATTCCCCGTTTTCTCTCTACCACCTTTTTTAAATAGTGGGGTTACATTAGCTATCCTCCAATCCATGGGAACTGTTCCAGAGTCTATAGAATTTTGGAAGATGACCAGCAATGCATCTACTATTTCTAGGGCCACTTCCTTAAGTACTCTAGGATGTAGATTATCAGGCCCTGGGGATTTATCGGCCTTCAATCCCGTCAATTTCGCTAACACCATTTCCCTACAAATACTGATTTCATTCAGTTCCTCCCTCTCATTAGACCCTATGTTCCCCGACATCTCTGGGAGGTTATTTGTGTCCTCCTTTGTGAAGACAGAACCAAAGTACTGTACTTAGAATTTACAGCACAGAAACAGACCATTCAGCCCAACAAGCCATGCTCCACACGATCTCCTCCCACCCTATTTCATCTAAACCCTATCAGCATTTCTCCCCCAAGTAATTATCATGCTTCCCCTTAAAAGGCATCTATGCTATTCGCCTCAACCACTCCCTGTGGTAGCAAGTTCCACATTCTCCCCACTCTCTAGGTAAAGAAGTTTCTCCTAAATTCCTTATTAGATTTATTAGTGACTATCTTATATTTATGGCCCCTAGTTTTTGACGCCCCCATAAGTGGAAACATCTTCTCTACGTCTACCCTATCAAACCCTTATATAATTTTAAAGACCTCGATCAGGTCACCCCTCAGCCTTCTCTTTTCTGAAGAAAAGAGCCCCAGCCTGTTCAATCTTTCCTGATAGTTATAACCTCTCAGTTCTGGTATCATCATAGAGGCTCACCCAAAAACTCCAGTCCATGCTCCAGTCATATGTACTGGCCAAACGCGTCTTGTCTGAATCTTGGTTCTGACATTGCAAATTTAATGAAGAATTAAAATTGCTCAACTGTTCCTCAACGTTTATTGCCTAAAAAAACAGAAAGAAATACAAAGGCTCAGCAATGTCGTAGAAGGAATCCTGTCCAGTGCCATAAGGCAGCACTCCATTTTTTTGTTTTCCACATGGGTAAAAAGTCAGTTCTATCAAAAGTTAAGTCATATATACATTCTAAAACATGCCACTTATTTACACAGATACTTACAAGGTACTTCCAACTACTTTAAAGACCATGACAAATGCACCATCCATCATTTTTCAATGATAGTACTGTACTTGCTTGAACCAAGACACCGAAAGTGTTGAAAATCCTGATCTTTTAACAGGCAGTTAGTTTTTATCTCTGTTTATTTCCCATCTGTGTGAGCGAGCATCTGCCTCAAAACATTTGGGGGAAAGTTTTGCGCTGGAGTTGTGTTAGTTTCTCTGCATAACTCAAGCAGGGGGGGCAGAAAACTGAGCACGGGACGGAGCCATTCCACCAGTTCCCTGCGGTCTGCCACCACTTCTGCAATTTTCTGCTGTAAATGACAAGAGACATTGGGTTGGGCTAGAAATTGCAATTGCAAGGGGGTGTGGTTGGGCGGGGTGGAAAATACCCGGAGAAGCAGAATATAAAAACTGCTGCTGCTGCTTAAAGGGGCAATTGGAGGAAGTAAGCAACCTGAACTACAAGGATGACAGTCAGATCAAAGAAACGAGCAGAATACTTCAGGGATCTGGATCTGTAATGCTCGTAATGGAGAAACAGAGCAGGAGAGATAGTTTATTTGAGGTCAAGGGCCAAAGGTCTGCCAGAATATGGTATGCACTTTGTGGAGGGAGGTGTCTATGGCAGTGAGTGCCACCTCCTCGAAACCCAGGATCCCTTTAGAGAGCAGTAAGAAGATTAATGATCTCACTAGAGCAGTCAAGGTAAGCTACCCCTTCATTCAATATCGTCATGGATTCCAGGAGTCAAAGGTGAAAGTGGAATCTGACAGTACGGAGCAGAGGCATGACTTCTGGAATTTCTGACATTGGCTTGTAGTAATAGACATGAACTGGGAGAAGCCAAGGCATTGGCAGAAGAAAGTCCAACTCAACAACTCAAGCTCCAGCCAAGTACCCCAAATTTAGTCCCAGGATCTAGACACAAGAGTAGGCCTCTCCCAGAAAACATTTTCTAGCAATTTCACTGGTTGCTGGTGATTAACGGGACTCTGTGTTTGCTTCAATGGGCTCCAGACCAACACCATTAGAAAAACAAGTGTGGATGTGAATTCAGAAAGAAAAAAATCACATTCACTAAAAAACAATTAATCATAAGAATCAAGCAAATCCCTCAAAGAAATTACACATACCCAGAATTACAGCCTCATAGAAATTTATGGCACAGAAGGAGGCCATTCGACTCATGTGTCTGTGCTGGCCGAAAAAGAGCCATCCAGTCTAATCTCACTTTCCAGCTCTTAGTCCATAGCCTTGTAGGTTACGGCACTTCAAGTGTATATCTAAGTGCTTTTTAAATGTGATGAGGGTTTCTGCCACGTGTCCACCCATTTCTCCAGCCTGTCTATGTCTTCTTGAAGTCTAACACTATCCTCCTCACTGTTCACTATACTTCCAAGTTTTGTGTCATCTGCAAATTTTGAAATTGCGCCCTATACTCCCAAGTCCAAGTCATTAATATACATCAAGAAAAGCAGTGGTCCGAGTACTGACCCCTGTGGAACACCACTGTGTACCCTCCTTCAGTCTGAAAAACAACTGTTCACCACTACTCTCTGTTTCCTGTCACTTAGTCAATTTCATATCCATGCTGCCACTGTCTCTTTTATTCCATGGGTTTCTACTTTGCTGGCAAGCCTATTATGTGGTACTTTATCAAATGCCTTTTGGAAGTCCATATACACCACGTCAACCGCATTGCCCTCATCAACCCTCTCTGTTACCTCATCAAAAAACTCGATCAAGTTAGTTAAACACGATTTTCCTTTAACAAATCTGTACTGGCTTTCCTTAATTAATCCAGACTTGTCCAAGTGACTGTTAACTTTGTCCCTGATTATCGTTTCCAAAAGCTTCCCCACTACCGAGATTAAACTGACTGGCCTGTAGTTGCAGGGTTTATCGCCTCTGACTCAGAAGGTTGTGGGTTCAAGTCCCACTCCAGAGACTTGAGCACAAATATAGAGGCTGACAGTCCAGAGCAGTACCAAGGGAGTGCTACACTGTCGGAGGTGCCGTCTTTCGGATGAGATGTTAAACCGAGGCCCTGTCTGCTCTCGATCAGGTGGACGTAAAAGATCCCACGGCACTATTTGAAGAAGAGCAGGGGAGTTATCCCCGGTGTGCTGGGCCAACAATTATCCCTCAACCAACATCAGTAAAACAGATGATCACATTGCCGTTTGCGGGAGCTTGCTGTGCACAAATTGGCTGCCACGTTTCCTACATTACAACAGTGACTACACTTCAAAAAGTACTTCATTGGCTGTAAAGTGCTTTGGGACGTCCGGTGGTCGTGAAAGGCGCTGTAGAAATGCCAGTCTTTCTTTCGTTTTCCTTCTTTCCAGGGGATGAGGGGCTGGGACCCCCCCTGCCAGAGGGAACTGAATGTAGATTCCATGTAAGGTGGCATCCTTGCGCCTTGCCCAAGGTTGGACCAAATGTCTTTTTTTATTCGTTTATGGGATGTGGGCGTCGCTGGCAAAGCCAGCATTTATTGCCCATCCCTAATTGTCCTTGAGAGGGTGGTGGTGAGCTGCCTTCTTGAACCGCTGCAGTCCGTGTGGTGAAGGTACTCCCACGGTGCTGTTAAGGAGGGAGTTCCAGGATTTTGACGCAGCGACGAAGAAGGAACGGCCGATATATTTCTAAGTCAGGTTGGTGTGTGAATTGGAGGGGAACTTGGAGGTGGTGGTGTTCCCATGCGCCTGCTGCCCTTGTCCTTCTTGGTGGTAGAGGTCACGGGTTTGGGAGGTGCTGCCGAAGAAGCATACAGTTTTGGTGTCCATACTTAAGAAAAGACATACTTGCTCTCGAGGCAGTACAAAGAAGGTTCACTCGGTTAATCCCCGGGATGAGGGGGTGGACATACGAGGAGAGGTTGAGTAGATTGGGACTCTACTTATTGGAGTTCAGAAGAATGAGAGGCGATCTTATTGAAACATATAAGATTGTGAAGGGGCTTGATCGGGTGGATGCGGTAAGGATGTTCCCAAGGATGGGTGAAACTAGAACTAGGGGGCATAATCTTAGAATAAGGGGCTGCTCTTTCAAAACTGAGATGAGGAGAAACTTCTTCACTCAGAGGGTAGTAGGTCTGTGGAATTTGCTGCCCCAGGAAGCTGTGGAAGCTACATCATTAAATAAATTTAAAACAGAAATAGACAGTTTCCTAGAAGTAAAGGGAATTAGGGGTTACGGGGAGCGGGCAGGAAATTGGACATGAGGCTGAGTTCGGATCGGTCGAGGCCCTGTGGGTGGCGTAGCGGGCCCAGGGGCTGAGTGGCTGGGTCCTGCTCCTACTTCTTGTGTTCTTTAGATTTGAGGTGAGGATCAGATCAGCCATGATCTTATTGAATGGCGGAGCAGGCTCGAAGGGCCGATTGGCCTACTCCTGCTCCTATTTCTTATGTTCTTAAGCACCTGAAGGTGGTGGTGGGCATCCCAAAGCTTTTGAGCTCCCATTTGCTTCATGACCTGCCTGCCTTCCTTCCTTCCCTCCCTCATTTTCTTTTATCTGCTGGGCGTGGACTTGTCACCAGGTAGCTGTCCTGCCTCTCACCATTGCTGGGGGCTGCAGGCCATGGGCAGGATTTGAAGGCCCGCTCTCCACCAACATCACTGGCTCCTCGGTCTCCATGGCAGCAGAGGCCGCTGGCCCCGCCCCCGGCCTGACCCTGACCCTGACCCCGCCCCCCCGGTCGGGCCGGCCGTTACTCGCGCGCCCTCGCGCCCAGTTTTGAATTTGCCGCGCAGGCGCACCGCCCCCTTTTCCCGTCGCGGCGCCGAAAGCCGATTGGCCGGGACTCGCTAATTTATTCAAATTTTAAGCCGGGGCGCCCTTTGACCTGAGCCTCCGTGCTAGCCCCCCTCCAGGTGGTGTGGCCCGAATGGCCTCACTGCCCAAATGGGGCTCAATCCCCAAACTGGCACCTTTGACTGCGTGAGGAGGTACCCCAGCCCGAAGAGGGGGGTCTTCATTGAGGTGAGTATTAGTGCATAGAGAGGAAGGAAGTGTTTGCTTTTGTTGGTTGTCCCACTCTGTAATTTCTATAATTTATTGCATGCCCAACGCTTTGTGAAAGGAAAGAATGTGCATTTCTACAGCGCCTTCCATATCATCCTGATGTCCCAAAGCGCTTTACAGCCAATGGAGTATTTTTCGAAGGTTACTCACTGCTGTAATGTAGGAAACGCGGCACCAAATGTGCGCACAGCAAGCTCCCACAAACAGCAACGAGAGAAATAGACAGTTAATCTGTTTCTGGTAGCGTTGATTGAGGGATAATTGTTGGCCCAGAACACCAGGAGCGCTCCCTAATCGTCTTTAAATAGTGGCTGTGGGATCTGCTACATCCACCTGAACAGGCAGATGGGGCCTCAGTTTAACATCTCATCTGAAAGATGGCTCCTCTGACAGTGCAGCGCTCCCTCAGTACTGCCCCTCCGACAGTGCGGCGCTCCCTCAGTACTGCCCCTCCGACAGTGCGGCGCTCCCTCAGTACTGCCCCTCCGACGGTGCGGCGCTCCCTCAGTACTGCGCCTCCGACGGTGCGGCGCTCCCTCAGTACTGCCCCTCCGACAATGCAGCACTCCCTCAGTACTGCCCCTCCGACAATGCAGCACTCCCTCAGTACTGCCCCTCCCACGGTACAGTGCTCCCTCAGTAATGCCCCTCCGACTGTGCAGCGAATGCTCCCTCAGTACTGCACTGAAGTGCTCAACTCCTGGAGTAGGGCTTGAACCTCCAACCTGACTCAGAGGAGAGCTGCTGAAGAAGTTGATCCTTTAATGTTTACTCTTCCTCATAGAGTTGCCTTTACGGTGCTGTAAATCCTTGTAAAATGTTTTCTCGGAACGGCCTACTCCTATATTGTGAGCCTGGGGCTAAATATGAAATATTGACAGGAGCGTGATTTACCGGGTTGGGCTTTTTTATTTATTCATTCATGGGATGTGGGCGTCGCTGGCAAGGCCAGCATTTATTGCCCATCCATAATTGCCCTTGAGAAGGTGGTGATGATGAACCACCTTATGCAACTGAGTGACTCGCTTGGCCATTTCAGAGGGCAGTTTAGAGCCAACCACATTGCTGTGGATCTAGAGTCACATATAGGCCAGACCAGGTAAGGGTGGCAGATTTCCTTTCCTAAAGGACATTAGGGAACCAGATGGATTTTTATGACAATCCGGTAGTTTCATGGTCACCATTACTGATACTAGCTTTTTATTCCAGATTTTTAAAATGTAATTAACTGAATTTAAATTCCCCAGCTGCTGTGATGTGATTAAGAACTCATGTTCCCCAGATCATTAGTCCAGGCCTCTGGATTACTAGTCCAGTAACATAACCACTATGCTACCGTACTCTTTGCTGACTGCTTTTTCTATACATGCCTTGGTTCTGATTGATCATTGTTAAAGTCCATTGCAGTAAGCCCCTCTGTTCACTTTAGCTCCAGAGTACCGATAAAAATCCTGCTCTTCCCAGCTTAAATCAATGGATGGAAAATCAGGCACCGTGGGCCCGTTATTTCCCTTCAAGTGCCATTCCTTGCCAGGAGCGCCTGGTCAGCCTATAGTGTATGCCGTTGTTAATAGTTTTAAGCAATATCTGGAATATTTTATCAAACTGGTTAAAAGAAATTGTAAGAAAAAACTTATTTTTCTTTTCTAACTTGTAATAGCCATTAAATCTTACAATATAATTAATCACTAAATTATATTTATAACTTTTGTCTAGATTTTCACTTGGGGAGATGTTGAAAACAAGTATTTTCCAGACCTGCGATAACATTTCTCCGTGGGCTGTTACAAAATGCAAGTGTCATGAAAATACTGTGACTAATGTTCTCCAGCCCGTGCCTGCATTTCTTCTGGAGTGAAAGCTTTGAGAACATGAAATCCTTTGGTCTTACGGTCTTCATTCAAGCCGTTTTACAGCTTGTATTCATAATTCGTGAGTAATAACTAAACTTGCTTTCCTATTGAGCCTAAAATCAATATTGTTAGTAACAGTTTCTTTTTTTTATTATTCATTATTGGAATGTATGCGTTGCTGCCAAGGCTGCCATTTATTGCCCTTGACAAACTGGTGTTTGTCTTCACATCGCATGGGCACTCGGCAGTTTAAAAAACCTTGCTTTTGACTGATGTTAATTGATTCAAATAGTGATTATATGATGTTGAACTACTTAAAATTCCTGGGCAATGGAGCTATTCCTGTCTTCACTTGATAACTTGGATTGGTCTTCAAAATTCACTGGGTAGTTTTTGAATTCTACAGCCTTGCACCCAGGTACAGATTGATAAAGCAAGATTATTATTTGAATACAACTACATTAGGTACTCTTCATTAGATAAATTTGTCAACTTCTGCACATTTAAAAATTATCCTGCACTATGAGGACAATTAAACAGGCACTTTTACACATATAAAGGTCCATTCTGTGATCCATCGCTATCAGCAGTCAGCCACAATCACAGGTAGCATATAGTGCACTCCCTGTGAGTGCTGCTCCCAATGGAAGTGTCGGATCATGGAATTCACCCCTGGGTTGCATTCACTCCATGCACCCTGCGTCCTTCCTATGACATCTGGATGTGAGGTTTTTTTGTGTCTCGACTGGAGCAGATATTTTGAGTTTCACTTTTCTTTCTGTGTCTATTTCCTTCCATCTATTTATTCTGTCAGTTGGTTCCCCAGTAATTTCTGTTCAGCCATATTCTCTCTCCTGACATATAAAGTTACACTGACAAGATCAGTTATTTGAAGAGGCCCTGTGATCTAGAATTACACACTTTGTGTCTAATATTAGAATACAGGAATGAGATATCATTTTACTTTCAGTGTAGACTAGATCATGTAAATCATATTGAGCAGAATATAGGCAGTGTACCCAATTTCCCAAGAAACTGTCTCAATCTGTATCACCTCCCATCCAAAAGGAAAGAAGGAAAACTCACTGAGAAAAACAAAAAGAAGATTTAGGGAGCGAACCAGAAGAGAAGAGAAAATGAAAGGGCAACACAGAGATCCACTAGTATTTATATATAATGATGATTTAAACCCAATCTATATCCAAAACTCTGCTGCCCATATCCTAACTTGCTCCAAGTCCCGCTCACCCATCACCCCTGTGCTCGCTGACCTACATTGGCTCCCGGATCGGCAATGCCTCAAATTTAAAATTCTCATCCTTGTTTTCAAATCCCTCCAGGGCCTCGCAACTCCCTATCTCTGTAACCTCCTCCAGCCCTACAACCCTCCGAGATCTCTGTAACCTCCTCCAGCCCTACAACCCTCCGAGATCCCTGTAACCTCCTCCAGCCCTACAACCCTCCGAGATCTCTGTAACCTCCTCCAGCCCTACAACCCTCCGAGATCCCTGTAACCTCCTCCAGCCCTACAACCCTCCGAGATCTCTGTAACCTCCTCCAGCCCAACAACCCTCCGAGATCCCTGTAACCTCCTCCAGCCCTACAACCCTCTGAGATCCCTGTAACCTCCTCCAGCCCTACAACCCTCCGAGATCTCTGTAACCTCCTCCAGCCCTACAACCCTCCGAGATCTCTGTAACCTCCTCCAGCCCAACAACCCTCCGAGATCCCTGTAACCTCCTCCAGCCCAACAACCCTCCGAGATCCCTGTAACCTCCTCCAGCCCTACAACCCTCCGAGATCCCTGTAACCTCCTCCAGCCCTACAACCCTCCGAGATCTCTGTAACCTCCTCCAGCCCTACAACCCTCCGAGATCTCTGCGCTCCACTAATTCTGGCCTCTTGCGCATCCCCGATTCCCATCGCTCCACCGTGCGTTCAGCTGCCTAGGCCCTAAGCTCTGGAATTCCCTCCCTAAACCTCTCTGCCTCTACCTCTGTCTCGTTAGAAACCTACATCTTTGACCAAGCTTTTGGTCATCTATCCTAATAGCTCCTTATGTGATTTGTGTCAACTTTTGTTTGATAACGCTCCTGTGAAATGCCTTGGGCCATTTTACTACATTAAAAGTGCTATATAAATGCCACCTGTTGTTGTTGTTGTTGTTGTTTTAATTTCAATGAATACTGGAAAGGTTGTTAAAGCGATTTTGCATAAGCAGATCCATTCTTTTGATATCCAAATGAGTAAAAACACAATCTGAAGCAATTCTAGAGTCCAGATATCTAAGTGCAATTATCACCTTGTAGCCCGAGGGCTCAGCAAACATCCCTTCTTTAAATAGCTTGCAAACCTGTGCCCAGGTCTCAACACAAATTCCGTGTGGCATGTCCAAAATGGACCCATGCTTTTTCTGATAACACTATCAGAAACAGTCAATTAAATAAGAACATAAGAAATAGGAGCAGGTGTAGGCCATACGGCTCCTTGAGCCTGCTCCGCCATTCAATAAGATCATGGCTGATCTTCTACCTCAACTCCACTTTCCCGCCTGATCCCCATATCCTTTGATTCCCTTAGTGTCCAAATATCTATCGATCTCTGTCTTGAATATACTCAACGACTGAGCCTCCACAGCTCTCTGAGGTAGAGAATTCCAAAGATTCACAACCCTCTGAGTGAAGAAATTTCTCCTCATCTCAGTCCTAAATGGCCGACCCCTTATCCTGAGACTGTGATCCCTGGTTCTAGACACAGATGAAACTGCCTCTCAGCATCTACCCTGTCAAGCCCTCCAAGAATTTTATACGTATAACTGCATAGAACAGTTTTAGGAGGTAAATGTTCAACTTTAGCACTCCTGTTTCACACACTGGGATCACAAATGAGGAATTTAGGGGTGCAATCAATTTATGGCCCCACAATTTTCTATCCATTAAAGATGAGAAGCTGAGAACTTTAATCCCGGGAATGTGCATGCATCCTATAAAAGGAAGGATTTCCCAATATTTGAGCGGAAATCCCGCCCAGCGTTAATTCAGCCTATTCGCATTGGGCATTGAACTTAAGCAGTGTATGGAGCTACGCAGAGACAGTTAGCAATCACCAAAGAGGGGTCCGCCCCTATAATACAATCCTCACAAAGGAGGAATGGTCCTTCTGTTGAGAAAATGCTCGACGTAGATGGGTTGGAAATCAAGTATTGAAGCTCAGCTCACCCGATTGAGAAATGAGCTGTTGCTGCAATACAAATTCTAATTACTCTCAGGCATGGTTGGATTACAGAGATACTTGGTCACACAGTTTGTGGCACTGATACTTTTCATATTTATGGGTTCATTCACTTTTGATGGGAATATGTACAAAAAAATGGGACTATCTACAAAAAAGAGCTTTGAAATGGTATTTTCTTTCTACTTGTTTTGTTACTATCAGTCAAAAAGAATCCACCAATATCTTCAGCACACAGTGTGATTGATGTCTATGCCGAGTAAGCTTGACGATGATAGATAGAGAACAGAGCCCGCACTTTCTGAAATTCCACCATTGAGAACAGCTGCTGAAAACAGATAAATATGCAACAAAGCAGTTTTACATTAAGGAATTAAATACTGGGAGAGATAAGGGACCATAATTTGTGTACTGCAAACTTTTACATTTGTCAGTTAAAAGTTAGACTGATGTAGACTCTCTTAATGTTATGGGCAAACATCAGGGCCCAGTTTGTGTGTACGCGCTGTAGGTGGGGAATTTCGCCCACCAGTCGCACATATTGGAAAATTAATGGGCCAGATTTTGCTGAAACTATAATGGCGTCTGAACGATGCTCGCTGTTATTAATCTGAAAATCGGTGAGCAACTTGTGGCGAGGAAGCGATACCCCGTGCGTCATGAATCACCACAAGTTGCTGGACAATTTGCGCCACTCCGCTGTTATACATAGATACATAGATACATAGATACATAGAAGATAGGAGCAGGAGTAGGCCATCCGGCACTTCGAGCCTGCTCCGCCATTTAATGAGATCATGGCTGATCCTCCAATTCAGTATCCCGTCCCCGCCTTCTCTCCGTAACCCTTAACCCCTTTTGCCTGTAGAAATATATCTAATTCCCTCTTAAATATATTTAATGAGCTGGCGTACACTGCCCTCTGTGGCAATGAGTTCCACAGGTTCACCACCCTCTGAGTGAAGAAATTCCCCCTCATTTCTGTCCTAAATGGTTTAGCCCTTATCCTTAAATTATGTCCTCTAGTTCTGTTCTCACCCGCCAAGGGAAACATTCCTTCTGCATCTAGTCTGTCTAGACCTGTCAGAATTTTATACACTTCTATGAGGTCCCCTCTCAATCTTCTAAACTCCAGTGTGTACATCCCTAAACTACATAGTCTCTCCTCATAGGTCAATCCCGCCATTCCTGGTATCAGCCTGGTGAATCGCCGCTGCACCCCCTCCATGGCAAGAACATCTTTCCTCAGATGAGGCGACCAAAACTGTACACAGTACTCGAGGTGTGGTCTCACCAGTGCCCTGTACAGCAGCAGCAAGGTATCCCTGTTCCTGTATTCCAACCCTTTTGCTATGAAGGCCAGCATACCGTTTGCCTTCTTGATCGCCTGTTGCACCTGCATGCTCGCCTTCAGTGACTGGTGTACAAGAACACCCAGGTCTCTCTGTACTTCCCCCTCTCCCAATTTATTGCCATTTAAATAATAATTTGCCCTCCCGTTCCTGCACCCAAGGTGGATAACTTCGCACTTGTCCACATTATAGTGCATCTGCCATTTATCCGCCCAATCACCCAGTCTGTCCAAATCGCTCTGGAGCTTCCTGGTCTCCTCCTCTGAGCCCACCCCCCCCTCCTAGTTTAGTGTCGTCTGCAAATTTGGAAATGCTGCATCC
Source organism: Squalus acanthias (assembly GCA_030390025.1). Taxonomy (NCBI): domain Eukaryota; kingdom Metazoa; phylum Chordata; class Chondrichthyes; order Squaliformes; family Squalidae; genus Squalus; species Squalus acanthias. The sequence goes on from CM059431.1 coordinate 98,862,782, forward strand.
GACTCCCTGATCCAGGTCATTAATGTAAATTGTGAACAGCTGGGGACCCAGGACAGATCCCTGTGGTACCCCACTTGTTACTGCCTGCCATTCAGAAAATGAGCCGTTTATTCCAACTCTCTGTTTTCTATCTGACAGCCAGTTCTCTATCCACGTCAATACTTTCCCCTTTATCCCATGAGCTTCAATTTTCCATGCTAATCTTTTATGTGGGACCTTGTCGAAGGCCTTTTGGAAGTCCAGGTACACCACATCTACTGGCTCTCCCCCATCTATTTTACCAGTTACTCCCTCAAAAAATTCCAATAGATTAGTCAAGCACGATTTACCCTTTGTAAATCCATGTTGACTCTGTCCTATCCTGTCCCCATTTGCTAAGTGCTCCGCTATTTCATCCTTAATGATGGACTCCAGCATTTTGCCCACAACTGATGTAAGGCTTACAGGTCTGTAATTACCTGCTTTTTCCCTACCCCCCTTTTTGAATAGTGGGGTAACGTTAGCTACCCTCCAATCCATGGGCACTGTTCCCGAGTCTAATGAATTCTGAAAAATCATACTTAGTGCATCCGCTATCTCTAGGGCCACCTCCTTCAGCACCCTAGGATGCATGTTATAGCTTAGTGAAAACGGCAGCTCGCCCTCAACTGCCCCATGAGTTTCAAGAAATTGCTGAATTTGCGCATTAATTACCCATTAAACTTGACGCAGAATGTTAAGTCTAGTAATTAACAACGTAAATAAATACCCATTTAACAACGTGATAATTATTAAAGACTGCCAATCAGTCTCCAGCCCAGAAATTGAACAATTAAAAGTGTGGCGTCTCATTCCTTCAGGTTGTGAATTGTTGTTGGAGAGTTTTAAAATGTCAAATTTTAAATTTGAATTTTTCTCTTACTTTTCCTTTCTGTCTCTCTTTCTCTCTATATCTCCAATCTTTTTTTCCTTCTCTTTCTGTACCTGATTTGACTCTAATTTGCCCTCCTTCTGCGTCGTTCCTCTGATTCTTTCTCAATCCTTTAATCCCATGGGTTAAGGAGATAGACTGTTGGTCCCGTCGTTCACTTGGGTCCCAGATGCCCCACTGTCCTCACCGCACCGTTATCAGCTCGCACTTCCAGCAACCTTGTGGGCAAAGATTTTTTGAGCTGAAGGGTGCAGGAACAAATCTAACTAACAGGGCACGCTGCAAGATGCCCCACTCCAGCAAATTCTGGGCAAATATCAATGGATGGAAAACTGCGCGCAACACACCTGCGATTTTTTTTTTTCCCAATATGAGCGGTCGCTGTCAGTAGGTGAGATTGCATGGTTGGAAAATCAGCCATGCAGTGTTCATAGACTCTCTCCCTTCACCTTGAGCTGGGTCTACCAAGATCCCTTAATGTTGTAACAGTGTCAGGTAAGTGGCAATTTTGTTAGCCAGTGGCCACTCTGAAAGCATCTGCAAGAATGCTGCTCTACAAACCAAAAATAACTTATCCATCAATCTAGTTGTGGAATGTGCAAATTCTACACGGTGGTACAAACCCCGATTTTTATTTTTAGATGAGGATCTGCAGCTAATAGTAAGCAACATAAGGGCACAGAGAAATGCTCAGTATGGAGCAGAGGGTAAAACAGGTGTGAAGACCATCACCATCACAGTAAATGCATGGTCACGTACTCAAGGAACTTGGAGGGATATCCAGGAAAGGAGTTGGACCTCAAGAAAAGTGCCAAGGTGAGCAGAGTATGGCTGAATAAATATAGGCTGTCATGCATATGGAAGCTACCATGTATAGAGAAAACCCTTTATTTCAATCACTGTAAAGTTGGAGGTGTTCAACTTACATAGTACAGAGGGGGGAAAATTTGGTTGCTTTGCGCCTCCCGTTAACCCCCGAGTAAGAGGACGCTAATAGGGCACAAAGCAACTAGCGCCCGGGCGCGGCGATGTTTGCACCGCTCGCGAAATTGACCAGACATTTAGCGGCGGCGCTAAACACTACCGCCACGATCTCCTGCGCCCGCAGATCGTGACATCAGTCGAGCGTGCAACGCCCCAGTAGCGCCCCAGACCGGATATTGAGTGGCACCCCCTGCCTTTCCGCCTGCCGCTAGCAATGACCGGTAGAGGGGAACGTTTTGCAGTCGAGAAGGGACTGGGGGAGCGCTATTTAAAGGTGGCCGCTTCCTGCTTTTTTTTGTCGGCGACATTTTTGCACCACGCATTCTGAGAGAGAGACTTCTGGAGAGATTCAACGCTGTGTGAAGGAGTTTTGGGTACTGAACAGCACTTTGCAGGTTCATTTTGATTTGACCTTCCTTGCATCGATTTAGAAGAGACTTTGGGGCTGCACTCTGAGCTCTTTCCCTGGGCCTCTCCATTGTTCTTTCCAGCAGAATTGATGTACAGGTCTCTCCAGGCCAAGATTCAAGGCTGCAATGAACAGGGTTTTGCTGGAGAGCAAGATCGACCCTCCCCTTTAAGAACTGGCTGGCGCCATTGTGTGTGTGTTCCATTGCTGACTGACATCACCTGAGCTTCACCAGCGCTCTGAGTTAGCGCCTTGGCAGTAGCGCCTTAAGAGAGGTGTGTAACGCCTGATTTAGCGCTCCAATCACCTCCAGGGGTGATGGAAGCCAAGTTTGCAGTCGGAGGTGATAATTAGCGCCAGGCGCTAAACTTTGTGCCCGGCCGATAATTGCGCCCCAAACGGGGCGATACCGAATTTCTTCCCCAAGTATTTAAAGTACAGAAACAGGCCATTCAGCCCAACAAGTCATGCCGGTATTTATGCTCCACACGAGCCTCCTCCCACCCTTCTTCATCTAAACCCATCAACATATCCTTCTATTCTTTCTCCCTCATGAATTTATCGAGCTTCCCCTTAAATGCATCTATGCTATTCGCCTCAACCACTCCCTGTGGTAGCGAGTTCCACATTCTCACCACTCTCTGGGTAAAGACATTTCTCCTGATTTCCCTATTGGATTTATTAGTGACTATCTTATATTTATGGCCCCTAGTTTTGGACTCCCCACATGTGGAAATATCTTCTCTACGTCTACCCTATTGAACCCCATTCATAATTTTAAAGACTTCTATTAGGTCACCCCTCAGCCTTCTCTTTTCTAGAGAAAAGAGCACCAGCCTGTTCAATCTTTCCTGATAGATATACCCTCTCAGTTCTTGTTTGCTTAAGTTGCTTATATACTTAACCTGAATTGGTACAGTAATAAAGTCTGTTGAGGCCCAAAAAAGGATAGCCTGTAAGTGAGAAGGATGGAAAACTAACCACCATTATTCATACATAAAACTGATAGGATTAATTATTCAAGCAGAACAGGTTAGTGAACGAGCTAAGGAACGCAGTGCTAAAATAATGCCAGTAGGGTTCTATAGTTCAACAGGAACAGGATTCCTCAGCATTAAAGTCAACTAAATCCCTCTCCATGTGTTACTGGCATTGATAGAACCACAAATACAAGTGCAGTTCCAAGCTTCCAAACACAGCAGTTACTCACCAGCTTCTCAGGGTCAGTACTTGTGCATGGCCACATGAAGAGAACAGTCTTCCCCTCTCCTCTACATTGGGGAGACCAAACGCAGATTGGGTGATCGCTTTGCGGAACACCTCCGTTCAGTCCGTAAGGGGGACCCCGAGCTCCCGGTGGCCTGTCACTTTAATTCACCGCTCCACTCCCACTCTGACCTCACTGTCCTCGGCCTCTTGCATTGTTCCACGGAAGCTCAGCGTAAGCTCGAGGAACAGCACCTCATCTTTCGATTAGGCACTCTACAGCCCTCTGGACTCAACATAGAGTTCAACAATTTCAGATCATAACCCCGGCCCCCATCACATATATATATATTTTTTTATTTTATTTTTTATCCACACTTTTGTTTGGCCTTTTTTTCTTCCCTCCCAGAAGCTGGCAGCTGTCCTTCATTCTGCCAGCGCAATTCACACTTCATCTAGAGCCATCCTTTGTTCCTCAACCTGTCCCATTTCCACCTCCTCTTGCCTTGAATATCTCTTAATGTCTCTTAATCTCTCCTGCCTTCTATCCTATCACTGACCTTCCCTTTGTTCTTTCTTTTCCCAGCCCTAAACTTGCTTTAAAATCTATTTCATTTCCTGCTTTTTTTCCAGTTCTGACGAAAGGTCTTCGACCTGAAACGTTAACTCTGTTTCTCTCTCCGCGGATGCTGCCTGGCCTGCTGAGTTTTTCCAGCGTTTTCTGTTGTTATTTCAGTCTTCCCCTGAATCCTGACTCCTTCCTCCCTGCGATTACAGCTCCTGCATGACAACGAATGTGCCTTCATAGAATCATAGCATGGTTACAGCACAGAAGGAGGCCATTCGGCCTGTCAAGCCCGTGCCGGCTCTCTGCAAGAGCACTTCAGCTAGTCCCACTCCCCCGCCATTTCCCCGTAGCCCTGCAAAAATTTTTCCTTCAGGTACTTATTCAATTCCCTCTTGAAAGCCACGATTGAGTCTGCCTCCACCACCCTTTCAGGCAGTACATTCCAGATCCTAACCACTCGCTGCGTAAAAAAGTTTTTCCTCATGTCGCCTTTTGTTCTTTTGCCAATCATCTTAAATCTGTGTCCTCTGGTTCTCGACCCTTCCGCCAATGGGAACAGTTTCTCTCTATCTACTGTGTCCAGATCCCTCTTGATTTTGAACACCTCTATCAAATCTCCTCTCAATCTTCTCTGTCTAAGGAGAACAACCCCAGCTTCTCCAGTCTATCCACTCTAAGGCCTTCATATCCTTCCTAAAGTGTGGTGCCCAGAATTAGACACAATACTCCAGTTGAGGCCGAACCAGTGTTTTATAAAGGTTCATCATAACATCTTTGCTTTTATACTCTCTGCCCCTATTTATGAAGCCCAGGATCCCGTAAGCTTTTTTAACTGCTTTCTCAACCTGCCCTGCCACCTTCAACAATTTGTGCACATATACCCGCAGGTCGCTCTGTTCATGCACCTCCTCTAGGATTATACCCTTTAGTTTATATTGCCGCTCCTCATTCTTTCTATCAAAATGTATCACTTCGCACTTTTCTGCGTTAAATTTCATCTGCCACGTGTCCCCCCATTCCACCAGCCTGTCTATGTCTTCTTGAAGTCTATCACTATCCTCCTCACTGTTCACTATAATTCCAAGTTTTGTGTCATCTGCAAATTTTGAAATTGCGCCCTATACTCCCAAGTCCAAGTCATTAATATATATCAAGAAAAGCAGTGGCCCTAGAACCGACCCCTGAGGAACACCACTGTATACCTTCCTCCAGTCCAAAAAACAACCATTCACCACTACTCTGTTTTCTGTCACTTAGCCAATTTCGTATCCATGCTGCCACTGTCCCTTTTATTCTACGGGCTTCAACTTTGCTGGCAAGCCTATTATGTGGCACTTTGTCGAATGCCTCTTGGAAATCCACATCAACTGCATTGCCCTCATCAACTCTCTCTGTTACCTCATCAAAGTTGATTAAACACGCTTTGCCTTTAACAAATCCGTGCTGGCTTTGCTTAATTAATCCACACTTGTCCAAGTGACTGTTAATTTTGTCCCTGATTATTGTTTCTAAAAGCTTCCCCACTACCGAGGTTAAATTGACTGGCCTGTAGTTGCTGGGTTTATCTTTACACACTTTTTTGAACAAGGGTGTAACTTTTGCAATTCTCCAGTCCTCTGGCACTACCCCCGTTTCTAAGGAGGATTGGAAGATTATGGCCAGTACCTTCGCGATTTCTTCCTTCACTTCCCTCAGCGTCCTAGGATGCATCCGATCTGGTCCTGGTGACTTATCTACTTTAAGTACAGCCAGCCTTTCGAGTACCTGGAATAAATCTGGAATAAAAAGCTAATATCAGTAATAGTGACCATGAAACTATCGGATTGTTGTAAAAACCCATCTGGTTCACTAATGGCCTTTAGGGAAGGAATTCTGCCATCCTTACCTGGTCTGGCCTATATGTGACTCCAGACCCACAGCAATGTGGTTGACTCTTAACTGCCCTCTGAAATGGCCTAGCAAGCCACTCGGTTGTAAAAAAAAACTGCTACGAAAAACAATATGAATAAAACTGGGCCTGCGACAGGTGGTGAGAGAACCAACACAAGGGAAAAACCTATTTGACCTCATCCTCACCAATCTACCTGTCGCAGATGCATCTGTCCATGACAGTATTGGTAGCAGTGACCACCGCATAGTCATTGTGGAGACGAAGTCCCGTCTTCACACTGAGGACACCCTCCATCGTGTTCTGTGGCACTACCACCATGCTAAATGGAATAGATTCAGAACAGATCTAGCAGCTCAAAACTGGGCATCCATGAGGCGCTGTGGGCCATCAGCAGCAGCAGAATTGTATTCCACCACAATCTGTAACATCATGGCCTGACATATCCCTCACTCTACCATTACCAGCAAGCCAGGGGACCAACCTTGGTTCAATAAGGAGTGTAGAAGAGCATGCCAGGACCTAAAAATCCTGTGCCAACCTGGGGAAGCTGCAACACAACTACATGCATGCTAAACAGCGAAAGCAGCATGCTATAGACAGAGCTAAGTGATCCCACAATCAACGGATCAGATCAAAGCTCTGCAGACCTGCCACATCCAGCTGTGAATGGTGGTGGACCATTAAACAACTAACGGGAGGAGGAGGCTCCATGAATATCCCCATCCTCAATGATGGTGGAGCCCAGCACGTGAGTGCAAAAGACAAAGCTGAAGCGTTTGCAACCATCTTCAGCCAGAAGTGCCGAGTGGATGATCCATATCGGCCTCCTCCTGAGGTCCCCACCACCACAGAAGCCAGTCTTCAGTCAATTCGATTCACTCCATGTGATATCAAGAAATGGCTGAGCGCACTGGATACAGCAAAGGCTGTGGGCCCCGACAACATCCCGGCTGTCATGCTGAAGACTTGTGCTCCAGAACTAGCCGCGCCTCTAGCCAAGCTGTTCCAGTACAGCTATAACACTGGCATCTATCTGACAATGTGGAAAACTGCCCAGGTATGTCCTGTCCACAAAAAGCAGGACAAGTCCAATCTGGCCAATTACCGCCCATTCAGTCTACTCTCAATCATCAGCAAAGTGATGGAAGGTGTCGTCGACAGTGCTATCAAGCAGCACTTACTCACCAATAACCTGCTCACTGACACCCAGTTTGGGTTCTGCCAGGACTACTCAGCACCAGATGTCATTACAACCTTGGTCAAAACATGGACAAAAGAGCTGAATTCCAGAGGTGAGGTGAGAGTGACTGTCCTTGACATCTTGGCAGCATTTGACCGAGTGTGGCATCAAGGAGCCCTAGTAAAACTGAAGTCCATGGGAATCAGGGCGGGGGGTGGGGGGAACTCTCTACTGGCTGGAGTCAGACCTAGCACAAAGGAAGATGGTTGTGGTGGTTGGAGGTCAATCATCACAGCCCCAGGACATCGCTGCAGGAGTTCCTCAGGGCAGTGTCCTAGGCCCAACCATCTTCAGCTGCTTCACCAATGACCTTCCCTCCATCATAAGGTCAGAAGTAGGGATGTTCACTGATGACTGCATAGTGTTCAGTGCCATTTGCAACTCCTCAGATAATGAAGCAGTCCATGCCCGCATGTAGCAAGACCGGAATGACATTCAGGCTTGGGCTGATAAATGGCAGGTAACACTTGCGCCACACAAATCTCCAACAAGCGAGCGTTTAACCACCACCCCTTGACATTCAACGGCATTACCATTGCCGAATTCACCACCATCAATATCCTGGGGGGTCACCAGAAACTTAACTGGACCAGCCACATAAAAACTGTGGCAATAAGAGTAGGTCAGAGGCTGGTTATTCTGCGGTAAGTGTCTCCCCTCCTGACTCCCCAAAGCCTTTCCACCATCTACAAGGCATAAGTCAGGAGTGTGATGGTATACTCTCCACTTGCCTCGATGAGTGCAGCTCCAACAGCACTCAAGAAGCTCGACACCATCCAAGACAAAGCAGCCCGCCTGATTGGCACCCCATCCACCACCTTAAACATTCACTCCCTTCACCACCAGCGTACCGTGGCTGCAGTGTGTACCATCTACAAGATGCACTGCAGCAACTCGCCAAGGCTTCTTCGGCAGCACCTCCCAAACCCGCGACCTCTTCCACCTAGAAGGTCAAGGGCAGCAGGCACATGGGAACACCACCACCTCCAAGTTCCCCTCCAAGTCACACACCATCCTGACTTGGAAGTACATCGCCGTTCCTTCATCATCGTTGGGTCAGAATCCTGGAACTCCCTCCCTAACAGCACTATGGGAGCACCTTCACCACACGGACTGCAGTGGTTCAAGAAGGCGGCTCACCACCACCTTCTCAAGGGCAATTAGGGATGGGCAATAAATGCTGGCCTTGCCAGCGATGCTCACATCCCATGAACGAATTAAAAAAAAACCCCTATCAATTTTTATCCCATCCAGTATCCCCTCTACCTCCTCCTTCACTATGTCTATGGCTGCATCTTCCTTGATGAAGACGGATGTAAAATACTCATTTAGCACCTCAGCCATACCCTCTGCCTCCATGCGTAGGTCTCCTTTTTGGTCCCTAATCAGCCCCACCCCTCTTATTACCCATTTACTATTTATATGCCTATAGAAGACTTTTGGATTACCTTTTATGTTGGCTGCCTTTCTATTCTCATACCCCCCTCTTATTTATTTTTTCACTTCTCTGAACTTTCTATATTTAGCCTGATTATCAGATGTATTCTCGACCTGACATCTGTCATATGCGCTCTTTTTCTGCTTTATCTTACTCTCTATCTCTTTCGTCATCCAGGGAGCTCTGACTTTAATTTCCCTACCTTTCCCCCTAGTGGGAATGCACCTTGACTGTACCCAAACTATTTCTTCTTTAAAGGCAGCCCATTGTTTGATTACAGTTTTGCCTGCCAATCTTTCATTGCAATTTAACCGGGCCAGATCCGTTCTCATCCCACTGAAATTGGCCTTCCTCCAATTAAGTATTTTTACTCTAGATTTCTCCCTGTCCTTTTCCATAGCTAATCTAAACCTTATGATACTATGATCACTGTTCCCTAAATGTTCACCTACTGACACTTGCTCCACTTGACCCACCTCATTCCCCAAAACCAGATCCAGCAATGCCTCCTTCCTCATTGGGCCGGAAACATACTGATCAAGAAAGTTCTCCTGAACACACTTCAGAAATTCTTCCCCCTCTCTGCCCTTTACACTATTACTATCGCAGTCTATATTAGGATAGTTGAAGTCCCCCGTTATCACTCCTCCTATAGTTCTTGCATCCCTCTGTAATTGCTCTGCAAATTTGCTCCTCCATATTTTTCCCACTAGTTGGTGGCCTATAGGATACACCTAGTAGTGTAATGGCACCTCTTCTTAACAATAGTGATAAGGGATTCAATAGTTAGCGGAGCAGACAGGTGTTTCTGCGGCCGCAGACGTGACTCCAGGATGGTATGTTGCCTCCCTGGTTCCAGGGTCAAGGATGTCACTGAACGGCTGCAGGGTATTCTGAGGGGGAAGGGTGAACAGCCAGAGGTCGTGGTCCATATCGATACCAACGACACAGGTAGGAAGAGGGATGAGGTCCTGCAGGCAGAGTTTAGGAAGCTAGGAAAGAGGTTAAAAAGCAGGACCTCAAAGGTAGTAATCTCCGGATTACTACCAGTGCCACGTGCTAGTGAGTTCAGAAATAGAAAGATAGAGCAGATGAATGTGTGGCTGGAGAGATGGTGTAGGAGGAAGCGCTTTAGATTCCTGAGGAATTGGAACCATTTCTGGGGGAGGTGGGACCTCTACAAGCCAGACGGGTTGCACCTCAATGGGAATGGGACCAATATCCTTGCGGGAGGGTTTGCTAGTGCTGTTGGGGAGGGTTTAAACTAGCTTGGCAGGGGGATGGGAACCTAAGTATAGAGTCAATAGGGAGGGAAGAAAAACTGGAATTGGAAAACAAAAATGTAGAAAGTAAATTGGAAGGACAGAGGAATCAAGGGCTAGATGGTAGTCAACAAGGAGGTTTGCCTGTACTAAATGGTATATACTTCAATGCAAGGAGTATAGTGAACAAGGCAGATGAGCTGAGGGCACAGGTAGATATTGGGACTATGATATTATAGCTATTACAGAGACGTGGCTGAAAGAGGGGCAGGTATGGCAGCTCAACATTCCTGATTTTCAGACGGGATAGAGAGGGAAGTAAAAAGCCAGTCAGCCTAACCTCGGTGGTGGGAAAATTATTGGAAAGAATTCTGAAGGACAGGATAAAACTTCATTTAGAAAGACACGGATTAATCAAGGATAGTCAGCACGGATTTGTTAAGGGAAGGTCGTGTCTGACAAATTTGATTGAATTTTTTGAGGAGGTAATGAGGAGGGTAGATGAGGGTAGTGCGTTTGATGTAGTGTATATGGTCTTTAGCAAGGCTTTGGATAAGGTTCCACATGGCAGACTGGTCACGAAGTTAAAAGCCCATGGGATCCAGGGCAAAGTGTCAAGTTGGATTCAAAACTGGCTCGGAGACAGGAAGCAGAGGGTAATGGTTGATGGGTGTTTTTGTGACTGGAAGGCTGTTTCCAGTGGGGTTCTGCAGGGCTCAGTACTAGGTCCCTTGCTTTTTGTGGTATATATCAACGATCTTGACTTGAATATAGGGGGTATGATTAAGAAGTTTGCAGATGATACTAAAATCGGCTGTATGGTTGATACTGAAGAAGGAAGCTGTAGACTGCAGGAAGATATCAATAAATTGGTCAGGTGGGCAGAACAGTGGCAAATGGAATTCAATCCGGAGAAGTGTGAGGTAATGCATTTGGGGAGGGTTAACAAGGAAAGGGAATACACATTAAATGGTAGGACACTGAGTAGTGTAGAGGAACAAAGGGACCTTGGAGTGCATGTCCACAGATCCCTGAAGATATCTGGCCAAGTAGATAAGGTGGTTAAGAAGGCATACAGAATGCTTGCTTTTATTAGCCGTGGCATAGAATACAAGAGCAGGGGGGTTATGCTTCAACTGTATAAAACACTAGTTAGGCCTCAGCTAGAGTACTGCGTGCAGTTCTGGTCACCACATTACAGGAAAGATGTGATTGCACTAGAGAGGGTACAGAGGAGATTTACAAGGATGTTGCCGGGAGTAGAGAATCTTAGTTATGAGGAAAGACTGGATAGGCTGGGTCTGTTTTCCTTGGAACAGAGGAGGCTGAGGGGAGATCTTATTGAGGTGTATAAAATTATGAGGGGCATAGATAAAGTGGATTGAAAGGACCTATTTCCCTTAGCAGAGGGGTCAAAAACCAGGGGGCACATATTTAAAGTAATTGGGGGAAGGTTTAGAGGGGATTTGAGGGGAAATTTCTTCACCCAGAGGGTTGTGGGGGTCTGGAACTCACTGCCTGAAAGGGTGGTAGAGGCAGGAACCCTCACCACATTTAAAAAGTACTTGGATGTGCACTTGGGATGCTCTAACCTGCAGGGCTATGGACCAAGAGCTGGGAAGTGGGATTAGGCTGGATAGTTCTTTGTTGGCCGGCGGGGACACGAAGGGCTGAAATGGCCTCCTTCCGTGCTGTAACTTTCTATGATTCTATGATTAACTCTAGCCATATAGATTCTGTCCTTGACCCCTCCAGGACATCCTCTCTCTTCAGCACTGTAACATTCTCCTTAACCAATACTGTCACACCACCTCCTATCTTTCCTTCCTGAACACCTCATATCCAGGAATATTTAATACCCAATCCTACCCTTTTTTGAGTCAGGTCTCCGTTATTGCCACGACATCATATTCCCATGTGGCTATTTGCGCCTGCAGTTCACCAACCTTGTTTGCTATGCTTTGTGCATTCACATACATACACTGTAAACTTATCTTAGACCATCCTGTGTTCTCTTTTAGTCTGACCCCACCTACTACTTTACTATTTCTTGCTTTAGTGCTATCGGTCTCCCAATCCTTTGTGCCCTTCGTTACTCCTTTCTAATTCTACATCCTGGTGCCCATCCCACTGCCAACTTAGTTTAAACCCTCCCCAACAGCACTAGCAAACCTCCCTGCGAGAATATTGGTACTGGCTCTGTTGAGGTGCAACCCGTCCGGCCTGTACAGGTCCCACCTCCAGCCACGCATTTCTATACTCACTCGCACGTGACACCACCCCAATTGGCGGTGAAAAGTTGTGAATGAACAAAGGGGTGATTTTCAACGGTTCATTCAGGCGCTAAAGAGCCTCCGAGGTGGCCAAGATGGGGTCGTGAGCTGAAATGCTGGTTTAGCCCATGTTTAACGCGAGATGCCATCTTGGTAAAGGAGATGAAGCTTGCAATAAGAACGGCCGCCCAGAGGATTGTTAAGGGGCTGATTGCCATTTAAATTAACTGCTAGTGCTCATTAATGAGGCTGCGCGGCATTTTGGCGGAGAACGCTTGGCCTAACGCCCTCTCCTAACAGTGACCAGCTGACTGGGAGTAAACAAGTCGTTGCTGAGGATTTCGAACACTACTTAAAGGTGTGTCACCTTTTACTGTTCACTTGCTGCTGGAGGTTTGAAGAGGACTTTTGAAACACATGGGAGACTTTCTGGGACACTTTGTCAAGACTTCACCAAAATATCAACATTTATTCCAGAAATTCTCTGAGGACTTTGCCTAAAAAGAGTGAGCACTGTGCTACTCCACCTTATTGGGCATCTTCTAGGAGTCACCAGGAGAAAGAGAGTGCTTGGTCATGGCCATTTTGATAGGGGTTCCCCTTGGTCCGCTGGAGGAATGGGAGGAGGAGATGAGAGCAGGCAGAGCAGCCCCAGCAGGAGAGAGCGAGAGGAGGGCGAGGTAGACCCCTTCCCCCCCTCACCCCCCCGGTGGGTACAGGACATCCCTCCTCCTCGGGACCTCCTCCACCAGGACCTCCAGTGCCGCGTCCGAGAACCTGTGCGCCCTCTAACTCGGTCCCTGAGCCATCCTGAAACCTGTCGCTGTGTGTCAGCCAGCCCACTCCACATCTTCAGTGGGAGTGGGTGCGAGGAGCCCACATACACTGCTCCACCAAAATTGTGTCTAATCAGCGCTTGAGTGCTAAACTTGCAGGTGTCTGTTTTAGTGCCTGCAGGCAGACCTTCTACCAGGCATGTCTTATGAGCACAGCACCCATTTAGTGCCTGTTTTCACCCTTTCACCAAAATAATCCCCAAAATGTCAATGAACACCTCCTGACGTTCTACCTAGTAAGCTTCACTGCATTGTCCCAAGAGTTCTGTACTGTGAACCATGATGCAACAAGCCAGAGGCAGTTATCAGGGGCTGGATTTACAACTTGTTGGCAGATCTCAGGTTGGTGGTGCATTGCACCCTGGTTGCTCTAACCTCCTCCATGGCCAAGCAGGCGGGGAGAGGAGGAGAGGCACCAACACTTCACACAACTTCCACTTGGAAGACATTCGAATTTGAAAAGTTACAAATGCTACTTATAAGCAAAATATTCAACCTTTGGGCAATAGGGAGATTGGGTGGTGGGTGCAGTTAAAAGTCTGTTCTTTCACCTCGTGGATTTGGGTTTGCATGCAGCACAGACTTATGGGAATAAAAGGCTCTTGCTGTAAAAGTCTATGTGAAATAAGCTTGACAGTTTTAGCCCAGTTTCTTGTGGGTGAGGTGCTCACTCCGTAGAGCAATAATTTGGAAATTTTGCTCAGAGAGGCTGTCTCGATAGCTATGGTTTGTTTCCCTTTTGTATTTCTGGTACTAAATTAAGTATTACTTTACCAAGGAAGATCTCACTTCAGTTTTAATTCTCAGTTATAGGCATAAGCAGCAAAAATGTACTAAACCGTAGAAACCTAAAGACAAATATTTACCTAATATACAACAACAACTTGCATTTATATAGCGCCTTTAAGGTAGCAAAATGTCCCACGGTGCTTCACAGGAGCGTTATCAGATAAAAATTGACCTTGAGCCAAAGAAGGAGACATTAGGACAGGTCTTGGTCACAGATGTAGGTTTTACAGAGTGCCTAATAGAGAGAGGAGGAGAGGCAGAGAGGTTTAGAGAGGGAATTCCAGAGCTTAGGGTTCTAGGCACTGAAGGCTACTGGGATAATAAATATTCATGATTTTGGAATTTACCTGCTATCTATTGAACATCAAGGTGTGAGATTTCCTCTGTGCGTTGTGTAGCAAAATCATAAGTGCATTTCTTTTAAACGGGTTTACCATTTCGTAACACAGAGGAAATCTTGCCTCCCTTTCCCGAGTTACAATGAATGAACAATCTGATTAATTCTTCATTGCAATATAAACAGCTGTATTCATCAAAGCTGACCATGTGGCTGAAAGTGGAACCATGTCTGTCTTCCCTCATCTGGAAACCCCTCATAACGAAACTGTGGCTAATGGAAGAGTCAATGTGATGACAAACACAAGCTTGGCTTTGAAAACAGTTGCAACAGCCACCCTTCTGCCTATTGGGGATGAATCATTAGTTACTGAAAGCAGTGTGGAGTCAAATGAAACCGAAACTGCTGAAACAACTATCACAGAAGAGGTACGAGCACAACCACAACAGCCATCTGTGGATCAGGGTATTGACCAACTGAAAGTTCAGGAGGGGAAGTCGGCGATTTTGCCATGCCAGTATCACAATAATGGTGCTTATTCAGACGAACTCTCTGTATTGTGGTACAGGGAAGACCTCTCTAGGAAGTTACCTATTGTAAGAGATAATGCAACTGACTCTGCTAACTATTCTGGTCGAGCGTTTCTAAGTGGGCATCTATCAAAAGGAGATGCTTCCATGACAATTCTCGATGTGGCTGAGAGTGATCGTGGCACTTATTTCTGTACTATAATACTTCCTAATGGGACAACTCTAACTGGTGATGGTACACACCTCATGGTGAAATCAAAAACAGGTATCTTTACATTGTATTCTTTCAAAGCTAAACAACTCTGAAATGTTCGTTCGAAGATAACACTTTATCAATTAATAATGTGCTTTGATGTAATTATCTTTAAATCCCTCTATGGCCTCCCCTATCTCTGTAACCTCCTTCAGTGTCATGGACTGCGGCACTTATTTCACTCATTTATAATGTAGGAATTTGGTCTATGAAAGTTAATGCTCCTAATTTCCAGTTGAAAATTGGTGATGTAAGTCTTACCAATATGGTTTTGGTGTATTGAATGTTTACATTTAAATAATTAATTCTTAGTACACAACTATTGCTGAGTAGGGTTGATACTATATGTGAGTTTTGTCTCTTTTGAGTATCATAATATTCAATCCAGATGAAGAGATAAGGACTCAACTTCTCATATTGTAAGAGCTGGTTTTAAGGCTAAGTTGTCTATTGTGGAGACCTTTATTCAGCAATAACTATTATGACAACAACAACTTGCATTTATTTAGTGCCAATAATTGAGGATAAAGGCCCAAGGCACTTCAACAGAAGCATAATCAAAAACATGGGCACTGAACCAAAGAAGGGAATATTAGAAGGGTTAACAGTGGGTTTTAAGGAGTGTCTTAAAAGAGGGAAGGGAGGTGGAGAGGCAGATGGGGTTTAAGGAGGGAATTCCAACGCATGGGGCCTAGGCAGATAAAGGTATGCAGCCAATGGGGGGTCGAAGAGGAGGGGAGATGCACAAGAAGCTGGGGTAAGATTAATATGTGCTTAATGAGTAACGTCATTTTTCTGATTAAGGTGTTTTTAAATGTCAGGGCTTGGTGTATATTTTTTCATTTATCCTCTTCTAGGGCTTTTTGGTTTTAAAGAAACCTTAGGAACCACCATTGGGATTATTGCAGCAAGTATTGGTGTCTTTGTTGGATTTTTGGCCATTCTTGTACCACGCTTCAGAGAAAGATGCCATGTCAAAAATCAGACACACTACAAGGTGAGATAAATTTGCACTGTACCAATTCATTAAACATCCAATGAAACTGTCACCTAAAATTTCAACTTAAAAACGTCTGTACAATTAGAAGGAGCCAATTTTAACTCATTCCATTGCCAACTGCTTGGTACAAACGGCTTCTCATTGTTATTTTTTACAATTCCAGCAAATGTTCTTTCACACCAGTGGAAATTAAAATGGTAATACATGTTATGAGTTGGGCCCACTGCTGATTTTCTTTGTTTCACAGCAATTTTCAGTTTCCATAAATGAACCAATGCACCCTCTGAGACAAGACCTTCAAATTTATATAGTATGATGAACAGGATAGGTTGCTCAGGATTAGCAATCTACACATTTAAGATAAAATTGCTTCTAGATAGTCCACGGGATTCCATTACATCACATGTCAATTGAGAAATTGGATAATATCAACCATGTAAAATGGTTTTTGTAACAGGCTACTACTATTCGGTATCATTTACGACTAGGATAACTTACAGAAGCATGGAAAAAATGAAAGGTACGAAACAGCACAACACAGTACTATGAGTCTGGAGACAGCTTGTAAGGGGTTAACTAAAGAAACCAGCCCAACAAATCTCTCTGGCGTTTTTCTTGTAGATTTTGAGACAAATACTTCTTGGAAAGCCTCAGCTGGAGTATTGTGGACAATTCTAGGCTCCACACTTCAGGAAAGATGTAAAGGCCTTAGAAAGGGAACAGAGGAGGTTTGTCAGGATGTTATCAGGGATGAGGGACTTCAGTTATGAGGAGAGGTTGGAAAAGTTAGGACTCTTCTCTTTGGAACAGAGAAGGTTAAGAGGTGACCTAATAGAGGTTTTCAAGATGATGAGGGGTTTTGATTCCATCCGGCGAGTGGGCCAATAACCAGAGATCATAGATTTAAAATAATTGGCAAAAGATCGAGAGGGGAGACGAGGAGAATTTTTTCACTGAGAGTTGTGGGGATCTGGAACGCTCGACCTGGAAAGGTGGTGGAAGCTGATTCCATCAATAATTTTAAAGGGAGTTGTACGGTACTCGAGGTTGAGGAACTTACAGGGTTACGGACAAAAAGTGGGGATGTGGGACTAAGCACGACTGCTCTTTCAAAGAGCCAGCATGGACACGATAGTACAAATGGCCTCCTTCTGTGCTGTAAATTTCTATGATTCTATGAAAGAGATATATGGTCTTGTTCATTAGACCAATACAGAAAATTTTCTGTTTTATAAATATATTCATTCCTTTTCTTTGAAATTCATTCAGTCAAACAAGATGGGCTGAACAATACCATTGATACAATCTTCAAACACAAAGTCATGAAGACCACATGGGTGCTAAATATACAATGTCTAGGTTTGGCAATTCAACTCAATTCAACCCTCAGTTGATGTTAGACACATGGGGCTAAAAATTGAGGAGTGCTAATGTCGCCGGGGCACTACATTTAGCGCCCCGGAAAAATTAGCAGCCCCACGCTGGAACTTGAGTGAGTGCGCCCCAAGAGGGAAGCGGGGCGCTATTAGAAGCGCCCGCATCCCTCTTGGGGCGCTGCGAGTCAATATCGCAGCGCTTTGTGCCGCAGCACGTCGCGCTGCAGTATTGCAGGCCTTCCTCCCCTTCTTAAAGGGGAGGGGCCTGGCGCAGCGCGACCCGGGGCCCAGCTGGGCCCCCGGGGATCGGGAGTGCCGGCAAAAGAGCCCGGCACTCGAGATGTGCCGGGCTCTTGGAGCGCAGCCGGCACTCTGCGAGGGGGGCCGTTCAGGAGGCCGGGGACGGGAGCGCAGGCAGGTACTGGCAGGCGGCCAGCAACAAAAATGGCCGCCCCGCACCTCGCCTTTAAATTGCGCCTCCCCGGCCGCAGGTAGATCCCCCTGACCCCGTCGGACATAGTGTCCGGCGGTAAGTCAGGGGGCGCTCCCGAAGATCGCGAGCGGGGCACTGCGCACGGCAATGACGTCATCGCCGGCGGTGCAGCGCCGCGGGGCGCTACCAGTTAGCGCCACCGCTAACCTCCCGCTGAATTTCGTGGGTGGCGCCGCGCCCGGGCGCTAGTTGCTTTGCGCCCCGTTAGCACCCTCTTAGGGCGCTAACGGGAGGCACAAAGCAACCCAATTTTTCCCCCATTCTATTCACGCCTGATTTAATTGCATTGATTCCTAATCAAAGGCAAGGAGCTGTGTTCCCACAGCTGCGATGACAACAGCTGCAATTCTGTAGCCTTCAGAAGACATTGGCTGGGGAATTCCTTGGAGCTCGTCATCTCTGCCGCCATAACTTCACCGCAGGTGCGGCAGACACCCTGTTTACACATGTAAAGCGCAGAGGAAATTCCCAGCCACAGCTTCCATTTTGAAAATTATGGCCCGGATTTTGTGGTTAGCAGCGAAGAAGCGACCGTTCACTACATTGCCCACAGAGTTTACGCGGGACTTTTGAGCGTAGACTTGCTGTCATTGGGCATGTAATCCAGCGCAGTGCCCTCTACAGGGGATCTGTAGGCGTCTATGAGTAGGTAAAGTAGCAGCGAGGCTCTTTAACCAATCAGATTGAAGAATCCTCACTGAGCTACGCAGCATCTAAACCAGGAAGTATAAACCAGAAATTATAAATTAGATTTAAATCATGTACAGTAAGTGAAATAAAGACTGGGAAAGAAAGTTGGGATTAACAGAGATAAAAAGAGACAAAGTAAAAAAATTAATTATTTTAATATTTTAAAATCTCCAACACTAATTAAATTCTGAAGGAATGAGACTCCACACTTGTAAAATTAATTTTTCAGTGCCAGAGAGGTTGTTTGGCAGTAATTAAGACTTATCACACCGTTAAAAATTCACTTACACCTGAATGCACCAGCCCTAACTTTTTCTGCCGTGTTTAGTGGGTGTCCAGCGAGTAAGTACAGCAACTTCACATCCTTACATTGATTTCAATGCTGAGTCGAGCGGCGAGGTACTGTTATAGCGCAGCCTGCAGAGGAGGAGGGTAACTCGGACCGCAGCTTCCCAATTCCGTGTTTAACTGCGCATGTGCATACTCTGGAATTTGCTGTCCGATTTACTCCATAACCGTTAGGCTCACCGTTATTCTCAACGCAAATCCGGGCCAATAGGTTGCTATTGCTTTTAAAAGTTATGGGTAAAACTAACAACCAAGTGTCCATATTTGCCACACTATGAATGGACCTGGGTTTTTCTCCGGATGAAGAATAGCAGGTCACACTTGTTTTCAGCAATGCTTAGGCATGAAAAGCATCCATCTCGGTGACAGAGAAGGTGGGAAATGAAATTAATTTGTTGTGCTCAAAATATTTAAACATACAACAGAGACTCGCTGTATTAAGGATTCTCAGTACTGTGTGAAGGGAGTGGAGTTTGTGGCAGGTTCCGATAACGATGGCTTCAGTCTTAATGGTCAGCTGAAAGAAGTTGTGACTCATTCATGACAATGTCAGACAGGTGATCAGATTGAGAAGGAGACCCGTTGTGGCATCAGTACACAAAAGGCAGGTCTCGATTACTAGAAATTACAGGAATGCCTAACCCTTGGGTTAATCACATCAGTACAGTTCATTTCACTGCTTCATACTGTTGGACTCAGTAACTCAAACAGTAACTGGCACTCACTGTTTAAACAAATAGAAAATTTATATTATTTTTAATCACAGGCATCTAGTGTCCTTTACCCAACCTGTACCGTGGGCAGTTAAAGATCAATTAACTTGTAGATGATGCAGGAAATCCCAGTCTTACTCGAGCTCCTTCTCTGTAATTATATAAGCTCTGCCTGGTACGCTTGCGTTTCCCTACAAGACTCTTCTTTGCTAGTTACTGATGCTAATATGACTTTTTATTTTTCTACAGCTCGAGATGCCCCAGCATAGCTCAGAAATAAATACAACGTTGATCCACTATCTAAGTTATTTGGTATGATGGATGTTCCTATATTCAACTTCCCTCCTCTTTTCTCCCCTTCATCATAATGAGAGATTTCTTTAGTGATGTGGATAGTTAAACATTAGTATCAATTTTACTTTTTGAGAAGTTTAATACAGAAATAAGGGTCAAAATTAGGAGTGACAGCCACATTGTTAGAGCATTTTACTCTGTATCTAGTTGTGCTGTACCTGACTTGATGCTGGCAATGGCTGCTTCAAGTGAAACATGTTCTACTCTACTGCCATCCTTCACTTGGGATATTGGATTTACAAGTGTGTGGATCTCAGGTGATCCATTCTCATTGCTGGGCTTTCATGTTATCACAATCTTTTACCTGTAGCTCTCTCGTGGAATCGGGGAAAAAAAACCATCAGAATTGGGCCACCTCTCGGAAATCCACAGATATGATCACCTTTTGAACTAATAAAGTTGCACACAAAGGACACTGGTCAGAACAGAGTCAACGTGATCAAGCAGGGGGGTGAGGGAGAGGTTTCTAGAAAAGTAGCCACATACAATAGCTTTCTGACTATAGTCACTCTGTGGCACAAGCCCAATATGGGAGTTGGCTACAGGCCTGAACACTCAGACAAGCAGACCAAGAGGGAGAAAGATAGAAGCATTCAGTAGATATGTTTTGAATGCTGCAGAGACATTTTGTAGCATCTAGTCAGTGTCTAATGAACATTGAGCTGCACTGCTCAGCATGGAGTATAGAGTGGCATTAGTTACAAGTACAGTCGGTATATATACCTGATTTTAGGTTATATGTTGTAAGCAGTTAATCCAGCGTAAAGCAATTTCGTGTGATGCTTTTAACTTTCATTACAAACTTTCCACTCTTGCTAGAACTGGGGTCATAAAAAACCTCACAGAAGCTCCCTTGGAAAAGGATTATAGAACAGACAACATGATTTACCCACAAAAAAACCAAATTAGACAGTGAAGAACGTTTTCCTGGTTTACCAGCAGGGCAATTCTGAGACAGATGACCAAAGCCTGGCACCAGAATGAGGCCCTACATCTAGCTGGGGCTGGGGATATACCGTATGCTTGTACAAGGGCTGGGACGTGGCAAGGGTTCCAGATACCATTCACGCACCTGCCTACCATAGGATGTTTTGCTACTTTCATACCTTCCACATTAAATGCCTTTGCAATATACATTTCATTTCACCTTACAATTGTTGAATTTATTATTGATCCCTCGTACACCAAATGTAAATCCCCTCCCTACGTCTGTAATCTCCTTCAGCCCCACAACACCCCCCCCCCCCCCCCCCCCCCCCCGATATCTGCGCTCCTCTAATTCTGCCCTCGAGCATCCCTGATTATAATCGCTCAACCTTTGGTGGTCGTGCCTTCAGTTGCCTAGGCCCTAAGCTCTGGAATTCCCTCCCTAAATCTCTGTGCCTCTCTTTCCTCCTTTAAGACGCTCCTTAAAACCTACCTCTTTGACCAAGCTTTTGGTCACCTGCCCTAATTTATCCTTGTGCCTCAGTGTCAAATTTTTTTGTCTTATAATACTCCTGTGTAGCGCATTGGGACGTTTTACTACGTTAAAGGCGCTATATAAATACAAATTGTTGTAATAAATTGGCAGATTTCAGTACTCTTCCTGAGTTGGGGAGTCCCTACAGGTTTCTACATGATAGGAGTCTCTGTTTAGCAGCAGGTTGTGAGCTCCCAGACCTGAGTAAATCATAAAGTGAATTAAAATGAGAAGTCGCACAACACCAGGTTATAGTCCAACAGTTTTATTTCAAATTACGAGCTTTCGGAGCTCTGCACCTTCGTCAGGTACAGTGAGGGAATACAAATCGATTACAAAGTATATATAGACAGAGAACAATGTGTCTGCAGAGAGGCCTTCGAGACACACGACAACGCAAAATCATCGAGCAGAAACTGATAGCCAAGTTCCGCACCCATGAGGACGGCCTTAACCGGGATCTCGGTTTCATGTCACGCTACAGAACGTGACTCGACATCGTTGTCTGGTTCACAGGTGTGATTTCCAGTTTTTAAAAAAAAGTGAAAAGCTTAACTGCAGACTGCTGCATTTGACACGTTGGACCCCCTGTGACCCACCTCATTGTCTTAGCTGTACTCTACTGTGTCTTTGATGTAATGCCTCCCTGATGGATTGTATCTCTGCAGACAAATTGTTCTCTGTCTATATATACTTTGTAATCGATTTGTATTCCCTCACTGTACCTGATGAAGGAGCAGAGCTCTGAAAGCTCGTAATTTCAAATAAAACTGTTGGACTATAACCTGGTGTTGTGCGACTTCTCATTTTTGTCCACCCCAGTCCAACACCGGCATCTCCGCATCATAAAGTGAATTGTAAAGGTTTAAGTAACATTATCAGTAATTTCCTGCAGGAAGAAGCAAATCCTTATTTTGTAGCTGGAGGGTGAATAATAAGGAATGTGAATAAATAATTAATATAAATCTGTTCTCTTTTGAATCCTGATCACTGAATTATTTTGTAAGTATGACAAATATAACTGCACGTGCTGGCCCTGAAGGAGGCTCATCATTTCGCACGAGAGTGACCTTGACATCTTTTACTGCTGCTTTCAGCCCACTGGTGCTGGGCCCTGGCTCAGATGTGGTACTGGGTAAGTGTGGAAACAACCATAGTCCTAAGTAAGTCTTGGAATCCTGTGAAAGTTTCATGTTAAAGCTGACCTTCAAGGCATCCATTGAGGCAATGATAGCTGCCACTCAAAAACCACCTAATGTCCTTAGTGCTGCTTCCAAGTGCCTTGCTGCTGCAGTCATCTCTTCGAGCGAAACACACTCTGTGTGTTCTGCATGACAGACTTCCTGCATTGTGTTGCAGAGACATGTAGGGGACTCCTCCCACTCACCCTGCACCTAAATTATGTGTAGAAATCTTCAGCGCTTGTGCACAAGACTGATGCTCCCTAAATCCATAGGTCTTTTGAAGACTGGCTCCCCAAGATCAGGTCCCTATACTGAAGGCAGATATTTTGCCAACTTCCATGGAGGAACAGCATTCCCCCCCCCCCCCCTCCTCCACTTCCAGGCCCTTATGCTCACTGGTGCTGTTTCACCAGGTGAGAATCTTTGACTCACAAACTACTCCCAAGTGAGTGTCTCTGGACTGGTTTCAGGGGCACACAAGATGCCATGGAGTTGGTGAGGATGGGGCAGAAGTTGCACAGGTCAAGAACCTGGCTGCTGCCGACAGGTTCTCCTTCTCCAAGCCATCCTTGAAGACAAAGTAGTGGCCGAGTCAATCCCTCTTTACATACTTTAATATACATGAAGCAGAGTCTAACTGCGTTCTCAATTGCCATGCCTTCATCAATCTGCTCTTGGTATTACACCTCCTACTTCCCCATCGCTAACATCCTCTTCCGTGCACCGCTTCATCATATGCACTCAAATTTTGGAAGTTATTATGGGGCTTCTTGTTCCCAGTCCCTAGGCTGCCATCCTTCCTAGCCCTCACGTCAGCCAGTAGAACATATATGGACGGATGGATGTATCAGAAAACCTGGATCCCTTCCAAATACTGACCTCTTCTCGTTCCCCAAGGCCGCTCCTTCCTCCTTGCAACCTTTCACTTCCTGTGGTGTGGTTCCGGAATAGACAAAATGCTTGTGGCTCTTTAATTAGCTGCAGGCTTTTAAAATGCTGATGCACAACTCAACTTCCCTCTCTCCCAGCGATGGCAATGACTAACAGTTTTACTGCTGTATACCAGCCCCCACAT
Source organism: Squalus acanthias (assembly GCA_030390025.1). Classification (NCBI taxonomy): domain Eukaryota; kingdom Metazoa; phylum Chordata; class Chondrichthyes; order Squaliformes; family Squalidae; genus Squalus; species Squalus acanthias. The sequence continues at coordinate 98,886,403 of CM059431.1, forward strand.
ACATGAGACACACTGCAGGAAACCTCAACAGGGTCACATGGGCAGGTAGAAGCCCCACCCTGCTCCTAACCCACTAATCAGAACAAACCCCAGCCCTTAACATCAGTTCCTTAAAAGGAATGGCACTGATCAGTCTGCAGATCTTTGAATAGACTTTTCTTCCAACAATCATCTTCCCACATTACTGACATCAGACACCATTTTAATATCTTCGAGATCATTTGTATATATGGTAAACAGTGGAGACCCCAGGATGATTCCTAAGCCACTGATCACTGGACACCATTGCAACTTTATTAGTATTTATTTTTTACAATTTTGCACAATGACCAAACGAATATGAAAAATGTAACCATCCTGTGCACACAAAAATCATTTACTGAACAGTGAAATTTACCATCGTCAAAACTGGAAAAAATACAACCTCAATTATTGCCTTAACATTAATCACAATGTACAGTTGCATTGCTGCTTTAATTCCCAATATATTCTAATACCTGTTACAGCAAGATAATTATTAATTACACCCACATTTCATTGCTATTTGCTGCATTACAAGGTTTTTGACATGAATTCTATCAGAGGGAATGACTGAAGTACAGTGACTGCCCATTTTCACACAACAGGAAGCAGAACTACATGCATTTACTGCTTATGAAAATGGTGTTATTTGAAGAAACCACCTTCTCTGTTCCAGATGTGTAGAATGTCCTTCAAATGCTGCAGACCTCCTTCTCTGGAGTTGCTTGTCCTTTCTTGCTGAAGCACCAACATTCCAGGCACTAGTATGCAGAGACCAGACAGATTTCCACTGCCTTGCTTCCTTTGAATTTTTCCAAGTCATTTGAAAGTGTTCAAATAAATCTTCTAAAAAGGAGCCGTTGCATTAACATCCTCTGAAATTTATTTTTGGGGAAAATAAACTGTTTGAAAGTGCTAAGAGCCAAATTCAAAATTATTTACAAAATAGACTTTAACATTTCCTTTGCTTTTCCTAGGATGAAATGGATTGTGGACATTTATAAGTGGTTCAAAGTTAAATCAATGAATAACTGCATATGACTGATAAACCGATCAGAGCCAGACTCCTTCAACCAATTTCAAACAAAAATAATGCAGACTACTTTCTAATTTCCATAACGATTACACGTATTGCACAATTTTTTAAATATTTTAGAGTTGGTTCTAAGGAAACAAGCTTGTTTCGATCCATCTTGGTAAGCTCAAATTGGTCATCATAATTGGACTGAAAGCAATTAAATCTAGAAATCTCAAATATTGCATACCCAATAATAGATTTACAATACAAATGAGTTTTTTGATCATTTATCTAACTGGCACAAGAGCCTCAATGCATTGCAACGGCCTTAATATTCGTGAAGACTCAAAAATAAATAATTGCATATTAATCATGATAGTGAACCCTCTAGTAAGCTGTGTGTTGGAATACAGGACTTCAAAAAGATTAACCTATTTCTAACATGCACAGAAACATTAGCACTATGCATTTATTAAAGAGCAGTGAATATTTTCCAAACTAAACTATGCTGCACTTTCCTTCCCAACTCTGGGAGCTACGCTCTAGCCTGGCTTCCCCATCCCCGATTGATTCAGATTTACAAATATCACAATCCCCTCCAGTGTATTCCCAGCGCCAATCACAACCAGGTTATGGGCCTTAACTGTACAAGAATATGGGCAGCATAATGAACAGTTACAAATATCAAACTGAAGGTAGCAGGAATATGAAATAATTTATAACGCCAAAGCAATGCATTATTAGGCAAACTCACATGAGATGCATCCCGATGAGAACTGAACAATTTGTAATCATTACCTGTGCACATACTTTAACCACACCTAACTGGAATAGTAATGGAATAGGATTCTAACTTTCTACACTCTCTCTGTTAGCAGCTATTCAGCAAACACTCAGTCCTTCCATTAGACAAACTAGTAATGCAGATAATCTAAAATCCTGGAAAGCAACTTTGCACCAGTTAACTCCAAAATAAAATACCCTATTATAGGACTGGAGATCCTGTAACAATGCTAACAGATAGACTAGAATACTTCACTCAACTCAGACCATTGATACAACTAGCTTACCCCACAGTGCAGTGTTTCAGGCACCGACCAGTCACACCTCGCAAACCAGAATTGTCTTGTGAAAACAGAAAATGTTAGCCCAGAATGTATCCAGGTATGGATAAGGGTCAGGGGCCCTGCTCTTGGGAGGTGTCACTTAAAGATTCTGAGGACAAGAAAATTGCTTGAAAAATAAAAAAGTGGAGTTACTTTAAAAAAAACATTCCACATAAATAGGAACACCAACACTAACCCAGTGTTTGAACTGGTTACACTGGCAGGTACAATGTACTACGTACCACACACAGCTTCTGATCATTTCAAAACCCCACCTTTCTGGTTTACAAACCTTGCATGAACCTTACAGGTGACCTTAGCTTCATTGCATTCTTCCTTAACGTGCCAATTTTCTTAACTTCTTGGATTCAGTTTGCTGGCCCACATCATTAACTTGCACATAACCTTCCAACTCAACTATCTTTCAGCAGGAAAGCAACAGAATTGGATGTTGAACATATTTCTGATCAACTGTACTTTTTATAGACCCGACTCCATACATGACTATCTTAACCTGCTGCAGTACTCAGTACAGTTGGCTTTCTGAACCCCTCTTTGCACACATAACTTGCCCTGGAATCAGTTTCACAATCCAATAAAGGAAAATTTATGACAAACTCTTGTGGACTGACCCTTTTAAAATCACGGGTTGACCTCCTCTGTTGAAGACAGCCAAGTGTTTGGTTCTTCGGTTTCATAAGGATGAAGATGTTTTGCTTTCTATTGAAAAGCCTCCCAAAGATCAGAGTTAAGAAAATTTTTAGTTTAACTTAAAAAGCAGTTGGTCTGAATTTCAGATGCAAATCGAAAGCGGAGATTCTGAAAGCTCAACACATACTGTAAATGAGGCTAGAGCCAGGACAGAAAGCTAAATTAAGAGCTTTGTGCAAAATTACACTGTAGATCAAGGTGGAGAAGGATGCAAAGCTTACATAACTGAGTCCTAGAACCTAACCTTCAGCTGTTTTATTTAATTTGCAGGACAAGGGATCTTGGGTTCTGTTGCAAGGTTTGAAATTGGTGTTGCACGGGACTGGCTCAGTTTCTTTGCACACTAATGAAAAATCTAACAAAGCTAAATTCTGTTGAGCTAAATTTTTCATGCATCCCATCAGTGTCCATCAGCACCAGTTGCTAGTGATGCTGTTAGGATTGGAGCTGGTATTCCTGCTCGCTATTACTCCATTTCCCCCTTCCCCATGGTAGCTTTGTTCTGGCAAAAAAAGTCTCACACGAGTTTCTTCACACATCAAGAATCATTTCAAAGTTGATCTTGTACTTCATGCCAAAACAGGATTACTTCTGAATGTTTTGGATTCAGCCGATAAGAATCCACAGTAAGACTAGAGCTTTATGATTGCAATAGTGCAGATAACTATTTTGAATATATACAGAGGCCTATGTATACATGGACACCTTACAGCACATATATGCCATTGACTTACATTTAAAAAATAAAGCAAGGTGGTCACATTTGGTTCTGCAATGGTTTAAAAGTGAACTTGACCTGTGAGTTACAGGAAACCAAGGGTGTACAATACCAGTTATGGCAGAGACACAATACTGACACTTGTTTTCACTACTGGTAAGCAGATCCCACACTTCTACAAACACATCCAGAATAAACTAGGTCTACCAAACTTCATCTGAACGGTGAACCAATGACTGTACATCGAATACATCAAAACATTTAAGATGTTCAATGCAGAAAAGGAATGCAAGGAAACAAAACAAAACAGCTATAAATACTGGGCAAACTGGGTTTCGTTTCAAGTATTCTCAGAGACAATGGGTTTTAGTCTTCTAGACTACGGAATGCAGTTTGCATGTCTTCAGAAAGTTGCATGTAGTCTGCCTTGAGTTTTGCCTCTCCATCCTTCACTGGGTCCTGGAAGGAAAGCGCACTCATATCAATATATGCCTTTCAGACCAAAAGACAGATTTGCATTGCAAGTGGCAAGTCATTGCAACAAGCGAGGTCATGTTTAATATCACATTCACTGTTCATTCATTTGTGAATGGCTTTGGGACGCCCCGAGGTTCTGAACAGCACTATTTAACTGCAAATTCTTTAAATAATTTTTGCATGGTTGGCACGCATTAAATGAACAGCCCGCCCAAAACTCCTCGTTAAGAGTACACTTCAGCCTCGCATAGCATGGCATTCTGGTCCAATCTACTTCTTTGATTACTGTAAGTCTGCCATACTGAGCTGCTCATCAGAAACATTGCCACAGATAGCTCACTACACAGAATTGAAACAGCAAAGAGCAGCTCCTCTTGCCTTTGAATGCAAATACTATTGTTTCATAACATGAAGGCATTCGGACCTTTCACAGACACTGCCTAGTTTCATAAACATTACACGGTAACATGGGACCTCAGACAACGAGCATCTGTGTATTGAATGGGCTGCCAGGTTCATGCAATAGGGGCTGCTGTACATACCAACTAGAATCTTGAGAAACTAGAGCTTCATTAGTGAAAGCAGTAGGCTCACGCAGTAACTCTACCAAGGAGAAAGTGTGCAGAGCTACATTGTCACTGTTGAACGTTACCAAAGTCCTCCCGCCGTGAGTGAAATCATTGGAATGTACAACGAACCCAGTGAGGGCTTGTTAAATGGCCTGTGTGTGGTTGAGGTTTAGCCCAGGCTGATTCCACTCTAAATGTACGTAATGAAATACAGAGACCAAGAGGTCAACACTGTCGGTGATTCTCTGACCCATGTTCCTTGCTGGGAACAGTGAACTAGGCCTATACCTTCACAAGAGTATACATGGGGGGGGGGGGGGGTTTAATGCTCCACATGCTTTCCTATATTGAAATGGATTCTATTTTTTCTAGTACAGTCAGCAGTTATACAAAATTTGAATTACAGATGGCTCCAGGATCGCCTTGGAAAACCACATCCATTGAAGAATCAAACTATTACGAAGAATGATGGGACCACTGGGTAGTGCCCCACTTTAGACATCTCTAGGGCGTGGGGTTCGACTCCAACCCAGACTGACAGAATAAAAGTCTCCATCGGTAGGATGCAACGACCCTAGAAAACCGTGAGGCAGTCTCAGGTCAGTTTCGATTGGGGATGGGCTCAAAGCAAAGTCCCAAATTAGTTTAAGTTTTCAGTTTCACTCAGAGGCTGGTGGACAGCTAGTGTGGAAAATGGAAAAATGTCAATGGCATATAAAAGGTACTGAGTCTCGGGGGGTGGGAATAAAGTCAGGAAATGAGGCACAACATTAGGCAAATTACAGGGAGCTTCACTCCATGGCTGGCTGTGCTAAACATAACTTGAGTGCTTGATACCGATACTAAAGCCTGAGATGGGAAAGTGATCTGTTTTCCACTGCAAACAACCCCACCATAACAAGAAAACACCCCACCCAAGACATACGATCATCAGGCATCGTAACTCCTTCCAATCAGTTCCAAAGTACGGTCGTCAATGGCTAATGCTTAAACATATTTAACCCTTCCTTCTTGAATTTTCATTGAGGAAAAATTTAACAAAAGAGGCTTTGATGATGGGACTAAATTTCCCAGCAGGAACCACTTGGTGCAAGGAGCTGTTTGCGCTGTGTCGCATCACATTCCATCAGACCAACTGGCATCAGCCATGACCCCATAACCAAAATGGAGACAACAGAATAGTCGCAACGCGGTGAAACGACAGGCCTAAGTCACTGTTGCCTCTCCTTCCCACCATTCTGTATTGAGCAGCTCAGTAGTTGGGTGCTTGTACGTCTGTATCGCACTAAGACGGTTGGGTAGAATCCATGCTTATTCTAACCAGTTACCTTGAATTTCATGGAGCTCAGCCTGTATAGAATCTCGCCCATGTGTTCACGGATAATCGACCACGTGATCTTGTTATCACTTTGAGCAGTCGACTCCACTGCATGACGAGCCATATCATAGAAGCCAATCATATTTGACAGCATACCAACAGTTTTGTAGAACGGGCAAAAGCTTGGAAAAAAGAAATCAGAACAGCTTTGTCAAAATACAATGGGCAACACAATATTGATGGCTATTTCAAAATTATTATTTTGTATTGCGCTTTGGCAATTCTCAGAATCCCCAGTGCAGATAGAGGCCATTTCGGCCCATCGAGCCTGCATATCCCACCCTATCCCCGTAACCCCATGTATTTAATCCCCCCTAACACTAAGGGTCAATTTATCATAGCCAAATCAACCTAACCCGCACATCTTTGGACTGTCAAATCAAGCTCAGCCAAATCTACAAGCATCACTCGAGAGCAACTCCAAACTTCTCTCCAACACAAGCCACCTCCTCCGATATTCTTCTACCATACCTTCCATCCTCACCTCACACATTAAAGTACAAGGAAATCATGCACTTTTGTCCAAAATCAAGGCTTCAGTCTGCTCCCTTCCACTGTCCTCCAGCCACACTCCAGCCCTCCATCACCCGATCCCTTTCCCTCATACTCTAGTCACCACCCTCTATCCCGGCCCTCAAAATCACATCATGAAATACACAACTAATTTCCTCAATCCCCTCCAAGCTCCTGTCCACCCAACCTTCATTCCTCAGCCCCTTGCTCACTAACAAACCTGTCCCCTACCTCCTTCAAAACTATAGTCATTATCCCTCTCAAAAAAAAATCCTCAACCATTCCATTCTCAAAATTCATTTGGGAGAAATTCCCATATCCAGCACTTCAATTCAAGCAACTTGAAGGGTCAGAACGTGCAACAATGTACAAGTGAGGATTACAAGAACGTGTTATCTTTAGGATTTCGAAGAGGAACATAAGTTCTCCCCAATAAGAACTTTGACTCATTTCCTCGCTCATAGAAGCCGGACACTGTAGGCTGCAGTCTCATTCACCAACACAAACGCCACCACTTCAGATAAACTGCATACATCCCAGAGCTGCCCCATTCACCAACACAAACACCACTTCCGACAGCCTGGATACCAATCTGAAAAAAAGCCAGCGCTGGACAGATGCTATGTACTCACTCAAACCGTCTCTCGTTTAATGTGCTGGTGCACATGGCAACTCCAGGCTCCCTGAATTACCAACCTTTCAGTCCTCCCCTCCCAAATACACCAAGTCAATGCCCAGAACATCTGCCTCTTCCAATAATGCCAAGTAACTGGTGACCTGAACGTGCTCATATTACCAACATCCACCTCTGACAAGTTCTCTCTCCAAGAGGGACTCATTGGGATACTGTCATTGTTCAAGACCTTTGCGAGGCTACAGTAAGATAAGCCATACGGCTTTTCTGGCTGTACATTAAACCACCCCTAGTGCCTTCATTAGCACCGCGAGTCAAGAGCTACCACAAACCCACATCTCATCACCACCACTCGCCTTTACAGTGCAACAGATACACATATGCTGTAAATGATTAACTATTAAAAATACTAACAGGGTAGCAATTTAAACACAGCAGATATTCTCATTTCAAACTAAGTATTAGAGTATGTGCATGTGTTTGTTGGGAGAGGAAAAACATGGGAGAACATTTACCGGTCGTAGGGAGTGTATCCGTTCTGCTGCAGGAAATCATCCTTTATCAATTTTGCCACCTCCAAAGTTATTTTGTCGGTCTCCGCCAGAGATGCCTGCACAAAGATTTAGACACTTGAAATGAGCAACCAAACCCAGAGGGAAATCTGCCATCATCCCTTTCATCAGCAGACCCAGATTTAATTTGCAAATATAACATATCTTGTAGAGTGAAGCCCAAGAGAAATGATAAAAAAAACCTTATTACTCATGTAAAAACAAGAGTGTCCAGTCACCTGAAAATAGACACGAAGGAAACTTAATTGTTTAAAAGATAAAATTTGACATTTACACTGCACAGTGCATGACATTTCTAAACCCTCTCAGAATCCAAAGCTGGTAGTTTCATTCCATGCAATGGACACACAGAAATGAAGCAGCCTCGCCAGTCAGTCAGCACAACTGTTCCAGCCACATCGAAGTAGTTGGCAGCTCAGTGGAGACAAGAAAGATTCAGATTGCTGTCTGGAACAGTTATTTCAGTCGTATAAAAAAATTCAATTCAAAACAATTATAAATTCAAATTTAGCCCAAATTCTCAAACTTTTTTTGGATTCAAATCATTGAATCGAATCACTAATCCAGCCCGTCTCCAAATGAGCTGCTTGTGTCTGCCACCGCAGAAGGGAAGATCCCATAAATGGAAGTATTTTAACAGGACTACTGATGGTAGCAATGTCTAACTGCCCATTAACGGATGTGCACAACTGGAATCAGTCAATCGTCTTGCTGCCCATCCCCTTTAGGGCAAGAGTGCCTAAACCCACTGCCTTTGTGCGCCCCATGAATGTGCGTCTTGGAGCCTCGGATAAAGTTCAATCCACGTTCCTGTTCATGGTCAATGTCTCAAGTTGCTGTTAGATCTCAGCGTTCTGATTTGGGATTCATCCACCAACGAGGCCCTTTCCAAACCTCCAGGCCCATGAAACTCAAACCAGACAAACCAGTGAGCGCAAATAGGGCTTTGCTGCCTGGATTTCAAGGGCTGCAGGTGCCCATAAGGATGCGGGTTGGATGCATCTGTTTTAAAGATCTACCGCACTCCCACTCTGATCAGAACAAGACTGCAGAGAAAACAGCCTCACCTCCTGCCATGTAGAGTGTATCGCTGTTAACAGACTGGTTCGTGCACCGGTGTTACTGGCAGCTGTCTGATATATTGAGTAACCTCCAGGGCACCTAAAAATCTGCTACTGCAGTAAGCAATTGACGTTAAAGCTGTTGAAATCAATGCAATGGAATGCTGACTTTACAAGATAATTCTATGCCACTCAATAGAAAGAAAAAGTTCCAAAACAATTCACGGCCAATGAATTACTTTTGAAGTGTAGTCACTGCTGTAGAGAAATGGTAACCAATCTGCACACAGCAAGATCCCACAGACAGCATTCAGATAGATAAGTTAATTTTTTTTTAAAGCAGTGTTAGTTGAGGGAAAAAATATTGGTCAGGACACCAGAGAACTCTGCTCTTCTTTGAATAGTGCCATGGGATCTTTTGTGTCCAACTGAGAGGGCAGACAGGCCTCGGTTTAACGTTTCATCCAAAAGACGGCATCTCCGACTGCACAGCGCTCCCTTAGTACTGACCCTCCGAAAGTGCAGCGCTCCCTCAGTACTGCACCAAATTGTCAGCTTAGATCGTGTGCTCAGGTACTGGAGTGGGACAGAGGTGAGAGGCTACCAAGGGGGCCAAACAGACCCCGTGGAGCACGTTAAATGTTATACAAACTGGCACTGTGATCAGTGTCGATCTCAGCAGAGTTGCCAACTTGAAAATTAACAGCAGGACCTCGATGGAAACAGTGGGAGCTGCAAACAAAGGGCATAAAGTCAATTCACTCAAGGCCAACAACGTGTATTTATACAGCGCCTTTAATGTAGGAAAACTTCCCAAGACACTTCACAGGAGCATTATCAAACAAAGTTTGACAGTGAGCTACATAAGGAGATATTAGGACAGGTGACCTAAAGCTTGGTCAGAGAGGTAGGTTTTAAGAAACGTCTTAAAGGAGAGAGAGGTAGAGAGGTTTAGGGAGGGAATTGCAGTCAGTTTGTCCGTTCAAATCAACAGCAAACTGCGTTTAAAAAAGATTGTTAAACACTGAAACAGGCGGCTGTGCTTCTGGGGTCTGGATTTTGCCTGTTCTAGTGGGGTCAGCTGCAAGTGGAACAGATTTGTGCAGTGTGATGCTTCCCACTTCCACACTGGGGCTCACAAAACAACATTCGAGAAGCCTACTCACTTTTCCAACAAGCTGAACAATTTCCGCAAGGTCCTCCTCTTCCTGCAGGATCTCTTTAGCCTTGGTCCTCAGCGGCACAAACTCGGTGAAGTGCTTCTCATAGTACTCGTCCAGAGCGCGCGTGTACTTACTGTAGCTGATCAGCCAGTTGACTGAAGGGAAGTGTTTGCGCTGCGCCAACTTCTTATCCAAGCCCCAAAATACCTTGAGGAGAGAGAAAAAAACATCAGCTTACAAAATGCCTCCATTCCTTTATGGAAAAGCTTGTGGACAGACACTGGTGAGCGAGGGGGGGGGGGGGGGGGGGAGGAGAGCAGGGCAGTAATTGTCAAGAAGGAATTCAGTAATGTTTAAGTTTGGTATTCTCTCTCAATAATACCAGCCCAAATTGCAGATACGGCATGATTCAGAGAATTCGGACCCCTCTTGACATGCTGTACTGGCGAGAAGGACAATTATATATTGTTTTTGAGTGGTTGAGCTTCAGAGAAATCACACGGGTTTTATACAGGACAAGACAGGCAGATGCTCGCGAGTGCTGGTGTTTGGATAGTACAGTACACCAACCCCCTCACCACACTAATGGGACTTAATAAAAATCCAAATGATTGCAAGAATTAAGGAACTTCCAACTACCTCCCATCCCTGGTAAAATTGAAGATAACCTATTGTGTACAGTGGGTCGCATTCAATTACAATGAGTCTGCTTGATTATTTGTTTTAGTTGCTAAATATAGATCAATCATACTCCAATTTGTTGGCTGTTGCCAACAGGAGTGGTGCAATCAAAAGGCCTGGAGAAAAGGAGATTTTCAATTTGTTTCAGTACCTGTACGATACCAAGAGTAGCTGATGTCACAGGATCGGAGAAATCACCACCAGGGGGAGAGACACTGCAATAGAAGACAAAATGAGTTAGGGGGTGAAGAAAGCAGCTAATAATTTTAGCAGTCAGTTGTTCTCGATGCAACTTCAATTATAGAAGTGCTGAAGGAAGCATTTGTAATAAAAACTAAAGAGCAGGTAGAGAGCAATCAAGCAAAAGAGTGAGAGAAAGAGAAAAAAGCGAGAGAGAGAAAGCGGCAGCGGGACATAAAGCAGAGCGCGGAGGAACAGTGCGGACCTAATCGGAGGCGGCGGCTGAACCTTCCCCGATTTCCAAAAATACCAAGGTGTGATGTCACAGGACAGCAGGTGAGTGATTGGCTGGTGAGTATTAAGGTTTTGTTTTCTCTAAACTAAGACAGTGGTTTATACCAGGAGCGGGAAACTATAACAGTGTATTAAATTTAGAGCTCAACTAGTTCAACTAATAGAGGTATGGCAGGGCAGCTCAGTCCCGTGATTTGCACATCCTGTGCCATGTGGGAAGTCCTGGACGCCCACGTGTGCAGGAAGTGTCGCCAGCTACAGCAACTCGAGCTACGGGTTTTGGAGCTCGAGCGGCAGCTGGAGTCACTACATTGCATCCGCGAGGCTGAGAAATACTTGGAAAGCACGTTTCTAGAAGTGGTCACCCCGCTGCCTCAGAATGTGCAGGCAGAGAGGGAATGGGTGACCACCAGACAGGGGAGGAGGACCAGGCAGGTAGGGCAGGAATCCCCAGAGTGCATCGCGCTCGCTTACCGGTTCACAGTTCTGGAAACTGGTGGGGGGTGATGGCTTCTCTGGGGAGAGCAGCCAGAGCCAAGGCCATGGCACCACAGATGGCTCAGCTGCACAGGGGGGTAAGGAAGAAGAGTGGAAGAGCAATAGTGATAGGGAATTCATTGGTTATGGGAACAGATGGGCGTTTCTGTGGACGCAGGCGCGCCTCCCTGGTGCCAGGGTCAAGGATGTCATTGAGCGGCTGCAGGACACACTCACTGAGGGGGGAGGGTGAACAGCCAGAGGTCGTTGTCCATATCGGTACCAATGACATAGGCAGAAAGAGGGATGAGGGTCTGCAGGCAGACTATAGGAGCTAGGAAGAGATTAAAAAGCAGGATCTCAAAGGTAGTAATCTGTGGATTACTCCCAGTGCCACATGCTAGTGAATACAGGAATAGGAGGATAGAACAGATGAATGCGTGGCTGGAGAGATGGTGCAGGTGGGAGGGCTTTAGCTTCCTGAGGCATTGGGACTGTTCCTGGGGGAGGTGGGACCTGTACAAGCCGGACGGGTTACACCTCAACGGAGCCAGAACCAATATTCTCGCGGGGAGGTTTGCTAGTGTTGTTGGGGAGGGTTTAAACTAGCTTGGCAGGGGGGTGGGCACCAGCATATAGGAGTAGAAAAGAGGAATAAGGTGCATAAAAGAGTGAGTGTGTTGGATAGTACTAGAGATGAAAGTAGTACCATATTAGATAGGAGCAGACTAAGAAAGACTATGAAAAATTCAAAAATGGGTTTAGAATGCATGTACAGAAACGCACAAAGTGTGGTGAATAAGGTTGGTGAGCTACAAGCACAATTAGCTGTATGGCAATATGATGTTGTGGCAATAACGGAAACGTGGCTTAAAAACAGAGAGAACTGGGCACTTAATATTCAAGGGTACAAGGTGTTCAGAAAAGATAGGGAAGGAAAAAAGGGAGGTGGGGTGGGTAGTGTTGGAAAGGGAGGATGTTCTTGAGGGGACAAGGACAGAATCCATTTGGTTAGAGTTGAGGAGCAAACAGGGTATGATCACGCTATTGGGGATATTCTACAGGCCTCCAAATAGTGAGAGGGAGGTAGAGGAGCAAATCTGCAGGGAAATCGCAGAGATATGCAAGAGCTATAGAGTGGTGATATTGGGGGACTTTAATTACCCAAATATCGATTGGGATAATGCTAGGGTAAAGGGAAAGGAGGGGGAGGAATTTCTGAAATGTGTTCAGGAGGATTTCCTTGACCAGTATGTTCTTGGCCCAACTAGGAAGGAGGCATTGCTGGATCTGGTGCTGGGGAATGAGGTGGGCCAGGTCGACCAAGTGTCTGTGGGAGAACACTTGGGTGCGAGTAATCATCGCATCATACAAATTAGTTTAGCAATGGAGAGGAGCAAGGAACAATCTAGAGTGGAACTTCTAAACTGGAATAGGGCTAACTTCAATGGGATGCAAAAGGATCTAGCCAGGGTAAAATGGAACCAAAGACTGACAGGAAAAACTAATGGAACAATGGGTGATCTTTGAGGAGGAGATGTTCCAAGTACAGGCTAGGTACATTCCAACAAGGGGGAAGGGTAAGGGAACCAAAGCAAGGGCTCCTTGGATGACAAGGGAGATAGAGAAGATGAAGAAACAAAAAAAAAGGTGTATGATGCATGTCAGGTGAATTCTTCAAGGGAGAACCAGACCAAATACAATAAGTTGAGAGGCGAAGTGAAGATGAAATTAAGATTGGCAAAGCGAGAATATGAGAGTAGAATGGCGGTTAACATAAAAGGGAACCCAAAAATCTTCTACCAGCATGTAAACAGTAAGTGGGTAGTAAGAGGTGGGGTGGGGCCTATTGGGGACAAAGGTGGTGATATATGCTTAGAGGCGCAGGGCAAGGTTAGAATACTCAATGAGTGCATTGTATCAGTGTTTACTAAGGAGGTGGATTCTGACAAAATATTGGTAGAAGTGGAAAAGGTAGAAGCAATAGAAGGGGTGAAAATTGATAGACAAGATGTACTAGAAAGGCTGGGCATGCTTAGAGTGGACAAGTCGCCTGGTCCAGATAGCTTGCATCCCAGGTTGCTAAGGGAATTGGGGGAGGAGATAGCAGAAGGGCTTGCCATAATTTTCCAATCTTCCCTAGATGAGGGGGAGGTGCCTGAGGATTGGAAAGTGGCAAATGTGACACCCTTGTTCAAGAAAGGGTGCAAGGACAATCCTAGTAACCAAAGGCTGGTCAGTTTAACATAAGTGGTGGGTAAAGTTTTAGAAATAATAATGAAGGAAAAAATTATCGGGCACTTGGAGAGGTTTAAGCTAATTAAGGAGAGCCAACATGGCAGATCGTGTTTGACTAATCTAATTTTTTGACGAAGTAACAGGGGGGATTGATGAAGGGAATGCAATGGATGTTGTCTACATGGATTTTAGGAAGGTGTTTGACAAAGTACCACATAGAAAGCTGGTTAACAAAATTGAGGCTCATGGAATAGGTGGGTCAGTGACAGCTTGGATAAGGAATTGGCTTAAGGATAGAAAACAGCGAGTTGTGGTAAATGGCTGTTTTTCAGACTGGAGGATGGTAGACAGTGGTGTTCCCCAAGGGTCAGTGCTGGAGTCACTGCTTTTTGTGATATATAAATGATCTGGATATTGGAATAGAGTAGAATTTCTAAATTTGCTGATGACACCAAACTTGGGGGTGTGGCAAACAGCGAGGATGATACCAATCGACTGCAGCAGGACATAGAAAGGCTAGCAGAATGGGCAGACAAGTGGCAGATGGAATTTAATAGAGAAGTGTGAGGTGATGCATTTTGGCAGAAGGAACAGGGAGAGGCAATATACACTTAATGGCACAGTTTTAAAGAGTGTGCAGGGACAGAGGGACCTGGGAGTTAATGTGCACTGGATGTGGCAGGACATATTGAGAGAGAGTGTGGTTAGCAAAGCATATGGGATCTTGGGCTTCATAAATAGAGGTATTGAGTACAAAAGTAGAGAAGTTATGCTGAACCTTTATAAAGCACTGGTTAGGCCACAACTGGAGTATTGCGTCCAGTTCTGGTCACCACACTTTAGCAAGGATATGAAAGCCTTGAGGGGGGTGCAGAGGAGATTTACCAGAATGGTTCCTGGGATGGGAGAATCTTAGCTAAAAGGACAGGTTGGAGAAGCTGGATTTGTTTTCATTAGAGCAAAGGAGGTTGAGGGGTGATTTGATAGAGGTGTACAAGATTATGACGGGTTTGGATAGGCTAGACGGGGAAAGGTTGTTCCCACTAGTTGATGGTACAAGGACTAGGGGACACAGATTTAAGGTTTTGGGCAAGAGATACAGGGGGGACGTGAGGAAAAGCTTTTTTACGCAGCGAGTGGCGAGGACCTGGAACTCGCTGCCGACGAAAGTGGTGGAAGCGGAGACACTCAATGTTTTCAAGGGGAGACTGGATAGGCACTTGAGGGAAATAAACTTGCAGGGCTACGGGGATAGAGCGGGGGAATGGGACTGACTGGATCGCTCCAGAGCGCCGGCACGGACTTGATGGGCCAAATGGCCTCCTTCTATGCCGTTATGACTCTATGACTAATGTGAGAAAGAAAAAGATGGACACATATATACAATTATTGAGTTCTGAAATAATGTAAAGAAATGGTTTTAGCACAAGAATATGTTAAACATTAGATTTAGGATATTCTCAGATTGTGAAAACCGCTCACAATCAGCAAGCTGTAGAAGATCTGGAGCGGTATGTTAGAATAAAGTCTCTCTCGCTCTCTAATTATCACCTACCTTTCAGTGTGACACGGTCTCTAGCTTGGACACCAATACAGTGTCTAATACCGTGTTGGAGATTTGAAAGTGCGCCACATGCCATGGCCCTCATTTCTTTCTTACGGGATTTTAAAGTATCCTGAGAGAACTGTACACAGCTGCCCGATGGGTGACTGCATAAAACTGGCAGCTTATACCCTCCGGCATCAGAATGTGGGACATGCCTCAAAGTGGGAATAACAACTGAACCGTTACCAAGCAGCACATCAGACTCCTGACTGCCTGTTCCACTCCTAGCTAGCTGAGGGAGGGTTTCTTATTGTTTTGCATCTGTGCTTAACGGACATCAACCTCAGCGCCACTGATGTAGCTGATCAAGACCCTGATTAAAGCAACTTAGATATGCAGAACCCAAGAATTTCCAGCTGGTTTCTTCGGTGCTTCATTTGTGTAGATGTGGGAAGTGAGATGTTTGAAAATTGTGCAAGATCCAAGAGAAGGTTGGGAATGATGGCTACTATTCTGTGATTTAAGCTCTTAGCTCTAAGAAACTCCAAGCAATTAAGGCAAATTCCTCTCGCAGTGTGCATCAGTACTTTTCCAATCTCATTTCATTTAGTATCATTTCCCACATTACAACAGTGACTACACTCCAAAAGTACTTAATTGGCTGTAAAGCGCTTTGAGACATCCGGTGGTCGTGAAAGGCGCTATATAAATGCAAGTCTTTCTTTTTTTATCGATACAGACTATGATTAAACGATGACCATGAAGAGGTGTGCCGCATATTTTTATCCAAAGAACAAACCACCAAGCAGCCTCCCGGCAGAACAAGTCTCCACGCACACGGGGCTGATGCTTCTAGTTCCTGATTAAATACTTACGCTCCGACAATGCTGACACTACCCTCTCGCTCAGGGTTTCCTAGACACTTGACCCGACCTGCACGCTCATAAAATGAGGCCAAACGGGCGCCCAGGTAAGCAGGATAACCACTGTCTAGAAAGACAGATAAAGTTAGTTTCAATCGTATTCCCAACAATGAGTCCCATTAAGCATTTGGATAATATCAGTCTGCTGAAAATACAGATCCAAGTCAAATTAGCTCCACAACACAAAAGCAAAATACTGCGGATGCTGGAAATCAAATAAAAACAGAAAATGCTGGAAATACTCAGGTCAGGCAGCATCTGTAGAAAGAGAAACTTTTTCCAGTTCCGACGAAGGGTCATCAACCTGAAACGTTAACTCTGTTTCTCTCTCTACAGATGCTGCCTGACCTGCTGAGTATTTCCAGCATTTTCTGTTTTTATTTCAAATTAGCTCCAACTGTTTTTTTGTGGAAAATGGAATATGCGAGCAACAAGTTTTGGATCTGCCTTAGATATCCTCTCGGCTAAGAGATGCCAGTCACTCCGGTAAGCAGTCCAAGTATCTTGCCTTCAGAAGTGAGCCCATACTGCTCAATATCTAATCGTAGGATAGCGTAACCCAGGGTGTAACAATTACAAAAGGTTATCATGTCTCACACAAGAGGTTCTCCAATCTTTATAATAGGCATCTTACGTACATCTTACTGTGGGAGTTAAGCATTAACGATTCAAAACCAAGCCTCGTCTCATCTCGGGTCAATGCAGTCTGCCTTTGGAGGGATTGGAGAGTTCCGGCCCAGATTGCAAGGGCGTTTCATTGTTACATACTCGGTACCCGCTAACACGCTGGTCGATATATAGTGCGAGTCAACCACCGTAAACAGAAGGCGTTTAGATCAGTTACAGGAGCGACTGATGGCAATGAACGCAAGAAGATAGGGCCTGAATTCGCCACGATCACTAACTCGTTTTTAAAATGCAGAATAATATTTTGACTTAATTTGGTAGCAATGCTGTGCACAGAAAACCTACCAGCGGGCATTTCTGCCAGACGTCCGGAGATTTCTCTCAAGGCCTCGGCCCATCGGGATGTGGAGTCTGCCATCATGCTGACGTGGTAACCCATATCCCGGAAGTACTCAGAAAGGGTGATGCCTTAAAAAAAGGTGTCAAACGGGAGGAAACAGTTAATGTTGTGCCATTTTCTGTTATAAACATTTCGAAGCCTGCATCGTTTCATTAAGTTATAATAGAGTGCACAATGAGCAGATCACCAGCTATGCACTTCTGCAGGGGTCAAGCGAGATGGTAGAAAGACACCAGCCCAAAGCTTTAGATGATGTCACCAAAGTGTAGTATGTGATTTAGGATATGGAGGGGGTCCAAGGATGGATCTTTGGGGTACTCCTGAGGTGACAGAGCAGGCATGGAAAGAGAAGCCTTTGGCTATGATTAGTGACCAAGAATGGAGCCAAGCAAAGACAGTCCCAAGAAGCTGGAGCAGGATATATTCTGGAGCACAGAGGTTGCAGGAGGATTCTGTGATGAACTGTCGGAGGCTGCAGAGAGGTCAAGGACGAGGAGGAGGGACAATGCACGACCGTCTCAGAAGAAGATGTTAGTTACTTTGGTTAGGGCCGTTTTGGTGATGCGAGAGGGGTGGAAACCTGATTGAAGGGATCCAAACATGGAGCAGAGAGAAATGGGCACGGATCTGGGAAGCAACAGTACACGAACAACATGGAAAAGGCAAGCGAGGTTGGAGATAGTACAGTACATAGCAACAAGAAAAGAGTCGAAGGTGAGTTTTTAAAGGAAGGGGTGATCACAGAGGTTTTGAAAGATAGGGAGAAGAGTGCCTAAGGAGTGGAAACCATTTAAAATAAAATGAGGGTCAGGAAGGGAAGTTTGGTGATCAGGAGTTTACTTTACAAGCATGTCTTTAAAAGCAACCAAGTTTAATCATTAAGTTCAATAGCAAAATACTGCAGATGCTGGAATCTGAAATAAAAACAAAAAATGCTGGATATATTCAGGTGGTCAGGCAGCATCCGTGGAGAGAGAGAAACAGAGTTAACATTTCAGGTCTGCGACCCTTCGTCAGAACTGGAAAAAGTTAGAGATGTAACAGATTTTAACCAGGTGCAGAGGCAGGGAAAGGTGGGGGGGGGGTGGGGGAGGAATGAACAAAAGGGACAGTCTGTGATAGGGTGGAATGCAGGAGTGATTAAATGCTGCAAATGGGTATGGCAAAATCATCAACAGCTGCCGTCTGGAAAAAAATAGGGGCAGAGGTTATGGTCTGAAATTGTTGAACTCGATGTTGAGTCCATAAGGCTGTAAAGTGCCTAATCGAAAGATGAGGTGCTGTTCCTCGAGCTTATGTTGGAACAGTGCAAGAGGCCGAGGACAGAGGTCAGAGTGGGATTAAGCAGTAAGTTATCCATCGGAGAGCTGGGGAGGTTTCTACCATCTGCTTGCCACCCCAGCAAGTGAGTGCAGTGTTATCTTTGGGCAAGAGCTACAACCCACCATGATATATATCCAATAATGCTCCTCTACCAGTAAAAGCCAACACAACCAATTCACAATTCTGTTCAGAGGTAAGCAAATTAAAATGTAAAAAATTAGATATTATACCAGTGTAGATGGAGGCTTCCCTGGCAGCGACAGGCATGTTGGAGGTATTAGCCACCAAAGATGTTCTCTTCATAATGCTTTCTACTTTCCCATCAACCTCCATCGTCAGCTACAAGGGGCAAGAGAAATAAGGCACATTAGCACCGGGATTGATCTAAACAATGAGTGTGGAGAGAGAAGAGGGATTCAGCCTGATCGTTCTGGATCTGCAGGCTTCAGGCAATGCCGATACGGAGCTGTAATACTGCTTTTTGGTTAAATAGCGAATCAGTAAAACCTGCACCCTGCTATCACTAATTCAGCTCCCGCCATCTTTGCCCAACAGGGAAGGGTGGAATAACGTGAGCTAAATGGAACACAGAATAGAGCAAAACTCAATAATTGCATGTCACAACTTTGACGGGAGATTACAAATGCTAAGAGACCAGACACAGGAGTCACTTCTTGTCACAGTAGGTGAAGGATTTAAAACAGACTCTCGTGTATCCCTTTTCACCTCTACGCTAGAGTCATTGGGAAAACGTGTTGGGGAGAGGCATTCCTGGGGGATTGGTCTGAGTGGACGAAAAGCTGCTTTCATCTAGTCTAACTTTTGCTGAACTTGCTGAGGAGTTTATAAAAAAGACTTGCATTTATATAGCACCTTTCACGACCACCAGACGTCCCAAAGCGCTTTACAGCCAATGAAGTACTTTTGAAGTGTAGTCATTGCTGTAATGTAGGAAACACGGCAGCCAATTTGCACACAGAAGGCTCCCACAAACAGCAATGTGATAATGACGAGATAATCCGTGTTAGCGATGTTGATTGAGGAATAAATATTGGCCAGGACACCGGGGATAACTCCCCTGCTCTTTTAAATAGTCATGATGTGGAGATGCCGGCGTTGGACTGGGGTGGACAAAAATGAGAAGTCGCACAACACCAGGTTATAGTCCAACAGATTTATTTAATTTTACAAGCTTTCGGAGCAGTTCGCTCCTTCGTCAGGTAAGTTTAGCTTACTTTTAAATAGTGCCATGGGATCTTTTACGTCTACCTGAAAGGGCAGACGGGGCCTCGTTTAACGTCTCATCCAAAAGACGGCACCTCCGACAGTGCAGCAGCACTGCACTGGAGTGTCAGCCTAGATTTATGTGCTCAAGTCTTTGGAGTGGTTATGCTGAATTCTCACAATATTGTAGCATTTTCTTAAAAGTATTTACAAACGTAGCTTCCAATCCTTTGCTACCAATTTTGGAGTGTTTTTTTTGAAGACATAGAAAAAAAAATAGGAGCAAGAGTAGGCCATTCGGCCCTTCGAGCCTGCTCCACAACTTTAAACTAACCTCTGGGAAATCTCTCAGTACTTCAGACATCTCATTGCCACGTTCCCCACATCCAACGTAGATGATCACATCACTGTTGGAGTACTTTGAGAGCGACTGTGAAATCACGGTCTTTCCACAACCAAAGGCACCTGGGATGGCCGTGGTTCCACCTTGCACGCACCTTAAACACAAGAAAAGGACAAAGAAAAACAAGTGAATCCACTATTAACTGACTCTTCAGTCAATGTAGGCAGAAATGTGAAAGCATTCCTTCCCACAAAATACATATTTGGCCTGCAGGTCAAGTACAGGCATTCAGGACTTCTAGACGTCAGTATATAAAAGTTGGTGGGACAGTGTAACGTGTTGTTTAGGGTCCATTAGCTCTTCCAAGAGACTCTCTCCACACACTGCTGCACTAGACCACCACCAGGCTATAATGCAGAGGATTGGGGGGGGGGGGGGGGGGGGGGAGAAGCCTTAAAAACAAAAAGAGATTACACCTTAAAATGGCTTGAATTACCATGCATGTCTCCCATGTAACCAGCACTATTCCCATAATATGGGGTCCTCATTTTAACTCCCTGAAAGGCCCGATGGGACTGTGCTCCTCACAAGTGACGGTCATTCTACAAGAGAAGAAAGTTGCTGAGGGGGCGGGGAGGAGAGAGAGAGAGAAAAGAACAAAAAAAGTGTGGGGAAGTGGGCAGCCTAATTGCAAACATCAGTTGAATGGTTATTCTACACCAGTCATCGCCTGCACCGATTCCTTATATCAGGACGCACAGCATTTGCTACGAGTGTTACAATCCATCTGGCACTGCGCCAGACAATCAGGAAATTTCATAGACTTCAAGACCTGACCTTCGGTGTCCAGTACAAAAAACAGAGTTTGCCTCTCTCTCTCGTGGAATTGCAGCCTCTGTGGCCCAGAAGCTAACTTGGCATCAGTCATATAAGAGACAAACTGGCTCCTGATCTCAGCATCATGTGGCAGCAACTTAAGGGATCACTGCATTTTATACCATCTGTCTGATGCACGGCATGAAAAGAGGCTGCAGCTGAGGATTCTGACAAAGTCCGGGGTTGGACTTTCCAACATTTCAAACCAAAGTGCCATTGATTGAAGGTAAACTCACGGGAAGAGTGCGTCCAGCACACGCTGTCCCGTCAGCAGAGGGTGATTGGCCGGGAGCTTCTCGGTGACTGGCCTCACCTGACGAACAGGCCAAACCTGAACCATGGTGAACTTCTCCTTGATACCTTCAAATTCAAGCTCCAGAACCACATCCTTTAAGGGGAAGAGGAGAAAAAATATTAATTGAGTGTCACAATCGATCACTGCCACTTCCAAAAAAGGCTGTTGTTTGAACAGCTTTGTTGCCATGTAGCCCCGGAACTTACGATCGGTCAAGAATCTTCTTGATAGATCCAACGCATCCCCGTGAAAAGGGCATCTGCGGACGGAGAGTTGGGCTATTTGCCCAACTTCTGCTCAGCGAATGCCTGTGAAATTCTTATGCCTGGTAAAAGCAGGCGCAAAGCCTGCTTTTACCAGCGTAAGAGTTTAAATGAACATAAAAATAAGTTTTTTCAATAATTTATACATTAAAAAAGTGTGAAATAAGGTAAGTTTATTTTTAGCCCCTTTAAACCAATTAAATTTATTTTTCAAAAAATTAAATTTGTTTTAAATATTTAATTAAATGGCATTAATTAATTTTAAATATGCAATTTTATAAAATGTATTTGATGTGTACATGTATTTTTTTGGGTATTCCCATTCATGCTTATGGGGTTTCTGTACGTGCGGAATCCCCATAATTATGAATAGGGATTCCCTTCTTTCATTCGTTGGGCCGGCCTGCCTGCGCCCCTGGGCCTCTACCCGCAGGCGGCCCAGGACCGCGAGTCTCCGTACCTTCGGACCACCAGGTACGCAGGCATTTTATTTGCGGATCGGAGGCATTTCCCTGCGTGAAGCCGCCAACCGCAAATTCAGGCCATGGAGTTTAAGTCACTTCTTGGCCTGACCCCTACCCGTCTCTAACCTCCTCCAGCCTTACATTCCCCCCACCCCGAACTCTCCATTCCTCGGACTCCAGCCTCTTGCGCATCTCTTTTCCCCCCACCCCCAACCCCTTTGCCCCACCATTGGAGGCTGTGCCTTCAGTCACCTAGGCCCATGCTCTGGAATTTCCTGCCTAAGTTTCTCTGCCTCTTCAGCTCTCTTCCTCCTTTAAGACTCTCCTTAGAACCCACTTTTGGTCACCATTCCTAAAATTTCTTATTTTTGCTTTCACCTTTGCGAAGTACCTTGGGATTTTTTTGTATGTTAAATACAAGTAGTTGTTGTACCAAAGTATAAGTGAGATGTATACATCATCCAGTTTTGTGAAACATATTTGTAACTGATAAATCCAGAACACATTTGATTCAGATTTATGGAATAAATGTAATCTTCAAATACTTACAGAGACATCATAGTGCCCTGGTGGGGCGACATACGTGACAGTTCCTCTGTTTTTTGGAGGAAGCATGATCTTGTGCTTAATAAGAGAATTCTCAAACACGAAGCCGTATATATCTCCACCAGTGATGTGACTACCAACCTGAAAATAAAGAACACAAGTTACAGCTCAAAGCATAACTAAGAAAACTATTTTTGGAACTCTTCAACCTATAAATCCCAGTCTCCATTACTTAAGACGTTCACTAAATGTCACAAATGCAAGTTCTTGTTATCGTCCAGCTGGGTGGGACTGCACTCGTCTGGCTCCATTCTTATCTATCTAATCATAGCCAGAGAATCACCTGCAATGGCTTCTCTTCCCGCTCCCGCATCGTTACCTCTGGTGTCCCCCAAGGATCGATCCTTGGCCCCTCCTATTTCTCATCTATGTGCTGCCCCTCGGCGACATCATCTGAAAACACAGCGCCGGTTTCCACATGTACGATGACGACACCCACCACCACCTCTCTTGCCCCCCTCCACTGTCTCTAAATTGTCAGACTGCTTGTCCAACATCCAGCACTAGATGGGCAGAAATTTCCTCCAACTAAATATTGGGAAGACCGAAGCCATTGTCTTCGGCCCCCGCCACAAACTCCGTTCCCTAGCCACCGACTCCATCCTTCTCCCTAGCATCTGTCTGAGGCTGAACCAGACTGTTCGCAACCTTGGTGTCATATTTGACCCTGAAATGAGCTTCCGACCACATATGCCTGCTATAACTAAGACCGCCTATTTCCACCTCTGTAACATCGCCCATCTCCGCTATTGCCTCAGCTCATCTGCTGCTGAAACCCTCATCCATGCCTTTGTTATCTCTAGACTTGACTATTCCAACACACTCCTGGCTGGCCTCCCACATTCTACCCTACGTAAACTTGAGGTCATCCAAAACTCGGCTGCCCGTGTCCTAACTCGCACCAAGTCCCGTTCACCCATCACCCCTGTGCTTGCTGACCTATATTGACTCCCGGTTAAGCAACACCTTGATTTAAAAATTCTCATCCTTGTTTTCAAATCCCTCCAAGGCCTCGCCCCTCCTGATCTCTAAACTCCTCCAGCCCCACAACCCCCACAGATTCTCTTAGTCACACCTGGCTCTGGCAATGGCTACAAAATTTAGATTGGCAACACTGAAAATGGGCAGACCGTGTACACATGCTGCTAATGATGAATCACCTTCATTGCATTTCTAACACTAGTTTTTAATCTGCCATTTGCAAATTATTTGGGAACAGAACTAGCTGTACATTAGGTTTATTCAAATTACTACCAGATCTCCCATAGTGTCACACACCATTTAGAGACCACGCTTTATATGTAACACGCAATCTGTTATGTACTCGCAGCTCTCCCTTAGCATTGTGCACTGAGCGAGAAGTTACCCTATTTTAGAACAATAGGGTGCTTATGCCAAATAGGGACATCAGTGCCACTGATTTACAGTTATTGAATGAGAAATTCTCAATTGAATGTGGAATGGGACCTGGGGTTTGGTTCACTGGTGTCGGTCGGCAGTGACCGGGGGAAGGGCACCGAGAGCTGGCAGTATTGGCCTGCTCCGCCCCGCCCCGGCTCCCCGCCCCGCCGGCTCCCCACTCCGCCCCGCCCCGGCTCCCTAGCAGCACCTCCCCGGCTCCCCGCTCCACCTCGCCAGCAGCACTGGCCTGCACCTCCCGCTGCAGACATTAAATTTGCAGTTTTGATATTGGTTCCTGGATGTGTGGCTCTGGTTCCTGGCTCAGTGTCTGTCTCTGTGCGTCTAAAAGTAATTAGAATTACATTTTCTAACCATCAACAGAATACCAGTGTTAACTAGTGGCTATTTACTTTGAAAACAGTTTAAATTTTTACCTGAAAACAACTTCTAAAATTCTTCCTCTAGCTTTTCTTCAAACAAATAGGTTTTGTTAAAGACAGAGTGAAACAGTTTATCATTTGGCTTAAATGCTACCGAGGTATGTGGGGAAATTGTATACACAGCACATACTCAGACTGCGGGAACTGCCTTCAGCTGACAGTCACTGCTCTGGGCAAAAGAAAAATCATATCCAAACCCAGGTTTCTGGGACAGGCTGAGACCTTTACACAAAACGGAGGTATAACAAGACACAAAGCAGTTGATGAATGTAATCATGTTATTGTAAAGCACTGGAGATTGCCAGTCCCTGTGAAACTTGCCTCAAAATCAATCACTGCCTTCAAGGAGGAGGAAAAAAGTTGGAACAAGACAAATCACTGGAGAGATTATTCAATATTGTCTTGTATTACAACATTGAGTTTGTTTGGCTCAATGTGTCAGCTTGGCAGTAGGGGGCACTCTCCACTGAATTAGAAGCAGGCGGGTTCAAGTACCACGCCAGGATTTGAGAACATAATCTAGGCTGACACTTCAGTGCAGTACTGAGGAAGCACTGCACTGTCAAATACAACTTATTTCGTACAAGATGTTAAATTGATGCCCTGTCTGCCTGCTCAGGTAGGAGTAAAAGATCCCATGGCGCTACTGAAAGAAGAGCAGGGAGTTCTCCTGGTATCCTGGCTAACAATACCTCCCTCAATCACCACCACCAAAAACAGATGAATTGCTCATTCATCTGCTGTTGCTGGGACCTGGCTGAGTTCAATTGGCTCCCTCAACAGTGACTGGTGGATGAAGGAACAGGGGACGAAGGGATATGGAACATGGTGGGTAAATGTGACTAGGACGATTTGCTTGAGCGGAGAGTAAATGCTGACATGGACTGGTTGGGCCAAGTGGCCTATTTCTGTCTTGTAACTTCCATGTATTTCACGTCAAAAAAGTAATCCATTGGCTGCCACATACTTTGGAACATCTAGAGGCACGAGATAAATGCAAGTTATTTCTTTCTTAGCTACCGAGGAAGATATTAAATCATAACATTGCAGCAGAATAATGCATGGATTAGAATTCTGTTACTGTATCACAATGCATGTAACAATTAAATTGGATGTTTAATAAGAGGCGGCCTGTCTGAAAGAATTGATTGAGTTAAATCTTACTTGCTGAAAGCTCTTACCCGCATATTCTTGGAAGGAGTAAATTCCCACTTCAAGTTTCTACTCAGAGCATTCACATTGACACCACGGGGGATGTAAATACTCTGCGTCAGATCATTGATGTCCTTTAGAGGTCGCTGGATCCCGTCAAAGATGGCTCCCATGATGCCGGGCCCCAACTCCACAGAAAGGGGTTTCCCTGTACGAAGCACAGGATCTCCAACAGATACACCAGCTATTGGGTGGGAGCTCAGGAAAATACTGCTTCAAATATTCCTGAGAAAAAGATTAAGCGTAATCAAGTTTCAGGAACGGCACTGTGTGCCTGCAGCCCACCCTCGCTCATTGTTTAAGCTCACGCACAAAAAGAAACTACTTGAAAAAGTTACTGAAGGGCAACTGTTGCCCATGGAATAATTTCACAGAATAGGTGGCGGCCTTCGGTCGTAGGGTATTTTTTTCCCCTTGTCACCTGGTTTTTCTCTATTTTTCTGCCTCTCCCAGGAGATGAAATGGCTGTTTGGGGGGGGGGGGGGGGGGGGGGAAGGGGGGGAAGGAAAGAGAGAGAGAGAGAGAGATGAGTGTGTGTCCGGTCATGGTGCTCCAGCCATGAGTGTGGGGCAGGCTTGATGGACTAGCTGGTCTTTTCCTGCCAGTCAGTTTCATATGTTCAGAAGGACAGGGAGGAGAGGGGATAAAGAGATCAAAAAAACTTCATTTAAATGCTTCTAAAAAGAAACTATTCCTTGCCCAAGGCAAATGTGATTCTTAATGGTGTATAACGTTACAGTATTCTGGGGAGTTACAGGAAAAACATGCAGATCCTTTCCTCAGGCAATAAGTCGGGTTGCGTTTGAGATGAAGTACGTAGTCTGTAGAGGAACAGTCTTGAACCCCCCCCCATTTGGCCTTTTCTCATCACACGCTTGTTTATCTGTTCGTCGCTGGACCATCCTCTCCTTCAATCACATCATGTGCTGCAAGATTCATTTTATCTAGTCAGCCGCCTTCCAAGGGCCACTGGGAATGGGCAATAATGCAGCTTTTTCCAACGTCGCCCCCATCCCAAAAATATAGTTCTACCGAGCATCTCACTCAGGTTTATACGGCTAACCAATAAGGAAAGGATACAGGTTTCTTCATAGACTTGGATTGTAGCCATATCTCCCTCCAAGCGGATAATCTCACCAACCAGCTCAGAGTGACCTACACGAACTAGCTCATACATTGCTGCTCCAGCCATATTGGAGGCGGTGACAACTGGAAAACACATGGAAGAGAGAAACAACAAACGAGTAAATTCATCGTCAGAAGCACGGGAATTTTAACAGAACTTTCCATTTAAATCTAAATAGTCAAGGTTTCCAAATGGCAGTTCACTGCAGATAGGGAACAGAATCATTTAGTCATATTTACAATTGATTTGCAAAGTTTTAAAAGAAACACTTTTTTTCTCCCAAGAAATGGAAATGGATTACAAAAACCCAGGAGCAGATCCTCGCCCTTGAAATAAGAGGGAGGTGAGGAATCTGATGAATATAGAGGCATTGTAGTACGATACTTCTTGGTCAAACCCTGTATGTTAAAAAGACTTGCATTTCTACAGCGCCTTTCACGACCACCGGACGTCTTAAAGCACTTTACAGCAAATGAAGTACTTTTGAAGTGGAGTCACTGTTGTAATGTAGGAAACGCGGCAGCCACTTTGCGCACAGCAAGCTCCCACAAACAGCAATGATAACAATCAGATAATCTGTTTTAGTGATGTTGGTTGAGGGATAAATATTGGCCAGGTCACCGGGGATAACTCCCCTGCTCTTCTTCGAAATAGTGCCATGGGAACTTTTACATCCACCTGAGAGAGCAGATGGGGCCTAGTTTTAACATCTCATCTGAAAGACGGCACCTCCAACAGTGCAGCACTCCCTCAGCACTGCACTGGAGTGTCAGCCTAGATTTTTGTGCTCAAGTCCCTGGAGTGGGATTCGAACCCACAACCTTCTGACTCAGAGGCGAGAGTGCTACCCACTTTTATTGGGGGGGGGGGGGGAGACTTGTATTCACTGAGCCACCCCAAAAATTGTATTATTTCCAGGCAGCAGCGGAATTCACCAGGACAACTGAAGACCTTTAGCAGACACAAAGGAGAGTGTATTTTACACACCAACGCGGTTGTTTAGCAAGCCGCGAATGAATGAATTGCTCACCGGGGCCAGAGACACCATGAACATATCCAACCATAGTCTCGCGGTCCTCATCCTCTATCTTGGGAAGTTTGCTGAAATCCATCTTGATCAATCTGAAACGATTTCATAGTAGACAGTATATAAGTAAATAAACTGGAGATAACTGAAAGCCTTGTAAATTACAGGCTCAAAACTAAGTTTTAAAAAAAAAAAACTGTACATTTCTTTTCAAACTAGTTAGCTTTAAAATATGTATTGTGTACTGATACACTGTTACAAGCAATGTTGGTTGTGCAGGTCCAGTGTAGGGTGGCTGGATCATGTAATCACTAAACAGAAAAATAATGAAATCTCAGGATATAATCAAAGTTACAAAACAAAAGTAAATTTTGCAGTCACCGCACACTTGGCTGACACACTGGACAGTTAAGCGTACTTTTCTCTGGGCTTACTGCGGTACAAATGGATCAGATCACAATTGATTGAAGTGATGTGGACATTCTCAACAAACTGTACGTTTATTCATAAATAAAATTCCAGCTTCACCTACAATGCCCTCTAGTGTACAGCTCCTCTTCTGCAGGTTCAGAAGCATCCTCATTTGCAGAGCCAAAAAGTGACTAAAATTCTGCTTTTATTGCACAAGATTCTGGGATTACCACAGGTTGCCAGGTCATAAGTCGAACTCCGACATTATGTATCCAACAATGCTGACAGCTTTTAAATCAAAGTTAAGAGATAGCTTCTAGTTGGTTACAACATAGTTCTTCTGCAAGCCAAGCCTCAATTCACACAGGCTAACGGGGTTAACTGGTTTCTCGGTTGTTCAGGCAATCTTGGTTTAATTCCCAGTAGCAGTGAAATACTTACTCCCCAATCCAAAGAGAGACACTAAATTGACAATGAAGCCAGGAAGATGGCTAGTGTAGCAGAAGAAAATTTCAAACTCTTGCATTTTGAAGGCTAGGATCAAGGCGCTTGTCAAGCAGGGTACATCAAGCTGCTTTATCCCGCGGCCAAATGTAATATTTCCAGGTTTGCTGACGACACGAAACTAGGTGGGATTGAGTGTTATGAGGAGGATGCAAAGAGGCTTCAAGGCGATTTAGACAAGTTGAGTGAGTGGGCAAATACATGGCAGATGCAGTATAACGTGGATAAATGTGAAGTTATCCACTTCGGTAGGAAAAACAGAAAGGTAGAGTATTATTTAAATGGTGATAGATTGGGAAATGTTGATGTACAAAGGGACCTGGATGTCCTTGTACACCAGTCACTGAAAGCAAACATGCACGTGCAGCAAGCAGTTAGGAAGGCAAATGGTATGTTGGCCTTCATTGCAAGAGGATTGGAGTACAGGAGCAAGAATGTCTTACTAGTTATACAGGGCCTTGGTGAGACCACACCTGGAGTAGTGTGTGCAGTTTTGGTCTCCTTACCTAAGAAAGGATATACTTGCCATAGAGGGAGTGGAGCGAAGGTTCACCAGACTGATTCCTGGGATGGCAGGACTGACGTATGAGGAGAGATTGGATCAACTAGGCCTGTATTCACTAGAGCTTAGAAGAATGAGAAGGGATCTCACTGAAACGTATAAAATTCTGAAAGGGCTAGACAGACTGGATGCAGGGAGGATGTTTCCCCTGGCTGGGGTCACAGTCTCAAGATACGGGGTAGGACATTTAGGACTGAGATGAGGAGAGGGCGGTGAACCTGTGGAATTCTCTACCACAGAAGGCTGTGGAGGCCAAGTCACTGAATATATTTAAGAAGGAGAAAGATAGCTTTCTAGACACAAAAGGCATCAAGGGGTATGGGGAGAGAGCGGGAATATGGTATTGAGATAGAAGATCAGCCATGATCATACTGAATGGCAGAGCAGGCTCGAAGGGCCGAATGGCCTACTCCTGGTCCTATGTTTCTATGTCCAGTTTAAGTGGCCTGATCTTGGGAATGTCTTGACTTCCACAAGGTGAGTAATGGTCCATTTGCTGGCACTGATGTCACCTTGATTGGAACTAAGTTCATGCATGACGGCTATTTTTCCAAGAGCACTCACTGGAGGGGTTAATACTCCAGAGATGCTTTGAAAAAAAACAGGAAAGCTAAACTTTCACCATCTGCAAAATACAGAGAGGAGGAAACCTAAGGAAAAGATTACACAGCACCCTAAAATAAAATACAATGTAATGAAACAGAAATGTTATAATTACTACAGTATTAGATATAAAACACGACAGCACTAGAGAGAAAGCGGAATACAATTTCTACATAATCATGAAAACTTCAGGATTACCTCCTCAGACTTTACACATCCCAACAACATTCTATCTGGATTGACAATTTACCACCATAGAACGCAACGCTGCTGACAGTTTGTAAATCATCACCTCCAAGTTCTCCCTGATCCATCTTGTTGGTATATTTAGCACCAGGTACGTTCGTATACACCTGTCTGCACCAACAGAGGCTCTTGTAAATGTAGCAATCCCATGAAGATACTGGCCCTGAAACTCCTGGGCAGTGGGGCAAAATTTCCAGATGTGTCCCTGGCCCCATCCCAAATCCAAGGATGAAAGTCATTTTCATAAGGCTTGGAAGAGGAGGTGCCATGTCATTTATAGTGTTACTGGGGCTGCGGTCTCAGACCTGGGGAGGGAAAGATGGTGGGAGGTGGACAGGAATTTCACTGCAGCATCTTGCAGGATCGGCCTGGTCAGCTTCAGACGGCCAGAAACTTCTCAATTTTAAAACTTTAAAGCTGCCGCTTTCCCCAATGGCAAATCGATCGCATTTGAACTGGAGAAACCAGCTGTGGGCCCCACTTCCACCAGGCTGTGGTCCTGGCACACTAGGAATTTCAGGCCCACTTTATGTTTTAAACATCCAATTATCCCCCTCGCCCACTACTCCTGAAGTCCTTGCTGGAATATCTCCCACGGCTGCTGGCTGTCCTCCAGTACCTCAAAATGGCCAACATTCAAGTGCAAGACTGACATCTGCAAGTCAACAGTGGGGAATATCTTGGTGAACTCAATCCTGTCCTGGTCCGATGTGTACACATGCACACTTCCCACACAGTGATCAGGACCAGGAATCCTGGCCAATTTCACCCTCCCTAACCAATGGTGCGGACACCAATTAAAGCAGTCCAACAGCTGTCCAGGATAAGATCAGCCAACTCAACACAGAGCTCAGGAATTGAACCTGGGACCTCTGGTCTGCAGGGATCAGATCAGCTACTCACAATCTTCATCAGCTAGGCCATCAGTGCAGCTTGGAAAATCAAACTTAAAGGGAATTGATTCCTTACTACATTTAGTTCTTTGGCCAGCTACAGTGATGAACCGATTTGTACAAAACACTACTGAGAAAACAGGATACGATTGCAGGTAGACAGGAACCCAGCTCCAGCAGGTACAGCTTACTGATGCACATAAATTTCGCCTCGATGGGCCAATAGGAGCTCCAGCCCCTTTTCACAGGGTAGATACTACTTACGATTTCACCAATACGAAATTAAGACAGTTGTTAAGTTTCCGCAAGTCCGAACTATAACAGAGAATGCCAGCTTTCACAGAGCGGTCGGTGTATCAGCTGCAAGTGTAGAATGCTCTACTGTCCAACACCTCCATTAAGGTTTCCAACAGCAGAGACTCCATCTCTTGGGAATTCTGCTAGTTTCAGTTTCCAAATTATAAATGTCATCAATTTGAACTACCTCAGTTTCCTATTAGCCAGCCAATTCATTGTTAAGTTTACAACATCCTCCTTTATCCTATGAGCGTTTACTTGAGACTCAAAGGACGGGACCCTGTGACTATTCTAATACTTTCTGGAGAAATGAAAAAAAAATACAATCCCCTTTCACCTCGCACACCAATTTTGTTGACATGCCAAATTTATTGGTTTAAACGAAAGACAGTGCGTGTTCACTCTGGTTAGATTCTCTGATATTTCCTCCATTGTGCTAAAAATTAAAAAGGCAAAAAATACACCGAATCAGGAACACCCCAGTGTTAACCAAAATCCAAGCGAACTGAAGTTTATTTCCTGCAAAGGGTTATTAGAATATGGAATACATTACTACAAGTGGCTAATTCAATCGCAATGTTTAAGAGGGAGTTAAAACACTTGAAGAGTATTAGAGTGTATGGAGAAGAACAAGCCAACGCGACTGTACAGTAGATAGCTCCAGTGTGACATAGTCACAGTGGCCTCCTGCTGTGCTTACTTTTCAATGATTAATTGGTTAACACTCTCGGACACAGCAAATCTCAATGACCCCTCCCCCAGCCGCTCCCCCCACTTGTCCAGGATATTACTAACCCAACAATTTGAGTGAAATATTCCATATAGCATGAGTTTTATGCATGACTATAATGTACTTCTAAGTAACACCATAACACAACATTTAAATTATGCATTTGCATCACTACCACAAAATCTGTACGACCAGACACCAACCACCCCACGCACAGATCCACCAATGTACACCATGGTTGCGGATCACAAAGTCCTTTACATCAAAGGAGCTTTATATCAAAAAGCACAGACATTTTGTAAAATCTACCGTCCACATTGTTAACAAACTAGTTGTCTGGTGAGTGGAAATTTTCTAAATTTAGTTAAAATAGTGAAATACTAATCCTGAGGTCACAAATCCATGCAGCATTTAAGAACAGTATCTAACGTGCCCAATATAAAAACCGAGTCCGATAGAAAGTCCGTTCCCAAGTTGACCGAGTTACTTAATAACCATGTTGGTTAGGATCTTGGTGCTGAATATTTATAGAAGTTTACTGAAAATCCAAGATTTGTTTGAATATTAGAGGGCTTATAATACTTTTACAGGTACATTAATTAATTAAATGCAGACAATTTCAAGTATGTTGGTTTTTGGAAATAAGCCAGCATAAGAGGAAGACTAATAGTTTGATAAAAATCTTGAAAGTACTTAACTTTGAGGTGACCCGTTACATGCTCGCAGACAGAACCGTGGCAAGTCTCTTGCGCAGGTCAATGATGCCGTTAATTGGAAATGCTTTCACTGTGGCCTGTGTAATATTAGCAACATTTTGCAGAGCAAAAATCTTATTCAAGGAGATTTATTTGCAACACCAAAAATTGCCAGCTTTGAACCTTCATTCTACTGAACAATAAGACATTTAACAGCACTATAGCAGAAGAACAAAAGCCATTTATACAGCCCCCCCCCCCCCCCGACATAGAACGGCTAAGGATTTAACAAGGGAGAGAGATCAGGACACCAAACAGATAGAGAAGAATTAAGGGGGAGTGAACTGATCACACTGCTGAACACTTAATATGATGCGTTTTAAGAAAGGAATAGACATAGCATGGTGATTAGGTTTGTAATTAGACAGAATGCTAGCGTGTAGGGAGACAGTGCCTGAAAGATGGCAGAGTGAGGGATAAGCTGCAAACCAGGGTCTGAGGAACAGAAGGTGCTTTCTAAACATGCAGCACGGTCTAGACATATGGCTGGAAAGGACCGCACAGGTAGTGATGAGACTGCAGACATGTTTGAAAATAAGGGCAAGGGCTCTGTAGTCGATATGCTGATTTGCACATTAAACTTTCAAGTACCACTTATTTGCAAGCGTTCTTTTCATGGTGATTACAGTTGCTTAGACTGGATAAATTGGTAACACTTTAAAATTGATTTCACTATTAGCCAGGAGGTTCTGCTTTCTACTATCTATGAAAATAACGGAGGTGTTTTAAACTCAACATCTTAATAAATGAATGCTTCAATAATGGCATCCGCTTGCCAAGTGGCTAGTTTTGCTTAGAACACAATTACTCCTCAGTATTTTAATACAGATTTTGCATTTCTCCCCTCAGGACAGTGGGTGGCTCATGTCTACCAAGATTCACAAATTCAGTCAAACTAATCGAAGATGGTCCTTTACCTCATCCTTCGCTGGAGATTAAACTACATGCAATATAAACAAGTCACATCAAAATTGACCCCCATTTTTTGTTTGCCCTGTATAAATAATTTATTGAATGTAGAATTTTGAGCAGACCAAAACCATCGAGGGTTACAGCACAAGAGGTCATTTGGTCAACTGTGCTGGCCTTTTGCTCGAGCAGCCAAAAGTAATCCCACTGCCCTGCTCTCTTCCCCATAACCCTGTATCTCTTCCTCTGCTTTGAATGTTTATCCAAATGTTCCCATAAAATATGCAATGATCTCTGCCCCAACTCGTTCTTGTGGCAAAACATTCCATGCTCCAACCCTCTGTTTAAAAATAGATTCTCCTAACCTTGCTCCTCATTTTAAATTAATGAGCCCTCATGACTGACCTCCCAACCAGAGAAAATAGTCTTTCCCTATTCACTATCAAAATCTTTCCTAGTTTTAAAATCTCCTATTTTCTGCTCCAGTAGAAATTGTCCTAATAGGACCAGAGGTACAGGCCTAGGCCATTCAGTCCCTCGAGCCTGTTCAGCCATTCAATGAGATCATTGCTGATCTGTAACCTAACTCCATGTACCCACCTTGGCTCCATATCCCTTAATATCTTGGCTAGCAAAAATCTATCAATCTCAGATTTAAAATTATTAACTGAGCTAGCTTCTACTGCTTTTTGTGGGAGAGAGTCCCACACTTCTACCACCCTTTGCGTGCAGAAGGGTTTTCTAACTTCTCTCCTGAATGGCCTGGCTCTGATTTTAAGGTTATGTCCCCTTGTCCTAGACTCCCCTGCCACCGGATAAAAGTTTCTCTCTATCTACCCTATCAATTCCTTTCAAAATCCTAAAAACCTCAATCAAATCACCCCTTAACTTTCTATATTCCAGGGAATACAAGCCTAAGTTTATGTATCTCCTCAAATGGAGCTTCCCTTCCCCAGAATCACCCTGGTGGATCTAAGCTATATGCGCTGTATGGCTTTAATGCCCTTTCAATAATGGGGTGCCCAAAACTATACAAAGTACCCCAACTTTGACCTAACAAATGTATCATTACTTCTTTACCTTTTTTCTTAACACCTCTATTTATAAAGCCCAAAATACTGTTGGCCAGGACCAGAACACATTTTGGTGGTATCATTATCTTTTCCTGTCCCTAAAATTTTCTACCTTTTTTAAAAAATCCCAAAGCAAACTGTGAATACATCAAAAATATTTATATAGCAGCTACAAGTAGAGTTAGTTTAAAATTGGAATTGTAAATAGGAACGTGTACTATGTTAGAAAGAGACTAGCTTTTTCTAAATGACAGTAACATTCTAAGGGGAGGTTGAAAATCGAGAAAACTTGCCTATTAACAGGCGCCACCTCACCGAAGGCCATCTCCCATTAACAGGAGGACAAAAATCAAACTTTGGTCGCTGAAATTTCAAAACAGAAGCACTGCAAAGAGTGTAAGGAAAGGGTTAATTAGACAGTCCTGAAGTCTGCTAAAGTTATACTATTGACTTCTCTTTATATTGTACTAATAGTAACCTTTAGTCGTTGCCTGTTAAGCAGGAAGTTTAAGTCAATTTAAAGTACCACTGGACCAGTGAGCCTGGGCTGACCGTAAAGCAATGGTCAGTTTGGTCACTTCAGTAAACCGAATGAAAGAGACATGCCACTGCATCCTGCAGAGAACTTTAATCAGTTGATAGTGTGCAGGAAAAGCAGTTATGTTTGCAAAGGAACACACCTGGGTTGACTGGTATGAAATCATTCTGAATCAAAGACAGACTTGTAATTAAAACTTTCACTTGGTAGAATAGCAATTATATATAACGAGAGTGAAACTATCAAGAAGATAACAAACTAGAGCCATCCTTTGTTTCTTAACCTGTCCCATTACCATCTCCTTTTGCCTTGAATATCTCTTAACCTCTCCTGCCTTCCAGCCTATCACAGACCTTCCCTTTTGTTCTTTCATCTCCTCCCCCCTTTCCCAGCCCCTACACTTGCTTAAAAATCTGTTCCATTTCCTGCTTTTTTCCAGTTCTGACGAAAGGTCATCGACCTGAAACGTTAACTCTGTTTCTCTCTTCACAGATGCTGCCTGACCTGCTGAGTATCTCCAGCATTTTCTGTTTTTATAACAAACTAGGAGTTGTACCAGTCTACGGAAAAACTCATTAAAACTAAAGTTATTGATAAGGGATAAGTCAACTAAATTCTCCTTATTATGGAAAAGCAGTTCTGACAAAAGGTCATCGACCTGAAATGTTAACTCTGTTTCTCTCTCCAGATGCTGCCTGACCTGCTGAGTATTCCCAGCATTTTCTGTTTTTACTCTATTATGGAGTTGTATTTTAACTTTTATACAGTGATGTAATGCAGAATTGTGTGGATTGTCACGCGGAGGGAGTAAGAGAAATGTATAAAAACTGGCCGTTTGTAATGAGTATTTAGATTCATAAAGGCCCAAGATACTCAGCTCAGAACTGTAACACTTTTGAATCCTCAACTAATTATTATTAGGTCTGGTTGCAAATATTACCTTAAGTACTGTTACATGTACTGTATGCTTAGTAAATCTGTAATACCCGATATTCAGTGTACAAGAACCTTATTGATTTGAGGGGTAATATATAACTAAAAGCACCTATTCTCCCACAAGAAACCAACTAAATGTACTGATAGACCAGTTATACTATACGACTGGTATTGATGCAGAGCTGTTTCACGGAAACAAAGGCCTAGGATTCCTGCCACCACAATTCCTTCCCCTCTCCCCTCTGACCCCAGCCACATTTGCAGCCTTAGGGTCTTTGGGAAGCGAGCTCAGAGGCCTCTGCGGAAACTTGCTGAGGCAGGGCTTTGGTGCCGTCGCAGTGGGAGAATGAGATGGCCAGCGAGCTGCTTGATCAAAAACATTTTTAAATTTTCAAATTTTATTAAGGCTGCAAATAGTGACACCACAAGTCCCGGGCAGAATGGAGATGATTGGGTAATTCCCCAGTCAAACACACCTGCTGTAATTGACGGATTGATTTTACACACAGAATTTGTATTGTGTAACTACCCTCTACTCACTGCATTTTGCTGGAGAAATAATCCTACTTTTATCGGGAGAAGTTGCTGTAGTTTCGGTCACGAATTCAGCTTATGTAGTTCGTAGAGTCTGTGTTTAAATAGACTTTTTGCTGTAAATCCCAGCCCCCACATCCAACTCAATGACTGACAGTGGTGTCAATACTCGGTCCGTTTTATTAATGGGACCTGTGGTGGCGACACTCTGAAAGTACCTGCAATAGGCACATTCGCAGTTTTTAAACCCACGGTCCCCTCCACTGATCACTGGACACGGAGACCGAATAGGCAGGCCCTGCGCCCGGTGTTACAAGAGTGCAAATGCAAGAATCAGCATGTCCCTTGTTTTCATCTCTTCACCATGACACCCACACATGGCAGGCACAGCATCTCCCCCATCCCCCTCCGGACAAGCTGCCTGCTGAAAACTGCGGCAAGGCAGGGATGCAGCGGAGTGCGTCTCCATGTTACTTTCTGCCTCCACGCACCCCAGCTCTTCGGGGGAAAAGAAAGAAAAAAAATTCCACCAGGAGTAAAGGAATCAGATGGAAAGCCTAGGCCCGAGTGTGTAGTCTAACTTGGGAGTGAAGCACCAAGATAGAATTCGAGCAAGTGCTACAAGACCATTTGCAGGAGGTTGTCTCACCTGTACACTAACCACAACCAGTGCACAGCCTAGAAACTTTTTAAACGTTAAAACTATATCAGCAAAGAGCACACTGCCTTGCCGAGTTCGCCAACATTACAAATTAGCCAGTATTTGGGCACAGGTGAGAAGAGTTCTGCTTCGGCCAGCCAGAGCGCTCTGTATAAGTCAACACTGCTGGCTCTATCAATCCCAGCACGCGTCAGTCTCAAACAGATATCTTCAATTAATGAGTTATGGTGCAACAAAGAAACCTAAATCTGCCTAAATTTTATTTTGAATCATGAAAAGCATTAACAGATGCAGAGGAGAAATCTAGACAATCCAATTAAAAGGTAAGAACTAATAATTTGATATTAGCTTATTTAAATTAGAAGTGAAAAAGAGGGGTGAATGGCGGAACAGGCTAGAGGGGCTAAATGGCCTACGCCTGTTCCTATGTGAATATAAACTTTGCCAACACTTATGAAACCAAGTGTTATACAGAGTATGTACTGTACAAACTGGAAAGCAAAAATTGCAGCACATCTTTGTTACATTTGTTTTGAAGTACCAAATGTTTACGATACTGTGCATTTTCAATTACTGCAGCTGAACTGACCTAGATAATAATAGCCTGGGGTTTCCTCCGCATATATGCCCAGATACACACACACAATCTGGGCATAAACAAATTACATGGCTTAAAAGATCGTAGAATTTTGGGCGTAACTGAGCTAGCGCGCAATTACAACACGCCCAAGTCGCCTTGATCTTTTACATCCGTCCATCAAACCCTCCGTCCGAACAAATCTCCACCCACAAAACTGGCCGCACGTCCCAGACTCTCAAATGTGAGTAGCACCAATTGGGCTTGTTCGGGAGTCTCCCAACAGTGACGAGATTTTCAGATGCAGCACGAAAGTGTCATTTTTCTGGTTCTTTAATTGCAATTCTTTGCCTGCTTTTTAAAAAAAATTATCCTTACTGAGATCTGCTCTCTATTATTTGTTTCTTTTAATGCATTTTTATGGCAAATCAGAAGTCACATTAAAAACTGAAAAGCTACCCCGAATGCAGGTTCGTACATGTTGTGCCTGATGTGCATGCATGATGGTTGAATGAGTTGAAACTGAAATTTCAAGACTCAAGAAACAGACTGGTATAGGTTCGGCATTTCCTTGGGCTCCGATTGTTTCAGCTGGTATATGCCAATTTACACCCATTTTGATTTGGGGCGTATTCTAATGAGATTGGGAGGATGCTTGGGCGTTTTGCAACACTGGCAAAATGGGCACGATTTCAGGTGCAACTTCCAGGTTTGTGCCCATGGAGGAAACTCCAGGACAACTTATTTAAGAGCACAATGATAAAGCTCCCTAGATAGCTGGGCTAATTGAGGTAGCCAAGCCATGAAGACTAAGAAGGTCTCCAGATTGATTCCTGATCCGTGCTGTTAGCTCACCTCAAGTGGAACCACTGTAGATGTGCAAATAGCCAGCATCACAATTTAAGGAAGGAAAAGAAGCACATGCAAAGTTCTTGCTTCTGCTTGCTATCCGGTGACACTCACTAAATGTGCACTGTGGATGTTGGGCGATGACAGGAAAGGTTTGGCTGTAATTGGTACCCTCTAACACCAGTCAAATAGCCTATCAAAGCTCACTGTCTTAGTTCACGTCAAGAATAGCCACATGGATGCCCAAAGTCGATGGCTACCAGATCAAGACCCCAGTAAGGAAAGTTGTTTTTGAAATTTGGGAACACAATTATTTTCCACCCATAAATTACCTAAGGTGGTGACGGTGGTCTGTAATTGTTTTTACAACTGAGTGGCATGCTAAGCCACTTCAGAGGGTATCGAGTCAGTCACGTAGCATAGACGAGTCACAGGCAGGCCAGACCGAGTAGGGGGTGGCAGATTCCCTTCCTTGAAGAACATTAATGGACCAGTTGGGTTTGTACAACAATCCAGGAACATTACAATGTGTACCATCTACAAAATGCATTGCAGCAACTTGCCAAGGCTTCTTCGACAGCATCTCCCAAACCCCTGACCTCTAACACCTAGAATGACAAGGGTAGCAGACGCATGGGAACACCATCACCAGCAAATTCCCTTCCAAGTCACACACCATCCTGACTTGGAAATATATCGTCATTCCTTCATCATCGTCGGATCAAAATCCTGGAACAACTCCTACCTAACAGCACTGTGGGAGTACAGCAGACTGTAGCGGTTCAAGGCGTCAGCTCACCACCACCTTCTCAAGGGAAATTAGGGATGGACAATAAATGCTGGCCTTGCCAGCGATGCCCACACCCCATGAATGAATAAAAAAAAAGTATTTTTTTTCTGGTACCTAGCCAACAGATTAATTCAATTTTGCAAGTTGGCATGGTTGGATTTGAACTCACATCTTGGCTGCCACTCCAGTACCATAGCCACTACACTGCTCTACCCACTAATGCCTTCAGGAGGGAGGGTAAGGAAGAAATTATGGGGAAAAAGAAAAAAAAAATGCATCTACACCTAGAAAACAAAGCTCCACCAAATAAGCACGTTCCATAGCCTGACACCGTTGATAGTTCAGCAGGAGCTGGAACGCTCGGAGAGCAAAATGGTAATGTCATCCTGCTGCAGTCTTCTGACATTGGGCAGAACAGAACAGAGTTTCTCTTGTCACACTGTTGTAGTATTTAACATGTATGCTGTAGCTGGCCAGCTAAGAACACAAGATAGCCAGGCTGCAGCTATTGAAACAAAAGTTGGCTCCAACTAGATCACCTCAACTTAAAATCAATCCCAAGTATTAGTTTGGAGATTAAATGTGTTGGTTCTGCTCTAACGTCTGGATTCAACTCCCCACATCGTCCAATGGACAATCATAACATGCACTGAAGCTGCTCTTTACACATAACAGGACAAGTCCAGCTCCTTGAGTCAGGGGCAATACTAGCAAATATGACATCAGCTACAAGTCACAAATAATTGACACCGAGTTCCAGTGCAATTGCAGGTCCGTGACACATGACACTTCAATGTTCTGAGGCCACAGAACGTCAGAACCACCTAATTCAATACAGCGCAACTCATAAGTCACACCAGCTTATATAGCTGACCCATGTCAGACCTAACCAACGAAGCTCCAAGCTGACACTGGGTACCAAGCATTCCATTCCCAAACAACATTTCAGTGAGCACAAAATTTCTACCCAGCTAAAAACACATACCAATGAACAGCTTTTACACCCAAAACAATTGCATCACTTAGTTGGAAGAGATAAAAGCTTGAAAACAATTTAAAAACCTATTTCAAAATTTTAAAAATGTGCATCTCCTGTGGTGTATACAGCACAGAAGGCTGCCACTCGGCCCATCGTGCTTGTGCCGGCTCTTTGGTAGAACTCTCCAATTAATCCCACTCCCCCCTGCGCCTTCCCCATAGCCCTGCAATTTGTTTTCCCGCTTTAAGTATGTATCCAATTCCCTTTTGAAAGTTATTATTGAATCTGCTTCCACCGCCCTTTCAGGCAGCGAATTCCTGATCACAACAACTCGCTGTGTTAAAAAAAATGTTTCCTCATGTCGCCTCCGGTTCTTTTGCCAATCACCTTAAATCTGTGTCCTCTGGTTACCGACCCTCCTGCCACTGGAAATAGTTTCTCCTTATTTACTCTATCAGAACCATTCATGATTTTGAACACCTCTATCAAATCTCCCCTTAACCTTCTCTGCTGTAAGGAGAACCACCCCAGTTTCTCTAGTCTCTCCACAGAGTAGAGTTAAGAGGCTGGGGATAATATTGAGCTAAGGTGTGGAGATGTAATTGAGTCCCTGTTTCAAGTCATACATTCGGTCTTTATTTTTATGTAATATTTTAATGTGTGCATATAAATTACAGTTATTTCCCATTATATTGGAAGATTAGTGTAGAGTCAGCTACAGGCCCTTCCAAGTCTTCATTTTAAGCCCCGGGTTGGAATGTAGCTTTTAAGTTGATACTCCAGCATCGTACTCACGTGTGAAGTCTTGAGATTCAATTAACACTGCAGCGTGTATAATTTCTGGGAGATTCTTGAAACTGACCAATGTCTTAAAAAGCCCCACTCCCTCTCCCACAGAAAATAACACTTTGAACTGAACTCAAGATTTCACATTCTATTCAAGCTAAATAAATCACTCATTACTAAGTGGGACAAAGTCTCTCCATGGTCAATTAACATTACTCCAAACTAGTCAAAATTAGGTTCTTTTGCATTAAGAGAAGACAAAATGTGCAGGAGGAGATTAATTCTTTACATAACCTAAAATTTAGGAAAAAATGTACTCGTGCAAGACATACAAAGATGACTGTATTATACAAAGAATAAATATTAGCACATGACAGCTAATGTAGTACATACCAGGAAAGTTACCAACATTTAATCATTTAAAAATTGTACCAGTCGTCAAATGCAATGAAAATCTATAATATAAAATTACTTAAACTAGAAGAATTTGTGCAAAAATACTGGTTTTATTAAAATATGCTAGATGGGCCCTAACTGAAAGATGAATACCCCAGCCTATTTTTTTCATTTCAATGGTTCAAATCATGGTTCCCAAGTACTAGGATTGCAGGAGGGATTACTATTTTGTTCATTTTCCTTATCCTTCACTTTTGAACTAATACCAAGTTAGCTGTAGGTTTCATGGAGGCTATCCCATTGTAACTGCTTCACCAGTTTTGCAGGCAATTAGTCAGACACCAAGAATGAGCCAATTCCAAGACTTTCCAAACACTGAGTTCTCATCCCTCCCTCATCCCCCACAATCGAACTTTCTGGAAAATGCTCAGTTTCCAGTATGCCCATTTTTATAAGGTATCAGGTAAGAATTTCATAAAGGGAAGTTTTTCCAATTAGGAACTTTGAGCAAAAAATAAACACTGTGCACTTGTACAACATTTTGCTTCTCTTAACCACATCCTACAGCAGAGGGGGTGGGGGGGGGGGGAGATGAAATAGTTAAGGAAAGCTAAAATTCTCGAAGAATTTCATAAAAAGGTGCACAAATTATTAGGGTTGGGGTATTCTTTTAGTCACTACACCATCTCGAATACTTTAACTTGATTCCTCACTACCAGTATTCAAAAGCCTCCTTAAAAAAAAAATTCATTCTCATTTGTGCTTTTGACCACCCTCCCTTCCTTTTCCTTTCTTGATGTCCCCATTATTCTGCTTTAAACATTCAGGCTTTAAAAAAAAAGCATGGAGCCGTACACAAATTTTTAATTGAGAATCTGAAATCCAATTTCCATTCTATGTTCGGTGATCCATTTTATAGATAAACCACACAAATTGTAAGAAGTCACAAATCCATGTTATATACACCTATGTAGGCTTATATATTGACATCATGTAGAAACTAATTTAAGATTACACATTGATACCATATTAGCAAAAAAGTTGTGTATAACTCTACCAAATATTTTATACCGATCTCAAAGTAGAGAATCATCATCAAAACTTTATATATTTACAAGCGAGGCCATTTCAGAATGAAATTCCTCCTTAAACGTTCGCTCCAGTATCAGATGTACAATAGGGAGTTGCTCAATGCATGCATGTCTTCCTTCATGAATTGCAAAACTACTGTTTCACTTCCCAATACTGGTGCAAGTCACTGCTCAACTCCTCCATCTCTCCCTCCCTACCCTCCTTGGATGATTGATGTAGTTATGCAGTGATACAGTAGACCCTCAGCCAATTCACCTGCCAGTTACACGCAGACGTGTAGATGCCGAGAGGCTGTTTCCCCTGGCTGGGAAGTCTAGAACCAGGGGTCACAGTCCCAGGATAAGGGGTC
The DNA here is from genome assembly GCA_030390025.1 of Squalus acanthias. Classification (NCBI taxonomy): domain Eukaryota; kingdom Metazoa; phylum Chordata; class Chondrichthyes; order Squaliformes; family Squalidae; genus Squalus; species Squalus acanthias. The sequence goes on from CM059431.1 coordinate 98,929,780, forward strand.
GGCCATTTCGGACTGAGATCAGGAGAAATTTCTTCACTCAGAGGGTTGTGAATCTTTGGAATTCTCTACCCCAGAGGGCAGTGGAGGCTCAGTCGTTGAGTATATTCAAGGCTGATGATCAGCCATAATCTTATTGAATGGCGGAGCAGGCTCGAGGGGCCGTATGGCCGACTCCTGCTCCGATTTCTTATGCTCTTATGATAGATTTTTGGGCTCTAGGGGAATCAAGGGATATGGGGATCAGGGAGGAAGGAAATGGAAAGAGGAGAGATGGGGAAAGAGAGGAGAGGGATGCATCGGGCCGAGGATGTGGGGGGAGTCGGGCGGAGGTTCAGGGGGAATCGGGCCGAGCAGTGACGCTCTCAGTTTGACAGGCGCCTGGTTACCTTCCTATTTATTTCCCGCATAGCACAAACGGGGGGGGGGGGGGGGGGGAGAAAGAGAGAGAGAGAGAGGAGGAGGAGGAGGAGGAGCTGCTGTTGAGATCAGCTATCCACCCCCCTCACCCAGGGGCTGTGCAGCCGGCGGCAACCCCAGGCTCGGCCGATCGGCCTGCGGACTAAAGTCAGACACCCGCCCACAGGGGTGTTTTATAAGGGACCCTTCCTGTGCCGGGTGCGGGGGTTGGGGTGAGGTGGGCCGGGCGGGGGTGAGGTGGGCCGGGTTGGGGTTCAGCTGGGTCCGGGGGCGGGTTGAGATGAGATGTGAGCCGGGGGCGGGCCGGGGTTGAGCTGGGCCCGGGTGTTGGGTTGTGGGGGTCCGGGGTGAGGTGAGCCGGGGGTTGGACCCGGTTTGAGGTGGGCCCGGTGTGAGATGGGGTGGGCCGGGTTGAGGTGAGGTAAGCCGGGCCGGGGTGAGGTGTGAGATGGGGTGGGGTGGGGTGGGCCGGGTTGAGGTAAGGTAGGCCGGGTCCCGGGTGAAGTGTGGGGTGAGGTAAGCCGGGTCCGGGCACCTTTACCTGCTCCGCTCCGCTCCCGCCTCTCGCACTCCTGCAGTCCGCTGACAGTCAGCTGACACCCGCCTCCTGCGCATGCGCGTACTCGGAAATGCAGGAGGGGCGGGGCCACAGTAAAAGCACTTTTTTTTTAAACTCGCTTTTATTGTAATATTATTATCCCGGGCGGAGACTAAAATCTCAAAAAGTGCAAATAAATCACAAATAAAACAGTCACCGCTTTGTGTTTAAATAATTTAAGGTGCATCGACGTCACTTGTAGGTGACGTCAGCAGATTTTTTTCTTCCATTCCCAAGATAATTTTTTTTCAGAAAAAAATGCAAATTCATTTAAAATTTGATTCTTTCCAGAGGTGTAAAGTGTTTTAAAAGTTGATTATATCTTCCCCCCCCCATTGATAAATTACAAATAAATTCTTCCCGGGTCACGTGATCGCAGGGTTCGAGTTAAAAAAAATCTTTTTTTTTAAATAATAAAACGATATAACACAAATACGATGCTAACGGACTTTTATTCAGAATTCACTTATACGCGAAGACGGATTAAAACAATAAAAATTTGAAGCAGGAGCGCGGGGGGTCAAAAGGTCATATAGGCACGTTTAAATAGTTTGCGTGTTTTGAAGGAGGTTAAATATTAAAATATATATATATATATTCTTGTTAAAAGTGAAAAAAGAAGCGAATTTTAAACCGCCGGTGTTTTTGGTGCGAGTTATTATTTCTGACAGGATGGGTTCGGCTTCGGGCTTCGTGCTCGGCTCCACTCGGTTGGGGTTCGGCTCCACTCGGCTGGGCTCGGGCACCGCTCGGCTCCACTCGGGCCCCGGCGGCGGGGGGGGCGAGGGTCAGAGGTCAGAGGTGGCAGTGGGTGGCGCGGAGCGAGTGGCATGTGTTAGAGGCTGAGGAGGAGTTGGGCGATTAGCTTCATCCCCCGCCGCCGCCGCTGCTGCTCGGTCACCAGGTGAAGACGGACAAGCGCCCGCCATGAAGGGGTGAGTATACCCGGCCCGGCCTTGGGGAAGCGGCGGGAGCTGCGCGCCGGACTTCTTTAGTCAAGTTGTTGCTGGAGTTTGGGCCTCCCTCCCGCGGCCTCTCACTCCGGGTGCTGCATTCACAATCTGGATTACAGACTAATCCCGCAGTACAGTCACCCCGGGAGAAGCCTCCTTCCTTCCATTATAATACTTTTCATAATGGGTCAAGAAAATCACTTCCCACCCCCCGCCCCCCAACAGCCAATAATTGGCTGAAACAGCTCATTTTAGGCCAGTGATTTCTGACTTGTATATTTGCACATTGACAGACTGGAAGTTTGGAGTGTTTCACTTGGTGCTGTCTGTCTTTCTGTGAATTTTTTTTTTGCACTGGGAATGTAATCCTATTTTTTAGACATCAGATTATTGTGTAACTTTCCAACTGTCTGCTTGCGCCCAATGTGGGCAGCAAAAACAAATTCACTAAACCTTTTTTTTTGGTTGGGGGGGGGGGACGTTTCCTATCTGAAGCCTAAGGACACTTGTGTAGCGTTTTACGACCCCCATTTGGAACAAAATCTGAAATGTCAATCACTAACATTCGGAGGGTGGTGAAGTTTGCACAGAAACCTTTTCAATTTAACTTTTAAAAAGTAACAGCAAGTTTTTGCCGCTTTTTTAAAAAAACTTTCAAAAGTGCTTCTAACCATTTTGTCAGACGGTCATTTATTTAAACTGCTGCTTTTAATATTTTTTTTCTGTAGCAGCAGTTATATTAAAGCAATGGTACAATTTGAGACAAAACTTTCATTGGCTGTAAAGCGTTTTGGGAACGTCCTGAGGTCGTGCAAGGCGCTATATAAATGCAAGTCTTCCTTTTTCTATCTTTCGAATGATTATCCTGAATTGTAAGGACATGCCATTTGTATTAAATTGAAAAATCTAAAAAAAGTTTGTCCAGCAATGTTTCTGAGCCCACACTCTAATTTGTTTTATTGTGGAGTAAAAGGAAGGGGAGGATTGGGATTTGTGAAATTATGTATATTTTTGGTAATTTGAGATTGAAAAGAGGATATATAATGTTCTGTCATGTGTTTATTCAATTTTTTTTTAAATGTGGCAGCACAGTTAATTAAAGCCCGTGTGTAACTGGACAATGCAGACTAGGAGGTTCGAGGTTTGATTCCCAGCCTGTATTCAGTTGATCGGTCTTAGCTGGGGCATCAGTAGAAGAGTTGCAATGGATGCAGCACCACTGAGCCAGGGAGGGGGAAATCGGCTGGGATTCCTCTTGATTGTTGTCCAGTGATTGCTGCTGGAAAGTGAGATTGTAATATTCCCCACACTTACCATCGAGGGTCACACATGGAGGGTGGCTGTTTGTACCAGGGTGTACCCAGCACCCGTGAAACTACTCAGCAGGAAGTGATGCTTTCAAGGGAGAAGGAGGAACGGGGAGAAATTTGGCACAGTAAAGTGGGAAAAATTGTAATCCATAAATCATTTTGTGTTTATCCTAAGTCATGACCAGCACTGGAGTTTTATGTATCTCCAAACAAATGAGAATGAGTAAATAAATCCTGAGTGAGTTATTAGTATGGGAAATCCAGAGTACATGGTTATTTTAAAACTTCCTGTCCTCGTGTTCAAATCCCTCCATGGCCTCGCCCCTCCCTCTCTCTCTCACCTCCTACAGCCCCACAACCCTCCGAGAACTCTGCGTTATTCCAATTCTGGCCTCTTGAGCATCCCCGATTTCCTTCGCCCCATCATTGACAGCCGTGCCTTCAGCTGCCTGGGCCCTAAGCTCTGGAATTCCCTCCCTAAACCTTTCCGCCCCTCTATCTATCTCTCTCTCTCTCTCTCTCTCTCTCTCTCTCTCTCCTCCTTTAAGATCCTCCTTAAAAATTACCACTTTGACCAAGCTTTTAGTCACCTGTCCTAATAGCTCCTCCTTTGGCTCGGTGTCAATTAGGCTCCTGCGAAGTGACTTGGGATGTTTTCCTACATTAAAGGTGCTACCTTAAATGCAAGTTGTTCCCAATTGTAAACAGCGAGTTGCCTCATCTCTTGGTAATGAGAGATAGTGTTCTAGTACTGCAAAAGGCACAATAAATACTAAGTATGTAAATCCCTGATCACTTTTTCAAAATCCCTCTCCTAAAGTGAGCTAGTGATGGGAAATGGAAGGCAGGATGGGCTCAGGATCGAGACGGGTTAATGGAAGTGATCAGGACAGGGTCACGAGTATGGCATTACAGGAAGTATCGTGTTAGCGGGACAACTTGCTAGAAGCATTTGGGGGAAAAAAGTACTTGAACAGAAGATGGTGTGGCAAATGGTGAGTCTGAGAAGTGGGTGTCCTCGACATAGTTCTTGTACGTGACAGAGGTGCTATTCAGGAAGTAGAAATAGTAGAACTGTTGGGTCATGCCACATTGCTCTGACTTGGGAAACAGCGCAGAATGAAATCAAACCTGGTATTTAGATGTACGAAACATGAGCTACACAAGGATAAATCTGTTGAGGACAAATTGACATCCTTAAAAACATTTTGGGGCCATTCGGGAGAATGTTTCCGAGAGCAGCCAGGGCAGAGTAAATAAATTTACCCAGAGAGTGGCTGGAATGTAAATATAAGGTAGTCACTAATAAATCCAATAGGGAATTCAGGAGAAACTTCTTTACCCAGAGAGTGGTGAGAATGTGGAACTCGCTACCACAGGGAGTGGTTGAGGCGGATAGCAGAGATGCATTCAAGGGGAAGCTAGATTAAGTATATAAGGTGTAAGATCTTTTAATCTAACAGCTATTTCTTACAAAGGGAGAAAGGAAAAGAAGGAAATCCTGATAGGGTGAGATAAAGTAGGGTGGAGGAGGCTCATGTGGCGCATAAACACCATCTGATTCTGTGTAAATATACTGGAAATACTCAGCAGGTCAGGCAGCATCTGTGGAGAAACAGAAGTCAAGTCGGTTGACGTTTCAGGTCTAAGACCTTTCCTCCTGAGACATCAACTGACTGGCTTCTCTTTCTCCACAGATGCTGTCTGACCTGCTGAGTATTTCCAGCCATTTCTGTTTCTGCTTTTTGTAAAGTTGGATCAACGTGGAGATTCAACAAAAAGTTGCAAAGCCAGTGGAGGAAAGGAGTGGGTGATCTATGAGCTGACTGCAAAACTCTATAGATACGGGGGTTGCTGAGAGAAGTGGGAAGGGGATATAGCAGAAGATGTGAAACGTAATGTCAAGTGAATTCCAATACTAAGGTAGTCAGGGAGGAAGTTCCAGCCTTGTCGATCTTTGGCTTCACTGAAACTAAGATCTCGTCCACACAGCTAGAAGTTGTAAATAGCCCCATTATAACGTACTTCTCTCTGGTGCAGTTTTAATGTGTGACCTGGTTCCTTTCCAAACTGAGCTGCAGCGAGATGCAATTCAGGAGCAGCTGAAGTAAGTTTAATTGTTTGGGTGTTTTATGAGATTATTTTGAAAAGTATTTGGAAGTTACTCGATTAGAATTGTAGAATGCATTTAGCCCGTGATTATACTGTCGATGTTACTCTGCTCATTCACAACTGGCAACATCTTGTTTCTACGGCTTAGCTACAAATCCCGCTCTTCCAAACCGGAGAGAGCGCTGATCCCATTTGGTAAACTTCATATGTACTGACAGTGCGAGCAGAACTAGCACACTCGAAATATTTGGATCAACCTCGACTTAAGTTTATAAACTGCCCAGGAGATCGGGCAAACTACTGGACTTGCACTGCATGTGGAGTTAAGCCACAGTGTCAGGCACTATCCTCCAGGGGTCTCCAATATTTAGTTGCAGATTTGAGGAATTTATTTTAATCATTCTCGGGAAGAGGGCGTCGCTGGCAAGGCTGACATTTATTGCCCCATCCTTCGATGCCCTGGATACAACGGAGTGTCTTGCTGGGCCACTTCAGAGGGCAGTTAAGAGTCAACCACGTTGGTGCAGGACTGAAGTCACATAGGCCCAGACCGGGTAAGGACGGAAGATTTCCTTCCCTAAAGGTTATTAGTGAACCAGTTGGGTTTTTATGACAATCCATCATGGTAACTTTTACTGATCCCAGTTTTTTTTATTTCACGAATGAAATTCATGCGACTGGTTCAACGCCTAGTACAGCAAATTGTGGAACGAGGGAGATATTTCAGCTCGGGGATAAAGACCCCATTAAGATTTGTTTTTGTGTGCCTCTTAAATTGGTCTGAGAATCATTAATACTGCAGTTCTGATTCCAACATTCTGCTGAATTTTTTTTAAAATCACAAACTATGTCCCGACCGCCTCAGCAGGCTGACATTTTGCAGGCAAGTTGCCCAAACAGACTGCAGCTTTATATTCTCGTCTAGGTGCAGTGTGCTACACTGATTTGTCATGGGCTCATTGTCAAACCTGGAAATTCGAGGTGATCGTTGCCAAGGTAGGAATAGCTGTATCATGGAATCAATTACACAGTTGGAAAATTCAAAATAAAAAGGACTATACACTGAAGTTGCATCCTAATGCATGCGGCTGCTTTTTAACATTGAATTTCAGTTACGTAGCATTTACAGCACAGAAAGAGACCATTCAGCCCAACTGGTCCGTGACAGTATTTATGCTCCACACCAGCCTCCTCCCACCCTACTTCATCTAACCTTCCATTCCTTTCTCCCTCATGTGTTTATCTAGCTTCCCCTTAAAGCCATCTGTGCTATTCACCTCAACCACTCCCTGTGGTAGCGAGTTCCACATTCTCACCACTCTCTGGGTGAAGAAGTTTCTCCTGAATTCCCTATTGGATTTATTGGTGACTATCTTATATTTATGGCCCCTTGTTTTGGTCTCTCCCACAAGTGGAAACATCTTCTCGCGTCTACCCTATCAAACCCCTTTCATATTTTTAAAGAGCTTTATTGGGCCTTCTCTTTTCTAGAGAAAAGCGCCCCAGTCTGTTCAGTCTTTCCTGATAGTTATAACCTCTCCGTTCTGGTCTCCTCTTTGTAAATCTTTTTTGCACCTTCTCCAGTGACTATATGCTTTTTGTAACGTGGAGACCAGAACTGTCACCTTGTGTTTTGCCGCAGTCGTCTTCAGTATTAACTATAACCCCCAAATTGGTGTCATAATACAGAGCCACATAGACCAAGAAAGAGAGAATTTTGTAAGTGTGTATATCCTAATGTTGCACCAATATCTTTGCTGTGAAGGTGTGACTGTTGATTTCCCTGCCTGTTGCTACTCTGAGGTTGTTGCCTACGACTTGAAGTGGGCCCAGCCAATTTGTCTTTCCCACATATGTGGTGTCAAGTAAGTGTGTACTGGTGTGATGACATGGAAGGTATGGAAATTGTGATGCTCCATTTTTGTCGGTTGCTGTAGTGTTACATTGGATTGAATGGAAACATGAGCTTGACCACATGAAAAGTAATGTAACATGTTTGAAACTGGAGTCGCGGTTTCAGCTTGTACGAGGGTGGTCTTTTTTGATTGTGTTCTGTATGTTTAAAAAAAAAAGAGGCAATATTTGATTCTGTGCTTTGTGTTGGAACTATGGGCATCACCGCAGCTTTTAATCTTTCAATGGGGGAGTGAACAATCAAAATTGTTGGGATGTGAAAGTGACTACTCTACTTGCATGCTGGAGAACATAAGAGTTGACTTGTTTTACAAAAGGTTCGAAGAGCTTCCTGTGATTAAATGCTACATCCAGCTTTTGTATGTTCCCTGGGCCACAAGTGACTGGTGCTATTGGGCCTGTTAGTTGCAAGAAAGGCTCTGTTTTGAATTATCGAACCATATAGCACAGAAGGAGGTCGTTCGGCCCATCATCCAAGGTCTTGGAAGAAAGTAGTTTTGATCCAGGCTAAAGGGTCTTGTTCAAATTTCTGTCTTCAAGTGAAGGTATTTAAGATCAGTCTCCCAGTAGTTGAATGGACCAAGGTGTATTGTGATGTAAATCAAACGTTATGTATTTCTTACAGTGCCTTGTCATAGAATCTTACAACAGAGGAGGAGGCCATCCTGCCTGTGCCGGCTCTTTGAAAGAGCTCTCCAATTAATCCCACTCCCCTGCTCTTTCCCCATAGCCCTACAAATTTTTCAAGTATTTATTCAATTTCCTTTTGAAAGTTACTATTGAATCTGCTTCCACCGCCCTTTCAAGAAATGCATTCCAGATCATCATAACTCGCTGTGTAAAAACATTTCTCCTCATCTCCCCTCTAGTTCTTTTGCCTTGGTAATGGTGAAAATGGTTCCACAGATTGGAAACCAGCTACTGCCTGATGGGGTTGAGTTGTTTTATTCTCACTTGGAGCCGATCACGACCTCAGGACGTCCCAAAGCGCTTTACAGCCAATTAAGTTCTTTTGAAGTGCAGTTACTGTTGTAATGTAGGAAACTCAGCAGCCAATTTGCACACAGCAAGCTCCCACAAATGGCAATGGAATAAATAACCAAATTTTTTTTTTTTCTTCGTTCATGGGATGTGGGCATCGCTGGCAAGGCCAACATTTATTGTCCTTGAGAAGGTGATGGTGAGCCGCCATCTTGAACCGCTGCAGTCCGTGTGGTGAATGTACTCCCACAGTAAGGGAGGGAGTTCCAGGATTTTGACCCAGCGACGATAAAGGAACGGCGATATTCTGGTTGAGGGATAAATATTGGCCAGGACACCAGGGACAACTCCCCTGCTCTTCTTCAAAGTAGTGCAGTGGGATTTTTTTCTCTCCACCCAAGGTGTCAGAAGGGGCCTTGGTTTAAGGTCTCATCCGAAAGATATATACATCACAATACACCTTGGTCCACCCAACTACTGGAAGACTGATCTTAAATACTTTCACCTTGAAGTGAGGTGAGAATTGCTGCCCTTGACATCAAGGCAGCATTTGACCAAGTGTGGCATCAAGGAGCCCGAGTAAAACTGAAGTCCATGGGAATCGAGGAAAACTCTCCACTGGCTGGAATCATACCTAGCACAAAGGATTGTGGTTGTTGGAGGTCAATCATCTCAGCCCCAGGACATCGCTGCAGGAGTTCCTCAGGGCAGTGCCCTAGGCCCAACCATCTTCAGCTGCTTCATCAATGACCTTCCCGCCGTCATAAAGTCAGAAGTGGAGATGTTTGCTGATGACCGCAGTATTCAGTTCCATTCGCAACTCCTCAGATAATGAAGCAGTCCATGCCTGCATGCAGCAAGACCTGGACCACATTCAGGCTTGGGCTGATAAGTGACAGGTAACATTCTCGCCACACAATTGCCAGGCAATGACTATCTCCAGCAAGGGAGAGTCTAACCACCGCCCCTTTACATTCAACGGCATAACCATCGCTGAATCCCCCACCATCAACATCCTGGGGGTCACTATTGACCAGAAACTTAACTGGACCAGCCACATAAATACTGTGGTTACAAGACCAGGTCAGAGGCTGGGTATTCTGCGGTGAGTGTCTCACCTTCTGACTCCCCAAAGCCTTTCCACCATCTACAAGGCACAAGTCAGGAGTGTGATGGAATATTCTCCACTTGCTTGGACGAGTGCAGCTCCAACAACACACAAGAAGCTCGACACCATCCAGGACATCATAGCCCGCTTAATTGGCACCCCATCCACACCTTAAACATTCACTCCCTCCACCACCATACCGTGGCTGCAGTGTGTACCATCGACAAGATCCACTGCAGCAACTCGCCAAGGCTTCTTCGACAACACCTCCCAAACCCGCGACCTCTACCACCTAGAAGGTCAAGAACAGCAGGCGCATGGGAACACCACCACCTCCAAGTCACACACCATCCTGACTTGGAAATATATCGCCGTTCCTTCATCATCGCTGGGTCAAAATCCTGGAACTCCCTCCCTAACAGCACTGTGGGAGTACCTGCACCACACGGACTGCAGCGGTTCAAGAAGGCGGCTCGCCACCACCTTCTCGAGGGCAACTAGGGATGGGCAATAAATGTTGGCCTTGCCAGCGATGCCACATCCCAGGAACGAATAATAAAAAAAGGCAGCAATTTGAACAAGACCCTTTAGCCTGGAGACTCAACAACTTTCTTCCAAGACCTTGGATGATGGGCCGAATGGACTCCTGTGCTGTATGATTCTATACTTCAAACAACAGAGTCTTCCTTGCACCTCCGACAGTACAGCACTCCCTCAGTATTGCACTGGAGTGTCAGCCTGGATTTTCTGGTCAGGGTTCTGGAGTGGGGCTTGAACCCACATTTTCTGATTCAGGCAAGAGTGCTACCCACTGAGCCACGGCTGGTACATGTTTTAGTTGGAAGAAAAGCTCTTATTTCCATCACAATGATACCGCAGCTAAAAGGGTTAAATTATGAAGAAAGGTTGCATCGACTAGGCTTGTATTCCCTCGAGTATAGTAGATTAAGGGGTGATCTAATTGAGGTGTTTAAGATGATTAAAGGAGTTGATAGGGTAGATAGAGAGAAACTATTTCCTCTGGTGCGGGGGAGTCCAGAACAAGAGCGCATTTCCTTAAAATTAAGTCAGGAAGCACTTCTTCAGACAAAGCATAGTGGAAATCTGGAACCCCCCCCCCCAAAAAGCTGTTGAAACTAGGGGTTGAAAAAGTTCATAACTGAGGTTGATAGATTTTGTTGGGTAAGGGTATAGAGGATATGGAGCAAAGGCAGGTAGATGGAGTTGAGGTACAAATTAGCCATGATTTAATTGAATGGTGGAACAGGCTCGAGGGGCTGAATGGCCTCCTCCTGTTCCTGTGTTCCTATTCACTACTGATATGATCAGGATGTTCTATTTGGCAAACACTGTTGGGTTACAACTAATTGTTTTTTTTTTAAACTGCGCATTTTAATGGAGACCAAAGTTTTTTTTAGTAACAATATTGGAGAGTAGGGCAATTATGGCCTTATCCTAGAGCATTCGTTTAACTGAACATTGCCTAATTTTCTGCTACAAGTTGGATATATGGATTCTATTCCATGCAGTCTCACTTGGTTGTGCAACAGTAATCTGTAAGGCTCCTTTATGTAAAATTATAACACTAAAATTCTTAAATGTTAAAGTGCATTCCAAATATTTCTAGCATGAATGCATCTCTTGCACCTTCCACTGCGGATTTTAAAAATCTGCCTCGGGATGCGACTTACAGGGATGTTTTATGGCAGTCTTTTCAAGTCACCGCTGAGATAATGGCAACTTAAAGAAAACACTTGCAGTTGTCCAGCACCTTTCACAGCCTCAGGATGTTTAAATTACCGTACAGCCAATGAATTACTTTTTGAAGTGTAGTCACTGTTATGTCAGCAAACTTAATTTGTTCTGCAAATGCTGCAAGGAAACTTTCTTTAACTTCTTACCTCTTAGGAGATGGTGTAGCAGTATTGGTAAAGGAGAATGTTACAGTGCTGGAGAGGAAGGATGTCCTGGAGGGCTCAAGGACAGAATCTATATGGCTAGAGTTAAGAAGTAATAGAGGTGCCATTACACTAGGTGTATTCTGTAGACCACCAAATAGTGGGAAAGATATGAAGGAGCAAATTTGCAGAGAAATTACAGAGAGGTGCAAGAACTATGGAGTAGTAATAATGGGGGACTGCAACTATCCGAACATAGACTGGGATCGTAATAGTGTTAAGGGCAGAGAAGGGGAAGAATTTCTGAAGTGTTCAGGAGAACTTTCTTGATCAGTATGTTTCTGGACTGACGAGGAAGGAGGCATTGCTGGATCTGGTTTTGGGGAATGAGGTAGGTCAAGTAGAGCAAGTGTCAGTAGGTGAATGTTTAGGGAACAGTGATCATATTATCATAAGGCTTAGATTAGCTATGGAAAAGGACAGGGAGCAATCTAGAGTAAAAATGTTTCACTGGGGGAAGGCCAATTTCAGTGGGATGAGAACGGATCTGGCCCGGGTAAACTGGAATCAAAGATTGGCAGGCAAAACTGTAATGGAACAATGGGCTGCCTTTAAAGAGGAAATAGTTCAGGTACAGTTGAGGTACATTCCCACTAGGGGGAAAGGCAGGGCAACTAAAGTCAGGACTCCCTGGATGACGAAAGAGATAGAGAATATGATGAAGCAGAGAAAGAGCGCGTATGACAGATGTCAGGTTGCAAATACATCTGAGAATCAGGCTATATTTAGAAAGGTCAGAGGAGAAGTGAAAAAGAAAATAAGAGGGGGCAAAGAGAGGGTATGAGAATAGAATGGCAGCCAACATAAAAGTTAATCCAAAAATCTTCTATAGGCATATAAATAGTAAGAGGAGGGATGGGGCCGATTAGGGACCAAAAAGGAGACCTATGCATGGAAGCAGAGGGCATAGCTGAGGTACTAAACGAGTACTTTGCATCTGTCTTCACCAAGGAAGAGGATGCTGCCATAGACATAGTAAAGGAGAAGGTAGTGGAAATACTTGATAGGATAAAAATTGATAAAGAAGAGGTATTAGAAAGGCTGATAAGTCACCAGGAGCAGATGGGATGCATCCTCGGATGCTGAGGAAATTGAGGGAGGAAATCGCGGAGGTACTGGCCATAATATTCCAATCCTCCATAGATACGGGGGTGGTGCCAGAGGACTGGAGAATTGCAAATGTTACACCATTGTTCAGAAAAGGGTGTAAAGATAAACTCAGCAAGTACAGGCCAGTCAGTTTAACCTCAGTAGTGGGGAAGCTTTTAGAAACAATTTTGTCCCTGATTACTAACAGTCACTTGGACAAGTGTGGATTAATTAAGGAAAGCCAGCACGGATTTGTTAAAGGCAAATCGTGTTTAACTAACTTGATTGAGTTCTTTGATGAGGTAACAGAGAGGGTTGATGAGGGTAATGCGGTTGACGTGGTGCACATGGAGTTCCAAAAGGTGTTCGAGAAAGTGCCACATAATAGGTTTGCCAGCAAAGTTGAAGCCCGTAGAATAAAAGTGACAGTGGCAGCATGGATATGGAACTGGCTAAGTGATAGGAAACAGAGTAGTGGTAAACGGTTTTTCGGACTGAAGGAAGGTATACAGTGGTGTTCCCCAGGGGTCGGTTCTAGGACCACTACTTTTCTTGATATATATTAATGACTCGGACGTGGGTGTACAGGGCACAATTTCAAAATTTGCAGATGATAAAACTTGGAAGTATAGTGAACAGTGAGGAGGATAGTGATAGACTTCAGGAAGACATAGCCTGGTGAAATGGGCGGACACGTGGCAGATGAAATTTAACACAAAAGTGTGAAGTGATACATTTTGTTAGAAAGAATGAGGAGAGGACATCTAAACTAAATGGTACAATCCTAAAGGGGTGCACAAACGAGAGACCTGGGGGTACATGTGCACAAATCGTTGAAGGTGGCAGGGCAGGTTGAGAAAGCAGTTAAAAAGGCTTACGGGATCCTGGGCTTCATAAATAGAGGTATAGAGCACAAAAGTGTGGAAATTATGATGAACCTGTATAAAACACTGGTTCGGCCCCAACTGGAGTACTGTGTCCAATTCTGGGCATCACAGTTTAGGAAGGATGTGAAGGCCTTAGAGAAGGTGCAGAAAAGATTTACGAGAATGATTCCAGGACTGAGGGACAGTTATGTTGATAGACTGGAGAAGCTGGGAGATTTGGAGCAGAGGAGATTTGATAGGTGTACAAAATCATGAGGGGTCTGGACAGAGTAGATAGAGGGAAACTGTTCCCATTGGTGGAAGGGTCGAGAACCAGAGGACACAGATTTAAGGTGATTGCCAAAAGAACCAAAGGCGACGTAAGAAAAAACTGTTTTACGCAGCGAGTGGTTAAGATCTGGAATGCACTGCCTGAAAGGGTGTTGGAGGCAGATTCAATCATGGCTTTCAAAAAGGAATTGGATAAGTATCTGAAGGAAAGAAATTTGCAGGGCCACGGGGAAAGGGCGGGGGAGTGGGACTAGCTGAAGTGCTCTTGCAGAGAGCCGGGATGGGCCGAATGGCCTCCTGTGCTGTAACCATTCTATGATTCTATGAAGAGCAATGTGCCATCTCATAACGTTACTTTTCTGTCCCCTGCCATTATGTCAGGCACAGACAGACTTAAACTTCACTCGCCTTCCAAGATTTGAAGAGTTGCTGTAATAGGTTCTGACGATTAGTAGTTTCCATTAAATGACTAAGGAAATTTAAAAATTGCTGTACATCCTTTTACATTATATAGAATTACATAGCATTTACAGCACAGAAACAGGCCAACTGGTCCGTGCCGGTGTTTATGCTCCACACGAGCTTCCAGCCTCCTGCCACCCTATCAGCAATGTTCCCCCTAATTTCTTTAAGTGTGCGGCCCCTTTTAATTGGATGCGTAGCCCGTTCAAATTTTCGCGCCTGCGCGGTTTCTTCCCTCTAGAAGCTGCTGAGCGATCTGCGCGGGGCTTCAGACAACTGAGCGGTTGAGCAGCTTAGCGGGATTGTTGCCTATCAGCATGTCCTTCTGTTCCTTTCTTGCTTGTGTGTTTATCTAGCTTCCCCTTAAATGCATCTACGCTTTTCGCCTCAACCACTCAATGTGGTGGGAAGTTCCACATTCTCACCACCCTCTGAGTAAAAAAAGTTTCTCCTGAATTCCCTATTGGATTTATTAGTGACTATCTTATATTTATGGCCCCTAGTTCTGGACTGCCCGACAAGTGGAAACATCTTCTCTACGTCTACCCTATCAAACCCCTCTATCAGGTCATCCCTCCGCCTTCTCTTTTCTAGAGAAAAGAGCTCCAGCCTGTTTAATCTTTCCTGATAGTTATAACCTCTCCGTTCTGGTATCATCCTTGTAAAGGATGAATGTGTTTCTTTAGTACTGTAATGTGTTTCTGTTGCCAGAGCAGCCATTACCTAAAGGATGCTCAACAATTAAATCTCGGATACAGTATTTCAAAGCAGCCATTAGTGATTCACCTCGTTGGTATAGGCGTTGGGACATTGCTTGCAGTAGCTGTCAAAAACTGCTTTAATAACTTGTGCCTCATGGGTGTAGGCCTGTACTTCAAAACTGGACACAATTCAGCCCAAGTTAGCACATTTGGCAATCTCATTCAGAGCTGATGGGTGTTGGAAGTTGAAAGGGGGGAAACTTGCTATTTTGTGAGTGTGAAGATAGCCACTTCAATTTTGCTCTCCAGGTGCATAAAGCTGGAGCTGTCTGGGCCTCAGGAGACTCTGCAAACCCTTTTACAACTCTGTACTCTCGTACAGCACTCGATCTTCCTGTTGGCACGAAGTCATGTTCCCAACAGCAGATTAAGAATTATTAATTTGGTGTGCTATATCACCTGTCTCCACAACTCCACCCAATTGGCTTGGGTGTCAGCCATGGCTCAGTGGGTAGCACTCGCACCTCTGAGTCAGAAAGTCCAACTCCAGTGACGAGCACAAAATCCAGGCTGACACTGCAGTGCCAGTACTGAGGGAGAGCTGCATTGTCGGATGAGGTGGATGTAAAAGATTCCATGGCAATATTTCAAAGGTCGCACAACACCAGGTTATAGTCCAACAGTTAAAACTGTTGGACTATAACCTGGTGTTGTGCGACCTCTCAATTTTGTCCACCCCAGTCCAACACCGGCATCTCCGCAATATTTCAAAGAGCAGGGCAGTTCTTGATGGCCTGTCCAGTATGTCCTCCACCAACATTGCTGTTTGTGGGAATTTGCTACGCAGAAGTAGGCTGCCGCGTTTCCAACATTACAACAGTGACTGCGCTTCAAAAATTACTTCATTGGCTGTAAGGCGCTTTGGGATGTCTTGAGATCGTGATTGTCGCTATATAAATGCAAATCTGTCTGTCTTAGAGAATGCCAGAGAGATTGTGATGCCCAAAGATTCTAGCCTGACTGTGTGGGGAAAGTGCTTTGTCGAATCCAAAAGCTCACCAAGTAGATGGTCAAGCTGTGCCCAACTCGCTGCCCATAGTGCTTCCCTTGGACCATATGTGGGCAATCTCTTGGTTTCCTCCTAATTGCAGTCTGCCAGTGCGTTCCATGAGATGGTGGCAGGTTGATCCCTAACCCGATCAATGTGAATCAGGGAAATAAAGACCCAATCTGGGGACAAGAACAGTCTAGTTGCTGAGACTGAACCAGAAGGAAGTCTTATAAATCTACAGCACAGAGCCCAAGCATGACTGCACACTGTGCAAATAACATACAAATGTAAGACTGTGTTGTAACTGAACGATTATATTAAAATTGTTCAGTAAAGGGATACTCTGCTAAAGTTGTGGCTAAGATGTAAAGCATCAGCTTCTTCCTGTGCACCTGGTTGTTGTTTGCCTAACCTGGTCGAAAGAGAGAGAACTTGCATTTATATAGAGCTTTAGGACGTCCAAAGTGCTTTACAGCCAGTGAAGTGAAGTCACTGTTGTAATGTAGGAAACGCAGTAGCCCATGAGATACTGACCAGATACAATTTTTTTGGTTGATGTTGGTTGAGGGATAAATATTGCCCAGGGGAACTCCCCTGCTCTTCTTCGGAATAGTGCTGTTGGATCTTTTACATCTATCCAAGAGGGCAGACAGGGCCTCGGTTTAACGTCTCATCTGACAGTGCAGCACTCCCTCAGAACTGCACTGAAATGCCAGCCTTGATTCTGTGCTCGTGTCTCTGGAGTGGGACTTGAACCTACGACCTTCTGACTCGGCAAGAGTGCTACCCACTGAGCCACGGCTGACACCTTGCCTTGATGAGCATGAAATAGTTCAATTTCCATTCATTCTGCTCCTACCTAATTTTCCTGTTTTTTTTTAAATAGAGTTAGCTCCTTAAAATATTGACATCAGCGTTTGGCATCAGCATTAAGCAATCAGCAGTTCAACCTTCACATATAGAGTTGCATGCCTTGCTGCTCATTGGATCTGAAGTATGTTTCAGAACAAGCCTCTTGAACATTTACTGTAGTTTTTAAAAGATGTCTCCTAACGGGGTGATGATCTCTGTGCTGTGCTGCGTAATGCAGAGACCTGACTGATTCATAGACCCTTTCCGTGGGTCTACGATGCTATCGCCCAGATTGCTTGGGGTTTTATTCACACTCGGGAGTGCAGTCGACAGTGGGAGAGCGCATCTGCTGTCCCTCACGCTCCTATAGCATCATGTGTGCGATGAGTTTCAGGAACACCAGTTGTTTGAAGTCCTTACTTGTTTCAAGGTGCTTGGCATTTCATTGCTTCAAGTTTGAGCACCGTCAGATGGTGAAGGAGGGAAACCTATTCCTGTCAGCACTGATGAGTAAAGAAATTGAAATCCCATAGCTCGATACTATTTTAACACCAACACCTGTTCAGACTATCTAAATGGTGTCCTTTAACAGCTGTCACAGCAAGCATAGTAAATCATTCTAACATATAAAGGCTAATTTTATTTGCAAGGTACCAAGGCAGTCTCGTCAGCTTGAAGTTTCGAACTGTCAGACATGTGTATTGTGTCCAGTATTGACCACCTAAGCTCCGAATTAGCGATATTCATAAATGTGGATACAAAACTTCAGAGAAAATGGAAAAATAGAGAAATATCAGTAGAAGTGGATTTTTCACTTGGATCTATTCAGAATAAACCAACTTTTAAAAATAGGATTCAAAGATATTTTTTTAAATGTTGATTGACTTCAACACAATTCACATGTTCCTTGTTTTGTGAGTGAGAGGAAGCATCATCTTACCTCCTGGATATGGTGATGCAGTGGTTGTGTTACTGGACTAATAATCCAGAGAAAGTGATTCAAGTCCCATCGTGGCAGTTGGAGAATTAGAATTCAGTTAAAATCTGAAAGTAAATAAAAAGCTGATCTCAGTAGAAGTGACCGTGAAGCTATCGGATTGTCGTAAAAACCCAACCGGTTCACTAGTGTCCTTCAGGGAAGGAAACCTGCCGTCCTTACCCGGTCTGGGTCTATATGTGACTCCAGTCCTGCACCAACATGGTTGACTCTTAACTGCCCTCTGAAGTGGCCTTGCAAACCACTGTCAAGAATTAATATATTTAAAAAATTGCCTTGTAGGTCAGAAATTGTAGCAGGGTTGAATAGGGGTTGACAACTGATAGCTAAACAGCTTCACGGAATGGCCTCTTTCTGTGTGGTAAGTTTCTATGATTCTAATTGATGTATCACTCCGGGCGCAGTTATATGAAATATCTTTGTTTTGTTTCAGTAGCCGGATTGAGCTCGGAGATGTAACTCCACACAACATTAAACAGCTGAAAAGGTTAAACCAAGTCATCTTCCCTGTAAGTTACAACGACAAATTCTACAAGGATGTGCTGGAGGTTGGAGAACTTGCAAAATTAGGTAAAATTTGTGTTTTTTGTGTGTACTCGTGTCTGCAGTATCTACTGCTAAGTTCTTTTTAAAATAAATCGTCGGTACTTTGCTAGGAAATGTTCTGCCTGGATTGGAACCTCTGCTGGGACCACGTTTGAAGAGTTAACCGAGTTTGTATGGGGGCTCAAATATCCATTTATCTGGCCATGCAGGTTTTGATTCTCCTCTCTGGGAGGGTATTTTGCAGATCGGGGAGCAAGAGACGCACAGTACTCTTGGATAACAGCAGGGCATTGGAGAGCTGCATGATGTACAGAAAACTTCCCATCAAAGTGCTGGGTAACAGCGAGTAGAAACTGCTTGTCATTTGCTCGCAAAAATAGACGATATGTGAAATCCTTTCCTTGCAGTCGGTTAAAACCAGGTCAGAAAAGGCAGCTCATCGGGATCGAGGGCAAACTGAGTCACTTCTTGAAGGTGATGCAATGCAGAGAAATTCACAGAAAGGATTCTTGTACACCAAGCCGCTTCAGAAAATGCTTGTTCCTGCCTGGGATCTGAGCCACAAACTTGTCTTAAATCCTTTCATTTTCTTTCAACCCCAACAATAAAAAATAAAATAATCGTGCTACTGCCATGCAATCAGCTAGGCTTTGGAAGGGTGTGTGTTCTGGACACTTTTAGTATCTAACCAATTGCATGTTGCGCCTGTGCTGCAGACCAACCTCTGTCCACGTTTCTACCACAATGAATATTTTAGCTTTTGAATGCTATACCACATGTATGTTTCTGTTGCCTGTATGCCAGAGATGGAATCCAGATTGCATTGTGTAGGTCTGCAGAGGGCTTTCTGCTTCTGTGCGTACTTGACTCTTAGTTTCAGAAAGCCAAGCTCACTGCTTGTATTCTGTAGGTAAGTTATTGCCTGTTTGTTACAAAGAATAGCAAAAGCAAACCATGAAATGTGGTCACTGCTGCAAGCTAAAAGGAAACAGCTAAAGGGGTGGGAGGAGGCTCGTAGAATCATGGAATGATACAGCACAGAAGGAGGCCATTTGGCCCATCATGTCTGTGACGGCCCTTTGGTAGAGCTGTCCAATTAATCCCACTCCCCCCTGCTCGTTCCCCAGAGCCCTATAAATGTTTTCCCTTCAAGTATTTAGCCAATTCTCTTTTGAAAGTTGCTATTGAATCTGCTTCCACCGCCCTTTCAGGCAGCGCATTCCAGATCTAAAAAAATGATTCCTCATGTCGCAGGACCATAAACACTGGCACAGAGCAGTTGGGTCGAATGGTCTGTTTCTGTGCTGCAAATTCTATGTAACTAAAGGCGTGAGCAAGAGCTGTAACCAGAACGTGAGCTCATTTAGAACCACAGACGGCCACATTGGAAGTGCATATTTTCATAGGTCTTTTGAGTTGCTCTCTGATCTTTTAGTTAAAAATGTAGAACCAGATTCCCTCCCTCTCAGCAATGGGGTTTGCATGTATCTTGGCTTGAGCTGTAGCAGGAAGAAAGATAAATAGAGGCAAATGATCCATTATATACCCCTGGGGTTTTGGCCAACTGTATAGCTCTGAAATGCGCTAGATTTTGGGGGCCTGATAGGCAAAATAGAGTTAGTTTAAATCAGATGCTGATGTCTGAATATTCAAAGTAGTATTTCAGTGACCAGATTTGCAGTTCCTTGTGCATTCACTGAAAAGATGGAGTAATGGAATGCTTCAAAAGTAAAATAAATGAAACGCACTTCCAAGATATTATAGTCACTTGACTACTCAAAGTTGAGGCTTAAGTAACTGGGCACTAGTTTGCATTAAACTTCTGGTCTGCCAACCCAGGAAAAGTTAGTGTATTTGGTGTGTGTGTGCCCCCACACCTTGTTGGTGGTCATTGATTAAACCTACACGCTAAGGTTGCTGTGTGTGGAAGCACATTGGAGTATGTATACATGGGTTTTGGAGTGAATTTGGTGATCAGGTTGCCCATCTTGTATTCTAGCTGTCAGTACTCTTGGAATCATAGAATGGTTACAGCACAGTAGGAGGCCATTCGACCCGTCGAGCCCGTGCCGGCTCTCTGCAAGAACACTTCAGCTAGTCCCACTCCCCTGTCCTTTCTTCGCAGCCTGCCAATATTTTTCCTTCAGGTACTGATCCAACTCCCTTTTGAAAGCCACGATTGAATCTGCATCCACCACCCTTTCAGGCAGTGCATTCCAGATCTTAACCACTTGCTGCGTATAGTTTTTCCTCATGTCACCTTTGGTTCTTCTGCCAATCACCTTAAATCTGTTCCTTCTGGTTCTCGACCCTTCTGCCAATGGGAACAGTTTCTCTCTATCTACTCTGTCCAGACCCCTCATGATTTTGAACACCTCTATCAAATCTCCTGTCAACCTTCTCTGCTCAAAGGAGAACAACCCCAGCTTCTGCAGTCTATCCACGTAACTGAAGTCCCTCATCCCTGGAATCATTCTCGTAAATCTTTTCTGCACCCTCTCATCTTTCACATCCTTCCTAAAGTGCGGTGCCCAGAATTGGACACCATACTCCAGTTAAGGCCGAACCAGTGTTTTATAAAGGTTCATCATAATTTCCTTGCTTTTGTACTCTGTGCCTCTGTTTATGAAGCCCAGTGTACCGTATGCTTTTTTAACCGCTTTCTGTCTGTCTTTTACACCACGTCAACCGCATTGCCCTCATCAACCCTCTCTGTTACCTCATTCAATCAAGTTAGTTAAACATGATTTGCCTTTAACAAATCCGTGCTGGCTTCCTTAATTAATCCACACTTATCCAAGTGACTGTTAATTTTGTCCTGGATTATCATTTCTAAAAGCTTCCCCACCACCAAGGTTAAGCTGACTGGCCTGTAGTTGCTGGGTTTATCCTTACACCCATTTTTGAACAATGGTGTAACATTTGCAATTCTGCAGTCCTCTGGCACCACCCCGTATCCAAGGAGGATTGGAAGATTATGGCCAGTACCTCCGCAATTTCTACTTTTACTTCCCTCAGCATCTTGGGATGCATCCCATCCAGTCCTGGTGACTTATCTACTTTAAGTACAGCCAGCCTTTCTAGTACCTCCTCTTTATCAATTTTTTATCCCATCCAATATCTCAACTACCTCCTCTTTCACTATGATTTAAGTTTGAGCCCAGCTGTTCAATGCAAATCTTCCACCAGTGAATGTTTTTTATAAGCCAGGAGAGTTTGAACACTTTGTTCTCCCAAGTAGTGCATGTGATCTTTAATGTTCACCAACAGTTGGGCGGGACGTTGGTTTCATGTCTTATCTGAAGGACGGCATCGCTGACAGTGCAGCATTCCTCGTTTCTCCATTGGCGTGTCGGCCTCAGTTATGAACTCAAGTCATGAGATGCCACCCTCTCCCCTCAATGAATCTCTCAAGACGTCAATCCAGACCCTTTAGGGATGGGGGTCATGGTTGAACTCTCTGGTACTGGCTCGCTTGCTCCAGAGGTGGATGTGGTCTTGAAAGATGAACTGACATCGGTCTACTCTGGTTTAGAGAGAGAATCCCAGGCAGATAGAGTGGGCGGACAGGTACTGAAGACATCTTGTATGTCTGACTACCCTGAGCTATTTTAGTTTGAAACCACCAAATCCTTGTCGGTGCTTGTTAATGTTGCAAGGATACTTGACGTGCAAACACGGTTACAGGATGTCACTGTTTCTGTGCTACTGTTCCGATAGGGGCTACGTACAGTTTTCATAGAGAATTTAAATAGGATACGCAAGAATGAGTGGTCACATGACTGCACAATAGCAATCTGTAGCAGAGTCCTAAAAGGGCAGCTTTTATTGATTGACTCCGTACGTTTCCATGCAGTGACTACAAAGCCAGCCCTATCCTCACTGCATACTGAAATGTTAACAGAAGGGGCCATTCAAATCTGCAGGAGCGCGCATGCATTACTGATCACAGACCATCTGTGGTGCAGCAGCTTCTCGTGGCATTTAAACAGCATTCATTGCTGTGAGAAATGAGCAGTTCTGCTTGGTCCCCAAGTACTATCTAAATGGGATTTCTATTGGTATTACGTTAAAGGGGGAAGAAACGCTGGAAGAAGAAATACTTCCCCGTACAAGTGCTTCCCCATCTCAAAAATTGTCCTAATATTTACTAAAAAATATATTTCCTCAATTTTATAGCGCTTAGAATCATACAGCACAGAAGGAGGCCATTCAGCCCATCGTGCCTGTGCCGGCTCTTTGAAAGAGCTATACAATTAGTCCCACTCTCCCCCCCCCCCCCCCCCCCCCCCCCAGCCCTGAGAATTTTTCCTTTTCAAGTATTTATTCAATTCCCTTTTTGAAAGTTATTATTGACTCTGTTTCCACCGCCCTTTCAGGCAGCGCGTTCCAGATCACAGCAACTCCCTGCATTTAAAAAAAAAAAAATTCTTCTCGCCTGCCCTCTGGTTCTTTTGCCAATGACCTTAAATCTGTGTCCTCTGGTTACCAACCCTCCCGCCAGTGGAAACAGTTTCTCCGTATCTACTCGATCAAAACCCCTCATATCATTGCTTATGAAGACTAACATTTTTGCACCTCACCGCCTCCCTCAGCTACTTCCCTGCCTCGTCAGCATCTGATTCTGCCTCTTTAGTAGCTGCGGATTTTGGACCAGCCTTGGGGCTGGCTTCCTTCTGCAAGGCTGAGTGCGCAGCAATAGTTGCCTGGAAGGAGGCTTTGCAGGATCTGGGGACTCTGGATGCAGCAGTCCAACGTGCCAATTCCAATTGAAGTGATTGGGATTCCCATCGGCAGTCACCATAACCTGCAGCGGAGGAGAGATTTGAGAGGCAAAAATAATGGTCTTGAGGGAGAACCGAAACTGTAACATGTAGGATATTTTTTAGAAAAGATCAGTTATAGGAGAGATGGTTAATGCTTTACACACAGTTTAATTTTTTTTTAAGTAAAGCAAAGCATTATATGTTCAGAAAATGTGCATGCACTATGTAGTGTTGGGGAAATACTGCATTTTATTGTATGAATTTTATTTGGGCATTTCTTCTTCTGTTTTGAAAAGTGATTTTTCCAGCAGTACACTTGGAAATGTTTATATTTTTAGTGTGGCATGGTGGCTGAATGGCGATGTATAAAAATAACTTTTATCTTGTTTACTTGCAGCATATTTCAATGACATTGCAGTGGGTGCAGTGTGCTGTAGAGTGGATCATTCGCAAAACCAAAAGCGATTGTACATCATGACCCTGGGATGCCTGGCACCATACCGCAGGCTAGGAATAGGTAAGCTCGGTGGGAAGATTGCAAAAGGAAAGTCTCCCCTGGTGCGTTTGTAATTCTTACAGTTCTTAACTAATAAGACTAGGTTGCATAGACTAGGCTTGTATTCCCTCGGTATAGAAGATTAAGGGTGATCTAATTGAGGTGTTTTAAGATGATTAAAGAAGTTGATAGGGGAGAGAGAGAGAAACTATTTCCTCTGGTGGGGTGTTGAGGACTAGGGGGCATCACCTTAAAATTAGAGCCAGGCTGTTCAGGGGTGATGTCAGGAAGCACTTCTTCACACAAATGGTAGTGGAAATCTGGAACTCTCTCCCCCAAAAAGCTGTTGAGGCTGGGGGGGGGGGGTCAATCAAAAATTTCAAAGCTGAGATTGATAGTTTTTTGTTAGACAAGGGCTATTAAGGGTTACGGAACCAAGACTGGCAGATGGAGTTAAGATACAGATCAGCCATGATCTGATTGAATGGCAGAACAGACTGGAGGGGCTGAATGGCCTCCTCCTGTTCCTATAAATTCTTGCAAGTTTTTGCTGGAGATGATATTTCCACAACTGTATTTGAAAGTTCCTGTTGGTGTGGAGAGTTATGGTTCTGCTACTATGTAAAGGAGTAGAAATACTAATCGGAAATTCTGTATTTGATTATTGTAGTGTAACAAACTTGAGCTAATTTTTCTGGTGTTTTGTGCTCTCGCACCAGGTGCATGCATGTTGAAGAATTCAAATGGTGGTCAATAAAGTCCCTGTTTAAAATCTTGTTAACACTTCAGAGGTGCAGATGTGTTCTGGCTCTGTTCATTGCTGATCTCCAAGTGAAATGCATTCTGCACTGGGGCTGTTTTGAACCATGTTGGATACATTTTTGCTGCTCTTGGATTTCAACTGAACTGTACCGAACAATGTTTTAAAATATATTTAACACTAATAAAATGCCCATGGCATCGCCCCACAGTGAGTTAATAAATATATACGGTCTTTTAAATACAAGATGGTGACAGAGTTGGGAGAGGGACTTGAGAAACTGGCTTCATGGCACCACCTAATGGCCATGGCGTGCAACTTTGTTATAAGCAACTGTTTACATAGAGGATTTCCACTCTAAATGTTTACATATGCAGTTTCAATATTAAATATTGACAAAAGCATGACTGAATTGTGACAATAGGATACATGCACCTACACAAGATTATTAATAATATAGATTGGTACTGTTCTAATATGACTCTGGATTGCTAGGTTGGTGCCCAGTGTTCCCTTTAATTTTTGGGGGGTACGTGGCTCCTTCAGGGGGCTGCGCGGCCCATTCAAAATACCACGCTTGCGCGGTTTTTCCCCATTTAAAGGCCGGTGAGCCAGCTGTGCGGGAGTTCCAGAGCGCTGCATGGCCGCGCAGCTCAAAGGGAACATTGGTGCCTAATTATGGCAAAATGCCCATAGAGGAGTTGGGTCACAGATCAACCATGATTTCATTGAATGGCGGGAACAGGATCGAGGTGCTAAATGGTCGTCTCCTGTTCCTGTGTTCCTAAGTCTTGTTTCACAAGTTTAAGGGATGTTTTTGAAGTGACTGACTGATTGCCGATTAAGGGAATGCAGTAGGTGTGTATATGGATTTTTCAGAATGCATTTGAGAAAAGAAGCTCTGGTATCTTGCAGAATCATTTGCAGGATTTCAGTTCAAAGCTTTATCCACCAGATGTCAATCATTTACATATTTTTATAATATCTATTTAGCATTTGCTTTTCCTCTTGTCCTTGTCATTGATCCAGAAGAGGACTAAACATGTTGGTAAGTGGATTGGTTGCGGGTGGATTTAGATTAGTTGGTGAATGGGCAGATGCTGCTTTACAAAGAATTTACAGCATAGAAACCAGCCATTCGGCCCAACTGGTTTTTGCTCCACATGAACCTCTCTCCCCTACTTTATCTCACCCTATCAGCTATCGGCGTAACCTTCTATTCCTTTCTCCCTCATGTGGTATCCAGCTTCCCCTTAAATGCATCTATGCTGTTCGCCTCAACCACTCCCTGTGGTAGCGAGTTCCACATTCTCGCCACTCTTGTATACTTGAGATATGAATGCAAAGATTATATATTCCAGTGTGCAGTTTAGTAATGAAATGTAAGGGTTAAAGATTGGATATTGCTGCCCATTCATGGTCAGTGGGCATGAAATCTGGCCCAAAGTTAAACCTGTTTAACAGCTGAATGCAGGGAATGTGCCAAATGTTTGTTGCTGGGATAGTACTGTGATTGAAGCATTCGGAAATGGCACTGAACACATCGGAAAGTTTCTGCATGAGACAGGATCAATAGACAGAAAGGTGCCACAGAGATAGTTGATGCACAGTTTCCTTGGATTACTTATCAAAATATCTTGACTCCTTTTTTAAAATCACTGAAACAAACCAAATATTGCTCAATAAAGCCCCGATACCTCCACGGACAGAGGAGACTTGGATTACAATGATTTGGACAGGTCCAGGTTTGATCAGACTGATTGCTGCATCCAAACCCGTTTGTTATAAAAACAGAAAATGCTGTAAACGCTCAGCAGGCCAGGCAGCATCTGTGGAGAGAGCAAGAGAGTTGATGTTTCAGGTCGATGAGCTTTTGTCAGGACGGTTTATGCCTTCTAATTCCATAAGCTGTTGAGTCCTGTCTAATGATTTTGGCAGTGAGCAGAGCGTGTAGAGTGAACTGCAACACCGGCTGATCACTAAATTCATCAGGACTCTTCACTTCGGCCTTTTAAAACCTGTTTCTATTTTGAATTTGTTCAAAGTGCCGGTGAACAGAGCTCACACGACTCAACGTATAGAATCCAACTGTGACGAAAATACAGTTGTTGCCCTATTAGATGTGCGACATTGCGGTAACCCCAAGATGGAATCCATATTTTTATTTATGGCTGCTCAGACAATTTGCCTACACCAGAGCCCCAGAGAGCTTGAGTCAAGAATTAGTCGAGTTAAAGGTTATGAATGAAAGGGGGTTCTTTAAAGCCAATTCTGTTACCAGTCTCCCAGACAAGAAAACTGTGCCATCTGTAAATTAACTGCTGGAACCCTTTGTTCCAGTGGATCTCCACTTTAAATTGTGCTGGATTAGCATCACTATCATGGGTCAAAACACCATTGCTGATTTTATTGCAAGGTGTAATGGGCCGTGACTGCCAGTACTGCCTTCAGGCAACTGGAACCTCACAAGAAAAACATTCTCACGACTTAGAAACTGAGGAAAATGAGAAGGTTCCCATCATTTGTGCTTTAGTATCGCACCTCCAAACATATAATTTCAATGAAGTGTAAGCCAGAGTAAAAGCCCAGCTTGAAGGTCAGAACTTAGACTTGAAGTAGTCAAAGTAAATGTTTTTATGACACTTGTACACGCACCCTTGTAGGTACGACAACTTAGAGGTACCGCACCTGTTGTATTCGTAGAGGTATTCGCAACCTTGGTGTCATATTTGACCCTGAAATGAGCTTCCAACCACATATCCGCAGCATAACAAAGACCACCTACTTCCACCTCCGTAACATCGCCCGTCTCCGCCCTTGCCTCAGCTCATCCGCTGCTAAAACCCTCATCCATGCCTTTGTTACCTCTAGACTTCACTATTCCAACGCACTCCTGGCTGGCCTCCCACATTCCACCCTACGTAAACTTGAGGTCATCCAAAACTCGGCTGCCCGTGTCCTAACTCGCACCAAGTCCCATTCGCCCATCTCCCCTGTGCTCGCTGACCTACATTGGCTCCCAGTTAAGCAGCGACTCGATTTCAAAATTCTCATCCTTGTTTTCAAATCCCTCCATGGCCTCGCCCCTCCCTATCTCAGCACTCTCCTTCAGCCCCACAACCCCCCCCCCCCCCCCCCGAAATATCTGCCCTCTTGAGATCCCTGATTTTAATCGCTCAGCCTTTGGCGGCCGTGCCTTCTGTTGCCTAGGCCCTAAGCTCTGGAATTCCCTCCCTAAACCTGTCCGCCTCGCTATCTCTCTTTCCTCCTTTGTCGCTCCTTAAAGCCTACCTCTTTGACCAAGCTTTTGGTCACCTGCCCTAATTTATCCTTATGTGGCTCGGTGTGAAATTTTTTATCTTACAATACTCCTGTGCAGCGCCTTGGGACGTTTTACTACGTTAAAGGCGCTATATAAATACAAGTTGTTGTTGTAGGTACGGCAACTTATCGCAGCTGTTGCTCTCATGGCTATCATCATTTCCTGGGGTACACCCTGACATGGCAATGTCCAGTGTATTGTGACAGTTCAGCAACATGCCCTACACTGGGTATGTGTAAGTAACATGTTGGGTTACTGCTGACTTGTGACATACAGACTGTTTTCTCAGAGTAAGTGGTGTGCACTTGACTCCCAGCATTGAATGATTTATTCTTTTTCCTTGGTTTAGGAACTAAAATGCTGAATCATGTGTTAAACATCTGTGAAAAGGATGGAACTTTTGACAATATTTATCTGTGAGTATGCGCTGTTTTCTTTAAACCAGTTCCTTCCCAGCGCACAATTTTTCATTAAACATGGATTTGGAGATGGTTGTTACATAAGATCGTGCAAGGATGTTGCTTGTTTAGCAAACACCATTTCTGTACACTCAGAATATATATCTCCGCAACCTCCGACTGCACAGTATGAATGCAAGCTTAATAACAGCAACTAGCACTGAGAGATAATCCCTGCATCAATCTACACTATTTCCTTCTGGGGTTTGAGAGAAAAGATTTTCTGACACACAGTAGTGTTTGCCTTTCTTTAATGTGAGAACTTCAGAAGTAGTTTTATGCTCTGACCTGCTTTTACAATTTGGAACTTATTGCAGGAAAGCCATGGTTTTGGGAGATCGGTTATGGTGAAGATAATCTGTTATGGTGAAGACATGGCTCGTGTGGTGGTGGGGGCTATCATTGTGGTTGCTTTGAGCTCTGACCATGGTGTCAATGAACTCTCTCAAACTGTCCGAATGCGCAGCAGGCATAAATAACTCGCACCCAGTCTAAAAACTCACACCGTAGCAAACCATCTAAGCAGCAGGAAGTGGCAGGCGTGGTATTCCGGACAGCTGTTCCTATCAACCCAACTGGTTCACGCATGGCCTTCGGGCTAGGGAACCTGCCACCTCTATCTGCTCTGGCCTACATGTGACTCCAGCTCTACACTATGGTTGACTCTCTTAATGCCCTTTTGAAGTGACCCAGCAGTTGTAAAAAAAACTATCACCAGAAGATTTATCAAAACCTTCTCTTGGGCAACTAAGGATTGGCAATAAATGCAGTGTTGCCCACATCCTGAGAACACTTTTTTTTAAATTGTTTAGATGTTCTAAAATAAATATTTACATTTTCTAGTGCCTTTCATGACCTTGGGACATCCCAAAGTGTTTTGCAGCCAATGAAGGATTTTTTGAAGTGTATTCACTGTTGCAAAGTAGGAAACACAGCAGCCAATTTGCGCACAGCAAGGTCCCAAAATGACCAGATCATTTGTTTTAGGTGTTGATTGAGGGATAAATATTGGCCTCAGGACACCAGGGAGAACCATGGCGTTCTCGAAATAGTGCCATTGGATCTTTTGCGTCCACCTTAGAGGGCAGACGAGGCTTTGGTTTAACGTCTCATCCGAAAGATGGCACCTCCGACAGTGCAGCACTCCCTCAGTACTGCACTGAGGTATCGGCCTAGATTTTTGTACTCCAGTCTCTGGAGTGGGACTTGAACCCACAACCTTCTGACTCGGAGGCGATAGAGTGCTGCCCATTGAGCACGGCTGACGACTATGCTATAGAGATAAAGTTATGCTATAGAGAGAGAAAGATGCATCATCCTTCCAGAAGTAATGCTGAATTTCTAAAGGCACTACATGCATTAATGTTGTGTTTACCTTTCCAGGCACGTTCAAATCAGCAATGAATCAGCTATTGAATTCTACAGAAAATTTGGCTTTGGAATAATAGAAACTAAAAAGAACTACTACAAGAGGATAGAGCCAGCTGACGCACATGTTTTGCAGAAAACCCTCAAATACATTTCTCCCTGCCGGAGTGTGGAAAATCAGAAGTGAAATTGTGGCTGGTCCTGTACGTTTGTTGCCAAAAAAAAGTCTGTACAGACGGTTGAGGGGGTGAGCGTCGAGAGGAGCCGATTCTCTACAACGCGTTGTGGCAATATTCTTACCACGTTAACCTGAAACCACTCAAATTATTCCTGCATAAAGCATACTGTATCTTCACCAGTTAGAATTAATGTATCTGAGACGAGCAACCCATCTGCCAGAACTGTAATCAAAGCATGGGGTTTGGGCATGTTTTTATTACTTTACCAGGTTCTATAGGGGATTTTTTTTTTCGTTTTCCAATTCAAACGTGCAAACAAGTGATCTGATTTTGTATTTTAAAAAAAATCCAGACCTATTCATGCATAGTTCATTTTTCCGTAAAAGTTGAATTAGTACTTTCAAGAACTAATTGTCCTACGAACTTCTTTGTGCCTATTGGAGTTATATCTCCCACTTTTCATTTCATGGAATAAATATTTCAGTTTTAAAGATGATACTGGATAGTCTGCTCACTGGTTCATTTTGTCAGCAGGCGCCGATGTCCTGTCCTTTGTTCTCCTGGAGCTGTCCGTGTACCCACACACTCCCCTCGATTCCCCAGTTCACTCGTACTTAATGTCTAGAGCAGCCGTGTCTGTTTCACAACCCAAGCCCGTGCTACACAAGGATTAGAATAAACAAAACCTCAGAAGGCCGTGGCTGGAACACAAAGGTATTGGGGTTGAGGTGATGAAATGTTTTAACGGATATATAATTAAAACTTAGATTTATTTAGCCAAAAGGGCTAATGGGAATTGGGAAACAGTCGCAGGAATAAGAACTGAAATATTCATGGTAACAATCTTCACCCAATAATTTCTGACCTCGAGTATCCCGGGTTGGGGGGGGGTGAAGAGAAATGGGATTTAAAAAAAGATATAGAACTTAAGAAATAGGAGCAAGAGTCTGCCATTCGGCCCCTCGAGCCTGCTCTGCCATTCAGTAAGATCATGGCTGAACTTCGACATCAACTCCACTTTCCCGCCATATTCCTTGAGTCCCTTAGTGTCCAAAAATCTATCGATCTCAGACTTGAATATACTCAACGACTGAGCATCCACAGCCCTCTGGGGTAGAGAATTCCAAAGATTCACAAACCTCACTGAAGAAAGTTCTCCCCATTTAAATACACAATCGAGGATCTAATGACAAAATTTTCAGAACAAATTAGAATTGGGTTCATCTAAAAACTTGAATGATGAAAGTAACAAAAATAAAATACAAGGAATGAGAGAACAGGTGTAAATCTCACCATGCAATGTCCCCCGTAAGCTGCACTGCCTCCCTCAATACAGGCCCATTCAAATTTTTGCGTGTGCGCGGTATCTACAATGTAAAGGCCAGTGAGCGGCCGGTGCGGGACCTCTCGGACCATTGTGCAGCTGTGCGCGCGCACACCTTAACGGAAACTCTCGAAGTGACGCATTTGATGTGTAGTGCTGAGTTTCAAGGCTAACGCAGTCAAGGGATTCGGATGGCTTATTAACCGAATCGTTGCTTTCTGTTTCTAATCCTTGGTGTAACATGGAGGTAAGGCTGCAGCCTTTTGTTTTGTTGTATGTTGTTTTATATGCAGGTCATGGAGCCGTAAGCTGAAATGTGCCTTTTGTTATCCTCCTACCTTTTGACTTTGTGGGGTGCTGCGATATGGGGACCCGAGAGCCACTGTTCTTGTGGCATAACTGACCATTTACTGGACACTGTGGCAACTACACATGTACACGCAGCAGAGTGGTCAGAATCCGCAAAGTCTATTGGGCCCAACCAGCTTGTCGTCTTCACTCGATCCACTACCCGCCTTCTCACCATATCCCTCAATCCCTTTTCTCTCCAGAAATGCTTCTAATTGCCCCTTGAACCCATTTAGACCATCTGTTTCCATAGGGTTGCTAACTTAAACCTCTTCTAAAAGTTCCAAGTTCTGTTGGACTCTCCTCTTAGAATCATAGGACCACACAGCACAGGAGGAGACCATTTGGCCCATTGTCCCTGTGCCAGCTCTTTGAAAAAGCTCTCCAATTAATCCCACTCACCCTGCTCTTTCCCCATAGCCCTGCAAATTTTTCCTTTTCAAGTTTTTCATATATCCAGTTCCCTTTTGAAAGTTATTATTGAATCTGCTTCCACAACCCTTTCAGGCAGCGGATTCCAGATTATAACCGCACCTTCTTAACGTGTCCTCTGGTGTTTGAACCATTCACCATTATGCTCCTGGATTCATTTTGTCAATTCCTTTCATCACCATAAAATTTAACTTGTTTGCCTCAGAGGTTCTCCCAAAGACAAAGGCCAATCTTCCTGACTTGAACAACATCCTCGTATCCAGGCTCCTCTCTTGCATGCCTTGTCCCTTCTCCGGCAAAAGAGGTTTGACTTGCTCCCCCAACAGCTTAATTTCAGGATCAAAAGTCAAAAATCAAAAATTAACAGTCTTTTTCTGCCAATAGTCTTGTCACGTAAGCCACTGTGAACTTTGCCTCATCCTCCTCCTGACAGCCCCACAGCATTTTCAATGTCTTGTCAGGCGCACCTTCACATAAAGTTGGTTGATCAGTGCAGGACTCTTCCTGGTGGTGGAGTTTCCCAGGTACAACTGGACTTTTATTTAAAGGTGTCAGCTATGGCTCAGTTATCCCTCAGCCAACATCACTTTATTTTTAAAAAAACCACATGATCTGGTCATTATCACATTGCTGTTTGTGGGAGCTTGCTGTGCTGCCGCGTTTCCTACATTACAACAGTGACTACACTTCAAAAGTATTTAATTGGCTGTAAGGCGCTTTGGGACGTCCCAAGGTCCTGAAAGGTGCTGCAGAAATGCAAGTTATTTCTTTCTATGGCCTTCAGCTGCCAAGGCCCTAAGCTCTGGAATTCCCTCCCTAAACCTGCACGCCTCTCTCTCTCATCCATTAAGAGGTTTAGGAATTCGTGGTGGGGGTGATGGTAGGAGAGGAGGAGGAAGGAGAGAGAACAGGCGGTTTAGAAACATGATCATGGCTGATCCACTATCTCAATACCATATTCCCGCTCTCTCCCCATACCCCTTGATGCCTTTTGTGTCTACAAATCTATCTATCTCCTTCTTAAATATATTCAGTGACTTGGCCTCCACAGCCTTTGGTGGTAGAGAATTCCACAGGATCACCACCCTCTGAGTGAAGAAATTTCTCCTCATCTCAGTCCTAAATGTCCTACCCCGTATCCTGAGACTGTGACCCGTCGTTCTAGACCCCCCCGCAGCCAGAGGAAACATCCTCCCTGCATCCAGTCTATCTAGCCCTGTCAGAATTTTATACGTTTCAATGAGATCCCCTCTCATTCTTCTAAACTCTAGTGAATACAGGCCGAGTCGACCCAATCTCTCCTCATACGACAGTCCTGCCATCCCAGGAATCAGTCTGGTGAACCTTCGCTACACTCCCTCTATGGCAAGCATATCCTTTCTTAGCTAAAGAGACCAAAACTGCACACACTACTCCAGGTGTGGTCTCACCAAGGCCCTGTACAACTGTAGTAAGACATCCTTGCTCCTGTACTCAAATCCTCTTGCAATGAAGGCCAACATACCATTTGCCTTCCTAACTGCTTGCTGCACCTGCATGTTTGCTTTCAGTGACTGGTGTACAAGGACACCCAGATCCCTTTGTACATCAGCATTTCCCAATCTATCACCATTTAAATAATACTCTACCTTTCTGTTTTTCCTACCGAAGTGGATAACTTCACATTTATCCACGTGAGACTGCATCTGCCATGTATTTGCCCACTCACTCAACTTGTCTAAATCGCCTTGGAGCCTCTTTGCATCCTCCTCACAACTCACAATCCCACCTAGTTTCGTGTCATCAGCAAACTTGGAAATATTACATTTGGTTCCCTAATCCAAATCGTTGATATATATATTGTGAATAGCTGTGGCCCAAGCACTGATCTCTGCGGTACCCCACTAGTCACCGCCTGCCACCCCGAAAAAGATCCATTTATTCCTACTCTCTGTTTCCTGTCTGTTAACCAATTTTCAATCCATGCCAGTATATTACCCCCAATCCCATGTGCTTTCATTTTGCACACTAACCTCTTATGTGGGACTTTTTCAAAGGCCTTCTGAAAATCCAAATACACCACATCCACTGGTTCTCCCTTATCCTACCAGTTACATCCTCAAAAAACTCCAGTAGGTTTGTCAAACACGATTTCCCTTTCATAAATCCATGTTGACTTTGTCTAATCCCGTTGATATTTTCTAAGTGTCCTGTTATCGCATCCTTTATAATAGACTCTAGCATTTTCCCTACAACTGATGTTAGGCTAACCGGTCTGTAGTTCCCTGTTTTCTCTCTCCCTTTTTTAAATAGTAGAGTTACATTTGCCACCCTCCAATCTGCATGAATTGTTCCATAATCTATAGAATTTTGGAAGATGACAACCAATGCATCCACTATTTCCATGGCTACCTCTTTTAGTACTCTGGGATGCAGATTATCAGGTCCTGGGGATTTATCAGCTTTCAGTCCCATTAATTTCTCCAGCACTTTTTTTACTAATACTAATTTCCTTTAATTCCTCCTTGTCACTAGACCCTTGGTTCCCTAGCATTTCTGGGAAGTTATTTATGTCCTCTT
The DNA here is from genome assembly GCA_030390025.1 of Squalus acanthias. NCBI lineage: Eukaryota > Metazoa > Chordata > Chondrichthyes > Squaliformes > Squalidae > Squalus > Squalus acanthias. Next base: position 98,963,998 of record CM059431.1, read on the forward strand.
CCGTGAAGACAGAACCAAAGTATTTGTTTAATTGCTCTGCCATTTCCTTGTTCCCCATTATAAATTCTCCCGTTTCTGACTGTAAGGGACCTACATTTGTCTTCACTAATCTTTTTCTTTTTACATACTTGTAGAAGCTTTTACAATCCGCTTTTATGTTCCTTGTAAGTTTACTCTCATACTCTCTTTTTCTCCTCTTAATCAATCTCTTGGTCCTTTTTTGCTGAACTCTAAACTGCTCCCAATCCTCAGGCTTGCTACTTTTTCTGGCAACTTTATATGACTCCTCTTTGGATCTAATACTATCCTTAATTTCTTTTTTTAGCCATGGTTGGGCCGCTTTTCCTTTTGTGTTTTTGTGCCAGAAAGGAATGTATAACTGTTGCAATTCATGCATTCGTTCCTTAAATGTTAGCCATTGCCTATCCACCATCATGCCTTTTAATGAAGCTCCCCAATCTATCATAGCCAACTCACTCCTCATACCATCGTAGTTTCCTTTGTTTAGATTTAGGACCCTAGTTTCAGATTGGACTTCTTCACTTTCTATCTTAATGAAGAATTCTATCATGTTATGGTCACTCTTCCCTAAAGGACCCCGCACAACAAGATTATTAATTAACCCCTTCTCATTGCACAATACCCAATAGCCTGTTCCCTAGTTGGCTCCTCAACGTACTGCTCTAAAAAACCATCTCGTACACACTCCAGGAATTCATCCTCCACAGTATTATTGCTAATTTGGTTTGGCCAGTCTATATGTAGATTAAAGTCACCCATGATTACTGTAGTACCCTTGTTACATGCATCTCTAATTTGTGCAACAGCGTGTTGAACCTCTTAGAGGAGGAGAGGTTAGAGGGCCCAGGCAGCTGAAGGCACAGCCGCCCATGGGGGAGTGATGAAAATCATGGATGCCCACAGAGATCTCGGGCGGGGGGGGGGGGTGTTGTTGGACTGGAGGAAGTTAGAGAGATAGGGCGGGGGCGGGCGGGCGCGGGCGGGGGGGGGGGCGGGGGCGCGCGGGCGGGGGGGGGCGCGGGGGCGGGGGCACGCGCGGGGGGGGGGGGCGAGGCCATGGTGGGATTTGAAAACAAGGATGAGAATTTTAAATTCGAGATGTTGCCGGATGGGGAGCCAATGTAGGTCAGCGAGCACGCGTAATGGGTGACTCCCAACTCTCTCTATCCTGATAATGAAGAGCTCGAAGATTTTACAGTCATCTTGTTGCCCCTTCTGCATCCTCTCCAATGCCTCAAAAGTGCGGGGTCAAAACTGGTCGCAGTCCTCCCAAGTGCAGAAGTACCAAAGCCTCAGTATAGTATTCATCATTTGCTCTCAGTGATCCCACCAATGCAACCACCCTGTTTCCTTTCCCTATCGTAACCTCACACTGCTTGTGCACCTTTATCATTGATCAACTGCTACCCCTTCTTTCATGATCTGTTTTGTTTAGTGGACACCTTTTCACAGTGTAGATATTCCTGGAGTTTTCTAGCCCCAGGTATATAGAAACATAGAAGATAGGAGCAGGAGTAGGCCATTCGGCCCCTCGAGCCTGCTCTGCCATTCAATGCGATCATGGCTGATCATCCAAATTCAGTACCCTGTCCCTGCTTATAGAAACATATGACACTGCGCTTGTCCACATTAAGTAATTTTAAAATTATGAATGGGTTTGACAGGGTATAGGTGGAGAAGATGTTTCCACTGGTGGGGGAATCTCGAACTAGGGGCCATAATTATAAGATAGTCACCAACAATGTTCTCGGTGAGCTGCGCTTTGTTCTGCACGGCCTGTTTCATTTAATGCGCGGTCCCTTTACATTTCTGTGCATACGCGGTGTTTACAGTGTAAAAGCCGGTGAGCGGCCTGCGCGGGACCTTTCAGATTACTGCACGGCCGCGCACACCTTAGCGGGAACATTGGTCACCAATAAATCCAGTAGGGAATTCAGGAGAAATTTCTTTACCCAAAGAGTGGCGACAATATGGAACTTGCTACCACAGGGAGTGGTTGAGGCGAACAGCAGAGATGCATTTAAGGGGAAACTAGATAAACACATGAGAGAGAAGGGAATAGAAGGATATGGGGTGAGATGAAGAGGGGTGGGAGGAGGCTCGTGTGGAGCAGAAACACCGGCACAGACCAGATGGGCCGAATGGCCGGTTTCTGTGCTGTAGATTCTTTGTAAAGCAACATCTACCCCACGGCGGCCCGTTCACCAACTAATCTACATCCGCCTGTAACCAATCCACTCGCCAACAGTGAATTTTAGAATATATTAAATCTGCTTCTGGATCAATAACAAAAATGATGAACAGTAATGGATCCTGAGGAACTCCACTCATAACCGGGACCCAAACAGACCCAATATCTTAATCACTAACCTCTCTATCTGATGTCAATCCATTGCATAAACTTTCCACTAATCTCAGCAGATGGAATTTTTTCCATCACGCTCTCACCAGCATTCGCACAGATCCTTCCAGCGCAGGGGTTTAGAAGGTCAGTTTGAGGGCAGCACAGTGGTGGATTAGTTGAGCAGGAGCAGGTGGAGGTGCTCGATGAGGAGCAGGAAGCAGGTGGGTGGAGAGCGGAGGGAAGTGATTCTGATTCCCTGGGGCCCACCCAGCCTTTAAAGGAAGTGGAGCATGAGAGATTGTTGGTGTCATTGGCCAACTCGCCCAGGAGCTTTCAACACCTGACGGCAGTGTGGAACAGTACACATGCCCACATCTGTGGGGTTCTGGTGCACGGCACTGAAAGGCTGCAATTTACCTTGGACTAACATAGAAACATAGAAGATAGGAGCAGGAGTAGGCCATTCGGCCCCTCGAGCCTGCTCCGCCATTCGATGAGATCATGGCTGATCATCCAAACTCAGTACCCTGTACCTGCCTTCTCCCCATATCCCTTGATACCTTTAGCTTTAAGAAATATATCTAACTCATTCTTGAATATATTTAATGACTTGGCCTCAACTACTTTCTGTGGTAGAGAATTCCACAGGTTCACCACTCTCTGGGTGAAGAAATTCTTCCTCATTTCTGTCCTAAATGGCTTACCCCTTATCCATAGATTATGACCCCTGGTTCTGGACTCTCCGACCATCGGGAACATTCTTCCTGCATCTAGTTTGTCCAGACCTGTCAGAATTTTACATGTTTCGATGAGATCCCCTCTCATTCTTCTATACTCCAGCGAGTATCAACCCAATCTCTCCTCATATGTCATTCCTGCCATCCCAGGTATCAGCCTTGTGAATCTTCGCTGAACTCCTTCCATGGCAAGAACATCCTTCCTCAGATAAGGCGACCAAAACTGCACACAGTACTCAAGGTGTGGTCTCACCAAGGCCCTGTACAACTGCAGCAGGACATCCGTGTTCCTATACTCAAACCCTTTCGCTATGAAGGCCAACATACCATTTGCCTTCTTCACCGCCTGCTGCACCTGCATGCTTACCTTCAGCGACTGGTGCACAAGGACACCCAGGTCTCGTTGCACTTCCCCTTCTCCCAATCTATTGCCATTCAGATAATAGTCTGCCTTTCTGTTTTTGACACCAAAGTGGATAACCTCGCATTTATCCACGTTATATTGCATCTGCCACGCTTCTGCCCACTCACCCAACCTGTCCAAATCATCCTGGAGTTTCTCGGTATCCTCCTCACAGCACACACGCCCACCCAGCTTTGTGTCATCTGCAAACTTGGAGATATTACATTTAGTTCCCTTATCTAGATCATTAATGTATATTGTGAATAGCTGGGGTCCAAGGACCGATCCCTGCGGTACCCCACTAGTCACTGCCTGCCACTCAGAAAAAGACCCATTAATTCCTACTCTCTGCTTTCTGTCTGCCAACCAGTTCTCTATCCAAGTCAATACCTTGCCCCCAATCCCATGTGCCTTAACTTTACACGCTAATCTCTTATGCGGGACCTTATCGAAAGCCTTTTGAAAGTCCAAATACACCACATCTACTGGTTCTCCCTTATCTATTTTCCCAGTTATATCCTCAAAAAATTCCAGTAGATTAGTCAAGCATGATTTACCTTTTGTAAATCCATGTTGACTTTGTCCGATCCTGTCACTGTTTTTCAAGTGCTCAGCTATTATATCCTTTATAATGAACTCCGGCATTTTCCCCACTACCGATGTCAGGCTTACCGGTCTGTAATTCCCCGCTTTCTCTCTACCACCCTTTTTGAATAGTGGGGTAACATTAGCTACCCTCCAATCCATGGGTACAGTTCCAGATTCCATCAAATGTTGGAAGATGATCAGTAATGCATCTACTATTTCTAGGGCCACTTCCTTAAGTACCCTAGGATGTAGATTATCAGGCCCATGGGATTTATCGGCCTTCAATCCTGTCAATTTCCCTAACACCATTTCCCTGCAAATACTGATTTCTTTCAGTTCCTCCCTTTCATCAGACCCTATGTTCTCCAACATCTCTGGGAGGTTATTTGTGTCCTCCTTTGTGAAGACAGAACCAAAATATGCATTTAATTGGTCTGCCATTTCTTTGTTCCCCATTATAACTTCCCCCGCTTCTGACTGCAAGGGACCTACACTTGATTTCACTAATCTTTTTCTCTTCACATATCTATAAAAGCTCTTACAGTCAGTTTTTATGTTCCCTGCAAGCTTACTTTCATATTCTATTTTCCCCTTCTTAATTAATCCCTTTGTCCTATCCTAAACTGCTCTCAATCCTCAGGGTTACCGCCTTTTCTGGCCAATTTATATGCCCTCTCCTTGGATCTTATGCTATCCCTAATTTCCCTTGTTAGCCAGTGTCACCTCAAGACATCTGCAGGGCAGCCCCTCATCGCAGAGCCCACTAGGCCAGTTTTTACCTCTCGCCTGAATGCTCAGACTGCAGCCATATGCACCTTGGGCTACAATGTCACTTCCTCCTTTGACAGGACAGAGCCATCAATCGTGGTTTCAATAATACATGACATAGGAACGGGAAGAGGCCATCCAATCCCTCGAGCATGTTCTGCCATTCAATTAGATCATGGCTGATCTGCACCTCAACTCCATTTACCCGCCTTTGCTCCATACCCCTTGATACTATTACCCAACAAAAATCTATCTCTCTCAGTCTTGGAAGCTTGAATCATCCCCCAGCACCCACATCCTTTTGGGGGGTGAGTTCCAGATTTCTACTACCCTTAATGTGGAAAAGTTCTTCAAGATTTCACTCCTGAATGACCTAGCTCTAATTTTAAGATTTGCCAAAGACTATTTCATCAAGGTGAGGACCCTTTACCTGGATGGGGCAAACCGTGACATCACAGGGCAAGCTTCACCTTCACACTACGCATCACAGTGATATCAAACGTCACAATAGGTTTATAAACTGGGTCAATTTGAGGCAGGAGACTGCACAGCCAGTTTAAGTGAAGGGAAAGGGAGCTACACAGGCTGATTAAAGCAATGGGATCAGATCCCCGTGAATTAAAGCAATGGGATCAGATCCCCGTGAATTAAAGCAATGGGATCAGATCCCCGTGAATTAAAGCAATGGGATCAGATCCCCGTGAATTAAAGGAATGGGATCAGATCCCCGTGAATTAAAGGAATGGGATCAGATCCCCGTGAATTAAAGGAATGGGATCAGATCCCCGTGAATTAAAGCAATGGGATCAGATCCCCGTGAATTAAAGCAATGGGATCAGATCCCAGGGAATTAAAGGATGTTACAATTGGCACTTTAAAAAAAAGATTAGAACAGTTTTTGTTCAAGCTGTAATGACAACTCTGGACAACCCACCGAAAGGTTTCAAGTCATCTACCCCTAAAGGTAATTTAAGGATGTTATAAGATTCAAGAAATGCTTTTTTCTTCAACAGCTCAATAATATTGTGTACGACATTCATAACCATGAACATCAAATTTTTCCGGCAGCTGGTATATTGTATATAGCCTGCAAATGAGTTGGAGAAGTTAGAAGAATATATATTTTAAAAAGGCAAAAACAGAAACACTCAGCAGGTCAGGTAGCATCTGTGGAGAGAAACAGAGTTAACGTCTCAGGTATGAACCTTAAATCAGAACTGGACATGTTGATGCATAGAACAGGGATGTTTAATCCATGGCTCTAGGCCCACTTCCATCTCTGGACCCTGGAAATCCAGCCCTCAAAGCCCGGAATAACTCAGTGTGATGGGGGGAGGGATCTACAAGAAATGAAACCTGCCGAAATATAAACAAAACAGGAAAGGAGAGCATAGGAAAGAATAAAGTAAGGGAGGACATTGATGGCCACGGAATAAATAGAGTTATAGAATTTAAAAAGATGGTTAAAAATAAAGTGAGAGGAACTGCTATTAAAAATGTGTTAAACTGACTGCACAGCAATGCACAGTGTCCGTAATAAAACAGGGGAGCTGCAGGCAACCATGCGTTGCAAGGAACCAGACATAGTAGGGATTACTGAGACATGGCTACAGAAAAATCAGGAATTGAACATTGCAGGGTATAACATATTTAGAAAAGATAGAGAGGGAAAAAAGGGAGGTGGAGTAGCTGTACTTATTAAGGATAACATAATGGCAGTGCAAAAAAGGGACGTAGATATCAGCAAGACAAAAATAGAATCCATATGGATAGAGATAAAAGATAATAAAGGATCAAACACACTAATACAGCTAGACTACAGACCACCTAATAGTGGAAGGGAGGTGGAGGAAGAAATATGCAAACAAATTAAGGAAATGAATAAAAAACATAGAATAATAATCATGGGGGGATTTCAACTACCCCGATATTAATTTGACAGAAGAGGTAGGTAAAGGGGATAAGGGAATGGAGTTCCTACAATGTGTACAGAACTCCTTTCTAACCCAATATGTAAAAAGCCCAACAAGAGAGGATTCGCTATTGGATCTAGTAATGAAGAATGAACCAGAGCAGATAAGAGAAGTAAAAGTAGGGGAATATCTAGGCAATAGTGACCATAATATAATAAGTTTTAAGATCATAATTGAAAAGGACATAAGTATGATGAAGACCAAGGTAATAGATTGGAGAAAAGCTGATTTTGATGGGCTGAGAATAGAACTTGGGAAAATAAAATGGACAATGATATTGGCAAACAATGACACAGAACAGCAATGGGAAACATTTAAAACGGTGTTCAAGAGTCCAGGAAAAATATATTCCGCTAAAAAACAAGAACAAGCTAAACACTAATGAGACACAATGGATGAATAAAGACACAAGGGAAAAATTGAGGGTAAGTACATGGACAGCAGGGGAGAGCATGATAAGAGAAAATATGAAGAGATTAGGAGAGAAGTCAAAAAAACAATTACAAAGGCAAAAAGGAACTATGAAATTAAATTATCAAGGAACATAAAACAAAATAGTAAAATATTTTACAGGCACATCAATAAAAAAGGGAGGTCAGGATGGGAATAGGACTACTAAGGGATGGACAAAATAATACCACAGGCAGCGACAGAGAGATGGCAGAAATATTAAATAATTACTTTGCTTCAGTATTTACCAGGGAGATAGAACAGATGGACATGACATCAGATGATGAGATTATTAATGAGATAAGTGCATTTAAAATGAAAAGAGGAGATATACAAAATAAACTAATCAAACTCAAAGAGGATAAAACCTCTGGTAGGGACGGATTACATCCGCGCATTTTAAACATTCTAGGGAGGAGATAACAGAGGCATTACTACACATATTTAATAATTTATTAGAAAAAGGTATAGTGCCAGAGGACTGGTAGATAGCTAACATAATTCCTATATTTAAGAAGGGAGATCGAACATGTCCAGGGAACTATAGACTAGTCAGCTTAACATCGGTGGTAGGAAAAATAATGGAATCCCTACTAAATGAGAAAACAGAAGAACATCTAGAAACCAAAACTATAATAATGGATAGTCAGCATGATTTTCAAAAGGGAAAGTCTTGCTTGACCAACCTCATTGAATTTTTTGAAAAGATAATAGAGAGAGTGGACAAGGGTAATGCAGTAAATATAAATTATCTAGATTTCCAAAAGGCCTTCGATAAGGAACCACAAAATAGACTAATGAATAAAGTCAGAGAATGTGGAGTCAGGGGACAAGTAGCACTGTTGTTCACAATTTATATTAACGATTTAGACTTTGGAATACAAAACATAATTTCTAAATTTGTGGATGACACCAAATTGGGGGGATAGTCAATACTGAGGAGGACTGTAACAAATTACAGGAGGACATTAATAAACTTGCAGAATGGGCATATAATTGGCAAATGAATTTCAACACAGATAAATGTGAGGTATTACATTTTTGTAGGAAGAATAGGGAGGTCACTTATTACTTGGAGAGTGCAGGTGTGGGTGGGGTAGGGGAGCAAAGGGATCTCGGAGTGCAAATACACAAATCACTAAAAGTAGTGGCACAGGTTAACAAGGCCATAAAAAAAGCAAACCAAACACTAGGGTTTATTTCTAGAGGGATAGAATTGAAAAGTATTGAAGTTATGCTAAACTTGCATCGAACCTTGGTTAGACCACATTTGGAGTACTGAGTACAAATTCTGGTCGCCATATTATAAAAAGGATATAGAGGCACGGGAGAGGGTGCAGAGAAGATTTACAAGGATGATACCAGAAATGCGAGGGTATACCTATCTGGAAAGGATGAACAGGCTGGGTCTCTTTTCTCTTGAAAAAAGAAGGCTGAGGGGTGACCTAATAAAGGTCTTTAAAATTATGAAAGGTTTTGATAGAGTGGATACAGAGAGAATGTTTCCACTTGTGGGAAAGAGCATAACCAGAGGCCATCAATATGAGATAGTCACCAAGAAATCAACTTCTTTACCCAGAGAGTGGTGAGAATGTGGAACTCGTTACCACAGGGAGTGGTTGAAGCGAATAGTATCGATGCATTTAAGGGGCGGTTAGATGAGCGTATGAGGGAGAAGGGAATAGAGGGTTATGCTGATAGAGTGAGATGAGGAAAGACGGGAGGAGGCTGGAGTGGAGCATAAACGCCGGCATGGACTGGTTGGGCCGAAAGGCCTGTTTCTGTGCTGTATATCCTATGTAATCGTGTGTAATCATCCTTCTCGGTTCGAAAATCGTGGGCATGGAGGTTTTGAAAGGCTCTTTTTAGGGCTGCTGCCTAATTGGTGGATAAATCCTAAAGTACAACACCAAGATCTGTTGGTATCAGCGGCAACAGGGATTAAACTTGATACACGGCTCCACGGCACGTATCTTAGTTGCAATTGAAGACATCCCCAGAATGGAATATTTTAAATGATAAAATTTAAATGATACGTACAATAGGCAGACAGGTTTCTATCTGGTTGTATGTCCTCTATTTGACTCTTAAAAACTCTGTAACTGAGAACCTTAACCTTTTCCATCTTCCACAGCACCTTCCAAACCCGCGACCGCTACTACCTAGAAGGACAAGGGCAGCAGGCGCATGGGAACACCACCACCTCCAATTTCCCCTCCGAGTCACACACCAACCTGACTTGGAAATATATCAGCCGTTCCTTCATCGTCGCTGGGTCAAAATCCTGGAACTCCCTCCCTAACAGCGCTGTGGGAGCACCTTCACCACACGGACTGCAGCGGTTCAAGAAGGCGGCTCACCACCACCTTCTCAAGGGGCAACTAGGGATGGGCAATAAATGCCGGGCCTTGCCAGCGACGCCCACATCCTGAAAACGAATTTAAAAAAATCAGAAACTAACTGGACATCTTGCGACAAAACCAAATAGCTCCAACTGTGTTCATTCTCACTTAAGCAATGCACTGGAGTACAGTGCCCCGTTGGGCTTGGGGCTATTGACAGTGTAACAAGTGAATAGTGAGCTCTGTGCTCTCATGAGTTGAGGATATTAATGAAACTTCAGCTCAGTTCAATCAGAGTTCAGATCTCAAGTTCCAGCTTACAGCGTTTTCCAAGTATGCAAAATGTTTGAAACTTCAAGGCGGAGGTCTCATAGTCTTAAAAAATGTTACCTGAACTTCATTTTTGTCTGAGGCATGCACGCACGCACGCAATCTTATCCGCCATAAAACCCAGCATAGCTTTTTACTTCCTCACTTAAGTGGGCTAACATCAGATGATTTGCTCTAGAGATTCATTCTCCATTGAAGGGAAAATGACTGTAATTAAAAACAATGCCTAAACTGGTATATCTTGGGCATGCCAGAGTGTTCCAGTCCATGGTCTTCAGTGTTTAGCACTGTAACATAGGAACACAGGAACAGGAGGAGGCCATTCAGCCCCTCGAGCCTGTTCTGCCAGTCAATAAGATCAAGGCTGATCTGTGACCTAACTCCATATACCCGCCTTTGGCCCATATCCCTTAATACCTCTGGTTAACAAAAAGCTACCAATCTCTGATTTAAAATTAACAATTGATCTAGCATCAATTGCCGTTTGCGGAAGAGAGTTCCAAACTTCTACCACCCTTTGTGTGTAGAAGTGTTTCCTAACTTCACTCTTGAAAGGTCTGGCTCTAATTTTTAGACTATGCCCCCTAGTCCTAGACTCCCCAACCAGCAGAAATAGTTTCTCTCTATCGACACTATCTGTTCCCCTTAATATCCTGACAACTTCGATCAGATCACCCCTTAACCGTCTAAATTCTGGGGAATACAACCCTAATTTGTGTAATCTCTCCTCACAACTTAACCCTTGAAGTCCAGGTATTATTCTGGTAAACCTACGCTACACTCCCTCCAAGGCCAATATATCCTTCCTAAGGTGTGGTGCCCAGAACTGCTCACAGTACTCCAGGGTTTTGTACAGCTGCAGCATTACGTCTGCCCCCTTGTACTCTAGTCCTCTAGATATAAAGGCCAGCATTCCATTAGCCTTTTTGATTACTTTCTGTGCTTGTTCATGACTTTTTAATGATCATCATAGAATTATAGTAATTTACAGCACAGAAGGACACCATTTGGCCCATCTTGTCCATGCCGGTCGACAAAGAGCTATCCAGCCTAATCCCACTTTCCAGCACTTGGTCCGTAGCCCTGTAGGTTATGACACTTCAAGTGCATATCCAAGTACTTTTTAAATGTGATGAGGGTTTCTGCCTCTTCCACCCTTTCAGGCAGTGAGTTCCAGACCTTCACCACCCTCTGGGTGAAAAAAATTCTCCTCAAATCCCCTCTAAACCTCCTACCAATTGCTTTAAATCAATACCCCCTGGTTATTGACCCTTCTATTAATGGAAATAGATCCTTCCTATCCACTCTATCTAGGCCCCTCATAATTTTATACACCTCAATTAGGTCTCCCCTCAGCCTCCTCTGTTCCAAAGAAAACAACCCCAGCCTATCCAATCTTTCCTCATAGCTAAAATTCCCCAGCCCAGGTAACATCCTCGTAAATCTCCTCTGTACCCTCTCTATAGTGCAATTACATCCTTCCTGTAATGTGGTGACCAGAACTGCACGCAGTATTCTAGCTGCGGCCTAACTAGTGTTTTATACAGTTCAAGCATAATCTCCCTGCTCTTATATTCTATGCCTCGGCTAATAAAGGCAAGCATCCCGCATGACTTCTTAATCACCTTATCTACCTGTCCTGCTACCTTGAGGGATGTGTGGACATGCACTCCAAGGTCCCTCTGATCCTCTGCACTTCTCAATGTCCTACCATTTATTGTGTATTCCCTTGCCTTGTTAGCCCTCCCCAAATGCATTACCTCACACTTCTCTGGATTGAATTGCATTTGCCACTGTTCTGCCCACCTGACCAGTCCATTGATATCTTCCTGCAGTCTACAGTTTTCTTCATTATCAACCACACGGCCAATTTTTGTATCATCTGCAAACTTCGCTGAACTCCTTCCATGGCAAGAACATCCTTCCTTATCTGAGGAAGGATGTTCTTGCCATGGAAGGAGTTCAGCGAGGATTCACAAGGCTGATACCTGGGATGGCAGGAATGACATATGAGGAGAGATTGGGTCGATTGGGCTTATACTCGCTGGAGTATAGAAGAATGAGAGGGGATCTCATTGAAACATATAAAATTCTGACAGGTCTGGACAAACTAGATGCAGGAAGAATGTTCCCGATGGTCAGAGAGTCCAGAACCAGGGGTCATAATCTAAGGATAAGGGGTAAGCCATTTAGGACAGAAATGAGGAAGAATTTCTTCACCCAGAGAGTGGTGAACCTGTGGAATTCTCTACCACAGAAGGTAGTTGAGGCCAAGTCATTAAATATATTCAAGAATGAGTTAGATATATTTCTTAAAGCTAAAGGTATCAAGGGATATGGGGAGAAGGCAGGTACAGGGTACTGAGTTTGAATGATCAGCCATGATCTCATCGAATGGCGGAGCAGGCTCGAGGGGCCGAATGGCCTACTCCTGCTCCTATCTTCTATGTTTCTATGTTTCTATGTTAATCATACTTCCTACATTCAAGTCCAAATCATTGATATATACCACAAAAAGCAAAGGACCCAGTACTGAGCCCTGCGGAACCCCACTGGAAACAGCCTTCCAGTCACAAAAACACCCTTCGACCATTACCCTTTGTTTCCTGCCTCTGAGCCAATTTTGGATCCAACTTGCCACTTTGCCTTGGATCCCATGGGCTTTTACTTTCGTGACCAGTCTGCCATGCGGGACCTTATCAAAAAAGCCTTGCTAAAATCCATACAGACTACATCAAACGCACTACCCTCATCGACCCTCCTTGTTACCTCCTCAAACAATTCAGTCAAGTTAGTCAGACACGACCTTCCCATAACAAATCCATGCTGACTGTTCCTGATTAAACCGTGTCTTTCTAAATGAAGATTTATCCTGTCCTTCAGAATTTTTTCCCACCACCGAGGTTAGGCTGACTGGCCTGTAATTACTTGGTCTATCCCTTTTTCCCTTTTTAAACAAGGGTACCACGTTTGCAGTCCTCCGGCACCACACCTGTAGCCAGAGGATTGGAAATGATGGTCAGAGCCTCTGCTATTTCCTCTCTTACTTCTCTTAACAGCCTGGGATACATTTCATCCGGGTCTTGGGATTTATCCACTTTCAAAGATGCTAAACCCCTTAATACTTCCTCTTGATCTATGTACCTGAACCCCCAAGTCTCTGTGGATATCCACTGATTTTAGCTTTTTACCATTTAGAAAGTATCCTGTTCTATCCTTTTTAGGTCCAAAGTGGATGACCTATACTGAGTCTTTGAGTATATTCAAGGCTGAGATCGATAGATTTTTGGACTCTAGGGGAATCAAGGGATATGGAGATCAGACGGGAAAGTGGAGTTGAGGTCGATGATCAGCCATGATCTTATTGAATGGCGGAGCAGGCTTGAGGGGCCGTATGGCCGACTCCTGCTCCTATTTCTTATGTTCTTATGACCTCGCATTTGCTTACATTGAAATCCATTTGCCACAGTTTTGCCCATTCACTTAATCTGTCAATATCCCTTTGTAATTTTATGTTTCATCTACACTGCCTACAATGCCACCTATCTTTGTGTCATTGGCAAATTTGGATATATGACTTTCTATGCCATCATCTAAGTCGTTAAGAAATATTGTGAATAGTTGAGGCCCCAACACAGATCCCTGCGGGACACCACTAGTCACATCCTGCCAATTTGAGTACCTACCCATTATCCCCACTCTCTGTCTCCTGCCACTCAGCCAATTTCCTAACCAGGTCAATAATTTGCCTTCAACTCCGTGGGCTTCTACCTTAGATAACAGTCTCTTATGTGGGAGGGGTGGAGGGAGTAGGAAGTGTCTAGTCATAATGCTCCAACCACCATGAGAGTGGAGCAGGTTTGATGGACCAGCTTTTCCTGTCCGTCATTTTCGTATGTTCGTAAAGGGGTGGTTTGAAGACTTCTCCATCCCTCCCTTTTCCAAATAGAAACACTCTATTTGGTCATCCGATAATTGAAGCAAAAATATGGCCTGTGCCTACCTTTAATATGTCGCGCTGTCATTGGGGAAGTGTCATTCTCTGTCACTTTTTCCATATGAATTTAGAAAGTTCCATGGCTATATCAGTAAAAAATGATCAGAAAGGAACCTCGGAGCTAAGTATTCACCTTAAAAGAAGTATTGGTTCATCTGGTCAGATCACACTCAGAGATGAAAGAGTTAGCAATGAGCCAAGGCTGACACTAAGTAACCTGCAACAGTCACGTTTTACACCATAAGAATCATAGAATTATAGAATGGTTACAGCACAGAAGGAGGCCATTTGGCCCGTCGAGCCCGTGCCGGCTCTCTGCAAGAGCACCTCAGCTAGTCCCACTCCCTCGCCCTTTCCCCGTAGCCCTACAATTTTTTTTCATTCAGGTACTTATCCAATTCCCTTTACTTCTTCTTCTTCTTTCGTATGGTAGTAGCAAAGCAAATCAATGTCAATATCTAAGTCAGATATCCAGGCCAAAGCTTCCGGTGTAAAATTCCCTTTTGAAAGCCGTGATTGAGTCTGCCTCCACCATCCTTTCAGGCAGTGCATTCCAGATCCTAACCACTTGCTGCGTAAAAAAGTTTTTCCTCATGTCGCCTTTGGTTCTTTTGTCAATCACCTTAAATCTGTGTCCTCTGGTTCTCGACCCTTCCGCCAATGGGAACAGTTTCTCTCTATCGATTCTGTCCAGACCCCTCATGATTTTGAACACCTCAATCAAATCTCTCAACCTTCTCTGCTCTAAGGAGAACAACCCCAGCTTCTCCAGTCTATCCATGTAACTGAAGTCCCTCATCCCTGGAACCATTCTTTTCACAGAATTCACAGAATCCCCACAATGCAGATAGAGGCCATTTCGGCCCATCGAGCCTGCACCGACACATAGCCCACCCTATCCCCGTAACCCCATGTATTTAGTCCCCCTAACACTAAGGGTCAATTTATCATAGCCAAATCAACCTAACCCGCACATCTTTGGTCTGTGGGAGGAAACCGGAGCACCCGGAGGAAACCCACGCAGACACGGGGAGAATGTGCAAACTCCACACAGACAGTCACCGACACAATACTCCAGTTGAGGCCGAACCAGTGTTTTATAACGGTTCATCATAACGTTCTTGCTTTTGTACTCTATGCCTCTATTTATGAAGCGGAGATGCCGGTGTTGGACTGGGGTGGACAAAATTGAGAGGTCGCACAACACCAGGTTATAGTCCAACAGTTTTATTTGAAATCACAAGCTTTCGGAGCTATCGCTCCTTCCTCAGGTGAAGTAAATTGGATACAGAATCGCCAGAGCATATATAGATGGAAAAAAAAGCATGTGTACTTTACAATTGCAGACCAATAAATTAAATCATCCTGACTATCTGCCGAGGTGTGATAAAGTTAATTAAGTCAGCCAGGAAGGTACCACATCAAAAGACATAGCAAGATACAACTGAGACAATGAGGTGTAGTCGCAGGGGTTCCAACGTGTCAAAAGCTGCCGTCTGTATGTAAAACGAAAAGCTTTAAAAAAAATTTACTTTTTTACTGGGAAAATTTTTACTTTTTTACTGGGAATCACATCTGTAAACAAGCTAACGACGACTCGAGTCCGGATCACGTCATGATAGCCAAGTTCCGCACTCATGAAGACGGTCTCAATCGGGATCTTGGGTTTATGTCACGATACATGACGTGATCCGGACTCGAGTCGTCGTTAGCTTGTTCACAGATGTGATTCCCAGTAAAAAAGTAAAAATTTTCCCAGTAAAAAAGTAAATTTTTTTTAAAGCTTTTCGTTTTACATACAGACGGCAGCTTTTGACACGTTGGAACCCCTGCGACTACACCTCATTGTCTCAGTTGTATCTTGCTATGTCTTTTGATGTGGTACCTTCCTGGCTGACTTAATTAACTTTATCACACCTCGGCAGATAGTCAGGATGATTTAATTTATTGGTCTGCAATTGTAAAGTACACATGCTTTTTTTTCCATCTATATATGCTCTGGCGATTCTGTATCCAATTTACTTCACCTGAGGAAGGAGCGATAGCTCCGAAAGCTTGTGATTTCAAATAAAACTGTTGGACTATAACCTGGTGTTGTGCGACCTCTCAATTCTATTTATGAAGCCCAAGATCCTGTATGCTTTCTTAACCGGTTTCTCAACCTGCCCTGCCACCTTCAACAATTTGTGCACATATACCCCTAGGTCTCTCTGTTCATGCACCCCTTTAAAATTGTACCCTTTAGTTTATATTGCCTCTCCTTGTTCTTCCTAACAAAATGTACCACCGCACTTTTCTGCGTTAAATTTAATCTGCCACGTGTCCGCCCATTCCGCCAGCCTGTCTATGTCCTCTTGAAGTCTATTCCTATCCTCCTCACTGTTCACTATACTTCCAAGTTTGGTGTCATCTGCAAATTTTGAAATGGTGCCCTGTACACCCACATAAGTGATGATATAAACATAAACTAGGATGAAACCACACCATAGCTGTGAGTGGGAGTGGAGCGGACAATTAAAGTGATGGGGGGTCATGCTTACGGACTGAAAGGAGGTGTTCCGCAAAGATTGGGTGACCGCTTTGCGGAACACCTCCGTTCAGTCCGTAAGCGTGACCCCGAGCTGCCGGTTGCCTGTCACTATAATTCTCCGCTCCACTCCCACTCTGACCTCTCTGTCCTCGGCCTCTTACATTGTTCCAATGAAGCTCAACGTAAGCTCGAAGAACAGCACCTCATCTTTCGATTAGGCACTTTACAGCCTTCTGGACTCAACATCGAGTTCAACAATTTCAGACCATAGCCTCTGCCCCTATTTTTTCACATGGCAGCTGTCGATCATTCTGCCATTGCCATTTACAACTCATCTACAGTCATCTTTTGTTTCTTTACTTGTCCCATTACCATCTCCTTCTGCCTCGCACCATCCTCCCTTTTGTCATTTAATCTCTCCTACCTTCCACCCATCGCAGACCTTCACTTTTGTTCTTTCTTCCCTTCCCCCCTTTCCCTGCCCGTACACTTGCTTAAAAACCTGTTACATCTCCAACTTTTTCCTGTTCTGACGAAGGGTCATTGACCTGAAACGTTAACTCTGTTTCTCTCTCCCCGGATGCTGCCTGACCTGCTGAGTGTTTCCACCATTTACTGTTTTTATTATAGTAAATGAGGATCTCAGTATTATCCAAACAAAGGACAGTGCAACAGTGCACTGGGAGTGTCAGCCTGGATTTTGTGCTCAAGTCCTGGGGTGGGACTCGAACCCTCTAACCTCTGACTCGGAGAGGCGGACGCTGCCCACTGAGCTCAGCTGTCAATCACCTGCCACACGGAGGCAGCGTGAACCCAAACCCCGCCCCTCACGCTGCCGTACGTCTGCTCATAACCCCGCCCCCCCACTCGTGGGGGGCACGCTGCCGGTCTTCCCCACAGCGCAGGCGCCGGAGCCCGCCGTCAATCAAATGACGTCACCGGCAACACGCCCCGCCCTCCACAGCGCAGGCGCCGGAGCCCTCCCCGTCAATCACGACGTCACAACCAGTACGCCACGCCCCCTCTCCCTGGCCCGAGGCCCCGCCCACTGGCCCGCTGACGTCACCGCCGGAGCCCGCCGAGCCCGCGGGTAGGCCGGATCACCATGACAACGGCGGGCGGCAGGCCGGGCCGGGCCGGGGCCTGAGAGAGAGAGAGACCCGGGGAGAGACTGAGAGAGGCTGCAGCCTCCCCACACACAGCCCGGGGAGAAAGCGAGACCTGAGAGACTGAGGGAGAGACCCCTCCCCACACACAGCCCGGGGAGAGAGAGAGAGAGAGAGAGAGGGTGGGCCGGGCCCTGAGAGAGAGGCCCGGGGGACAGTTCTAGAGAGAGAGTGGCTGTACCCTCCCCACACAGCCCGGGGGAGAGGGAGGCCGAGCTCCTCCAGAGAGAGAGCAGCAAAAGTTGCTGCAGTTTGTGAGCGGGCGGCCTGGCAGCAGCTCCTGAGGGGGTCTGACCCCCTGACCCTTGCCCCCCTCACCCCCTGAGCCTTGCCCCCTCACCCTTGCCCCCTCATCCCCTGAGCCTTGCCCCCTCACCCCCTGTCCCTTGCCCCCTGTGACCCTTGCCCTCTCACCCCCTGACCCTTGCCCCCCTCACCCCCTGAGCCTTGCCCCCCTCACCCCCTGCGCCTTGCCCCCACCCTGGGGCCTGTGTGGAGGGAGTGGGTCTTTCTTTTTTTGCTTTGATGGTTTGCTGGAGGCTGAGAGCCCAGGATCCTGGCCTGGCCAGTCCTGGACCCTGAGCCCCCCCCACTCCGCCACCCACTGTATACCCCCCCGCCCGAAGGATGTGAGCCAGGGGGGAAATGTGGGCACCAACCGCCAGGACCACGCGGGAGGCCGCAGCACCAGACTCCTTCCCCACTGTACCCTGAGGTAAGGCTGGGGCTTTTATGGGGGTGGGTGTGTGATGGGTGGTCGATGATCCTGCCCCGTTCCGACAGCGCCGTCTCTCAGTTCCGCACCCAAAGTGTTAACCTGTGGCTCGGTGGGCAGCACTCTCGCTTCTCGTGGGTTCGAGTTGCATTCCAGAGACTTGAGCGCATAATCTAAGCCGACATTCCCAGTGCAGTACTGAGGGAGTGCTGCACTGTTGGAGGTGCGGTCTTTTGGATGAGACATTAAACTGAGGCCCCATCTGCCCTCTCAGGTGGATGTAAAAGATCCAGCGGCACTATTTAGAAGAGCAGGGGAGTTCTTCCCGGTGGCCTAGCCAATATTAATCTCTCAATCAACATCACTAAAAACATTGCCTATTATTGATCTCATTGCTGTTTGTGGGAGCTTGCTGTGCGCAAATTGGCTGCCGTGTTTCCTACAACAGTGGCTACACTTCAAAAGTACTTAATTGGCTGTAAAGCGCTTTGGGGCGTCCTGAGGTCATGAAAGGCGTTAAAGAAATGCAAGTTCGTTCTTTTCTATCTTTTATCTCTTTGCCGATGTTCTCTGATTTCCATCGCTCCACCATTGGCAGCTGTGCCTTCAGCTATCTAGACCCTAAGCTCTAGAATTCCCTCCCTAAACCTCTCCACCTCTCTAACTTTCTCCTCCTTTAAGACGCTCCTTAAAACCTACCTCTTTGACTAAGCTTTTCGTCATCTGCCCTAATATCTCCTTATCTGGCTCGGTGTCAACTGTTGTCTGATAATCGCTCCTGTGAAATGTCTTGGGATGTTTTACTATGTTAAAGGTGCTATATAAATGCAAGTTGATCAGCTGCTGTGTGTCTCCAGCATTGTCTGGTCTTGTTGCAGATTTCCAGTTTGTGTATTATCGCTCTCTTACCCCTGCATTGTGTTTTTGCGGTTCTCGTGATTGTCAAAGTACGCACTCTACACCTTGCTTTCGCCCAGTGCGGACTTGCTGCGTCTGCCATTCTACCTGCACAGGTGTGTGCTTTGTTACTTCCGATCCACTTGATGCGCTTAAGGGGAATCTAAATAAGTACACCAGGGAGAAAGGAATAGAAGGATATGCTGAAGAAAGACTTGCATTTATATAGCGCCTTTCACGACCTCAGGACGTCCCAAAGCGCTTTACATAAAATTACAAAGAGATATTAATAGATTAAGTGATTGGGCAAAACTGTGGCAAATGGATTTCAATGTAGGCAAATGTGAGGTCATCCACTTTGGACCTAAAAAGGATAGAACAGGGTACTTTCTAAATGGTGAAAAACTAAAAACAGTGTAGGTCCAAAGAGACTTGGGGGTCCAGGTACATAGATCATTAAAATGTCATGAACAGGTACAGAAAGTATTCAAAAAGTTTAATGGAATGCTGGCCTCGATCTAGATGACTAGAATACAAGGGGGTACCTGCAGCTATACAAAACCTTGGTTAGAACACACCTGGAGTACTGTGAGCAGTTCTGGGCAACACACCTTCGGAAGGATCTATTGGTCTTGGAGGGGAGTACAGCTTAGATTTACCAGAATGATACCCGGACTTCAAGGGTTAAGTTACGATGAGAGATTACACAAATTAGGGTTGTATTCCCTGGAATTTAGAAGGTTAAGGGGCGATCTGATCGAAGTTTTCAGGATATTAAGGGGAACAGATAGGGTAGATAGAGAGAACCTATTTCCGCTGATTTGGGATTCTAGGACTAGGGAGCATAGTCTAAAAATTAGAGCCAGACCTTTTCAGGAGTGAAATTAGAAAACACTTCTACACAGAAAGGGTGGTACAAGTTTGGAACTCTCTTCCGCAAATGGCAATTGATGCTAGATCAATTGTTAATTTTAAATCTGAGATTGATAGATGGGGAAAGGCTGTTCCCACTAGTTAATGGTACAAGGACTAGGGGACACAGATTTAAGATTTTGGGCAAGAGATACAGGGGGGATGTGAGGAAAAACTTTTTTACACAGCGAGTGGCGAGGACCTGGAACTCGCTGCCGACAGAAGTGGTGGAAGTGGACACCCTCAATGTTTTCAAGGGGAGACTGGATAGGCACTTGAGGGAAATAAACTTGCAGGGCTACGGGGATAGAAGGGGGGGAATGGGTCTGACTCGATTGCTCTGCAGAGAGCCGGCATGGACTCGATGGACCGAATGGCCTCCTTCTGTGCCGTTATGACTCTATGACTGATAGATATAACCAAAGGTATTAAGGGATATGGGCCAAAGGCGGGTATATGGAGTTAGGTCACAGATCAGCCACGATCTCATTGAATGGCGGAACAGGCTCGAGGGACTCAATGGCCTCCTCCTGTTCCTACGTAGCGAGTTGTTGTGATCTGGAATGCGCTGCCTGAAAGGGCGGTGGAAGCAGATTCAATGATGGTTTTCAAAAGGGAATTGGAAAAATACTTGAAAAGGAGAACATTGCAGGGCTATGGGGAAAGAGCAGGGGAGTGGGAATAATTAGATAGCTCTTTCAAAGAGCCGGCACGGGCACAATGGACCGAATGGCCTCCTTCTCTGCTATATGATTCTAAAAGAGTGGTTTTAGTTCTTCTGCTGACCCTGCAATTGGTAGGCCTGTTGGTATTACTGCTGCGTCTGTAACCACCAGCAAGGAATAGAATTGGGAACTTGGTAGTCTATTTACTGGATATTTTTGGTCTTCAGATAAAGCCTTTCAATTAATCTGAGCCTGTTCTCCCCCTGTACACTTGCCTTTAGTCACTGGCTGCAGGTTGCTTTTCTTAGTTCCCTATCTCAGAGTCTGACTCCAGATTCCTTACTGACCTCTGAATTGCAATCAAAGTTTGGCATATACTACATATATCCAATTCCCTTTTGAAAGTTATTATTGAATCTGCTTCCACTGCCCTTTCAGGCAGCGCATTCCAGATCACAACAACTCGCTGCGTAAAAACATTCTCCTCGTCTCCCCCTTTGGTTCTTTTGCCAATTACCTTAAATCTGCGGCCCCGCCAGTGGAAACAGTTTCATATTTAACCGCTCATGATTTTGAACTCCTATTAAATCTCCCCGTAACCTTCTCTGTTCTAAGGAGAACAATCCCAGCTTCTCCAGTCCCTCCACTTAACTGACGTTCTTACTGAATGTTAAAATCCCAGATCTTTATTGAATCAACACCTGAGTGACTCCTTGAGAGAATTGCTGTTTTTTTTTGCTCTTACAAGTGTGTGAAATTATGGTCAGGTAACGGGAGGCTTTCTGTATTTGTACACTTCTCGACAGGTCTTCAGCATACGTAGAGTTCCACTGCAACTGCTTCATGTCCAATATCAGGGAAGCTTGTGTTGGCAGCGTTTCCGAGCCTGTATCGACATAAGCATTGCTCCTGTTGTTAGAGCGCTGACTGGTACCAGTGTGGGCCCACTTATGTTTCTCGACCTGTTGCAAGTCGGGACTGCAGACAAGTACAACCTGTTCGTGTATTGATTTACTTGGTGTGTGCTGCGTGATAGCAGTAGAGAGCCCTGGTTATGGACTGGACAATTATTTGGTGTATAATTTGCAGTTACTGCCAGCAGTATATAGAGAGTTATGTTATTATTCAGTCTGGTTTATCACCTTTAATAATTTAATTGCATTTCATCCATGTTCAGTGTCCTCCTCTTCCCCTTATAATGTGCTCTGATACATTAGTCTGTATGAGAAACACTATATACATGTAAGTTGCTTGAACTACCCAGTTCATATGGTGCTGTAAATGGTGAAATCATTGTTAGGGAAATTGGGTAAAGTTCGCACAATTAGAGGAAGAGCGATAAGTGATGTGTTCATGACAATATCACTTGATATCTTGTATTTTAACGTAGATATGACACACTTTGAGCATTACATAGAATGTTTCAGTAGTTACAATTCTTTAGTAACTTTACTATTGGAACTGTAACATGATTCTTTATAGAATCACAATTTCACAGAGCTAATTTAAAAAGAAAGTTGTTTAGAGTTCTACTTATGAAGTGATCCCACCTTATTAGACAGTGGGTTCCTTTGGATGTGTGCTAATTCGGATGCAAGTTCATGAGAAGCCGTGTAAGAAATGCTCTTGTAAACGGCGCCGAGTTAGTTCAGTTACTTTAACTCGGCTTCAGACAGTGACTTTTTAATCCTAACACTCGATGCTTTTGCAATGAGGCACATCGGATGCCAGACATGAAAGCATGCGCGTTGGCCATAAAGCACCGATCCAAGTAAGAGATCGTATATTATGTTGTCGTGTTTATTTGCAACACCAGATTTCTGATTGGTCCCCTTGGAAGACAAGACATACCTAACAGTTTGTCTGGAATGTGCAATTAGATCCTGCCTGCTGGAGAGTAATCAAGTTCTTTGCAATGTGCAATTTGATCCATTCATTGTGACAGCCAGGCTCCAGAGCTCACCGTGCTAACACTACCGCTTTCAGAGAACATAAGAACATGGAGCAGGAGTAGGCCATTCGGCCCTTCGAGCCTGCTCTGCCATTCAATGAGATCATGGCTGATCTTCTGCCTCTGCGTCATATCCCTTGATACCTTAACTAGTCAGAAATCTATCGACTTCTGTTTTGAATATACCCAATGACTGAGCCTCCACAGCCCTCTGGGGTAGAGAATTCCAAAGATTCACCACCCTCTGTGTGAAGAAATTTCTTCTCATCTCAGTCCTGAATGGCCTACCCTTTATCCTGAGGCTGTGGCCCCTGGTTCTAGACTCCCCAGCCAAGGGAAACATTCTCCCAGCATCCACCCTATCAAGCCCTGTAATAATTTTGTATGCTTCAATGAGATCCCCACTCATTCTTCTGAATTCAAGAGAATACAGGCCTAGTTTACTCAATCTCTTCTCATACGACAGTCCCGCCATCCCAGGAATCAATCTCGTGAACCTTTGTTGCACTCCCTCTATGGCAAGTATATCCTTCCTTAGGTAAGGAGACGAAAATTGTACACAGTACTCCAGGTGTGGTCTCACCAAGGCCCTATATAATTGGAGTAAGACTTCTTTACTCCTGTACTCTCATCCTCTTGTAATGAAGGCCAGCATACCATTTGCCTTCCTAATGGCTTGCTGCACCTGCACATTCACTTTCACTTTCAGTGACTCATGTACAAGGACACCCAGGTCCCTTTGAGTATCTGCATTCCCCAATCTTTCACCATTTAGGAAATACTCTGCCTTTCTGTTTTTTCTACCAAAGTGGATAACTTCACATTTATCCACATTATATTCCATCTGCCATGTTCTCGTCCACTCACTGAGCCTGTCGAGATCCCCTTGAAGCCTTTTCACATCCTCTTCACAACTGACACTGCCACCTGGCTTTGTATCATCAGCAAATTTGGAAATGTTACATTTAGTCCCCTCATCCAAATCATTGATATAGATTGTGAATAGCTGGGGCCCAAGCACTGATCCTTGCAGTACTCCACTAGTCACAGCCTGCCATCCTGAAAAAGACCTGTTTATCCCTACTCTTTGTTTTCTGTCTGTTATTCAATTCTCAATCCATGCTAGTATATTACCCCCAATTCCATGTGCCCTAATTTTGTTCACCAACCTCTTGTGTGGGACCTTATCGAATGCCTTCTGAAAATCCAGATACACCACATCTACCGGTTCCCCTTTGTCTACTCCACTAGTTACATCCTCAAAGAACTCCAATAGGTTTGTCAAACAGGATTTCCCTTTCATAAATCCATGTTGACTCTGCCCAATCTTACTATTAGTTTCTAAGTGCCCAGTTATTGCATCCTTTATAATAGATTCCAGCATTTTCCTGTTCAGAGAACGGACAGGGCTCACCCTCCCCGGGTTAGGTGCGCTCACACTGCCGAGTTCAGATAGGAAGGGGTGAGGCCATGGAGGGACTTCAACATAAGGATGAGAATTTTAAAATCAAGTTGTTGGTGGACAGTGTTCCCCCTAATTTTATTTTTGGTTGCGCGGTCCCTTTAACGGGCTGCACGGCCCATTCAAAATCTCCCATTCAAAAGCCAGTGAGCGGTCTGCGCGAGACCGCCAGAGGGCTGTGTGGCCGCGCAGCTTAGCGGGAACGTTGTTGGTGGACCGTGAGCCATTGTCAACGAGCATGGGATGATGGGTGAATGGGACTTGCTGCGTGTTAGGACATGGGCAGCAGAGTTTTGGATGAGCTCAAGTTCATTGACGGTGGACTGTAGGAGGCTGGCCAGGAGAACTTTGGAATAGTCGAGTCGTCAAATAACACATAAATGTAATGTTATGCACGTTGTTGGACCAACTCAGAATACGCTCTCATTTTTTAACATTCATTTATTTATTGCCCATCTCTAGTTGCCCTTGAGTTGAGAGGGTGGTCATGTGCTGCCTTCTTGAACCGCTGCGGCCTGGGGGGGGGGCGGGTGTGGTGGTGTGGGTGTAAAGGGGGTGGGGCTGGAAGAACGTGATCCAGGCCTAACGGAGACCGGGAAAACGTACTCTATCTTCCCATTTGGATCACATTCTTGCTCTGATCCCCCCAACCCTCCTTTAGACCTGATTTTAATCGCTCCACCATTGGCGGCCGTGCCTTCAGCTGCCTGGGCCCTAAGCTCTGGAATTCCCTCCCGAAACCTTTCTGCCTCGCCACATCTCTTTCATTCTTAAAACCTACCTCTTTGACCAAGCTTTTAGTCATCTGCCCTAATATCTCCTTGTGTGGTTCGGTGTCAAATTTTGTTTGATAATCGCTCCTGTGAAGTGCCTTGGCATGTTTTACTACGATAAAGGCGCTATATAAACACAAGTTATTGTTGCAGTGTAGGAAACGCGGCAACCAAATTACTCACGGCAAGGTCCCACAAACAGCAATGTGATAATGACCAGATAATCTGTTCTAGTGACGTTGAATTGAGGGATAAATATTGGCCAGGACACCGGGGAGAACTCCCCTGCTCTTCTTCGAAATAGTGCTGAGAGATCTCTTACGTCCACTGAGAGGACAGACGGGGCCTCGGTTTAACGTCTCATCCGAAAGTCACCACCTTCGACAGTGCAGCGCTCCCTCAGTACTGCACTGGAGTGTTGGCCTTGATTTTTGTGCTCAAGTCTCTGGAGTGGGACATGAACCCACAACCTCCTGACTCAGAGGCGAGAGTGCGACCGACTGAGCCATGGCTGAGGTGATCGTGAGGTGAAAATCTCCTTTACCAACTTTTAGTGAATGTGTAAACTGAGCTCAGGCAGTCTGAAACCACAGCACAAACTAGATGATGTTTTGGAACTAAATTGACAATCTTGCCAATTTGAGCTGTAGAAGAAGGTTGTGATAATTCACTTGGGGACTAACAGTCCATTAATAATGCAGAGACCATAAGCATCATTGGAGGAGGAATGGACAAGTCACTAGGTTTGAAGAATGTTCCTTGTTGGGCCTCACTTGTGGAGCAGAGATGGAAGTAAATAACCTGGGAGTGTTTCATACTGGCATTGGGTACCAAAAGCAGAAAATTATTTAATTCACCTTTCTGAGCACAAAAATCTGCCTGAAAATCAAAAAGTCAGCGAAGTTTTCCAGTGTACAGCGGGTCTGAAAGTTCAATCGGCCTGTCTGTTCCAGTCTGAAAAAAGTCCCAACTAAATGGCCCCTAGTTAGTGGTTCTGTGTGTCAGTAGACCTGTGATAGTTGCAGATCATTAAGAGCATATTTATTTAGGAAGTGGGTTGAGACTTACTCAGTGTAAGTAATAAAATAATTTAGTATTGATTTTGGTGTTTCATTGGAATTGACAATCCGACACTTGCCTGGATGAGTGCAGCTCCAACAACACTCAAGAAGCTCGATACCATCCAGGACACAGCAGCCCGCTTGATTGGCACCCCATCATCGTTGCTCCCTCCCTAACAGCACTGTGGGAGTACCTTCACCACACGGACTGCAGCGGTTCAGGAAGGCAGCTCACCACTACCTGCTCAAGGGCAACTAGGGATGGGCAATAAATGCTGGCCTTGCCAGCGACGCCCACATCCCATGAACGAATATTTAGAAAAAAGTCATTTCTGGTCATTCTACTGGTGCCAGCTCACAGATTCAATTCCACGTCCAGCACATGCTGGAGTTTGAATTAGTGACCTCTGGGTTGCCAGTGAGGAAGACATAGAAGTTATTCGAAGATGCAACACTTATTGGATGTCAGCAACTTGCGCCGTTTCTGCACTCAAGTTGCACCAGAGCTGCACCAATAATATTTAAATTAACTTACCCCTGCAAACTTGTGAGTTACTCCCCCTGCTGGTGAATGCCGGAACTTTCTGCCGCGACAATGGTGCAACGATGGTGCAACTGACATCGAGGACATTCAGGGCCAGTTTCTCGACGGGATTTGTGTTAAATTCAAAGTACTTCACAATTCTAAACAAGGCAGGTGTGAAGTTTTGCATTAAACGGAGTGAATGTGTGCAATTCCAATCTGGTTGAGGGCTTTTACTTTTGGGTGTTATTACAAACTTTGAATTAACTCAAAGTTCTGTGAAAATCCCATGTTTTTGTGTCTGCGGTTGTTGTGCAATGAGGCTCTCAAACATACAGTCAAAAGCGGTTGAGTGCATACCCGATAAGTTATTAGAAATTTGGAATTTGCATCGGGTTGGAGAGGAACATCTTTCTACGTTAAAGATCTAAACCTGAATCTGCTTGGAATCTAAATATGATCTTGTTCAGAAAATGGCAACATGCTGTTTCCCCTTGGCACATTGGGCTGGACATCCCACCTATTCACAGTCAGTGGCTGGAACATATAGGCAATTGTTTGTGTTGACAGAGTGGATTGCAGACTGTAAGTGGAGTGAAATGCTGTTATCGTTAACATTCCATGGCCCAGAATTTGCGGTCAGCAGCGAAGCAAAGGTGTTCTCTCGTGTCCCCCAAGGATCTATCCTTGGCCCCCTCCTATTTCTCATCTACATGTTGCCCCTTGGCGACATCATCCAAAAACACAGCATCAGTTTCCACAGATACGCTGCCGACACCCAGCTCTACCTCACCACCACTTCTCTCGACCCCTCCACGGTCTCTAAATTGTCAGACTGCTTGTCCGACATCCAGTTCTGGATGAGCAGAAATTTTCTCCAATTAAATATTGGGAAGACCGAAGCCATTGTTTTCGGTCCCCGCCACAAACTCCGTTCCCTAGCCACTGACTCCATCCCTCTCCCTAACATCTGTCTGTGGCTGAACCACACTGTTTGCAACCTTGGTGTCATATTTGACCCTGAAATGAGCTTCCAACCACATATCCGCAGCATAACTAAGACCGCCTATTTCCACCTCCGTAACATCGCCCGTCTCCGCCCTTGCCTCAGCTCATCCGCTGCTGAAACCCTCAACCATGCCTTTGTTATCTCGAGACTTGACTATTCCAACGCACTCCTGGCTGGCCTCCCACATTCCACCCTACGTAAACTTGAGGTGATCCAAAACTCGGCTGTCCGTGTCCTAACTCGCACCAAGTCCCGTTCACCCATCACCCCTGTGCTCGCTGACCTACATTGGCTCCCGGTTTCAAAATTCTCATCCTTGTTTTCAAATCCCTCCCTAGCTCTGTAATCTCCTTCAGCCCCCTCCCCCCCTCTCTCCCCCCCCCCCCCCCCCCCCGAGATATCTGCGCTCCTCTAATTCTGCCCTCTTGAGCATCCCTGATTATAACCGCTCAGCCATTGGTGGCCGTGCCTTCTGTTGCCTAGGCCCTAAGCTCTGGAATTCCCTGCCTAAACCTCTCCGCCTCGCGCCTTAAAACCTACCTCTTTGACCAAGCTTTTGGTCACCTGCCCTAATTTCTCCTTATGTGGCTCGGTGTCAAATTTTTTTGTCTTTTAATACTCCTGTGAAACGCCTTGGGACGTTTTACTACGTTAAAGGCGCTATATAAATACTTGTTGTTGTTGTTGTTCGCCTCTGGCCCTGAAGAAAGCTGCCCACAGATCTTGCGATCTCTGTGGCGAGAAGTTTGCCTTTTTTGACGCGCAAGTGATAGCGGTGCAATATAATGGGGAATCCCCAACGCGATCTGCTGTGACATCGACAAGCTGTCTAAGCAGCCAATCACATTGCAGAATTCTCACAGACAGGGAAGCAGAAAATAAGAATCTGCTTTTATTCGGACTTTTTAAAAATGTTGGAGAGCAAAACAAAGATTGGGGCTCTCACATGGGGATAAGGTAGAACTTGAAATATCATTAAAACATTAAAAAAAAATGTTTCTTAAAAATTGTAATTTTTATCATTATGGAGAAATTTGACACTCCACAAAATGAAAATTAGTTTTTCAGGGCCATAACGTTTGTTTAGCAGTCAATATGCTGTTAAAATCCCAGTTACACCTAATCCAACAGGGCGTAACATTTAATGGGGTGTTTAACAGTGATATTACCGCAGAAAAGCCAAAATTTTCGTCAGTTTCACTGATTGCCGGCTTCTTCTTCTCTTCTTCTTAGGCAGTCCCTCGGAACCGAGGATGACTTGCTTCCACATTAAAAATGAGTTCTCAGGTGACTGATGAGTCCAGTGCGGGACCTACAGTCTCTGTCACAGGTGGGCCAGACGGTGGTTGAAGGGGCGGGTGGGTGGGGTGCTTGGGTTGACATGCACTCCTTGCGCTTGGCTTCCGCTTGCTCCCGGCGAAGAGACTCGAGGTGTTCGGCGCCTTCCCGGATGCTTCTCCTCCACTTTGTGCGGTCTTGGGCCAGGGATTCCCAGGTGCCAGTGGGGATGTTGCACTTTTTCAAGGAGGCTTTGAGGGTGTCCTTGAAGCCTCCTCTGCCCACCTGGGGCTCTCTTGCCGTGTCGGAGCTCCGAGTAGAGTGCTTGTTTTGGGAGTCTCGTATCGGGCATGCGGACGATGTGGCCCGTCCATCGCAGCTGATCGAGCGTGGTCAAAGCTTCGATGCTGGGGATGTTGGCCTGAGCGAGAACACTGACGTTGGTGCGCCTATCCTGCCAATGGATTTGCAGGATCTTGTGGAGGCAGCGTTGGTGGTACCTCTCCAGTGCTTTGAGGTGCCTGCTGTACATGGTCCATGTCTCTGAGGCATACAGCAGGGCGGGTATCACTGCTGCTTTGTAGACCATGAGCTTAGTGCCGGGTTTGAGGTCCTGGTCTTCAAACACTCTCTTCCTCAGGCGACCGAAGGCTGCACTGGTACACTGAAGGCGGTGTTGGACTTCGTCATTGACATCTGCCCTTGTTGACAGTAGGCTCCCGAGGTATGGAAAGTGGTCCACTGATTGCCGGCTATCGGGGGTAAGGGGGACCACAGCGTAGCCAGTGTCGGAGCAGTGAATGACTGACCACAACTTCAGGATTTCTGTGTTTAGATGTGCATGCACTACATCCTGAAGTTGTGGTCAGTTTCAAAGGGGTAATGACAGCGAATGCTGACAGTTTGCCGTTATTACCCACTGCAAATTCAGGCCCTGTGTGTTTATTTTTCCTTTAGTCCTTTGTGATCAGCAAGAAAGTTAATTCTGACCCACAATTTTTCACAAAAATCAGATTAAAATGAATAAATTTGAGATATTAGATCTGGTCTTTAACTGGGTGGCAGTGGAGCAAGCCTTGGTTGTGATCTAAACGTTGGGTGTTTTTAATCATTGCAACATTTGTTTGCTAAAACCAGAGAAGTTAATGATTAAATTAAGTCTTGCTCCTGTAACACTCGATAAATGTCTCTTTACTTGCTGTTTCTGTGCTTGCATGCTGTATCCCAAAATAAGCTATCCAATGTGATCCTCCACTCCTGTCGCCAACTTCTCTAAACAGCTGGCGAGCTGCTGAACAAGGGTGAAGCATAGTCATTATCACAACAACAGCTTGCATTAATGTAACATAGTAAAACGGCCCAAGGCACTACACAGGAGCGCTTATCAAACAAAATCTGACTCCGAGCCACATAAAGAGATATTAGGACAGGCGACCAAACACTTGGTCAAAGTGGTAGGTTTTAAGGATCCTCTTAAAGGAGAAGAGATTGGTAGAGAGCTGGGAAGATTTAGGGAGGGAATTCCAGAGCTTGGGCTTAGGCAGGTGAAGGCACGGCCGCCAGTGGTGGAGCGATGAAAATCGGGGATGCGCAAGAGACCACAATTAGAGCAGCGCAGAGATCTCTGGAGGGTTGTAGGGCTGGAAGAGGTTGTAGAGAGGAAGGGACATGGAGGAATTTGAAAACTAGGATGAGAATTTTAAAATTGAGATGTTGCCAGACTGGGAGCCAATCTAGGTCAGCGTGCACAGGGTGTTGGGCAATGATCCCTCGAAGCTGTGTGGCCGAGCAGCCGCGCAGCTGTTTACTGGTCCCGTGCAGCCCGGGACTGGCGCTTTTCCAATGTTAAATTTGGCGCATGCGTGAAACTGTGAATGGGCCGTGTAGTCCCTTAAAGGGCCTGCGCACCCAAAAATAAATTATGGGAAACATTGTGGGTGGGTGATCGAGACTTGGTGCGAGTTAGGATACGGGCAGCTAGAGTTTTAGATGAGCACAACTTTACGGAGGGTGGAAGGTGGGAGGACGGCCAGGAGAGCGTTGGAATAGTCGAGTCTGGAGGTAACAGAGGTGCGGATGAGGGTTTCAGCACCAAATGAGCTGAGGCGGGGGGGCGGAGACGGGCGATGTCTCCACTGTGATTGCCATGGCGCAAAATTCAATCTAGGATACAAGAAAAGCCTTGTGTGTGACACACAGCACCCTTCTAGTGTGTCCATAACACACACAATCTGTCACGCTTTTCTGACTGGTTCCTGAGAATTCTGAGATAATCCAAAAAAAAACACATTTTAACACTTTCATCACTGTCTCTGCACATCTCTCAAAATAATTTCCAAATCCGTGATTTCCTTGCCACCTCTGATGTCTTATTTTCTCATTGTACAAAGAATGTACACAGTACGTCTAAAAAACCCAGACATGAAAATGGATGAAGAATACCCTCTTGTCTTGAAAGACTTACTGTAAGTCCGTTTTCACAATAATTACACAGGATATGCAGCACAGAAACCGGCCATTCGGCCCAACCAGTCCATGCCGGCGTTTATGCTGCACTCCAGCCTCCTCCCGTCTTTCCTCATCTAACTCTATCAGCATAACCCTTTATTCCCTTCTAACCTCATGATTATCTAGCTTCCCCTTAAATACATCTAAACTATTCGCTTCAACCACTCCCTGTGGTAGTGAGCTCCACATTCTCACCACTCTCTGGGTAAAGACGTTTCTTCTGAATTCCCTATTTGATTTCTTGGTGGCTCTCTTATATTGATGGCCTCTAGTTTTGCTCTTCCCCACAAGTGGAAACGCTCTCTCTGTGTCTTCTCTATCTCAACCTTTCATAATTTTAAAGACCTCTATTAGGTCACCCCTCAGCCTTCTCTTTTCAAGGGAAAACAGACCCAGCCTGTTCATCCTTTCCTGATATGTATACCCTCACATTTCTGGTATCATCCTTGTAAATCTTCTCTGCACCCTCTCCAGTGCCTCTATATCCTTTTTATAATTTGGCGACCAGAATTGCACGCAGTACTCCAAGTGTGGTCTAACCAAGATTCGATACAGGTTTAGCATAACTTCACCACTTTTCAATTCTATCCCTCTAGAAATAAACCCTAGTGCCTGGTTTGCTTTTTTATGACCTTGTTAACCTGTGGCGCTACTTTTAGTGATTTGTGTATTTGTACTCCGAGATCCCTATGCTCCTCTACCCCACCCAGACTCGCAACCTCCAAATGATAAGTGACCTCCCTATTCTTCCTACCAAAATGTAATACCTCACATTTATTTGTGTTGAATTTCATTTGCCAATTATATTCCTATTCTGCAAGTTTATTAATGTCCTCCTGTAATTTGTTGCAGTCCTCCTCAGTATTGACTATCCCCCCCCAATTTGGTGTCATCCGCAAATTTAGAAATTGTGTTTTTGATTCCAAAGTCTAAATTGTGAACAGCAGTGGTCCCAAGCAGTGATCCTTGTGGAACACCACTACCCACCTTCTGCCACTCTGAATAGCTACCCTTTACTCCTACTCTCTGCTTTCTGTCTTGAAGCCAGCTAGCTATCCTGATAATGGCCCAGAATTTGCTGGAGTGGGGCACCTCGTGGCGTGCCCCGTTAGACTATTTCCCTCACCCTTCAGCTCGAAAAGTTTTTACGGTGTATCTTACTGGAAGTGCGGTGAGGACAGTGGGGCATCTGGGACCTCGGTGAACGACGGGACCAACAGTCTATCTCCTTAACCCATGAGATTAAAGGATTGAGAAAGAAACAGAGGAACGACGGAGAAAGAAAGAGAGTGAATTAGAGTCAAATCAGGTACAGAGGGAGAAATGAAGAGAGGGAAAGAAAGATTGGATTAAGAAAGAGGGGGAAAAAAAGACAGAAAGGATTAAGTTAGAAAAAAAATTTAAAATGTAAAATCTCAAAAAAAAACAATTTACTACCTGCAGGAATGAGACTCCACAGTTTCAATTGTTCCCTTTCTGGGCTGGAGAGGTTGAGTGGCATTGCAGGATCATAAATCTCATCATTAAAAAGGTCCTTACGATGTTAAATACCACCCCTAACGGGCGGTGTGGCGCAAATCGTCCAGAAACTTGTGGCGATTCACAATTCACGGTGGATCTCTTCCTCGCCACAAGTTGCTGGACAATTTACCCATCAATAATGGCGAGCGCCGTTAAAGTCGCTGTTATTTTGCTAGCAAATTCTGGTCCATAGTGTTTGAGCTGCAGGCCTTCAGTTAACTAGCACTTGGTTTGGGTGGAGGAGGCATTGTCTGCTTGCTTGGGCCCAGCACCATCCAGTAACTCACTCAAGTGATCGATCATTTTACATTTTGTGAGTCTTGGCGGTGAATGTTGGCAGGCTATTCCATCACAGGGAGTATTGCAGACAAGCCTGACATCCTCGAATCCCTGCATTGTATTCTTTTTAACGGACTGCCCTAGTTAGATTTTATATTGCTATGCCATTAATTTATATTTTTTTATCTTTGTTACAGTAGAAGGCTGTGGAGGGGAGCCTACAGTCACAATGCCAGAAATGACAGAAAATCAGACACCTATGCGTAGGACTCACAGGCAAGTGCGGAGCAATCTTCTGAAAACAGATTTGTGATTTGAATTTTTTCCGGGTAAAAAGGATGCATTTGCATGCACCAAGAATCCAGAGCAAACTGAACTTGCTCTGTGTGTCCTGGTCCCAGAGCAAACCGAACTGCTGTGTGTGTCCTGGTCCCAGTATCGTACCTCTTTAGAGTCACTGCTAAATATCCATCATCCCCTCCCAAAATGACCATACCCTCAAACGTTTCTTGAGTTTCATTACATCAACTAGTTGGAGTGTGCTCGCTTCCAACCTACCTTAACCCACTGGGATCTATTCTAAAACTGTTCTAAATTTTATTTAGAATATATGTTGGGATTGCATCCAGGAGTGGACGCAACTGCATGCTCAGTATTCAAGAGCGCAGGTAACTTTGCACTCAGTATTCGGGTATACATGCAATTGCGTGCTCAGTATTCAGGAGTGCATGCAACTCTAGGGGAATTGAGGGATACGGGGATCGGGTGGGAAAGTGGAGTTCAGCCATCGAGGTCGAAGATCAACCATGATCTTATTGAATGGCGGAGCAGGCTCGAAGGGCTGTATGGTCGACTCCTGCTGCTAATTCTTATGTTCAAATGTGCACTTGAGCATACTTGTCTATCCAAAATCTGGGTTGTTTGCATCATTTAAAAATGGTGCACTGTCACTGCAGGTTAATGGCGTTGGTATATGGATGGGGCTTTAACACGTGGAGACGCTATACCTCTTGTATTCGGTTATGGAATTGATGAAGAGAGAGGCAGGATGCTGTTTAGATGTTGTTATTCCCCATATGTAATATTCCCGATTATGGCTGTGCCTTCGGAAATGACCCGAATGGAACCGTCAGTCCCATCCTGTAATTAATCCGAGTGATTTCCAATCCTAGTGGAATATGCTGATTTTTCGTGTGAAGCAGAAACAAACTGACGCATGGGTCGAAACCCTGAGAGCTGGCATGTATGGTACTCCAGGGTACTGCGCAGTGCACATATATTTAACATTAAGCAAAGTTCAGCGCAAGCCATTGTAAAATATCAGAGCACTGCCTTGGAAATTCATTGAAATAATCCAGTGACTTGTTTGGAGTTAATCTAATTGCTTTATTTTTTTAATGATTTATTCTCGGGAGGTGGCAAGTCCGGCACCTATTGGCCATCCCCAGTTAGCCCGAGAAGGTGGTGGTGGGCCTTCTCCTTGAACCACTGCAGCCCGTGTGGCGATGGTGTTGGGTAGGGAACTCCAGGATACTGACCCAGTAACGATGAAGGAACGGCAAGTCAGGCTGGAGTGCGTCTCGGAAGGGAACCCGGAGGTGATGCCGTTCCCACAACAGTGCTGTTCTTGCCCTTTTCGGTAGAGGGCGGCGAGGGGGGTAGTGGTGGTGAGGGAGATGCTGTCAAAATAATACTGCATATCATACATACTGCAGCCACATAAAAACAGCATGACTCATTTTGAAACTCTGATATTAGGGCATTTCTGTTGTAGCAGTTGAAGCTTTATGGAATGCTACACTTGAATTGTGATGACAAATAAATCCTGTCATGTTCTAAAAACAGATCAGCATTATAGGACCTTTTAAAGGCTAACAGTTTTCTGGTTTTTGACTCGTGGCAGAACTGCACAACCAAACGTTGTCCTGACTCACTGCATTCCAGCATTTTAATTTGTTTCTGTTCGGACCATTCAAATGCTTAGCTGGCAAAACAAACATTTTTTTTGTAAGTTTGGCTCAGCTGACAGTCCTCTTGTCTCTTGAGTCAGAAGGTCGCGGGTTCAAGCCCCCAATCCAGCATTTGAGCACATAATCCGGGCTGACCTGCCACTGCAGAAGAGAGAGTGCAGCATTGTCAGAGGCGCCTTTAAAACCAAGGTTCCACTGGTTTGGATGGCTGCTAACGATCTCGTGTTACTATTCGCAGAAGGGGAGGCAGTACCTCCCGATATCATGGCCAACATTCCTCACTCCACCAAACCACCACACACCAGCAGACTGGCCACTCGTCTCATTGCTGTTGGTGGAATCACCTCAGACTAACCACTCATTATATCTCCGCAAAGCTGTAGGTATCAATGTAAATTGAGGGCGAATACTGAATAAATATTCAAAATTGTAATTTGCAGCAAAGTAATACATGGAAGTGTTCAATCAGGAAAGAGTGAACAGGCTGGGGCTCTTTTCTCTAGAAAAGAGAAGACTGAGAAGTGACCTGATTGAGGTCTTTAAAGTTATGAAAGTGCTCGATAGGGTAGATGTAGAGAAGATGTTTCCACTTGTGGGGGGAGTCCAGAACTAGCCATAAATAGAAGATAGTCACTAATAAATCCAGTAAGAAATTCAGGAGGAACTTCTTTACACAGAGAGTGGTGAGAATGTGGAACTCGCTACCACAGGGAGTGGTTGAGGTGAATAGCAGAGATGCCTTTAAGGGGAAGCTAGATAAACACGTCGGGGAGAAAGGAATAGAAGGTTATGCTGATAGGATGAGATGAAGTAGGGTGGGAGGAGGCTTGTGTGGAGCATGAACACCGGCACGGAGCAGTTGGGCCGAATGGCTTGTCGCTGTGCTGTACATTCTGTGTAATTCTATGTGAAGTGCAGTGCCTCATTTTTTGTTTTTTTATATATAGGAAGAAAAATCGAGAAACGCACAACGCGGGTAAGTGTTTGCAACTGTTAACGGCTGAGTGATACAGTAGTTTAGCACCTTAGTTCTGATTTTGGACCATGTAAAGGGGGGGAGTGTGAGAAAGCATGTAACTCTTAGAATTTTTTGTCGATGGCCAATATGATTACAAAAGTTGTTTACTGCTGGTCTGTCTTTTTGTCTTGCACGTGACAAATGCACTTCTAGCTTATGCCGCGTTTCAAGTCGAGACCCACCAATCCTATTAGTGTTACTAGTCCTAGGCACCAGTCTTCCTATACAGTTTTCTCGGGTCCCCAACTTAACAAAGAATTTGTGTGAGAAGGGTAGGGTACCAAGCTGGACCGGTACCAGGTAACTAGGAACCAATAAAGAAGCCATCTTTATCTGGAATAAGTGATGGACAAAGATTATTGGGGAGAAGAAAAGGAAGTCAAGAAGGGATGCAGGTTACTACTTAATTCACTTTGTCATAACAAAGTGGTTTTGTAAGGAGTTCACTTGAGAATTTGATAGTTGCATTACCCCACAGTTGGCCCGTAACTAACTTTAGGTAGAAGTCAATACAGAGTTTAAAGGTTTGTTTCAACAGGGTGTTGGAGCTGTAGTGGACTGCCTCACAGAGTGACAGAATGTGGCTTTGCATCTGCAGCTCTCCACATTGTGAGTTACTGAACTAATGTTTTTGGAGAGGTCAAGCTACGCACCTCGCAGGAAGGGAATGGAAACCCGGAAGAACTTGCACAGGCAATCCTCATACACCTCCACATGCTTCGCTTCAGAGCAACTTTGACCTCTCAGCAGAGAATGGTGAGGGGCAGCCCAGGGCAAGAGGAGATAGTACATTATAAAGAGCAAGTCTCAACTCTCCAGACAGAAGCAGCAAACAAAACCATTGTAACGACAGCAAGTTCTCACATCGGAGGTGAATTTTAGAGATGTGCATTGTTTGTATGTACACTGCTGACCTCTACTCTTCGATTTGTTTGTATTGATGAGGTTGGCTTTTCAAACCACTGAAGCAGCCTATTGTGTTATAATAATCATGTGCTTACTGCTAAATAGAAAATGGGAGTGTGCAATATAGCTCAATGTGCTTTTTTTATATTTAAACTGTTATTTCATGACTTTGAATGTGTGCAA
Organism: Squalus acanthias; assembly: GCA_030390025.1. Taxonomy (NCBI): domain Eukaryota; kingdom Metazoa; phylum Chordata; class Chondrichthyes; order Squaliformes; family Squalidae; genus Squalus; species Squalus acanthias. Next base: position 99,001,278 of record CM059431.1, read on the forward strand.
CATCAAATTGGGGTAATGTACTTCCACTTCATCCACACACAACTAAAGCTTGGATCGGACGACAGTGACGTGAAGTTGCTGTTTGGATCGTAGGATTGCAGGCGACCAGAAAACGCCGTGATGATGTTCAGTGTGGCTGACTCCGGAGTTCAAAAATAATACATCTTCCTACCTCACAATTAGTTCTTTTGCCTGGTCTTTTGATATACTTTAATGCCTATTAATTTTACCGGTACGGTAATGCAGTGGTTGTGTTACTGGGCTAGTAACCCAGAGGCTTGGATTATTAATCCAGAGAATGAGTTCAAATCCCACCGTAAGAATTTGAATTCAGTTTAATTTTTTTTTTAAGACCTAGAAATAAAAACCTGGTCTCAGTAAAAGTGACCATTGGATTGTTGTAAATACCCAGCAGGTTCACTAATGTCCTTCAGGGAAGGAAACCTGCCATCTTTACCCGGTCTGGCCGCGCAACTCTCTGCCGGTCCCACGCAGCCCGGTACCGGTTTTTGCAATGTTAAAGTTTGTGCGTGTGCGAATCTGTGAAGGGGCCGCGCACCCCAAAAAAAATGACGGGGAATATTGCTCTGGGCCTATATGTGACTCCAGTCCCACACCAACGTGATTGACCAAAGTGGCCGAATCTCGGTTGTAGGGGTGGGCAAGAAATGCCGACCTTGCCAATGATGCCCATCTTGTGAATGAATTAGGAAAAAAGAAAAATTAGTATATTTTAAACAGCAGTGAGGGCAGAGTTTCCTATATTTTGACAATCTGCACAGGTGGCAATAGTGCAGTGAGGAAAATACTATACATGGCACTGCCTAGAAATGTCCAGGTATTTTGCATAGGAGTTCTAAATATATCATTATTTTTAAATTTCTCCTCTTGCCACCTCTTGTCTTGTCGTGGCCTCGCCCCTCCCTGTCTCTGTAGTCTCCTCCAGCCCTACAATAACCCCCACCTAGAACTCTGTTCCTCCAACTCTGGCCTCTTGTGCGGCCCTTTGCTCCAGCATTGGCAGTTGTGCCTTTGAAAAACTACTCTCCAATTAGGTATAGCGCAGCCATGTGAAGAGCAAAGCTTCTGCACGCTACACCAACAAGGTGTCTCAGCATCAACTTCAGAAGAGCACCTCCCAGTTTGTGATGGTGTGAGTTAACAGCTTAAGGGAAGCTGCACAGGTTCAGCATCAGTTTTGTGCGGTGGACCCGTGCTCACCAGGATTTGCATTGAGACTGCACAGACGCATTTCAGATTAAACCCTTGCCGTCGACAGAGAGAGGAAACGTTCGTCCTTGATTCCCGGCTGGATTTGGACACATGTTCTGTTGGCAAAGCAACAGCATGCTCCAGGCTTCAATTTGGAAGCCCCACCATCAGTGACTGATGGCTCTTTGTGCACAGCACTTGGAACTTGCTCAGAAGAGGAGAATTCTCCGCCCCCCCCCCCCCTCCCAAAAACACATGAGGAAAATACCCCCCCCCAACCACGAGGAGACCCCCCCTCTCCCAAAAAGAGGAGAACCCACCCCCAATGTATGCTGTGCCGTATCCCGAAAAGTGGTAAATGGCGATAATCACACGATTACTATTGCCTCTCCTGTGCTGCCATGCTTCGTGTTTTCGGATTGCGGCCCAGCAGCAGCTTGGACACAGAAAATTGATGCAGAACCCTCTGTCTTTGAACTTGATGGTGACGCTGCAGAAACAGTGCCTACAGGCTCCTTGGACAAGCAGCTCCGAAGCTGCAGCACCAAGTGCATAGTTATCCCACTAATATGTTTAGGTTTCATCGAATAACACAGCACAGAAGGAGGCCATTCGGCCCATCGTGCCTGTGCTGGCTCTCTGAAAGAGCTCTCCAATTAGTCCCACTCCCCCCTGCTCTTTCCCCATAGCCTGGTAAAACTTTCCAGTTCAATTATTTATCCAATTCCCTTTTGAAAGTAACAATTGCATCTGCTTCCACCGCCCCTTCAGGCAGTGAATTCCAGATCATAACTCGCTGCGCAATTTTCTTTTCCTCATGTCGCCTCTGGTTCTTTTGTTATTTACCTTGAATCTGCGTCCTCTGGTTAATACAAGTTAATGTATTTAATGTCTGAGCAAGAACTGCGGCCATTATTATTTTACTCAAAGAAGTCCCATTTATTCGCTCATCAAAAGGCTACCCAGATTTGCACAGCTAGAGATCCCTAGTTTTGGAACCATTACTCAATGTTCCAGTAATGGCCGTGCTTGTTACACTGTTACAGTAATGGTCGTGTTTATTGTTACACTGTTACAGTATTGGTCGTGTTTATTGTCACACTATTGCAGTATTGGTCATGTTTATTGTTACACTGTTACAGTAATGGTCGTGTTTATTGTTACACTTTACAGTAATGGTCGTGTTTATTGTTACACTGTTACAGTATTGGTCGTGTTTATTACACTGTTGCAGTATTGGTCGTGTTTATTGTTACACTGTTACAGTAATGGTCGTGTTTATTGTTACACTGTTACCGTAATGGTCTTGTTTATTGCACTGTTACAGTAATGTCGTTTATTGTCACTGTTACAGTAATGGTCGTGCATATTACACTGTTACAGTAATGTCGTGTTTATTGTTACACTGTTACAGTAATGGTCGTGTTTATTGTTACACTGTTGCAGTAATGTCGTGTTTATTGTTACACTGTTACAGTAATGGTCGTGTTTATTGTTACACTGTTACAGTAATGGTCGTGTTTATTACTGTTACAGTAATGGTCGTGTTTATTGTTACACTTACAGTAATGTCGTGTTTATTGTTACACTGTTACAGTAATGGTCATATTGTTACAGTAATGGTCGTGTATATTGTTACAGTAATGGTCGTGTTTATTGTTACACTGTTACAGTAGTGGTCATGTTTACTGTTACACTGTTACAGTAATGGCCGTGTTTATTGTTACACTGTTGCAGTAATGGTCGTGTTTTTTTACACTGTTGCAGTATTGGCCGTGTTTATTGTTACACTGTTGCAGTAATGGTCGTGTTTATTGTTACACTGTTGCAGTAATGGTCGTGTTTATTGTTACAGTGTTACAGTAATGGTCGTGTTTATTGTTACTGTCACAGTAATGGTCGTGTTTATTGTTACACTTACAGTAATGTCGTGTTTATTGTTACACTGTTACAGTAATGGCCGTGTTTATTACACTGTTACAGTAATGTCGTTTATTGTTTCACTGTTACAGTAATGTCGTTTATTGTTTCACTGTTACAGTAATGTCGTTTATTGTTACACTGCTACGGTAATGGTCGTGTTTATTACACTGTTACAGTAATGGTCGTGTTTATTGTTACACTGTTACAGTAATGGTCGTGTTTATTACTGTTGCAGTAATAGTCGTGTTTATTGTTACACTTACAGTAATGTCGTGTTTATTGTTACACTGTTGCAGTAATGGTCGTGTTTATTGTTACACTGTTACAGTAATGTCGTGTTTATTGTTACACTGTTACAGTAATGGCCGTGTTTATTACACTGTTACAGTAATGTCGTGTTTATTGTTACACTGTTACAGTAATGTCGTTTATTGTTACACTGCTACAGTAATGGTCGTGTTTATTACACTGTTACAGTAATGGTCGTGTTTATTGTTACACTGTTACAGTAATGGTCGTGTTTATTACTGTTGCAGTAATGGTCGTGTTTATTGTTACACTTACAGTAATGTCGTGTTTATTGTTACACTGTTACAGTAATGGTCATGTATATTGTTACAGTAATGGTCGTGTATATTGTTACAGTAATGGTCGTGTTTATTGTTGCACTGCTACAGTAATGGTCGTATTTATTGTTACACTGTTGCAGTATTGGCCATGTTTATTGTTACACTGTTACAGTAATGGTCCTGTTTATTGTTACACTGTTACAGTAATGGTCGTGTATATTATTACACTGTTACAGTAATGGTCGTGTTTATTGTTACACTGTTACAGTAATGGTCTTATTTATTGTTACACTGTTGCAGTATTGGCCGTGTTTATTGTTACACTGTTGCAGTAATGGTCGTGTTTATTGTTACACTGTTACAGTAATGGTCGTGTTTATTGTTACACTGTTGCAGTATTGGCCGTGTTTATTGTTACACTGTTGCAGTATTGGCCGTGTTTATTGTTATACTGTTGCAGTAATGGTCGTGTATATTATTACACTGTTACAGTAATGGTCGTGTATATTATTACACTGTTACAGTAATGGTCATGTTTATTGTTACGCTGTTACAGTAATGGTCGTGTTTATTGTTACGCTGTTACAGTAATGGTCGTGTTTATTGTTACACTGTTACAGTAATGGTCGTGTTTATTGTTACACTGTTACAGTATTGGCCGTGTTTATTGTTATACTGTTGCAGTATTGGCCGTGTTTATTGTTACACTGTTACAGTAATGGTCGTGTTTATTGTTACACTGTTACAGTATTGGCCGTGTTTATTGTTACACTGTTGCAGTATTGGCCGTGTTTATTGTTACACTGTTACAGTAATGGTCGTGTTTATTATACTGTTGCAGTAATGGTCGTGTTTATTGTTACACTGTTACAGTAATGGTCGTGTTTATTGTTATACTGTTGCAGTAATGGTCGTGTTTTTTTACACTGTTGCAGTATTGGCCGTGCTTATTGTTACACTGTTGCAGTAATGGTCGTGTTTATTGTTACACTGTTACAGTAATGGTCGTGTTTATTGTTACACTGTTACAGTAATGGTCGTGTTTATTGTTACTGTTACAGTAATGGCGTGTTTATTGTTACACTGTTACAGTAATGTCGTGTTTATTGTTACTGTTACAGTAATGGTCGTGTTTATTGTTACGCTGTTACAGTAATGGTCGTGTTTATTGTTACTGTTACAGTAATGGCGTGTTTATTGTTACACTGTTACAGTAATGTCGTGTTTATTGTTACTGTTACAGTAATGGTCGCGTTTATTGTTACGCTGTTACAGTAATGGTCGTGTTTATTGATACAGTAATGGTCGTGTTTATTGTTACACTGTTACAGTAATGGTCGTGTTTATTGTTACAGTATTGGTCGTGTTTATTGTTACAGTAATGGTCGTGTTTATTGTTGCACTGCTACAGTAATGGTGGTATTGTTACAGTAATGATCCTGTTTATTGTTACACTGTTACAGTAATGATCGTGTTTATTGTTACACTGTTACAGTAATGGTCGTGTTTATTGTTACACTGTTACAGTAATGGTCGTGTTTATTGTACACTTGCAGTAATGGTCGTGTTTATTGTTACACTGTTACAGTATTGGTCGTGTATATTGTTACAGTATTGGTCGTGTATATTGTTACAGTATTGGTCGTGTTTATTGTTGCACTGCTACAGTAATGGTATTGTTACAGTAATGATCCTGTTTATTGTTACACTGTTACAGTAATGACCGTGTTTATTGTTACACTGTTACAGTAATGGTTGTGTTTATTGTTACACTGTTACAGTAATGGTCGTGTTTATTGTTACACTGTTACAGTATTGGTCGTGTATATTGTTACAGTAATGGTCGTGTTTATTGTTACAATAATGGTCGTGTTTATTGTTACACTGCTACAGTAATGGTCGTGTATATTATTACACTGTTACAGTAATGGTCGTATTTATTGTTACACTGTTGCAGTAATGGTTGTGTTTATTGTTACACTGTTACAGTATTGGTCGTGTATATTGTTACAGTAATGGTTGTGTTTATTGTTACAGTAATGGTCGTATTTATTGTTTTTATTGTTACACTGTTACAGTAATGGTCGTGTTTATTGTTACACTGTTGCAGTAATGGTCGTGTTTATTGTTACACTGTTGCAGTAATGGTCGTGTTTATTGTTACACTGTTGCAGTAATGGTCATGTTTATTGTTATATTGTTGCAGTAATGGTCGTATTTATTGTTACATTGTTACAGTAATGGTCCTGTTTATTACACTAATACAGTAATGGTCGTGTTTATTACACAGTTACTGTAATGGTCGTGTTTATTACACTGTTACTGTAATGGTCGTGTTTATTGTTGCACTGTTACAGTAATGGTCGTGTTTATTGTTACATTGTTACAGTAATGGTCGTGTTTATTGTTGCACTGTTGCAGTAATGGTCGTGTTTATTGTTACATTGTTACAGTATTGGTCGTGTTTATTGTTACACTGTTACAGTAATGTTCCTGTTTATTGCTACACTGATGGTCGTGTTTATTGTTACGCTGTTACAGTAATGGTCGTGTTTATTGTTACAGTAATGGTCATGTTTATTACACTGTTACAGTAATGATCGTGTTTTTTTACACTGTTACAGTAATGGTCGTGTTTAATGTTACACTGTTACAGTAATGGTCATGTTTATTGTTACGCTGTTACAGAAATGGTCGTGTTTATTACAGCAATGGTCGTGTTTATTGTTACACTGTTACAGTAATGGTCGTGTTTATTGTTACGCTGTTACAGTAATGGTCGTGTTTATTGTTACAGTAATGGTCGTGTTTATTGTTACAGTAATGGTCGTGTTTATTGTTACACTGTTGCAGTAATGGTCGTGTTTATTGTTAGTTACAGTAATGGTCGTGTTTATTGTTACACTGTTACAGTATTGGTCGTGTATATTGTTACAGTAATGGTCGTGTTTATTGTTACAGTAATGGTCATATTTATTGTTTTTATTGTTACACTGTTACAGTAATGGTCGTGTTTTATTTTAAACTGTTGCAGTAATTGTCGTGTTTATTGTTACATTGTTACAGTAATAGTCCTGTTTATTACACTGTTACTGTAATGGTCGTGTTTATTACACTGTTACTGTAATGGTCGTGTTTATTGTTGCACTGTTACAGTAATGGTCGTGTTTATTGTTACATTGTTACAGTATTGGTCGTGTTTATTGTTACACTGTTACAGTAATGGTCCTGTTTATTGCTACACTGATGGTCGTGTTTATTGTTACGCTGTCACAGTAATGGTCGTGTTTATTGTTACAGTAATGGTCGTGTTTATTACACTGTTACAGTAATGGTCGTGTTTTTTTACACTGTTGCAGTAATGGTCGTGTTTATTGTTACACCGTTACAGTAATGGTCGTGTTTATTGTTACACCGTTACAGTAATGGTCGTGTTTATTGTTACACCGTTACAGTAATGGTCGTGTTTATTGTTACAGTAATGGTCGTGTTTATTGTTACACTGTTGCAGTAATGGTCGTGTTTATTGTTACTGTAATGGTCGTGTTTATTGTTGCACTGTTACAATAATGGTCGTGTTTATTGTTGCACTGTTGCAGTAATGGTCGTGTTTATTGTTACTGTAATGGTCGTGTTTATTGTTGCACTGTTACAATAATGGTCGTGTTTATTGTTGCACTGTTGCAGTAATGGTCGTGTTTATTGTTACATTGTTACAGTATTGGTCGTGTTTATTGTTACACTGTTACAGTAATGGTCCTGTTTATTGCTACACTGATGGTCGTGTTTATTGTTACACTGTTGCAGTAATGGTCGTGTTTACTGTTAGTTACAGTAATGGTCGTGTTTATTGTTACACTGTTACAGTATTGGTCGTGTTTATTGTTACTGTTACAGTAATGGTCGTGTTACACTGTTGCAGTATTGGTCGTGTTTATTGTTACACTGTTACAGTAATGGTTGTGTTTATTGTTACACTGTTACAGTATTGGTCATGTTTATTGTTGCGCTGTTACAGAAATGGTCGTGTTTATTGTTGCGCTGTTACAGAAATGGTCGTGTTTATTGTTGCGCTGTTACAGAAATGGTCGTGTTTATTGCGCTGTTACAGAAATGGTCATGTTTATTGCGCTGTTACAGAAATGGTCGTATTTATTGTTGCGCTGTTACAGAAATGGTCGTGTTTATTGTTGCGCTGTTACAGAAATGGTCGTGTTTATTGTTGCGCTGTTACAGAAATGGTCGTGTTTATTGTTGCGCTGTTACAGAAATGGTCGTGTTTATTGTTACGCTGTTGCAGTAATGGTCGTGTTTATTGTTACACTGTTGCAGTAATGGTCGTGTTTACCGTTAGTTACAGTAATGGTCGTGTTTATTGTTACACTGTTACAGTATTGGTCGTGTTTATTGTTACTGTTACAGTAATGGTCGTGTTACACTGTTGCAGTATTGGTCGTGTTTATTGTTACACTGTTACAGTAATGGTTGTGTTTATTGTTACACTGTTACAGTATTGGTCATGTTTATTGTTGCGCTGTTACAGAAATGGTCGTGTTTATTGTTGCGCTGTTACAGAAATGGTCGTGTTTATTGCGCTGTTACAGAAATGGTCATGTTTATTGCGCTGTTACAGAAATGGTCGTGTTTATTGTTTCGCTGTTACAGAAATGGTCGTGTTTATTGTTGCGCTGTTACAGAAATGGTCGTGTTTATTGTTGCGCTGTTACAGAAATGGTCGTGTTTATTGTTGCGCTGTTACAGTAATGGTCGTGTTTATTGTTGCGCTGTTACAGAAATGGTTGTGTTTATTAGTGTTACTGTAATGGTCGTGTTTTTTGTTAGTTACAGTAATGTTCATGTTTATTGTCAGTTGCAGTAATGGTTGTGTTTATTACATTGTTGCAGTAATCGTCGTGTTTGTTACACTGTTACAGTAATGGTCGTATTTATTGTTACACTGTTACAATAATGGTCGTGTTTATTGTTACACTGTTACAGTAATGGTCGTGTTTGTTACGCTGTTTCAGTATTGTGTTATTACGGTAATGGGCGCATTAGATTTTTTGTCTAATTACCGGATGACTTGATTTGTTTTAATTACATTGTTTTAAAAATTGAATGATCCAGAAATATATGCTTGCTCCTCTTCCACGAAAGGTAGAGCAGAGTCTGTGTCTTCACTGAGAGTACCAATGTTCCAACATAACCTTCCCCTGCAAATTTCGTGTGGAGAGGGAAGCCTAGAGGTGCAGCGATGGGCTGGAATAAAGCAGTGTGCACCTAAAAGAGGCAGACACCCAACCAAGAAACTCCCCTCAATGGCCAGGGATTACCCGAGTTTCAGTAAACACTGCTGGGTATAAACTGAATTTGAAAACTGAAAATTGCTACGTCTATGAGTTGTAACTGGTCATTGGGTATTTGATGGAATAATTATATATCAGGGTGGGGCTTTATTACATGTTTAACAACAGTGTAAATGTTTTGAATATCTAGTTAATGCACAACATCTAGGAATTCCATTGTGCTGTGTCGTGGTGTAATAGGAATACGTTTCATACTCGCAACACTTAGTTCCTAACTGTCAGCTGTGTGTGGGCACATTGAGACCTTGAAGGAAAGGGAAGAAAAATAGAAAGTAGCTGTACAAAAATGTAACTCGCTAATTTTTTAAAAAACAATTCTGTTCCTAGTGGAAAGACATCGAAAGAAGAAGATTAACTCTGGAATAAATAAAATTGGAGAACTTATTCCATGCTCTCCCGCGCTGAAGCAGGTAAAACTGTTTCCAATATTTTACCTCTTTGGATTTGAAAATCGTTAGTATAGACTAAATAGGTAATAAAAACACATGCATCTACTGATCGACTGAGGGCACTTAACTGGGACACTACCCAAAACATTAACCTGCCTCTTATTTTTTCAAATGCTGATAGACCTGCTCTCTCTCTTTTTCATTTTTATCTACGAGTAATACTTGATGGAGCCTTGGGAAATAAAACATGGAGATTCAACCCCAGTCAGTCTTTTAAAAAGCCCTTAAACACTGAACCCAGGATGTGGAGCACCTGCAGTGAATGGGACACCCTGGCCTGCCATCAGTGCAACATCACCTCCATTCCCCACCAGGATGGCCTGAGGGCGCTCCGCTTCTTCCTTGAACAGAGGCCCAACCAGTCCCCATCCACCACCACCCTCCTCCGCCTGGCTGAACTTGTTCTCACATTGAACAACTTCTCCTTTGACTCTACCCATTTCCTCCAAATTAAAGGTGTTGCTATGGGTACCCGCATGGGTCCTAGCTATGCCTGCCTTTTCGTGGGATATGTGGAACACTCTTTGTTCCAGTCCTACTCGGGTCCCCCTCCCTCACCTCTTTTTCCGGTACATTGATGACTGTATCGGTGCCGTCTCCTGCTCTCGCCCTGAACTAGAACATTTCATTCACTATGCTTCCAATTTCCACCCTTCCCTCACCTTCACATGGTCCATCTCCGACTCTTCCCTTCCCTTCCTCGACTTCTCCATCTCCATCTCTGGGGATAGGTTATTGACTAACATTCACTACAAGCCCACCGACTCCCACAGCTACCTGGACTACACTTCCTCCCACCCCGCCTCCTGTAAGGACTCTATTCCATTCTCCCAGTTTCTCCGTCTCCGCCGCATCTGCTCTGATGATGCCACCTTCCATACCAGTGCTTCCGACATGTCTTCCTTTTTCCTCAACCGAGGATTCCCCTCTACCGTGGTCGACACGGCCCTCGACCGTGTCCGTTCTATCTCCCGCACATCTGCCCTCACCCCTGCCCCTCCCTCCCGGAACCACGATAGGGTTCCCCTTGTCCTCACCTTTCACCCCACCAGCCTCCACATTCAACGGATCATCCTCCGCCATTTCCGCCACCTCCAGCGTGATCCCACCACCAAACACATCTTCCCCTCACCTCCCCTTTCAGCATTCCGTAGGGACCGCTCTCTCCGCGACACCCTAGTCCACTCCTCTACCACCCCCAGCACCCCTTCCCCTTCGCCCGGCACCTTCCCGTGCACGCGCAGGAGATGCAACACATGCCCTTATACCTCCCCTCTTCCCACTGTCCAGGGCCCCTAACACCCCTTCCAGGTGAAACAGCGATTTATTTGTACTTCCTGCAATTTAGTATACTGTATTCGCTGCTCACGATGTGGACTCCTCTACATTGGGGAGACCAAACGCAGATTGGGTGACCGCTTTGCGGAACACCTCCGTTCAGTCCGTAAGGGGGACCCCGAGCTCCCGGTGGCCTGTCACTTTAATTCACCGCTTCACTCCCACTCTGACCTCACCGTCCTCGGCCTATTACACTGTTCCACGGAAGCTCAGCGTAAGCTCGAGGAACAGCACCTCATCTTTCGTTTAGGCACGCTACAGCCCTCTGGACTCAATATCGAGTTCAACAATTTTAGATCATAACCTCAGCTCCAATCACATTTATATTTTATTTTATCCACCTTTTTATTTGTCCCCCCCCACCTTTTTTTTTCCTCCTAGAAGCTGGCAGCTGTCCTTCATTCTGCCAGTGGATTTCACACTTCATTCAGCCTTAATCTGTCACATTAACACCACCTCTAGCCTTGCATATCTCTTAATGTCTCTTAATGTCTCTTCATTTCCCCCTTTGTTCCTTTATCCCCTCCCCCTTTTCCCAGCTTTACCCTGGCCTTAAATCTATTTGATTTCCGGCTCTTCCCAGTTCTGATGAAAGGTCTGCGTGGGTTTTCTCCGGGTGCTCCGGTTTCCTCCCACTGTCCAAAAATGTGCGGGTTAGGTTGATTTGGCTATGATAAATTGACCCTTAGTGTTAGGGGGGGGATTAAATATGTGGGGTTATGGGGATAGGATGGGATATGTTAGGGGGAATTAAATACGTGGGGTTACGGGGGTCGGGTGGGATATGTGTACTGTGGGGATTAAAGCAGGGACAGGGTACTGGATTTGAATGATCAGCCATGATCGTATTGAATGGTGGTGCAGGCTCGACGGGCCGAATGGCCTACTCCTGCTCCTAGATTCTATGTTTCTATGTTTATGTTTCTATGTCATCGACCTGAAACGTTAACTCTCTTTCTCTCTCCACGGATGCTGCCTGGCCTGCTGAGTTTTTCCAGCGTTTTCTGTTGTTATTTCGGATTTCCAGCATCCGCAGTATTTTGCTATCGTATATGTTGATTCTGGACCTTGGCTGCCTAAAATGGATGATTTCAGAACCAAAACCAAAGAGTATTATGTTTTAAATTATACAACTTGAAAATATAGCTGTTCCAGGGGGATTGGGCAATACCAGGGAGTGATGGCACTCACCCATAAATTACATTCCTGAGAAAGGAGCCCTTTCATTGACAGAAGGGAGATATTAATTGTTTAATGGTGTGTGTGTGTGTGTGCGTGCACGCTCACAAATGGTCACCGTGCCAAAGGAGAGAATGTTGGGAGGAGTGACAAAAGACCTGGTCAATGAGGCATCTTTTATGGAGAGTCTAAAAGGAAGAGAGGGAAGTGGAGAGGCGTAGGGGTTTAGAGAGGGAATTCCAGAGATTGGAATAAAGGTGGGGCAAAGGGAGAGAGGGGTGGAGTCAGGGGAAGGAGAGTTCGATTGGGTGGGGGGGTGCGGGAGAGGGATTGTAGCGCTCGACATGGTTACAGAGATGGGGAAGGGTGAAGCCATGGAGGAGATTAAACACCAGGATGAGAATTTTAATTTTGAGTTATTGATAGCTGGGAGCCAGTGTTGGTTAGCGAGAGCAGGTGTGGTGAGTGAGCAAGGCTTGGTCTGGGAGAGAATGCAGGTAGCAGAGTTTTGGATGAGCTGAATTTTACAGAGGGTGGAGGAAAGGCGGGCTGGCCAGGAGAGCTTTGGAGGTGACAAAAACATGAAGGACGGGTTCAGTGGTAGATGGCTGAGGCAGGGGCTGAGGTGAGTGATGATACGGAGGTGGAAGTTGGCAGTATTTATAATGGGGAGGACATGAGGTCGGAAGCTCAGCTCGGGGTTGAATAGGACACTGAGTTTGTGAACAATCTGGTTCGCCCTGAGACAGTGGGTGGGCAGGTGATGGAATCGGTGGCAAGGGTACGGTGTTTATGGCGGGCCGAAGCCGATTGCTTCGGTTTTCCTAATGCTTAACCAGGGGAACACGGTGGCATAGTGGTTAGCACTGTTGCCTCACAGCGCCAGGGACCCGGGTTCAAATCCGGCCTCGGGTGACTGTCTGTGTGGAGTTTGCACATTCTCCCCGTGTCTGCGTGGGTTTCCTCCGGGTGCTCCGGTTTCCTCCCACAGTCCAAAGATGTGCGGGTTAGGTTGATTTGGCTATGATAAATTGACCCTTAGTGTTAGGGGGATTAAATACGTGGGGTTACGGGGATAGGGTGGGATATGTGTCGGTGCAGGCTCGATGGGCCGAAATGGCCTCTATCTGCACTGTGGGGATTCTGTGATTCTGTGAAATTGTGGCTCATCCAGGACTGGATGTCGGGCAAGCAGTCTGACGGCCCAGAGGCAGTGGAGGGTTCGAGAGGGGTGGTGGAATGATATAAGATGAGGAAGAGGAGGGATCCAAGGATAGGAACAGGAGGAGGCCATCCAGCCCCTCAACCTTGTTTCGCTATTCAATTAGATCATGACTGATCTGTACCTCAACTCCATTTACCCGCCTTAGCTCCGTATCCCTTGATACCCTTACCTAACAAAAGTCTATCGATCTCAATCTTGAAAACTCCAATTGACCCCCAGCATCCCCACGGCCTTTTGGCGGGAGAGAATTCCGGATTTCTATTATCATTTGTGTCAAAAATACAAGTGCTTTTTTCTTTTGCTCCTAAATGGCCTGGCTCTAATTTTAAGATGATCTCCTCTCGTTATTGATTCCCTCCCACCACCACCAGAGGAAATAGTTTCTCTGTATCTACAAAATCCTTTTAACATTTTAAACACCTCGATCAGATCACCCCTCAATCTTCTATACAAGCCTAGTCTATGCAACCTGTCCTCATAATTAAACCCTCTCAGCCTTGGTATCATTCTGGTGAATCTGCGCTGCCCCCCCTCCAAGGCCAATATCTCCTTCCTGAGGTGCTGGCCCAGAACTGAACGCAGTGACTCCAGATGTGGGTCTGAACAAGGCTCTGTACAGCTGCAGCATCGCTTCCTCCCCTTTGTATTCCAGTCCCTTTGAGATAAAGGCCAAAATTCCAATAGCTTTTTGATTGATTTTTCTACCTGTATACTAGCTTTAAATAATTTTTGTACTTGGACTCCCAAATCCCTTTGCTCCTCTACAGTTCCTAGTTCCTCACCATTTAGTTGTACCATTGAACCATAAAAAAAGAAAGACTTGGATTTCTACAGCGCCTTTCACGACCACTGGACGTCCCAAAGTGCTTTACAGCCAATGAAGTACTTTTTTGAAGTGTCGTCACTGTTGTAATGTAGGAAATACAGTAGCCATTTGCGCACAGCAAGCTCCCACAAACAGCAATGTGATAAATGACCAGATAATCTGTTTTAATGATGTTGATTGAGGGATAAATATTGGCCAGAACACCGGGGAGAACGCTCCTGCTCTTCTTCGAAGTAGTGCCTTGGGATCTATTACATCCACCTGAGAGAGCAGACGGGGCCTCAGTTTAACGGCACCTCTGACAGTGCAGCGGAGCTCAGTACTGCACTGGAGTGTCAGCCTGGAATTTTGTGCTGAAGTCTCTGGAGTGGGGCTTGAACCCACGACCTTCTGACTCAGAGGCGAGGGTGCTGCCCACTGAGCCACGGCTGGCACATGACATCAGCTTATTTTAACTGTAGGCCGTAGCCCAGTTTTCCCCCTCACTGCTTTTAAAAGCGCTAATGGACTGGGTTTTGTTAACCTACATTTTCCTGTTGTTTTCAGAGTAAAAACATGATACTAGACCAAGCATACAAGTACATTTCAGAGCTGAAGAGGCAGAATGATGAAATTCTGTTGAATGGAGGAACCAAAGAACAAGGTAAGCATGTGATGCAATTATTGTGTAATCACTTCCATTGCTGTAGCCAAGTCTCACACCATCCCGACTTGGACTTATATCGTCGCTGGGTCAAAATCCTGGAACTCCCTCCCTAACAGCACTGTGGGAGTACCTTCAACACACGGACTGCAGCGGTTCAAGAAGGCGGTTCACCACCACCTTCTCAAGGGCAATTAGGGATTCCCAGCGACGCCCACATCCCGGGAATTTTTTTTTAAACTTAGGTCCAGCATAAGCATAACTTTCAGTTTCCATCAGTAACTTGTTTTCTCTTTCCCCTGTCCTACTTTGTTCATGCTGCTTTGTATGCAACAGAATGGTTAAGGTTTTGACAGAGAATATCATCATAGTTAAGTATGAACCGAACCATTCCTGGGGCCTGTGCCTTACTGGTGTCGACGGAGCCCCACAGTCCCCTGTGCTCAACACAGGGCGAGCAGTACGTGAGAGCAAACACGATCAGCAGAGACAAGGCATGGGAGCAAACACGATCAGCAGAGACAAGGCATGGGAGTAAACACGTTCATCACAAAACAACTGAGATCATGTTTAATTGAGACTGTCCAGAATTATTATTTTTTTTAAAGAGTGAAAGACTGTTGAAATTCTGTGTATTTGAAGGATACACAGTGGGGGGAGTTCAAAACGAGGGGCCATAAATATAAGACAGTCACTAATAAATCCAATAGGGAATTCAGGAGAAACTTCTTTACCCAAAGAGTGGTGAGAATGTGCAACTCGCTACAACATGGAGTGGGTGAGGCGAATAGCATAGATGCCTTTAAGGGGAAGCTACATTAGTACGAGGGAGAAAAGAATAGAAGGATATGTTGATAGGGTGAGATGAACTAGGGTTGCAAGAGGCTCGTGTGGAGCATAAACACCGGTATGGACCAGTTGGGCCAAATGGCCTGTTTCTGTGCTGTATATTCTATGTAATTCTGTGGACAGAGCAGACGGCAGTAGGAGATGGGCCTCTGACTTGATGGGAGGGGTAACGAGAGAGTGCGCGCTCTCGCACGCTACTGCCCAACTGTACAACAAAAAGAAAGAAATCAGCAAAGGCTGAAAGTCCATAACAACCTGGTCATCCACTTCCGTGCATCTCCTCATTTCCCCCAGATTATCAAGATCCTATCAAAACTCTTGAGGAACAGGTTGCAGGTATTTTGAATGCTTAGCCCTACTGGAGGAACATTTCCATTAGCTGCCAGATCAGATAGGATGGACCTCCCAGTGTGTCGCTATGAGAGGAGTGATGAGAATTGCCTTCCACTGCCAGTGACTTGGATCGAGACTGGTCTGCTGGCATTCAGTCCAAAGGTTTTCTTGCACAACCCTGCATGATTCTGACCCTGCCACTGGTGTGAAGATACTCTGTGTAGCTCAGCAGCTTGCTTTGCCTGTTCCAAAGAAGAAATAAAGAGTGTAGCGGTGAATAGTGTGTCCTCTGTGTGGTTCTTTTTATTTCAAGGAATGCTGGAAGAGGAGGATGGTTTGAGTGACTAGATCTTTTGAACAGCTTACATCAGCATTAAGTTGAAAGGCAGTGGGTGGCCTTTATTTTGTTTCACCATTTGATTTGAAACACAGCATAAACATACGGTTACTTTAAACCTATGAAAGCAATAGGAATGTCATGGGGCGTTGGCTGAAGAACTTCTTTCATGACAGGATGAAGAACTGAAGGCACCTTCATGTAGGAAGGGGGAAGACGCCTTTGCAGTGACAGGCATCCATGTCATTTTTGCTTTGTTGGATGGGCAACCTACCCATGGTATATTGAGAATATTAAAAATGATTAAGTATTGGGAAGGTTAACTCTTAACACCTTTCTGCAAGAGCATCTTGTGCTGGTCAGTTATGGAAGCTCTTGTCATTGTCCAAGGCATAAAGAAAGAAAGACTGGCATTTCTACAGCGCCTTTCACGACCACCGGACGTCCCAAAGCGCTTTACAGCCAATTAAGTACTTTTGACGTGTAGTCGCTGTTGTAATGTAGAAATGCGGCAGCCAATTTGCACACAGCAAGATCCCACAAACAGCAATGTGATAACCAGATAATCTGTTTTTGTGATGTTGATTGAAGGATAAATATTGGCCAAGGCACCGGGGATAACTCACCTGCTCTTCTTCGAAATAGTGCCATAGGATCTTTTGCGTCCACCTGAGAGAGCAGACGGGACCTCGGTTTAACGCCTCATCCAAAAGACGGCACCTCCGACAGTGCAGCGCTCCCTCAGCACTGCACTGGAGTGTCAGCCTAGATTTTTGTGCTCAAGTCTCTGGAGTGGGACTTGAACCCACAACCTTCTGACTCAGGACTACACCACATCCTTGGTTTTAAACTACAGAAATTGCAAAGTGGGTAAGAATTTATCTTGGAGGAATGAGGTGCAATTTGGAAGAAAGGACAAAACATAACATATGGGAGACCGGGCTTAAATAGATTTAAAGGCTGATTTGTTTCTAATTAAATTTTTGTTTGATTCTGCAGGTGAAGAGATTGTAAGACTACGAAAGCAGCTGGATGAGCTACAGAAAGAAAATGACCGTTTTGCGGAATTACTGAAAGCCAATGACATCTGCTTGCATGATGACCCTACGATTCACTGGAAGAGGAAACTCAAGAGTACAAAAGTTACAATGGTGATTTCTTCCAACCAAATGCAAGATGATTTACTAGTCTACACAAATGGAAATCAATGGAATGGGAATTGCCAACAGGCTGCAGTGCAGAGTTCACCAGAGCAGGCTCTGAGCACCCTGAAGAACAATACACCAGAAACATGTCTTGATATAATGGTGCCAGTGGCAATGCCTGACATTTGCCCATTAGCAAATGGGGCCCAACTTCAGACACAGAGCTCACAGCAGGAAGTCCCCGAATGTCTCCCTGCAACTGGACCTTCTCTGAGCACTGTTCAGTGTACCACCAGCAGCAGCCCTGTACAGAGTGTGTTGAATGTTTCCACTAACAGTTCTGGACAAGTGGTTCTTCAGTGCCCCCTCAGCAGTTGTGCATCAACCCCTTTAGCCTGTCCCACAAGCACCCCCGCACAAACTGTACTGGAATGTTCCACGGGCATGTTTGGACGGAATATTTTGGAAGCTGATAATGGACGTCTTCCACAGAATGTTCTTGACATTTCTTCCAGTACTTGCTTTGCTTTGCCGTTGCACTCGCAGCAGATAGGTACACCGTGCACAGGTGTGGAGAGCCCCAGTGGGATGGCACAACAACCAGTTTTGGGGTCGTCATCTGCGAGCAGCCAGAGCCCTGAGTTGAGATTAACAAGGTTGCCCGTTACTGAATGCTTACAAAACATGTTGGCGTCAGACATTTGCCAAAGAACACCTGTGTCATTTGACGGTCTTGTCACTGCGTCACCATCTTTCAAAGTTGGGGCAATGTCTCACGGAGGTGCGATGTCTTCTTGCCCAGTGGCTAGCTCGTGGACAGTCTCCTGCCCAGCTTCTACCTACGCCTGCACTTCTGACTCAAACAGTGTTAGTACTTTCACACGCATGACTTCCGCAGGTAACACACGGACAACGTGGACTACGTTACAGCTGGCAGGCAACACTGTGCACCCTGTCAGCCAGGTGGGCTGTAGTATCTTGCCAGCGCCATTAAGTGAAAATGTGAACGGCAGAAATACTTTCCCTGTTTCTGAAAATGGCCAGCCGCTTAATAATGTAACTGTCGTTCCCTCGGCTTCAACAGCATTGCACGGAGTTTCCTTCTGTTCCGCTTACAGGCAACACAAGCAACAGGTGGCAGTTACCGTGCAGCCCCCCGTGCAACCTTTGCCCTTGCAGCCAGTTCTAGCGCAGCCGCAAATTCCAGTTCAGCCAGCCGCCAAGATGGTCTCGTTGCTCCCTCCCTTGCAAGTGATTCAGATGGCCCGCCCTCCGGGGTCGTCCGTCTCCTCCGCTCCAAACAATCAGAATCTAATCATCCTCCAGTCTGCTAATCCCACCTCACCAGCCGTGGTGAGAGGGGCCATCAACAGCCAGGCACCGGGCCAGCAAATTGTGATCATACAAGCTGCCAGTCAGAACGCAGTCTCGGTAGTCCCGGCTCAAACGAATAATAGGTTACCGACCCTCGACTCCAATCAAGCGGTGTGCAGCAGCAGTAACGCACAGAGCACACCAAGCATTCAAACGGTGGGAGGGAAGCACCTTGTCCACATATTGCCACGGCCAGTTTCTTCATCAGCTTCCACGAGCTCACAGTCTTTTGCTGTAACGGGATCAGGTCAGCAGCAGCAGACCATCTCTGTCAATGGCCAGTTGTTTGCTCTGCAGCCAGTGAAGCAGTCGGGGGCCTCCAGCCAGAGCACCATGCAGATTATTCAGCCAACAACCAGTGCAGACCCGAACACCAACGTAGCCCTTAATGCTTTCGGCGCATTGACGAACCTCAGTCAAAGTATCTCGCAGATGGCAGGGCAGGGGGGCTTACAGTTGGGCAGCTGCCACGCGGCCAATCCTTCAGCAGCCGCTAATGGACAGATTATCGGCGCCAGCAGCTCTGCATCTGACACCTCGGCGACCAGTACAAGCACAGATATTTCAAGGACTTCACTGAGTTCATCGATGTGGCACACGACCAGCCCGTGCTCCCTAAAACCGCCCCTCGGTGCGCCCCCGAGCTGTAAAACTAAAAAGCTGCAGAAGAAACCCCTTTCTGCAAAGCAAGGGGTCACGAGAAAGGCCACGTGTATTGGGAACAAATCGAAGGCAGCCGGCAATTGCGTTGAATATACCAGATCTAACAAAGATAATCCATCGCAGTTGTTAACCGGTGACGAGCAGGTTTCATCAGCCAAGGGATTGACAATATCCCAACCGTCATCACTGTCTCAGATCCCAACTTTAGTGACAGCGACAGTGACCACTTCTGTCGCTTCACAGGAGGTGATAGACAGGCAGCAATCAGTGCCCAAATTGTCTCAAACTGTACTAACGCCGTGTTTAACAGAGCCAGCATTGGCTGAATCGGTGTCTCGAGAGCAGCCCGACATACTGGCAGAGGTATCAGTTACATCAGTTCTAGCTGCACCATTGGCACCCCCTTCATCTCGGGGTGAATTGACTAAAAGTGTTTCATATGTACCTTCCTCCCCATGTGTAATCACAGACATAACGATACCAGCTCCTCCATCATCCCCGTACTGTTCAAACGTGCCTCTTCAAGTATCCGGAGCGTTTTCAATGGACAAAGGCAGTAACTTAGTTGAGTTGCAAACTGTCGTAGCAAATGTTTGCAGCTCACCTGGGATAACCAGTGTTTCTGCACAGTTGGAATCTCTGGCAGCCGCGCAGCACCAAGGCAGTGGAAGTGACAAAGAAAGGGGTCAAGACTGGCACAAAGGACGGTTAGAAATGGACAAGTTTGCAACGACTAAAGAAATTAGCAATCAAGATGGCGGTAGCATGATGCGCGGAGTCACGCAGAGTGACAAAGCAACATCAAGCGAGAAGAGCTTGCTGTCATTTATGAAAGACTCCTGCACTGGCGACGAGTTGTGCGTCGACAGTTCCAGGGAGACCTCGTCTAGCATGTTGTTTTATGAAAAGGGTGAACCCCAGAAGGACATTTTCTTGGCGAGCACGGAGGCTGAAAACGCCGCGCAGCACCAGTTGTGCAACCCAGATCAGGAGGGCATAGGAGGTTCCTTGATTGTCCACCGGCAGACCGAGTCACCCATGTCCACCAGCTCCGGGAGCAGCCGTGGCTTCTCTGTCGCCTCCATGCTGCCAGACACCACCCGGGAAGATGCTTCCTGCATCAGCACGATGACCAGCACGTTTAATAACTACAGTTTATCCGAGCACAACGACATAGTGGCCCTTGCTGCTCGAGCAATCTTCGAACATGAAAGTCCAGGGAAAGTTTTGAGCTCAGACGTTACTGTATGCAATGTTCAGTCTAAAGCTCAGAAAGTCCCATTTACAGACAAAGAAGCGAGTCCAAGTCAACAGTCAGTTAAAAGCCTTGGTGTTAAAGAGAGCAGTCAAAATTTGATAGCAATTGAAGGACAAGCCCAACGATTGGTACCACTGGACACTAATGCAACAGGAACGTCTGTAAATAAGAGTTCAACTTCTGTCGTAAAAGAAATATCAAATATGCCACTGATTTGTACGTCTTCTGTCTCTGCTAACCTGAGTGTCATTAACCTTGCATGCCATACCGAAGCCAACCAAATTCATGCCTGCTCACCGGGTCAGACCCAACTTGTCGAGCAACTTCCAGTCGGCGCTACAGCTGACCTATCGAGCAGATCCGCTTCGTACACAGAGCAGGCTTCTCAACCCGCCCTGTTGGCAGAATATTCTCACGAGCAGCTAAATTCCGTGAAGGGGAGCACGCAGGCTTCTCTAGTTCTGGAGCCACATTTGAAGCAAGGCAGCGATATCCGAAAAGATGCGACAAAACGGACTGGGCCAGACGACCACCTAATCTCGACAGCAAAGAGGCAAAAACAGTGCCAGGCCACAGCCATGAGACTTGAAGGGAAGTCAGAAATAAGTACAGTACCCGAACATATTTCCGAGTGCGGCCAAACATTTATCGGTCAGTTGCCAACAAATTCTTCGAGTTCGTTAGTTGCGGGTGGCAATCCAGGACACACAGATAGTCTCACCACCTTATTCCCACCAACTAACCTCCTGAGCTCTAATGCTGTTGAAACTTTAAGGCCAACTGAAGCTCATTGCAACGTTCAGCCACGCATCCAAGAACCACAGGGACAACAA
Organism: Squalus acanthias; assembly: GCA_030390025.1. NCBI lineage: Eukaryota > Metazoa > Chordata > Chondrichthyes > Squaliformes > Squalidae > Squalus > Squalus acanthias. The sequence continues at coordinate 99,022,800 of CM059431.1, forward strand.
AGCAGCCAGCAACTGCAGCAGCACGTGGTGCCCCAGCAGAATGTCTCCTCGCAAACGGGGCTTAATAGCCACGCGTATTACAAGCACCATCAGGGGCAGATACGAGATAGGCACTTATACCAGCTTCAGCATCACCTTTCGCACAGTGAGAGCCCAGTCCAACCACAGGCTCACAGTGCTCAGCAGCCCCATGCTGCACAGCAAGATGTTCAAATGCAGAAGAAACGAGGCCTTATGCGAGGGAGCCAAGCGCCCCAATTGCCGATGCAGCAAAAGCAACACCCTAGTGGGAATGGCCAAGGGCGACATAAAGGGAATCACCACCATCATCACCACCACCACCACCATCAGCAGCATCAGCAACAACTGCAGCAGCAATTGCCACATCCGCATTTTGGGAATTCGCATCAAGATAAAAGGTGTGATAATTCTGTAACCAATAGAAATCACAGCAGCCATGCACAGAGCCTCCGCGGCCAGGATCTGATGCACCAACAGCAGCAAGATAATGGTAGAAGTGGTCAACAAGGATCCGGTGTCTCTTCAGAACAGGTATCTGGGCAGTCTCGCATCCAGAGATTGATGACCTCGCGGTCATTGGAGCAACAGATGGCTTCCAAAGCCAGCTCCGTGTCACGGGCGTCAGACATGCAATGCACCTCCCACAGGCAAGAAAGGAACAGAATTTCCAGTTATTCTGCCGAGGCGCTTATCGGAAAAGCACCTTCAAATGCCGACTCACGAATGGTGATGGCAATGCAGAGCCCTAGGACTAATCTGGAGCAGTCTGAAATGCGGACCTATCTTGATTTATCAATGAACAAAAACCTGCCTGTGCATAGTTTGCAGGCTAAGTTGTCACTAGACCATTGTATGAATTCCGATGTTCAAAGCCTTCCCGACTGTCCTCCTTTTAAGGTGAGTGTGACAACCCAGGGAGTTGGCACTTTTGAGGTGCAATCATCGAGGGGCAGCGAGATGGTCAATAGTATGGCAACGCACAGAGGAATGCAGTCGCATGGCTTCAGGTTGGGACAGGCTGCGGGGGCTGAAAGGCAGGCAAGGCTGCCTTATTTGCCGATGCAAGGGATCGCATCAGGAAGTGGAGTTTCTTTAAGAGAGAATGAAGGTTCCTGCCATCAGAGCTTTATGCAAAGTCTACTGCCTCCACTAAGCGAGCAGATAAGTGGAAACCAAAGGTCGGAGCATCCAAGGAACTCTCAGTGTGTCCCACCAGCAAGCATCGAGTACAGTTGCCCGCCTATAAGAGAGGGCGTTCACATTAGAAGAGATGGCGAGATGCAAAACCGCGAAAGTTGTGACATGACTTTAGGTGCACTCAGTTCCAGAAACAGCTCGTTAAGCATCTCCTACTCAAATCCTTCCTCTGTAGCAGAGATCCAGGGCCGAAACACAAGCCCAAATGTACCAGCGCAGAAGAACTCCCTGAGAATGAATGAAAGTCAAGGAAATAAGTGCCATCCAAACTCGCAGGTTTCTTCCAACATGCACGGAGCGGTTAGACCGGTGATGACTCATGCCGCGGTATCCCACGGTGGGAACGAGCAGGGCCACTCGATTCAGCAGCCCACTTCCTCGGTTAGCCAGCGAGCACGCCATCCAGCCCAGGATGGATCGGCTTTGAAGATGCGGCAGACTGATCGCCCTCGCTCTGGGAACCACAGAAGCGGGAACGTTTTTGAGCACAGCCTACAGTTGCCCCTGACGTCCAGTAGCGGTATGATCCTCGGCCGCCAGCAGCCCGCGACTGCTCGGACAGGAAGCATTGTGCGTTTCATGACTGAGGGGCAACAGGTACCCAACGATAATTTAGCCCCCGACCAGCACTCGCTGTCTCAGAACTTTGGATTCCCTTTCATACCGGAAAGTAGTATGAACCCTCCAATTAATGCTAACCCATCGTTTATCCCCCCTGTAACTCAACCGGGTGCAAACCGTACTCCGACTCTCATACCAGTGGAGCCGCAGAATCCCCTGCCCTCGTTTTACCCTCCGTACTCTCCAGCTCATCCCAACCTTTCTAATGACCTCTCCATCCCCTACTTTTCCAATCAGATCTTCACCAGCCCAAGCACGGACAAGACCAACGCCGGAGGACTCAACAACCCATTCGGCTCCATTTTATCTCCGCCTCGGCCGGTTGGCTTCCCACAGCCGAGCTTCCCCCTTCTCTCCGACATCCCGGCCAGGCCGATGGGCAACGCTTCCAGCATCACCCCGCACCTGTCCAACTTCAACCTAACCACTCTCTTCCCCGAAATCGCCACCGCTCCCCTTGCCCCGGACAGCTCGGCCATGCCCATGTCACCTTTGTTGCCTTTAACCAACCCGGCTCTTTCCGACGCCTCCAAGCAACACTCGAACAGATCTGCTCACAATATAAGCCACATACTGGGCCACGATGGCAGCTCCGCCGTGTAGAACTAAACGCTGCTTGACATTCCACCTTTGTTTTCCAGTTGCACGTGCTATACTGAATGGTCAGAATGGAGTTCCGATCTGTTTCCCGAGTGGGTGTTATTTGTGCAGCTATAAAGCCCAAAAGTCCGAAACCCCGCCACCCCGTAAACGATCTTTAGTTTGTCTCCTTCAGCAGACGTTACTTTGACATATACAAGATACTTTTTCTTTGGTACCGTTTGTGGAGCGATCTTGGGGCGTTGAGGTGAGTGAATGGGACAGGAGGAAGAACGATGGATGTGTGATAACAGGTGCCAACTACTGGTCACCTGCCATCACTGCTGCAAAGAATATTCACGTGCTACGTCACGTGCTGTTCGCAAGGACACAGTTTCCAGAAACTGCAGGCAGAATAAAGTGTCTTGTATATACTGTATTAGTATATAGGTTTGCAATATAATATTAATGGTTCAAGGCATTCATAGGACTGAATAAGCATTAAAATGTAAATATGTGGGGGGAAAAATAGCACACCATTACAGCAGCAAATATTTTTGGGTTTGATGTTAACCATTGTTTTGAGCACAGAGTACTGTTATTATTTTTGTGACTTGTTGCTTTGCCTGTGTAACAGAGCAAAGTATAGGAGGAAGACGTGGTATTGACGTGAGCTTTCGACATTTTCATTAATGACCCAAATATAAACCTTTTGAGGTACAATTGCTTTCTTGATAGGATAAATCTCTTAATGAATTAAGCCTATTAGATCAAATTTGCCTGAGTAAATTTGGTTAATTAGACAATCGATTGTTCCCCCCGCCCCCCATGTATTTAAAATTCTTAGTACAAGTAAGGCTGTCATTAACTCAACTTTTAAGGCGAAGGATAGACAGAGGGGAGGCATTTAAATTGGGAATTTATTTCATGGATGAAGGGGCTGAATAATTTGAGTGTTGTATAAAATATTTAAATAAAAATTCAAGTTAATTTCCATATAAATGTATTTTAATTTGAGTGCTGAAGGTGATTTAATACCTTCTGTGTTTTAATGGGAAGTGGCTCCCATCCCTCTCCACAGGGACCTGTCTGAAATTTATCTTGAGCAGGGATTAAAGTTAGAAATGATGGGCTTTACAGCTAACCATAAACTTCAGTTCATCACAGGGTCAGTTTCTATCTGCTTGACTCACTGGCACTTTATAGATTATGACAATATAAATCGATTGCACCGTTCTCCGTATGCTGCGTTACCAGGGGGGGACGGCGCTCCACTTGGGTTACGCTCCACAGATGGCCACTTGTGCATTTGAATTCTTGGACTATTTATGGTACCTCGAGTACCTTAGACCTTGAAGCTTGAATCAGAGGACGGAATGTTGCAATAAGTTATCATGTTCTCCTTTCACCTCTGGCTCTAGGCTTGAATCTCTGCTGGAGCGATGATTGCCGTCCATTCCCTTAATTTCAAGGCTTCCAAGTGGAATAAGTTTGGGACCTTCTCAACCCGGTTTATAGTGCACGCATCAAACTGCACGATTGGCAGTCCCGCTTGATTAGGCCAGAAGGACGGCTGGTATGCGTAGTGTTAAAAGCATTCGGCTGCTACTTCAAATGGTGCTAGTCTGAAGTTGGGGTTAAATCACCATTGTTTAGGGGCCGTGTCTGACCTGGGAGTGCTGGTTGTTTTAAAAAAAAATAGAAAAGGTTCTGTTTATCAGCATTGTGTGCAAAGAAATTCGCTTAGAAATACAAATGTTAAAGTAGCCTGTGACACAGGTACATTGTTTTCAGAGTGTTGACCCAGATAGTTCTGCTGTTGAATAATATATGCAAATGAGAGACTATTAAATGATAAATTTAATCTACAGTCTCGTTCTTCACCAGTATCAGAAACGACAATAAAAACAGAAAATGCTGGAAACACTCGACAGGTCAGGCAGCATCTGTAGAAAAAGACACAGAGTTAACGTTTCAGGTCGATGACCCTTCGTCAGAACTGGAAAAAGTTGGAGATGGGACAGGTTTTTAAGCAAATGTAGGGGCAGGGAAAGGGGGGAGGGGAGGAAAGAACAAAAGGGAAGGTCTGTGATAGGATGGAAGGCAGGAGAGATTAAGAGACAAAAGGGATGATGGTGCAAGGCAAAAGGAGATGGTAATGGGACAAGTAAAGAAACAAAAGATGGCTCGAGATGAAGTGTAAATGGCGATGGCAGGATGATCAACAGCTGCCATTTGAGAGAGAGAAAAAAAATGATAGGGGCCGAGGTTATGATCTGAAATTGTTGAACTCGATGTTGAGTCCAGAAGGCTGTAAAGTGCCTAATCGAAAGATGAGGTGCTGTTCCTTGAGCTTCATTGGAACAGTGTAAGAGGCAGAGGACAGAGAGGTCAGAGTGGGAGTGGAGCGGGGAAATAAAGTGACAGGCGACCGGAAGCTCGGGGTCACCCTTACGGACTGAACGGAGGTGTTCCGCAAAGCGGTCACCCAATCTGCGTTTGGTCTCCCCAGTGTAGAGGAGACCGCATCGCAAGCAGCGAATACAGTATACTAAATTGCAAGAAGTACAAGTAAACTAAAATGAATTGGAGGGAGGCCCTTTCCTCATCAGTGATTTGCTAACCAAATCGCATTCTCAGAAATTGCATGTTTCAGAAACTACATTTGGCTTTTGCTTTCCTTACAGAAATCTTAGTTTATCAAATTAGATTTATCTTTTGCACAGAACACTATCAAATCGGTATGACTCTGATCAGACATCTGTTACACAGGCAAGCTTTTGTGTTTGTCCTCGTCCTTTTATCCAGCCTGCTGGTTGGTTTGTATAAACACCTGGTAAGGTAAACTGAGAGTGAGCAAATGCAGGAGCAGCAGTTTACGGTTCCTGTGCCTTGCTGTGAGACTTGGAGCCACTGTTAAAAACTAAAAAAATAAATAAAATTGCACCTACCTCCATTTATTGGGCAAATGTAATATAATGTATTGTACAGATTATTATGCAGATTTTTTTTCTAAAATAAAACACTGACATTTTGTTCATATTGCATATATTATTTGGACGGAAAAAAAAGCACTGCTAGGTTTCAAAAGAATCTCTCGTCTATTATATATTAAAATCGGTAACTGCATTCCATTGCAATACCGGTTATGCCTGTAGGTGGTGCTGTCAGCTAACGTTACGTGATTGCCTAACTCATTATTGGTGCCTCTACAGGAATTTTGCCCTCTGGAACTCACAGCTAAGCGTGGCCTGCACAGAAAGGTAAAATTCAGGGCCTCCTGAAAATCCATTAAAACCAAGACCACTTAGAGCCTGTAAAATCAGGGACTTGTAAAATCAAAACGTTCTAAAATCCATAAAACCTGGCTTCTAAAGCAAAAAAATCTGGACCTCTTCACAATCAAATCCTTAATAAAATCCAGATCTCTCCCTGCTGCGCTTGTTTCCCCTTTCCCCCCTGTGCTAATATAGTTTCCTTGTTGCCTTTGCACCTCCCCCTGCCCCCATTGATGCGATTTTCTTGCTCTTCCACTTCCTTCCCCAGCTCCCCACCCCAGCCTCTTGACCTGAATTCTGCCCTGTATTGATATTTGGATGAAGTTACTCTTTTAATAAAAATGAATTAGAGGAGGCCCTTTCCTCATCAGTGATTTGGTAACCAAATCGCATTCTCAGAAATTGCATGTTTCAAAGTCGCACGTTCTGTGATTTGGATTGTTCATAGAACATAGAACCATACAGCGCAGAAGGAGGCCATTCGGCCCATCGTGCCTGTGCCGGCTCTTTGAAAGAGCTCTCCAATTAGTCCCAATCACCTGCTCTTTCCCCGCAGCCCTGCAAATTTCTCCTTTTCAAGTATTTATCCAATTCCCTTTTGAAAGTTACTATTGAATCTGCTTCCCTTTCAGGCAGTGCATTGCAGATCATAGCAACTCGCTGCGTTTAAAAAAAAAAAAAAATTGCTCTTCTGGACTTTTTGGCAATTATTTTAATGACCCTCCTGTAAGTGGAAACAGTTGCTCTCTCTCTACTCTATCAAAAAACCCTCGTAATCTCGATGACTTTAAAGGGGGCCACGGGCTTCGAGGATTTCCTAATTCTGACAGTTTAAGAAAGCTGATAGTTGATACCCAGGATAGTTGAACATTGGTTGTGTGCATGTGTATTCAGACCCCTTTTACAGTTAGTACCCCATCCTGACTGACCTACATTGGATCCCTGTTCCCCAATCCATTAAATTTATAATCCTCATCTTAAATCCTACCATGGTCTAGACCTCCCCTCCTCCAGTCTTCAATCCTCATGCGCACCTTTTAGTCCTCAGCCTCTGGCCTTTTCTGTTGCATCCCCTTCTCCCGTCATCCCACCATTGGTGGTAGAGCTTTTCAGCTGCCTCATTCCTATTGCGTGGACCACCCTCCCAGAGCAATTCCCTCTTCTCTCTCCGCCTTTAAGAACCCATCTGTTGGACTAAACCTTCGTCACTTCTCATAACTTGCACTGTGGCTCAATCCCTAGTCCTTTCCCCCTTTGTGAAGCACCTTGGGACTTTGTACGTGAAAGGGCCTATATAAATACAAGTTAAGCTCAGAAACGCCGCCAGTAATTTACTCACTGATATCGATGACACTCCAACTTGGAACAAAAATAGCAGTGAACAGGGAAAATGGACGCTAGGTTCATTCTAATTAATTTAAAAATCTTCATTAGACTAATTATTACAAATCAACAAATCACAAATGGGAACCGGAAAATGGCCAGATGTAACAATTAAATAAGCTGCAATAAAAAAAAATTTTTATAAAAGAAAATTATATTGTGGTTTGCACATTGAAAGTAGTGGGATACTCGACACAGCATGTACAGGAAAGGCACATTGAACCTAGCACAAAAACAAAATACTGCGGATGCTGGAAATCTGAAATAAAAACAGAAACTGCTGGAAATACTCAGCAGGTCAGGGAGCATCTGTGCAGAGAGAAACAGAGTTCACGTCTCAGGTCGATGAAAGGTCATTGAATCTAATGGTCATCGACCTGAAACGTTAACTCTGTTTCTCTCTGCACAGATGCTCCCTGACCTGCTGAGTATTTCCAGCATTTTCTGTTTTTATTTTACATTGAATCTAGTGGCATAATGAACCTGGCACGTACAGGAGGGCACATTGAAACTAGTGTCAAGGCATGTACAGGACTTGAACCCACAACCTTCTGGCTCAGAGGCAATTAGTGCTACCCACTGAGCCACGGCTGACAAACGCAAGTGTCATCAAATGTTAGGTCATCATTCGAGTGTGTAGAGGTTTTTATTTTCAATGGTTTTTGTGTTTTCTTTTTAAGATTAAGCTATCGGAGATGGTAAACGATTGAGGGATGGTAGTGCTGGGGAATGGAACACTTTCCACTTCAGGCACCCAGTGTCAGCAGCAGACACTCCCAGGTCAGGTACAACACGGTAAAGCTCCCTCTACTCTGTCCCAGCAATGTGCCTCAACCTACTGAACCAATGTGTATTTTATTCCCGATATCCCCTCCCCATCCTCAGTCGGCCTGTCTGAGTGACGTCTCCAAACTAAGGGCAGCCTTGCGCTGTGGCCCGGGACTGGCTAAACTCCTCTCACGTTGGACCCTGAGAGCCAGCAGGCAGAGGAGACTTCAGTGCTATCAGTCTGGGATTAGAACGTAGGTCTCCAGAGATGAAAGGCCCGAGGCTCACCTTCTGTATAGCTCTAAAGAGCTTATTTATCACCCTATGGGTTACGGACTAAAAGCAGGGGGTGTGTGGCACTGAGCACGACTGCTCTTTCAAAGAGCCAGCACAGGCACGATGGGCCGAATGGCCTCCTTCTGCGCTGTAAGTTTCTATGATTCTATGCAACTCGTGCTGCACTGTTACTGAACATAACAGTGTTGCACAACCAGACTTGGACTGACCAGGTTATTTATATTTTAAATCTCTACCACCACCCCTGTAACTTTAACTACCCATTAGATCTTTTACACATTTTGTGTATCAAATGCCACCATCTCTTGTGAAAGAGTCTGGCCAGTTATACCATGAGGAGAGTTTAGCACCTATTATCGACGTAATAGTGCTCATGGTCACACTTTGACTTTTGCAACCGATGCTGGCCATGTCCGTGTAAGCTTGTAGTTTAATACATGTATACATTGCAAAACCGCCGGACCTGAGCTGCATTACTTCAGTTCAAAACCAACGCCTTGTTCCTTTAAAAGTTTTTTGAGAGAGATTTTTGACAGCTTGAATAGTTTAAAAATAGAAACCCTTCGCAAATGTGCTGCAGAATTAGAGCGCGCACACTTGCCTTGACACCAAATCGTACCTGCTTCCTTGTATGTTACTAGTTAGAAGTAGTATTCCTTTCGTCTGGTTTGCGTAGCTTCCTAAAAAGTGAAGTCGTCCTATTCCTTTAACCTAAAATATTTCTTGCTTTAAAAAAAATGAACTTTAAATATTCCCAAAGTAACTTGCTCATGTCAGTAATTGAAAGGTGACGGATTACGCCATTATTACCTATACTAATCTAATAAAAACATAACCGGTGCAAGATGATGGTGCAGTGTGTAAGTACGGACTATAATATAACCAATCATCTAAGGTAGGTATTCAGTTTGGAGATATTTGATATTTGCAAAATATACAGAGCTATAAAATGGGTTAAACGCTTTCAAAAATATATTTTCTTAGGTGATGTTTTTGTGACATTCTGATTATTTTTTTGAATGTAATGCTGTTCAGACAGGGGACGACTTCATTAAAGTCTGCTTCAAAGGGCTTTGTATATCATTTAACCCTCACACTTTTCACAGTAGGAACTGCCAGCGACTGCGATCTTTTACTTAAGTGCTTCGCTAATTTTTGTAAATCCTTCCATCGGACAGTGCGAGTTTAAAGAGAAGTCAGTTAAGATGCCAGGAAATTGAAAATTGTGTGTGTGTGTGTGGGTTTTCTGTGCGTTGAACTGTATTGACATCTGCACAATTGTACAGTGACGCTTTCGGAGAGTGGCTGATGCACACCATGCCTTTGTTGTGAGGTCTGAAGCTCCAGCACTGAAGACCCTGTGATGTATAATGGATGGTCACTACTCTCCATTTCAATCAGGTTGTAAATATATTTAAAAATTTCTAGACAAGTGATATACTTGATTCTGTATGCATTTAATTATATTAATTTTATTGGGAATATTTCTAATGTTTTTGCACATACTTGTGAATAAATGATTGATTTGGTTATAAATGGACATTCATTTTGTTGTTGTGCTGACCAGGGATTTCATTAGATATTTCCAGTTTAAAACTGGGTGTCCCAGCGACCTCAGCAGAGAAACAAATTTGCACCTCAGAAATAAACCCCAGTGCTTTGCATTTTTTTATGGCCTTGTTAACCTGCGTCGCTACTGTTAGTGATTTGTGTATCTATACCCCGAGATCTCTTTGCTCCTCTACCCCATTCAGACTCTTCATTTCCAAGGCGTATGTGGCCTCCTTATTCCTCCTACCAAAATACGCCACCTCACACTTAACCATATTGAAATTCATTTGCCATTTACACACCTTAATGTAAATGGTGAACAACTGTGGTCCCAGCACCGATCCTTGTGGAACACCACATCCCACCTTTTACCAGTCTGAGTAACTACCTTTAACCCCGACTATTAACTATACCCCCCACAAATTTGGCGTCATCTGCAAGTTTTGAAATTATACTTCCGATTCCTGAGTCCAAATCATTTTCAGGAGGCACAACTAATAAAAGAATTGAAACATATAAAGCCTGATTTCGACAGAACCAAGAGGAAACTTAAGACAAAAATCATGATGTTATTACCAGGGTTTATCAGACACTCTGTTCCCTGCGGTGCCCACCGGTCGGGGAAGGCCCCAAGCGTACTGGTGGGCACCGCATGCTCCCTTTCCAGGGCCACCTGGGCACGGACAAGACTGCAGAAGAGAGGCAGGCAGCCAGAGCGACCCCACCCCCTGGGACTGTGTCCATCCTGGTCCCATGAATGGCCACCTTGACCAGGCCCAGGAGTAGACCCACGGGAAGGTCCTCCGACTTGCCCCTCCCCTCCCCTCCGCACTGTGGCCAAAGATCAGGAGTGTCGAGATGAACTGGAGCCAGAGATTGAAGAGCAGCCCCCTCAAATAACTGAGTATATTTTCAGACTCACGCCCTTTCACATTGTACAGGGAGCCCAGAAACACACACCCTTCTCCTTGAAATGTTCAACCAACACACAAAATCAGTAATTCAACAACAACTTGCATTTATACAGCGCCTTTAATGTAGTAAAATGTCTCGAGGCGCTTCACAGGAGTGTATTCGGACACCATTTGACACCGAACCATATAAGGAGATATTAGGACAGCTGACCCAAAAGCTTTGTCAAAGAGGGAGGTTTTAAGGAGCATCTTAAAGGAGGAAAGAGAGGTGGAGAGGTTTAGGGAGGGAATTCCAGAGCTTAGGGCCCAGGCAGCTGAAGGCACGACCACCAATGGTGGAGTGACGGAAATTGGGGATACACAAGAGGCCAGAATTGGAGGAGCGCAGAGATCTCGGAGGGCTGGAGGAAGCTCCATAGGTGGGGATTCCCTCCATTCCACAGGGCTAAATGAAACAGTCGCCCATGATTCACTGAGTAGTCCAGCTCTCCATTATTCAGTGAGAAGGTGTATCCTTGTGTTAGAGTGAAATGCATCCACTTCTACGACAAACATGTGTAAAGCATCTATGGGAGAAAGGCCAATTCAAACAGGTGGTGCACGGCCTCTGCTTGATACCGAGAAAATACCAAACCATCTTCCCCTTCCTGGAGAACCATTGGGTGTAATCACCCCCCAATAAAAGGGGCTAACAGCAGCATATTGGCCACAATGCCCACTCGGAAGGGGGACACGATGCAGAATGCCTGAACCACCATGGTACTCGATGCTACCCAAGCTCTGCCAACACACTCAATGCCCATCTGTAAGATATTACTGTATAGGTGGAGTCTTCTCTGCCCTGAACCTAGTTCTGTGCAGCTACACTTACCCCAACTCCCCCCCCCCACCCCATCCTGACATCTTTGATGTTATCCAGCTGGGGGTTGAATGGGTGTTTTGCCCTATTTCTGATATCATCATTAATGAATCTCAAATCAATGGTACTTTAGTATGTTAAAATTATTTCTTGACTTCTCACTGAGACCTACATCTTCCGGATACAGCTTTATGGCATCAGAATGAATTGCACTAAAATTTGACGACACGTTTCCACAATTGCATTTTCTGCAACATGCATGCCCGAGATCTCTGCGCTCCTCCAATTCTGGCCTCTTGCGCATCCCCGATTTCCATCGCTCTACCATTGGTGGTCGTGCCTTCAGCTGCCTGGGCCCTAAGCTCTGGAATTCCCTCCCTAAACCTCTCCACCTCTCTCTCCTCCTTTAAGACGCCCCTTAAAATGTACCTCTTTGACCAAGCTTTTGGTCGCCTGCCCTAATATCTCCCTCCTTTGGTTCAGCGTTTGTTTGATAACGCTGAGCCAAAGGAGGGAGATATTAGGACAGTGGAGCACCTTGGGCCGTTCTACTGCGTTAAAGGCGCTATATAAATGCAAGCTGTTGTTGTAATGCGCATAAAGGACGGTGCGGCGGCATGAAAATTTTATTTCCCATACGAGAAAGAAGGAATATGGAGTAAGTTTCTCGCTGTTTGCACCGATTTCTGTTTGTTTAACGCTGGATTTTATGGCTCAGGAAATTTCAGTGTAAAGTCGCCAGTTAGGCCGTTTCAGGAAATTCCGGGTTGTTGAGTCTTCTCCTTCACGAGCCTGACATCTAATTGAAGTAACGGCGAGTGAGCACTAGGGGGCAATGTCTACGTTTCTACAATGTGAAGGACCGGAGCATGTTGTGAAACTTGGCCAAAGCTGAATTATATTTCTGTTTTCGGTTTGCTATTTCTGTTTTCGGTTTGCCATTCCCGTGCACCGTCAGGATTTCAGTTCGCATTACCATTCACGTCTTTTCGGATGAGACGTTGAACTGTCTCAGGCGAACTTTAAAGATCCCATGGCACTATTTCGAAGAAGAGCAGGGGGAGTTCTCCCTGGTGTCCTGGGGCCAATATTTATCCCTCAACCAGCATCACTAAAAAACAGATTATCTGGTCATTATCACATTGCTGTTTGTGGGAGCTTGCTGTGTGCAAATTGGCTGCCACGTTTCCTACATTACAACAGTGACTCCACTTCAAAAAGTACTTCATTGGCTGTAAAGCGCTTTGGGACGTCCTGAGGTCATGAAAGGTGCTGTAGAAATGCAAGTTCTTTCGTTCTTACTACACTATCTGGGTGTCCATTCCTTGTGTTGATCCCTTTGTGCGAAGAGAAATTTGCTGGCATGGATCCTAAATTTCCCTTTTACTAGTTTGAACCCGTGTCCTCTCGTACTACTCCGGCATTTAATGCAAAGTAATTTTCCAGATTTGCCTGTTCCACACTGTGCACTTTGTGAAACTGATATTTATGGACTGAGGCATTTTTAGTTACATTTTCAAACCTCCAGAGCAATACCAATTTCTGGATATTTAACCGTGTTTAACACGTCAGACTTACGGTTGTGAACCAGTGAGGAAATGGCCTGAGGATTTGAAGATTAAGCGCGCAGGATAGATTTTCTACTTTTTAAAGTAACTTTACACATTCATTTGTGTCAAGGTGACCTTTTCACACAGGTCGGGAGAGGTGCAGTTGGGTCTCTGTCAAAATGATTCTGTTCACACCTCAGTGTAACAGCTCGTGCAGCTTTGGCTACAACCAATGGTTGGTGAATTGTGATACAAATGCAGTTGTGTGCAGTGATGAAGATAATACAGACTAGCCATGGATATGCTCGTAGTTTCACAGAATGAGATGAGTTTTTGCAGCAATTTTTGCAATGCGGGAAGCTTTAGAAGGAAAGTACTGAACTAGCCGGTGGGCAGCAGTGAATGCTCACCGTGGCCAAACCTGTCTCTCTGATATCGGCACAGGACAAATACCATTGGTGACATGAGCTGCCCAGAATAGACATTTAGAAGGTTCAAAGTACATCATAAGGGTCTGCCGTTGCTCAGTGGGCAGCACTCTCACCTCTGAGTCAGAAGGTTGTGGGTTCAAGTCCCACTCCAGAGACTTGAGCACAAAATCTAGGCTGACACTCCCAGTGCAGTGCTGAGGGAGCGCTGCACTGTCGGAGGTGCCGTCTTTCGGATGAGACGTTAAACCGAGGCCCCGTCTGCGCTCTCAGGTGGATGTAAAAGATCCCAGGGCACTATTTCGAAGAAGAGCAGGGGAGGAGTTCTCCCCGGTGTCCTGGCCAATATTTATCCCTCAATCAACATAACAAAAAAACAGATTATCTGGTCATTATCACATTGCTGTTTGTGGGAGCTTGCTGTGCGCAAATTGGCTGCCACGTTTCCTACATTACAACAGTGACTACACTTCAAAAAGTACTTCATTGGCTGTAAAGCGCTTTGAGACATCCTGAGGCTGTGAAAGGCGCTGTAGGAAACTCGTTTAAACGGCACCTAAATATCCGGAATTCTCTAATAACCGGCAGAATTCATACTCCGAAAACTACAGTATACAGTCGTTTATAAGTTTTGTTTTACTGTTAAGTAATTAAAGAGTTATGGATTACCCTCAACTGGCATTACTGTACTTAATCAAGCATCTTCCACCATCCATTTAACACAACATTCTGTAGGGGAGTACCCAATTATACTGCACATTTCTTGATTTTTTAATTTTTGTTTGTTAAAAATAGCCTCGGTAGATATACCTCTCCGTTATCCGGAATTTTTAATCAACCGGCACCATCCCGGTCCCGTCAGTGCCGGATACCAAAGAGTTTCCTGTATATAAATTATTTTTTGTTGCAACAAGACCAAACGTTACTGATCTTTGTAAGTATTTATGACCAATCTCTATCGGCGCAGTTTAATCAAAACCTCTGCTGAATGTTGAATCCAGATCTTAGTGACCAAATAAAGTACAAGCTCCAGTTTTAGCACTAATTTAGATCATAAATAATTTAAGTACAGATTTTTAAGTACAGTTTTCTACGGTTCTATTTCTAATTTCTCATGAATTTGTCTCCATTCTTGGGCTACGTTAAAATATTCCATGTGCAATAATGATATCGGACTGTACCAAATTAATCTCTTGTGTGGATTTTTAAATCGATTATATTAACTGTAGAAGAAAGAACTTGCATTTCTCCAGCGCCTTTCACGGCTACCGGACGTCTCAAAGCGCTTCACAGCCAGTGAAGTATTTTTGGAGTGTAGTCACTGTTGTAATGTAGGAAACGCCGCAGCCAATTTGCACACAGCAAGCTCCCACAAACAGCAATGTGATAATGACCAGATAATCTGTTTTTAGTGATGTTGGTTGAGGGATAAATATTGGCCCCAGGACACCGGGGAAAACTCCCCTGGCTCTTCTTCGAAATAGTGGCCGTGGGATCTTTTACGTCCACCTGAGAGCAGATGGGGCCTCGGTTTAACGTCTCAACCGAAAGACGGCACCTCCGACAGCGCCGCGCTCCCTCAGCCTAGATTATGGACTCAAGTCGTTGCAGTGGGGGCTCGCGCACCCACGACTCTTCTGACTCAGAGGCGAGAGCGCTACCCACTGAGCCACGGATGTAACACACAATATCTGAAAATGTTGTGCTCAACTTGCAAACATACCTGCTACATTTCAGTTGCTGCTGTCTCGACCTCAAGCGCCTTGTATGTTGAGGTAAATTAACCACAGGACCTGTATGCTAAAAAATCAATTTATGCTAGCTCCCCTAAAGTAAAAAACAATCCCCTTAAACAACAACGCAACTTTGACAAGCAAGCTTTGTACAGCCTGATACTTACAGCGTCCATTAAAGGAAAGCATCGGAGCTGTAGATCTGTTTGTTGCATGGCTTTCGGTGAAACTGGCATCGCACTGGCGTGCAAATGGACAGACCTTTGCAGCATTCAGCAAACAAAGCGTTAATAACGAGTTCCGATCGCCTACCTGTGAGGCGGTGCAACCAGACACAGCCACCAGAGCACAGAGTTACCTGCAGACACACAGGCCAGAGCACAGAGTTACCTGCAGACACACAGGCCAGAGCACAGAGTTACCTGCAGACACACAGGCCAGAGCACAGGGTTACCTGCAGACACACAGGCCAGAGCACAGAGTTACCTGCAGACACACAGGCCAGAGCACAGAGTTACCTGCAGACACACAGGCCAGAGCACAGGGTTACCTGCAGACACACAGGCCAGAGCACAGGGTTACCTGCAGACACACAGGCCAGAGCACAGGGTTACCTGCAGACACACAGGCCAGAGCACAGAGTTACCTGCAGACACACAGGCCAGAGCACAGGGTTACCTGCAGACACACAGGCCAGAGCACAGGGTTACCTGCAGACACACAGGCCAGAGCACAGAGTTACCTGCAGACACACAGGCCAGAGCACAGAGTTACCTGCAGACACACAGGCCAGAGCACAGAGTTACCTGCAGACACACAGGCCAGAGCACAGGGTTACCTGCAGACACACAGGCCAGAGCACAGAGTTACCTGCAGACACACAGGCCAGAGCTACCTGCAGACACACAGGCCAGAGCACAGAGTTACCTGCAGACACACAGGCCAGAGCACAGGGTTACCTGCAGACACACAGGCCAGAGCACAGAGTTACCTGCAGACACGGTCACCAGAGCACAGAGTTACCTGCAGACACATAGGCCTAGAAACGTGAGGCAGCCGCGAGAGTTGCCGGCGTCACCGCGGCCTCGGGTTGACCGGCCGCTGAAAATGGACGAAGCGGTAGAAGAGAAACATTTACGCTGGGGACTAAATATTATTTGCCCAGCGCTGACTCACTGTGTAACATAGAAACATAGAAAATTAGGAGCACGAGTAGGCCATTCGGCCCTTCGAGCCTGCTCCACCATTCAATATGATCACAGCTGATCCTCTATCTCAATACCATATTCCCCCTCTCTCCCCATACCCCTTGATGCCTTTTGTGTCTAGAAATCTATCTATCTCCTTCTTAAATATATTCAGTGACTGGGCCTCCACAGCCTTCTGTGGTAGAGAATTCCACAGGTTCACCACCCTCTGATGAAGAAATTTCTCCTCATCTCAGTCCTAAATGTCCTACCCTGTGTTCTGAGACTGTGATCCCTCGTTCTAGAACCCCCAGCCAGGGGAAACATCTTCCCTGCTTCCAGTCTGTCTAGCCCTGTCAGAATTTTAGACGTTTCAATGAGATCCCCTCTCATTCTTCTAAACTCTAGTGAATACAGGCCTAGTCGACCCAATCTCTCCTCACACGGCAGTCCTGCCATCCCAGGAATCAGTCTGGTGAACTGAATCACCCTCCTGGTGACGTTTGTGCAGGCATCGGAGGTGAGGTTGGTGCCCAGAAGCGACGTTCCATCTTCCAACAACCTGTGGAAGTGAGGCAATCAAGTCGCTAGGCATTGTGGGATATTAAAAGGTCAATGCCTTCTGCACTAATTAAAATAAAGTAAAAAAATGAATTTTTCAACCCTTACTGATTTTTTAGAAAAAATATTTTAAAAATTCCCAATGGGAGTCTTCAGCTCTTAAAGCTGAATTTCCTTCCACACCTCAAAAAATGGGAAAAGTGCCTCAGAACTAACACAAATGGCTCAGCAAGCGAGGGAAGGGGCACCCAGGGTCTCACACACAGCTTAGTGCAGGGGGTCAACACGGCAAGAGAGGTCCTCTACCCACAGGGGCCAGGAGGCCCTCCAGAAAGAACGATGTGGGACCACATCACCGAGGCCGTCACTGCCAGCAGTGTCGCCCTCACCACCTGGCTCCAGTGCCCAAAGAAGCTTCATGACCTCAGACCACTGGTCAAGGTCAGTGAATGCATCTTCAAAACCTGTCTCCTACCAACTGCACCACGAGCCTCACACACTGCTCAATGCACGACTTCTGTGCCCTCCCCCCCATCACCCAATCACTCACCTACCAACAATCTGTACCAATCATGAGGCACACCTCCCATTTCTAGCTCCACCCCACCCCCTTGGAGGAGACGGTGCTGGCCATTCTTGGCAGAGGCATGGTTGAGCCATTGGCCAGCGGCGGGGCTGAAAGGATAAAAGATGCTGGTATCCTCATACGTTATCCAGCCTCTCGCATGCACCTCTTGGTTTCCCACCCTCCCCTCACCACAACTCCACCCTTGTGCTTTCCTCATTTCACACGTCCAAGAAATGCAGCTTGCCCAGCCAGTGGGTGACCAAGAAGAGGGAGAGGAGAGCGAAGAAGTAGAAGAAGAAACACCGTCACTCAATTTCACATTCCCAGCCACCAGCTCCTCAAGGTCGCCCTTCAAGGCCATTTGCAGTGACCCCCCACTGAAAGTCAGCAGCCTTCCACCAGCCATGCTGCAGCCACTGGGGTCGCACTGCGTGACATCAGTAGGATAGGCAAGACACTCACTAAGAGAATGCATAAGGGTGATGAGTTGATTTCTTGATGTCATATTGGATGGATAGATGTATAAAGTTGGATTGGAATGTTTGCTTTGTGGTGACTTTTATTTCAGCATTGTGGCCAAGAGGACGCTGTGATGGCCAGTAACAGAGGGGAGATAAGGTGTGGGACTAATGTTGAAAGTGGAATTGGGGTTGTGGTCACTGGTACTGCAGGTGGACGATTCCATCCCGGATATCCCGACCAGAAAGGGGCTGTCTGGGTTGCATCCTTCCTTCTGCTTCCTCCTCTTCGGCCCAAATCCTGTGAATTAATTTTAAAAAAAGCAGGCCTATTGCACATGTTGTTCAAATCAATGTAGGTGATTACGTGACTTTTTTTTAAAAAATTCAAGTACGGAGGTTATTCTAAACCTTTATAAATCACTGGTTAGGCCTCAGCTGGGGTATTGTGTCCAATTCTGGGCACCGCACTTTAGGAAGGATGTCAAGGCCTTGGAGAGGGTACAGAGGAGATTTACTAGAATGGCACCAGGGATGAGGGACTTCAGTTATGTGGAGAAGCTGGGATTGTTCTCCTTAGAGCAGAGAAGGTTAAGGGGAAATTTAATAGAGGTGTTCAAAATTATGAGGGGTTTTGATAGAGTAAATGAGGAGAAACTGTTTCCAGTGGCAGGAGGGTCGGTAACCAGAGGACACAGATTTAAGGTGATTGGCAAAAGAACCAGAGGGGAGATGAGGAGAAATGTTTTTCTACGCAGCGAGTTGTTGTGATCTGGAATGCGCTGCCTGAAAGGGGCGGTGGAAGCAGATTCAATAGTAACTTTCAAAAGGTAATTGGATAAATACTTGAAAAGGAAAAATTTGCAGGGCTACGGGGGAAGAGCAGGGGGAGTGGGACTAATTGGAGAGCTCTTTCCAAGATGGGCCGAATGGCCTCCTTCTGTACTGTGGGATTTTATGATTCTATGAACACCACTTTTTTAATCATTAGGGTTCCAGATACCTCAATGATCAATTAAAAATGAACGAAATAAATATTTCCAGGTTAAAGATTTCCAGGGATGCACAGGTGTTCCATAAGGAATCCATCACTCTGGGAGTTTGAGAAGCCTTAATTTAACATTGATTATGTTTTTCCCTTTCAGAGCCTTACTTACCTTTGTTTCCAGTTCTGAAGAAGAAAAATGTAAGCAAGGCCCTTAATACGGTTGGAAGTAAATAAGCCTAATCCTTTGTAATTGGAATAACGGTTGTTCCTTCCCCACTTCTCTTTCATTTCAACCGTACTAAGGGGTTCACTTCTCTTTATTTCCATTTCTCAACCCAAAGCATTCACTTTTCTTCCCAGTGCATTTCTACCATTTCTTCTTTTTATTTAACCGCCACACAGGCCAGACAATGACTATCTCCAACAAGCGAGAGTCTAACCACCTCCCCTTGACATTCAATGGCATTACCATCAACATCCTGGGGGTCACCATTGGCCAGAAACTTAACTGGACCAGCTACATAAATACTGTGGCTACAAGAGCAGGTCAGAGGCTAGGTATTCTGCGGTGAATGTCTCACCTCCTGACTCCCCAAAGCCTTTCCACCATCTACAAGGCACAAGTAAGGAGTGTGATGGAATACTCTCCACTTGCCTGGATGAGTGCAGCTCCAACAACACTCAAGAAGCTCGACACCATCCAGGACAAAGCAGCCCGTTTGATTGGCACCCCACCCACCACCTTAAACATTCACTCCCTCCACCACCGGTGTACCGTGGCTGCAGTGTGTACCATCTACAAGATGCACTGCAGCAACTCGCCAAGGCTTCTTCGGCAGCACCTTCCAAACCTGCGACCTCTTCCACCTAGAAGGACCAGGGCAGCAGGCGCATGGGAACACCACCACCTCCAAGTTCCCTCCAAGTCACACACCATCATGTCTTGGAAATATATCGGCCGATCCTTCATCGTCGCTGGGTCAAAATCCTGGAACTCCCTCCCTAACAGCGCTGTGGGAGTACCTTCACTACACGGACTGCAGCGGTTCAAGAAGGCGGCTCACCACCACCTTCTCAAGGGGCAATTAGGGATGGGCAATAAATTCTGGCCTCGCCAGCGACGCCCGCATCCCGAGAATGAATAAAACAAAATTACTGTGAGCACGACACAGTTGACAGAACAGAATTCTCGATAACAGGATAAGTACTGATTTCAAAATAACTGATATGTCTCGAGCCAGTTTATATATAGACGCCAGGTGGTTTGGCTTAATGCCAAATGAGCTCGGCATAAGTGTGAAAGGAAAGTTAGTAGGTGGTGTAGGAAGAAGTTAGTTAGCAGGTTGTAAAGGGCAAGTTAACCAGGATACTCTCAGTTGCTCGTCTATCGGGAGCTTTCCGGTTCCCATTGGGTTAGACATAAGGTCGCCAACTTGGGTTGGGCATATTCCTGGAGGTTTCATCACCTGACCTCCCGCCTCCAACCAATCCCAATCTATCAGCCTATTTTCCCATCTCCACAATGTTTATATCTCATAAACGAAAGTGTTCAAAGAACGCCCCCAACAATTTTTCTCCTGGGATTTGCTCGCTGCAGTTAATCTTCAATTCCTGGAGACTCCAGGGCAATCCTGGAGGGTTGGCAACCCTCATTAGATACTACCTCCAAGTCTATTTTTTTTGTTTTACAGATACTGATGGGCCGTATCTTAGAAAAATATTTTTCTCTTTTCTTTAATTTCAGAATTCCCGTATTTGATTTTTTTTCCTGCAGATATTCTTTGAAATATTTTACAACTTGTACTGCGGCTCCCCAATGCAAACCTGATGTCCTCCATCTCCATTTAGTCAGTGCAAGTATCAGTTCTTCAACAAGTTAGAACGGTACCAGGGAGGAAGGACTTCAGTGATGTGGAGAGACTGGAGAAGCTGGGGTTGTTCTCCTTCGAGCAGAGGTTAAGGGGAGATTTAATAGAGGTGTTCAAAATCATGAATGGTTTCGATAGAGTAAATAAGGAGAAACTGTTTCCAGTGGCAGGAGGGTCGATAACCAGAGGACACAGATTTAAGGTAATTGGCAAAAGAACCAGAGGGGAGATGAGGGAAAATCTTTTTACGCAGCGAGTTGTTGTGATCTGGAATGCGCTGCCTGAAAGGGCGGTGGAAGCAGATTCAATAGTAACTTTCAAAAGAGAATTGGATAAATACTTAAAGAGAAAAGCATTGCAGGGCTATGGGGAAAGAGCAGGGGTGAGTGGGACTAATTGGAGAGCTCTTTCAAAGAGTCAGCACAGGCACATGGTCTGAATGGTCTCCTTCTGTGCTGTGAGATTCTATGATTCTAAGTCCTTAATTACCTGATTACTGCAAATTCATGAGAACTATTTTTCAAATTTGATTTGTAACCAGCATGGTCAATATGTCCCATCAAACGCCGGTCCCATATAGGCCAATACAAGGTGTCGCCGAAAGCTCAACAAGCTTATCCAGTGAGTAATTGAACCATTTGGACCATGACTCCGACAGGCCCTCCCAAACCCGTGACCTCTACCACCTAGAAGGACAAGGGCAGCAGGCGCATGGGAACACCACCACCTCCAAGTTTCAGTGCAAGTCACACAAACCATCCTGACTTGGAAATATATCGTCCATTCCTTCATCGTCGCTGGGCCTAAATCCTGGAACTCCCTCCCTAACAGCACTGTGGGAGCACCTTCACCACACGGACTGCAGCGGTTCAAGAAGACGGCTCACCACCACCTTCTCAAGGGCAATTAGGGATGGGCATTAAATGCCGGCCATGCCAGTGATGGCCACATCCCAGGAACAAATAAATAAAAAAGGAAGATCCCAGGTTAATTCCCAAGCTGTGATGAGATGCTGTGGGGGTGCACTGCTCCCGAGTTGGGGAGGGGAAAATGAGAGAAAGTTCGGAGCCCTGCTGCAAGGACATGTGTATGGATGCCAGGGGAATTATCTATGGTACCTCATGTAGTCCAATACCCCATGTCAAGGATCACACATGATTGATGCCCACTTGAAAGAAATAAGTTGCATTTTATAGCTCCTTTAATGACCTCAGAACGTCCCAAAGTGCTTTGCAGCCAATTAACTATTTTTGAAGTGTAGTCGCTGTTGTAATGCAGGAAACATGGCAGCCAATTTGCACACAGCAAACTTCCACAAACAGCAATGTGATAATGACCAGATCATTTGTTTTAGTGATATTGGACATTGGGGAGAACTCCCCTGCTCTTCTTCGAAATAGTGCCATGGGATCTTTTACATCCACCTGAGAGGGCAGACAGTACTGCACCTCTGACAGAGTGGCGCTCCCTCAGTACTGCCCCTCCGACAGTGCGGCGCTCCCTCAGTACTGCCCCTCCGACAGTGCGGCGCTCCCTCAGTACTGCCCCTCCGACAGTGCGGCGCTCCCTCAGTACTGCCCCTCCGACAGTGCGGCGCTCCCTCAGTACTACCCCTCCGACAGTGCGGCGCTCCCTCAGTACTGCCCCTCCGACAGTGCGGCGCTCCCTCAGTACTGCCCCTCCGACAGTGCGGCGCTCCCTCAGTACTGCCCCTCCGACAGTGCGGCGCTCCCTCAGTACTGACCCTCCGACAGTGCGGCGCTCCCTCAGTACTGCCCCTCCGACAGTGCGGCGCTCCCTCAGTACTGACCCTCCGACAGTGCGGCGCTCCCTCAGTACTGACCCTCCGACAGTGCGGCGCTCCCTCAGTACTGACCCTCCGACAGTGCGGCGCTCCCTCAGTACTGCCCCTCCGACAGTGCGGCGCTCCCTCAGTACTGCCCCTCCGACAGTGCGGCGCTCCCTCAGTACTGCCCATCCGACAGTGCGGCGCTCCCTCAGTACTGCCCCTCCGACAGTGCGGCACTCCCTCAGTACTGCCCCTCCGACAGTGCAGCGCTCCCTCAGTACTGCCCCTCCGACAGTGCAGCGCTCCCTCAGTACTGCCCCTCCGACAGTGCAGCCCTCCCTCAGTACTGCCCCTCCGACAGTGCGGCGCTCCCTCAGTACTGCCCCTCCGACAGTGCGGCGCTCCCTCAGTACTGCCCCTCCGACAGTGCGGCGCTCCCTCAGTACTGTCCCTCCGACAGTGGAGCACTCCCTCAGTACTGCACTGGGAGTGTCAGCCTGTATTTTGTACTTAAGTCTCTGGAGCGGACGCGAACCCACGACTTTCTGACTCAAGAGGCACATTATGTCACCTTGTAAATATGTAATGTTTCTCCACCTCTGTCTAGATGGGCCATCTGGGGTCAGACGGGGAATGCCTGGAACTTGCAAACCAGTTAAAAAAACGTGTGATGCACCTGCAAAGAAACAATCTCTATCGACGCTCCCACCGCCATTTCTCAGCTGAACATAGTTTTCCCGTAAGCGTGGCGGATGGCAGATAAACTGTGGTTTGTGGCTGACGCCACAGTCACTAAAGTAGTTGTTTGAGGCAATTGTACACAACACAAGAATCAGGTGCAGGAGTCGGCCATTCGGCCCCTCGAGCCTGCTCCACCATTCAATAAGATCCTGGCGATCTTCGACCTCAACTCCACTTTCCCGCCCGATCTCCATATCCCCCGATTCCCCGAGAGTCCAAAAATCTATCGATCTCAGCCTTGACTGTAACAACTTTCCGCCTGGCACTTTATTTATCAAGCATCTGTGCGTCCCGGCACTCTGATTGACAGGGGGGGACCGGGGGAGTGGGGTGAAAGTTTACTTTGTGTTCGCCCAGACCGTGGAGAGGGTAAGTGGAGTTTGCAACCATATCCCGGATAAGGGCTAGTTGGATAGCTCTACCATAGAGCCGGCACAGGCACGATGGTCCGAATGGCCTCCTGTGCTGTATCATACTATGATTCTATAACAGCACGAATACAGATATTCTGTTCGAACCATTTACACCTCCTCTGGAAATCTGGAAAACTCTCCCCCAAAAAGCTGCTGTGGCTGGGGGTCAATTGAAAATGTCAAAACTGAGATCGAGAGATATATGTTCGGCAAGGGTATTAAGGGAATGGTAGCATAGTGGTGATGTCACTGGACTAGTACTCCAGAGGCCTGGACTAATGATCCAGAGACGTGAGTTCAAATCCCACCACGGCAGCTGGGGAATTTAAATTCAGTTAATTAAATAAATCTGGAATAAAAAGCTAGAATCAGTAATGGTGACCATGAAACTATCGGATTGTCGTAAAAACCCATCTGGTTCACTAATGTCTTTAGAGAAGGAAATCTGCAGTCGTTACCTGGTCTGGCCTATATGTGACTCCAGACCCAAGCAATGTGGTTGATTGTTAACTGCCCCCTGAAATGTAACAAACCGCTACGAAACACAATAATAAGAATGAAACCGGACGGACCACTTGGCACCGGCTACAGACACGGCAACGGCATACCCAGCCCAGTCGACCATGCAAAGTCCTCCTCACCAACATCTGGGGACTTGTGCCAAAATTGGGAGAGCTGTCCCACAGACTAGTCAAGCAACAGCCTGACATAGTCATACTCACAGAATCACACCTTTCAGCTAATGTCTCAAACTCCTCCATCACCATCCCTGGGTATGTCCTGTCCCATTGGCAGGACAGACCCACCAGGGGTGGCTATACAGTTGGGAAGGAGTGACCCTGGGAGTCCTCAACATTGACTCTGGACCCCATGAAGTCTCATGGCTTCAGGCCAAGCATGGGTAAGGAATCCTCCTGCTGATTACCACCTACCACCCTCCCTCAGCTGATGAATCAGCACTCTGCCATGTTGAACACCACTTGGAAGAAGCACTGAGTAGCAAGGGCACAGAATGTACTCTGGGTGGGGGACTTTGAAGTCCATCACCAAGAGTGGCTCGGTAGCACCACTACTGACCGAGCTGCCCTGAAGGACATAACTGCCAGTCTGGGCCTGCGACAGGTGGTGAGAGAACCAACACGAGGGAAAAACCTACTTGACCTCGTCCTCACTAATCTACCTGTCGCAGATACATCTGTCCATGATAGTATTGGTAGCAGTGATCACCGCACAGTCATTGTGGAGATGAAGTCCCGTCTTCACACTGAGGACACCCTCCATCGTTTTGTGTGACACTACCACCGTACTAAATGGGATAGATTCAGAACAGATCTAGCAGCTCAGAACTGGGCATCCATGAGGCACTGAGGGGCAGCAGCAGCAGCAGAATTGTATTCCACCGCAATCTGTAACCTCGTGGCCCGGCATATCCCTCACTCTACCATTAACATCAAGCCAGGGGACCAACCCTGGTTCAATAAGGAGTGTAGAAGAGCATGCCCGGAGCAGCACCAGGCGTACTTAAAAATGAGGTGCCAACCTGGGGAAGCTGCAACACAGGACCACGTGCATGCTAAAAAGCGGAAGCAGCATGCTATAGACAGAGCTTAGTGATCCCACAATCAACGGATCAGATCAAAGCTCTGCAGTCCTGCCACATCCAGTTGTGAATGGTGATGGACCATTAAACAACTAACGGGAGGAGGAGGCTCCATGAATATCCCCATCCTCAATGATGGTGGAGCCCAGCACGTGAGTGCAAAAGACAAGGCTGAAGCATTTAGCAACCATCTTCAGCCAGAAGTACCGAATGGATGATCCATACCGGCCTACTCCTGAGGTCCCCACCATCACAGAAGCCAGTCTTCAGCCAATTCGATTCATTCCACATGATATCAAGAAACAGCTGAGCGCATTGGATACAGCAAAGGCTGTGGGCCCCGACAACATCCCGGCTGTCGTGCTGAAAATTTGTGCTCCAGAACTAGCCGTGCCTCTAGCCAAGCTGTTCCAGTACAGCTACAACACTGGCATCTACCCAACAATGTGGAAAACTGCCCAAGTATGTCCTGTCCACAAAAAGCAGGACAAATCCAATCCGGCCAATTACTGCCCCATCAGTCTACTTTCAATCATCAGCAAAGTGATGGAAGGTGTCGTCGACAGTGCTATCAAGCGACACTTACTCACCAATAACCTGCTCACTGATGCCCAGCTTGGGATCTGCCAAGACCACTCAGCTCCAGACCTCATTACAGCCTTGGTCCAAACATGGACAAAGGAGCTGAATTCCAGAGGTGAGGTGAGAGGGACTGCCCTTGACATCAAAGCAGCATTTGACCGAGTGTGGCATCAAGGAGCCTCTAGTAAAACTGAAGTCAATGGGAATCGGGGGGAAAACTCTCCACTGGCTGGAGTCATACCTAGCACAAAGGAAGATGGTTGGAGGTCAATCATCACAGCCCCGGACATCGCTGCAGGTGTTCCTCAGGGCAGTGTCCTAGGCCCAACCATCTTCAACTGCTTCATCAATGACCTTCCCTCCAACATAAGGTCAGAAATGGGGATGTTCGCCGATGACTGCACAGTGTTCAGTGCCATTCACAACTCATAGAGTCATGCAGTCATAACGGCACAGAAGGAGGCCATTCGGCCCATTGAGTCCGTGCCGGCTCTCTGTGGAGCAATCCAGTCAGTCCCATTCTCCCGCTCTATCCCCGTAGCCCTGCAAGTTTATTTCCCTCAAGTGCCTATCCAGTCTCCCTTGAAAACATTGAGTGTCTCCGCTTCCACCACTTCCGTCGGCAGCGAGTTCCAGGTCCTCACCCTCGCTGCATAAAAAAGTTTTTCCTCTCATCCCCCCTGTATCTCTTGCCCAAAACCTTAAATCTGTGTCCCCTAGTCCTTGTACCATCAACTAGTGGGAACAGCCTTTCCCTGTCTAGCCTATCCAAATCCGTCATAATCTTGTACACCTCTATCAAATCACTCCTTAACCTCCTTTGCTCTAATGAAAACAAATCCAGCTTCTCCAACCTGTCCTTGTAGCTAAGATCCCCCAACCCCAGAACCATGCTGGTAAATCTCCTCTGCACTCTCTCAAGGGCCTTCACATCCTTCCTAAAGTGTGGTGACCAGAACTGGACGCAATACTCCAGTTGTGGCCTAACCAGTGCTTTATAAAGGTTCAGCATAACTTCTCTCCTTTTGTACTCAATACCTCTATTTATTAAGCCCAAGATCCCATATGCTTTGCTAACCACTCTCTCAATATGTCCCACCACCTTCAGGGACCTATGCACATTAACTCCCAGATCCCTCTGTCCCTGCGCACTCTGTAAAACTGTGTCATTAAGTGTATATTGCCTCTCCCTCTTCCTTCTGCCAAAATGCATCACCTCACACTTCTCAGATAATGAAGCAGTCCATGCCTGCGTGCAACAAGACCTGAACGACATTCAGGCTTGGGCTGATAAGTGGCAGGTAACATTTGTGCCACACAAGTGCCAGGCAATGACTATCTCCAACAAGAGCAGGTCAGAGGCTAGGTATTCTCTGGCGAGTGTCTCACTCCTGACTCCCCAAAGCCTTTCCACCATCTACAAGGCACAAGTAAGGAGTGTGATGGAATACTCTCCACTTGCCTGGATGAATGCAGCTACAACACTCAAGAAGCGCGACATCATCCAGGACAAAGCAGCCCTCTTGATTGGCAGCCCATCCACCACCTTAAACATTCACTCCCTCCACCACCGGCGCACCGTGGCTGCAGTGTGTACCATCTACAAGATGCAATGCAGCAACTCGCCAAGGCTTCTTTGGCAGCACCTCCCAAACCCGCAACCTCTACCACCTAGAAGGACAAGGGCAGCAGGCGCATGGGAACACCACCACCTCCAAGTTCCCCACCATCCTGACTTGGAAGTATATCGCCGATCCTTCATCGTCGCTGGGTCAAAATCCTGGAACTCCCTCCCTAACAGCACTGTGGGAGCACCTTCACCAAACGGACTGCAGCGGTTCAAGAAGGCGGCTCACCACCACCTTCTCAAGGGCAATTAGGGATGGGCAAAAAATGCCGGCCTTGCCAGTGACACCCAGATCCCATGAACGAATAAAAAAAAGCAAGGCGAGTCAAGGGGCGGAATAGCCTCCTTTTGCTCCTAATTCAACCATCAGTCGAGCGTCAACATATTAACTCTCTTCAACAACAATTTGCGTTTATACAGCGCCTTTAACGTAATAAAACATCCCAAGGTGCTTCACAGAAGTGTTAACAGACAAAATTTGACACCGAGCCACATAAGGAGATATTAGGGCAGGTGACCAAAAGCTTGGTCAAAGAGGGAGGTTTTAAGGCGCGTCTTAAAGGAGGAGAGAGAGGCGGAGAGGTTTAGGGAGGGAATTCCAGAGCTGGGGGCCCAGGCGGCTGAAGGCACGGCCGCCAATGGTAGAGCGATTATAATCAGGGATGCTCAATAGGTGGGAATTGGAGGAGCGCAGAGATCTGGGAGGGTTGTGGGGCTGGAGGAGGTTACAGAGATAGGGATGGGGGCGAGGAGGTTACAGAGATAGGGAGGGTTGTGGGGCTGGAGGAGGTTACAGAGATAGGGATGGGGGTGAGGAGGTTACAGAGATAGGAGGGTTGTGGGGCTGGAAGAGGTTACAGAGATAGGGAGGGGGGCGAGGCCATGGAGGGATTTGAAAACAAGGATGAGAATTCGTCGGGCTTCATTCAAAACAAGGCCAATAATTTTTCCATAAACAGGCGGTCAAGAAGGCAAACGGTATGCTGGCCTTCATAGCAAAAGGGTTGGAATACAGGAACAGGGATACCTTGCTGCAGCTGTACAGGGCACTGGTGAGACCACACCTCGAGTACTGTGTACAGTTTTGGTCACCTCATCTGAGGAAAGATGTTCTTGCCATGGAGGGGGTGCAGCGGCGATTCACCAGGCTGATACCAGGAATGGCGGGATTGACCTATGAGGAGAGACTATGTAGTTTAGGGATGTACACACTGGAGTTTAGAAGATTGAGAGGGGACCTCATAGAAGTGTATAAAATTCTGACAGGTCTAGACAGACTAGATGCAGAAGGAATGTTTCCCTTGGCGGGTGAGAACAGAACTAGAGGACATAATTTAAGGATAAGGGCTAAACCATTTAGGACAGAAATGAGGGGGAATTTCTTCACTCAGAGGGTGGTGAACCTGTGGAACTCATTGCCACAGAGGGCAGTGTACGCCAGCTCATTAAATATATTTAAGAGGGAATTAGATATATTTCTACAGGCAAAAGGGGTTAAGGGTTACGGAGAGAAGGCGGGGACGGGATACTGAATTGGAGGATCAGCCATGATCTCATTAAATGGCGGAGCAGGCTCGAAGGGCCGGATGGCCTACTCCTGCTCCTATCTTCTATGTATCTATGTATCTATGGCCTCTCTGCTGGTTGGTGTATCAGCCTCGGCTAAGTAAAATCTTCTGCTTGGAGCAGGCTCATTCTCAACAGCAATGCAGTCCTTGAAGGAAAATGCTGAGGATGAGCGATCGTGGGCCCATTCTGCAGTTGGAGAGCTGTGGCAGGGATCCGTACTCCCCACTGGGAGCCCCACATCGCAGAACCACAATCATCATCTGTGCAGGGAGAGCCATTATTGAAGCAGCATAGTTTACCAACACTCTCTCCACTTTTAACACAAATACTGTCAGCCTCCTGAACCATTCTGCAAAGAAAAGATTTGCAGGGCTACGGGGATAGAGCAGGGGGGAGTGGGACTAATTGGAGAGCTCTTTCAAAGAGCCGGCACAGGCACGATGGGCCGAATGGCCTCCTTGTGTGCTGTGCGATTCTACGCGAGCTATTCTGGGAAGACCCACAAAAATGACTTCTAATTAACACAATGTAATTCCTTGCTCTCAATATTTATCCATTTAATATTATTCATTCAAAATATTTGTTTTAAAATGCATTTGTTAAATAATTATTCTGTAAGAAGTTCAATTTTAGTACAGGCTAATGAAAATCATTCTTCTTGTAACAAATTGTTTACATTTTACAAAAATCAAAATCACATGTTAAGAAGTCCCATGTATATTCATCGCCTAATTTAATTATAAAAACATAAAATATATAAACAGCCTCTGACATGAGTCATTATTCCTGTGAAAGCAGTGTCCTGTGCTCTGCCAATTCGACTCTTTGTCGTGTCAAGTGACCTGAAGCCAGTGTAGTAAAATGTTGACCTCTTTTGCTCAGCATTAGAATGGGTAGAAGTGACAGAAAGGCAACAATTGCACTCTTCATGACCAAATCTGCCCTTTGACAACAGGCCCCATTAACCGGAAGCTCTGGAGAATCGTCCTTGATAGATCCTGAATTAGGAATAAGGTGACGCACGGAGTGAAACACCCGGCGAAATAGTTAGGATGCTCAGAGGCAGCATAAGTCCGAAAAAGTAGCAGAAAAGGGTGTCATTCTCCTCCGGTGCCTTCTCTTTGTTTTTGAAAAGAAACATTCATTTTAATGTTTAATATTGATGGCAGCGTATTCCGTGCCTTCTTCGTGAGGGAGAATGACTGATGGTTTACTGCTTAACATGGATTCGTTCAATGAAGCATAAATAATTGTATCGTGCGGCGTTGTGTCGGAGGGGCGAACATTACGCTTGTGGTTTGCAGGGGAATTGCAATTGTTAACAGTTAAAGAATTCGGAATGGTGGAGCCAAGGCCTTCGGAACATTCATTCGCATTTTCATAGATTGTAGGTTTTCCATTAATTTCAGTCATAGCCTTAACATGAAAGAAAGAAGCAATGAGTTTTAATGAAGATATATAAATATCTCTCTCTCTATATATATATATAGCACAATGAAACAGTGCAGAATGAGAATTGTTAACTTGAATAATAAATGCTTGGTTTCAAACAGGCGGAATAAGAAGAAATAAAAACAGAAAATGCTGGGAATACTCAGTAGGTCGGGCAGCATCTGTGGAGAGAGAAATAGAGTTAACGTTTCATCTTGATGACCTTTTGTCAGAACTGGAAAAAGTTAGCGATGTAACAAGTGCAAGAGCAGGGAAAGAGGGGAGGGGAGGAAAGAACAAAAGGGAAGGTCTGTGATAGGGTGGAAGGCAGGAGAGGTTAAATGACAAAAGGGAGGATGGTGCGAGGCAAAAGGAGATGGTAATGGGACAAGTGAAGAAACAAAAGATGGGTCTAGAGGAGGTGTAAATGGGAATGGCAGAATCATCAACAGCTGCCATGTGAAAAAATAGGGGCAGAGGTTATGATCTGAAATTGTTGAACTCGATGTTAAGTCCAGAAGGCTGTAAAGTGCCTAATCGAAAGATGAGGTGCTGTTCCTCGAGCTTATGTAAGCTGACGAAAGGTCATCGACCTGAAACGTTGACTCTGTTTCTCTCTCCACAGATGCTGCCTGACCTGCTGCGTGTTTCCAGCATCTTTTGTTTTTATTTCAGAAGTCCAGCATCCGCAGTATTTTGCTTTTGTGTTGGAGTACTGTAATAAGAAAGGTTTGCTGTTGGTACTAAAAGCACGTTATATATATCTCAGACGCCCCAAATGTTTCAGAAAGTGTGCGGAATGGTTAAGAAAATCGTCTTCTTCTCCAGGTGGGAGTGGCAGCTAGGGACAGGAGGAGGCCATTCAGCCCCTCCAACCTGTTCCGCCATTCAATTAGATCATGGCTGATCTGTACCTCAACTCCATTTACCCGCCTTGCTTCCGTAACTTGTGTCAGCCGTGGCTCAATGGGCAGCACCCTCGCCGCTGAGTCAGAAGGTTGTGGGTTCAAGTCCCACTCCAGAGACTTGAGCACAAAATCTAGGCTGACACTCCAGTGCAGTACTGAGGGAGAGCCGCACTGTCGGAGGTGCAGTACTGAGGGAGCACCGCACTGTTGGACGGGCGGTACTGAGGGAGCGCCGCACTGTCGGAGGGGCGGTACTGAGGGAGCGCCGCACTGTCGGAGGGGCAGTACTGAGGGAGCGCCGCACTGTCGGAGGGGCAGTACTGAGGGAGTGCCGCACTGTCGGAGGGGCAGTACTGAGGGAGCGCCGCACTGTCGGAGGGGCAGTGCTGAGGGAGCGCCGCACTGTCGGAGGGGCAGTACTGAGGGAGCGCTGCACTGTCGGAGGGGCAGTACTGAGGGAGTGCTGCACTGTCGGAGGAGCAGTACTGAGGGAGTGCTGCACTGTCGGAGGGGCAGTACTGAGCGAGCGCTGCACTGTCAGAGGGGCAGTACTGAGGGAGTGTTACACTGTCGGAGGAGCAGTACTGAGGGAGTGCTGCACTGTCGGAGGGGCAGTACTGAGGGAGCGCTGCGCTGTTGGAGGGGCAGTACTGAGGGAGCGCTGCACTGTCGGAGGGGCAGTACTGAGGGAGCGCCGCACTGTCGGAGGGGCAGTACTGAGGGAGTGCCGCACTGTCGGAGGGGCAGTACTGAGGGAGCGCCGCACTGTCGGAGGGGCAGTGCTGAGGGAGCGCCGCACTGTCGGAGGGGCAGTACTGAGGGAGCGCTGCACTGTCGGAGGGGCAGTACTGAGGGAGCGCCGCACTATCAGAGGGGCAGTACTGAGGGAGCGCTGCGCTGTCGGAGGGGCAGTACTGAGCGAGCGCTGCACTGTCGGAGGGGCAGTACTGAGGGAGTGTTACACTGTCGGAGGAGCAGTACTGAGGGAGTGCTGCACTGTCGGAGGGGCAGTACTGAGGGAGCGCTGCGCTGTTGGAGGGGCAGTACTGAGGGAGCGCTGCACTATCAGAGGGGCAGTACTGAGGGAGCGCTGCGCTGTCGGAGGGGCAGTACTGAGCGAGCGCTGCACTGTCGGTGGGGCAGTACTGAGGGAGTGTTACACTGTCGGAGGAGCAGTACTGAGGGAGCGCTGCGCTGTCGGAGGGGCAGTACTGAGGGAGTGTTACACTGTCGGAGGGTCAGTACTGAGGGAGCGCTGCACTGTCGGAGGGGCAGTACTGAGGAAGCGCTGCGCTGTTGGAGGGGCAGTACTGAGGGAGCGCTGCACTGTCGGAGGGGCAGTACTGAGGGAGCGCCGCACTGTCGGAGGGGCAGTACTGAGGGAGTGTTACACTGTCAGAGGGGCAGTACTGAGGGAGCACTGCACTGTCAGAGAGGCAGTACTGAGGGAGTGCTGCACTGTCGGAGGTGCCGTCTTTCGGGTGAGACGTTAAATCGAGGCCCCGTCTGCCCTCTGAGATGGACGTAAAAAATACCATGGCACTAATTCAAAGAGGAGCAGGGGAGTTATCCCTGGTATCCTGGCAAATATTTATCCCTCAATCAACATCACTAAATGGATTATCTGATCATTATCATGTTGCTGTATGTGGGAGCTTGCTGTGCGCAAATTATCTGCTGCGTTTCCCACATTCCAACAGTAACTCCACTTCAGAAAAGTGCTTCATTTGCTGTAAAGCACTTTGGGACGTCCTGAGGCTGTGAAAGCCGCTATGTTAATACAAGTCTTTCTTTCTATCCCTCTTAATACCCTTACTCAACAATCTCAATTTTGACATTTTCAATTGACACCCCCCAGCCTCAACAGCTTTTTGGGGGAGAGAGTTCCAGATTTCCACTAGCCTTTGTGTGAAGATGGTAAAGAATATTCAATGGAAAGAAGATTGTCCAACCCATCAGGGACACTGTATCCCAGGAGTGGATACACGTCGCACCAGGTACCTCTGCTAAACGTTCCAACAAGGCAATAACCCATGAAGTTTCTGCCGAAGGAAATCCAGTAAAACTAGAAAGAAACATCACCAGACATTTCATTCAACACGGCTGTGTGCCTATTGCAGAAGAGATTCTTAGGGCTGGATTTTCAATGACCCGTGGAGTCGGGTTTGGAGGCGTGTGAGGGGTTAAAGTTGCAGATTCGGGGGTCCCGACCCCATCCCGACTCCATTCCGCCTCCACGCAATTTTGACAAAATCGGTCGCGGGGTTCCCGACTCCGTCCCGCCTCCAAGAGGCGGGAGAGGCCATTAAAGCCCTTAACAAGCCCTAAATTGGCTCTGTAATGCCATTTTGAAATGTTTTAGCTAGTTTAACCCTTTTCCGACGTGAAATACGCCTGATGTGAAACACGCCAGTGAAACCTGGCGGGAGCACAAGTGGATAGCTGACTATCAGCTGCAGGTCGACTATTACAACGGAGATGTGATGAAGGTAGTAGTAGTAGTATTAGGTGTGAAAGTCGCCTCTGATGCTGCTGCATTGAATGTCTTCAGAGACTGCCTGGGAGAACTTGGTTGCAAAAAAAATTCTCTCACGCTCTCTCTCGCTCTCTCTCGCTCTCTCTCGCTCTCACGCTCTCTCTCTCTCTCTCTCTCTCTGATGCTGCTCATTTTGCATCCAGGTCCTCTCACAGCAAAGGCCAGGCAATCTCTGAGGCCAGGCAGTCTCTGACCTGCAATGATGACATCATCAGAGGCGACTTTCAGACTGAAACCACTAATTGGTTCATGGGTTCCCACATGCTGGAACTCAATTGCCCAATTAAGTGAAAATTGCATCAATCTCCCACATCCAATTGCAGTCGGGTGGATAACACGAAATGCGGATGACACGACCCCAACCCGCCCCAGTATCAAAATCCAGCCCTTAATGTCACCAAAAGAAATGCAGCCACTGGCACACTGTGGGATTGTTGACCTCCAGTATCCACCCTCAACCCAACAACCATCCTTCGGTTTTGGTGTGCAGATATTTGCAAAGAAAGAAAAGGAAAGAAAACGCATTTCTCCAGCGCCTTTCACCGCCTCAGGACATCCCAAAGCGCTTCACAGCCAATGAAGTATTTTTAAATTGGAGTCACTGTTGTAATGTAGGAAACGCGGCCGCCAATTTGTGCACAGCAAGCTCCCACTAACAGGAATGACCAGATAGTCTGTTTTCGTGATGTACGTTGCCTATAAGCAACATTAGCCAGACTGCTGGCTATTTCCTTGGCCATTTGACAGCCTCATGCTTGGTTTTGGTTTGAATCTGCTTACTTTTCCAGGTGGGAGGCAGGGGGTTCGGGAGGGCGAAGCTGAAAGCACAGAAGTGGAGTCCCTGGAGTGGGATGTGACTCCCCGACAACTTTCTGACTCAGAGGTGAGAGTGTTAACAAATGAGCCGAGGCAGACATGAGCCACCCACTCTAATCCCACTCTACCCCTCACTCCCCGCACCCTTTAATATCCCACCCACTCTAATCCCACTCTCCTCCTCACTCCCCGCACCCTTTAATATCCCACCCAGTCCAATCCCACACTCCTGCTCACTCCCCATACCCTTTAATATCCCACCCAGTCTAATCCCACTCTCCCGCTCACTCCCTGTACACTTTAATATCCCACCCAGTCTAATCCCACTCTCCTGCTCACTCCCCATACACTTTAATATCCCACCCAGTCTAATCCCACTCTCCCGCTCACTCCCCGTACACTTTAATATCCCACCCAGTCTAATCCCACTCTCCTGCTCACTCCCCATACACTTTAATATCCCACCCACTCTAATCCCACTCTCCCGCTCACTCCCCGTACCCTTTAATATCCCACCCAGTCTAATCCCACTCTACCCCACACTCCCCGTACCCTTTAATATCCCACCCAGTCTAATCCCACTCTACCCCACACTCCCCGTACCCTTTAATATCCCACCCAGTCTAATCCCACTCTCCCCCTCACTCCCCGTACCCTTTAATATCCCACACAGTCTAATCCCACTCTCTCCCTCACTCCCCACACCCTTTAATATCCCACCCAGTCTAATCCCACTCTCCCGCTCACTCCCCGTATACTTTAATATCCCACCCAGTCTAATCCCACTCTCCCCCTCACTCCCCGTATACTTTAATATCCCACCCACTCTAATCCCACTCTACCCCTCACTCCCTGCACCCTTTAATATCCCACCCA
This sequence comes from Squalus acanthias, assembly GCA_030390025.1. Classification (NCBI taxonomy): domain Eukaryota; kingdom Metazoa; phylum Chordata; class Chondrichthyes; order Squaliformes; family Squalidae; genus Squalus; species Squalus acanthias. The sequence continues at coordinate 99,058,497 of CM059431.1, forward strand.
GTCTAATCCCACTCTACCCCACACTCCCCGTACCCTTTAATATCCCACCCAGTCTAATGCCACTCTACCCCTCACTCCCCGTACCCTTTAATATCCCACCCAGTCTAATCCCACTCTCCCCCTCACTCCCCGTATACTTTAATATCCCACCCACTCTAATCCCACTCTACCCCTCACTCCCCGCACCCTTTAATATCCCACCCAGTCTAATCCCACTCTCCCCACCACTCCCCGTACCCTTTAATATCCCACCCAGTCTAATCTCACTCTCCCCCTCACTCCCCGTACCCTTTAATATCCCACCCAGTCTAATCCCACCCTCCCCCCCACTCCCCGTACTCTTTAATATCCCACCCAGTCTAATCCCACTCTCCCCCTCACTCCCCATACCCTTTAATATCACAACCAGTCTATTCCCACTCTCCCCCTCACTCCCCGTACACTTTAATATCAGACCCAGTCTAATCCCACTCTCCAGCTCACTCCCCATACCCATTAATATCCCACCCAGTCTAGTCCCACTCTCCCCCTCACTCCCTGTACACTTTAATATCTCACCCAGTCTAATCGCACGCTCCCCCTCACTCCGCGCACCCTTTAATATCCCACCCAGTCTAATCCCACTCTCCCCTCACTCCCCGTACCCTTTAATAACCCACCCAGTCTAATCCCACTTTCCCACTCACTCCCCGAAATTTTTAATATCCCACCAAGTCTAATCTAGCTCTCCCGCTCACTCCCCGTACCCTTTAATATCCCACCCAGTCTAATCCCACTCTCCTGCTCACTCCCCGTACCCTTTAATATCCCACCCAGTCTAATCTCACTCTCCCCTTCACTCCCCAAACCCTTTAATATCCCACCCAGTCTAATCCCACACTCCTGCTCACTCCCCGTACCCTTTAATATCCCACACAGTCTAATCCCACTCTCTCCCTCACTCCCCACACCCTTTAATATCCCACCCAGTCTAATCCCACTCTCCCCCTCACTCCCCGTATCCTTTAATATCCCACCCAGTCTAATCCCACTCTCCCCCTCACTCCCCGTATCCTTTAATATCCCACCCAGTCTAATCCCACTCTCCCCCTCACTCCCCGTGTCCTTTAATTTCCCACCCAGTCTAATCCCACTCTCCCCCTCTCACCGTACCCTTTAATATCCCACCAGTCTAATCCGACTCTCCCCCTCACTCCCCGTACCCTTTAATATCCCACCCACTCTAATCCCACTCTCCCCCTCACTCCCCGTACCCTTTAATATCCCACCCAGTCTAATCCCACTCTCCCCCTCACTCCCCGTATCCTTTAATTTCCCACCCAGTCTAATCCCACTCTCCCCCTCTCACCGTACCCTTTAATATCCCACCAGTCTAATCCCACTCTCCCCCTCACTCCCCGTACCCTTTAATATCCCACCCAGTCTAATCCCACTCTCCCCTCACTCCCCGTACCCTTTAATAACCCACCCAGTCTAATCCCACTTTCCCACTCACTCCCCGAAATTTTTAATATCCCACCAAGTCTAATCTAGCTCTCCCGCTCACTCCCCGTACCCTTTAATATCCCACCCAGTCTAATCCCACTCTCCTGCTCACTCCCCGTACCCTTTAATATCCCACCCAGTCTAATCTCACTCTCCCCTTCACTCCCCAAACCCTTTAATATCCCACCCAGTCTAATCCCACTCTCCTGCTCACTCCCCGTACCCTTTAATATCCCACCCAGTCTAATCCCACTCTCTCCCTCACTCCCCACACCCTTTAATATCCCACCCAGTCTAATCCCACTCTCCCCCTCACTCCCCGTATCCTTTAATATCCCACCCAGTCTAATCCCACTCTCCCCCTCACTCCCCGTATCCTTTAATATCCCACCCAGTCTAATCCCACTCTCCCCCTCACTCCCCGTGTCCTTTAATTTCCCACCCAGTCTAATCCCACTCTCCCCCTCTCACCGTACCCTTTAATATCCCACCAGTCTAATCCCACTCTCCCCCTCACTCCCCGTACCCTTTAATATCCCACCCACTCTAATCCCACTCTCCCCCTCACTCCCCGTACCCTTTAATATCCCACTCAGTCTAATCCCACTCTCCCCCTCACTCCCCGTATCCTTTAATTTCCCACCCAGTCTAATCCCACTCTCCCCCTCTCACCGTAACCTTTAATATCCCACCAGTCTAATCCCACTCTCCCCCTCACTCCCCGTACCCTTTAATATCCCACCCACTCTAATCCCACTCTCCCCCTCACTCCCCGTACCCTTTAATATCCCACCCACTCTAATCGCACTCTACCCCTCACTCCCCATACACTTTAATATCCCATCCAGTCTAATCCCACTCTCCCCCTACTCCCTGTAACCTTTAATATCTCACCCAGTCTAATCCCACTCTCCTGCTCTCTCCGCGCACCCTTTAATATCCCATCCAGTCTAATCCCACTCTCCCCCTCACTCCCCGTACCCTTTACTATCTCACCCAGTTGAATCCCACTCTCCCCTCACTCCCAATACCCTTTAATATCTCACCCAGTCTAATCCCACTCTCCCCCTCACTCCCTGTACCCTTTAATATCTCACCCAGTCTAATCCCACTCTCCTGTTCACTCCGCGCACCCTTTAATATCCCATCCAGTCTAATCCCACTCTCCCCCTCACATCCTGCACCCTTTAATATCTCACCCAGTCTAATCACACCCTCCCCCTCACTCCACGCACCCTTTAATATCGCACCCAGTCTAATCCCACTCTACCCCTCACTCCCCGTACCCTTTAATATCTCACCCAGTTTAAACCCACTCTCCCCTCACTCCCCGTACCCTTTAATATCCCACCCAGTCGAATCCCACTCTCCCGCTCACTCCCCGAACTCTTTAATATCCCACCAATTCTAATCTCACTCTCCCCCTCACTCCCCGTACCCTATAATATCCCACCCAGTCTAATCCCACTCTCCCCCTCACTCCGCGTACCCTTTAATATCCCACCCAGTCTAATCCCACTCTCCCGCTCACTCCCCGTACCCTTTAATATCCCACCCAGTCTAATCCCACTCTCCTGCTCACTCCCCACACTCTTTCATATCCCACCCAGTCTAATCCCACTCTCTCCCTCACTCCCCACACCCTTTAATATCCCACCCAGTCTAATCCTACTCTCCTGCTCACTCCCCATACCCTTTAATATCCCACCCAGTCTAATCCCACTCTCCCCATCACTCCCCAAATTCTTTAATATCCCACCCAGTCTAATCTCACTCTCCTGCTCACTCCCCGTAACCTTTAATATCCCACCCAGTCTAATCCCACTCTCTCCCTCACTCCCCACACCCTTTAATATCCCACCCAGTCTAATCCGACTCTATCGCTCACTCCCCGCACCCTTTAATATCCCACCCAGTCTAATTCCACTCTCCTGCTCACTCCCCGCACCCTTTAATATCCCACCCAGTCTAATCCCACTCTACCCCTCACTCCCCGTACCCTTTAATATCGCACCCATTCTAATCCCACTCTCCCCCTCACTCCCCGTACCCTTTAATATCCCACCCAGTCTAATCCCACTCTCCCCCTCACTCCCCATACCCTTTAATATCCCACCCAGTCTAATCCCACTCTCCCTCTCGCTCTCTCTATCCTTTAATAACCCACCCAGTCTAATCCAACTCTCCCGCTCACTCCCCGTACCCTTTCATATCCCACCCAGTCTAATCCCACTCTCTCCCTCACTCCCCACACCCTTTAATATCCCACCCAGTCTAATCCTACTCTCCTGCTCACTCCCCATACCCTTTAATATCCCACCCAGTCTAATCCCACTCTCCCCTTCACTCCCCAAATTCTTTAATATCCCACCCAGTCTAATCTCACTCTCCTGCTCACTCCCCATACCCTTTAATATCCCACCCAGTCTAATCCCACTCTCCCCCTCACTCCCCGTACCCTTTAATATCCCACCCACTCTAATCCCACTCTACCCCTCACTCCCCATACACTTTAATATCCCACCCAGTCTAATCCCACTCTCCAGTTCACTCCCCATACCCATTAATATCCCACCCAGTCTAATCCCACTCTCCCCCTCACTCCCTGTACCCTTTAATATCTCACCCAGTCTAATCCCACTCTCCTGCTCTCTCCGCGCACCCTTTAATATCCCATCCAGTCTAATCCCACTCTCCCCCTCACTCCCCGTACCCTTTACTATCTCACCCAGTTGAATCCCACTCTCCCCTCACTCCCAATACCCATTAATATCCCACCCAGTCTAATCCCAGTATCCCCCTCACATCCTGTACCCTTTAATATCTCACCCAGTCTAATCACACCCTCCCCCTCACTCCGCGCACCCTTTAATATCGCACCCAGTCTAATCCCACTCTACCCCTCACTCCCCGTACCCTTTAATATCTCACCCAGTTTAAACCCACTCTCCCCTCACTCCCCGTACCCTTTAATATCCCACCCAGTCGAATCCCACTCTCCCGCTCACTCCCCGAACTCTTTAATATCCCACCAATTCTAATCTCACTCTCCCCCTCACTCCTCGTACCCTTTAATATCCCACCCAGTCTAATCCCACTCTCCCCCTCACTCCGCGTACCCTTTAATATCCCACCCAGTCTAATCCCACTCTCCCGCTCACTCCCCGTACCCTTTAATATCCCACCCAGTCTAATCCGACTCTATCGCTCACTCCCCGCACCCTTTAATATCCCACCCAGTCTAATTCCACTCTCCTGCTCACTCCCCGCACCCTTTAATATCCCACCCAGTCTAATCCCACTCTCCTGCTCACTCCCCGCACCCTTTAATATCCCACCCAGTCTAATCCCACTCTACCCCTCACTCCCCGTACCCTTTAATATCGCACCCATTCTAATCCCACTCTCCCCCTCACTCCCCGTACCCTTTAATATCCCACCCAGTCTAATCCCACTCTCCCCCTCACTCCCCATACCCTTTAATATCCCACCCAGTCTAATCCCACTCTCCCTCTCGCTCTCCCTATCCTTTAATAACCCACCCAGTCTAATCCAACTCTCCCGCTCACTCCCCGTACCCTTTCATATCCCACCCAGTCTAATCCCACTCTCTCCCTCACTCCCCACACCCTTTAATATCCCACCCAGTCTAATCCTACTCTCCTGCTCACTCCCCATACCCTTTAATATCCCACCCAGTCTAATCCCACTCTCCCCTTCACTCCCCAAATTCTTTAATATCCCACCCAGTCTAATCTCACTCTCCTGCTCACTCCCCATACCCTTTAATATCCCACCCACTCTAATCCCACTCTACCCCTCACTCCCCATGCACTTTAATATCCCACCCAGTCTAATCCCACTCTCCCCCTCACTCCCCGTACCCTTTAATATCCCACCCACTCTAATCCCACTCTACCCCTCACTCCCCATACACTTTAATATCCCACCCAGTCTAATCCCACTCTCCAGTTCACTCCCCATACCCATTAATATCCCACCCAGTCTAATCCCACTCTCCCCCTCACTCCCTGTACCCTTTAATATCTCACCCAGTCTAATCCCACTCTCCTGCTCTCTCCGCGCACCCTTTAGTATCCCATCCAGTCTAATCCCACTCTCCCCCTCACTCCCCGTACCCTTTACTATCTCACCCAGTTGAATCCCACTCTCCCCTCACTCCCAATACCCATTAATATCCCACCCAGTCTAATCCCAGTCTCCCCCTCACTCCCTGTAACCTTTAATATCTCACCCAGTCTAATCGCACCCTCCCCCTCACTCCGCGCACCCTTTAATATCCCACCCAGTCTAATCCCACTCTCCCGCTCACTCCCCGTACCCTTTAATATCTCACCCAGTTTAAACCCACTCTCCCCTCACTCCCCGTACCCTTTAATATCCCACCCAGTCGAATCCCACTCTCCCGCTCACTCCCCGAACCCTTTAATATCCCACCCAGTCTAATCTCACTCTCCCCTCACTCCCCGTACCCTTTAATATCCCACCCAGTCTAATCCCACTCTCCCCCTCACTCCGCGTACCCTTTAATATCCCACCCAGTCTAATCCCACTCTCCCTCTCGCTCTCCCTATCCTTTAATAACCCACCCAGTCTAATCCCACTCTCCCGCTCACTCCCCGTACCCTTTAATATCCCACCCAGTCTAATCCCACTCTCCTGCTCACTCCCCACACCCTTTCATATCCCACCCAGTCTAATCCCACTCTCTCCCTCACTCCCCACACCCTTTAATATCCCACCCAGTCTAATCCCACTCTCCTGCTCACTCCCCGTACCCTTTAATATCCCACCCAGTCTAATCCCACTCTCCCCATCACTCCCCAAATTCTTTAATATCCCACCCAGTCTAATCTCACTCTCCTGCTCACTCCCCGTAACCTTTAATATCCCACCCAGTCTAATCCCACTCTCTCCCTCACTCCCCACACCCTTTAATATCCCACCCAGTCTAATCCGACTCTATCGCTCACTCCCCGCACCCTTTAATATCCCACCCAGTCTAATCCCACTCTATCGCTCACTCCCTGTACCCTTTAATATCCCACCCAGTCTAATCCCTCTCTCCCCCTCACTCCCCACACCCTTTAATATCCCACCCAGTCTAATCCCACTCTACCCCTCACTCCCCGTACCCTTTAATATCGCACCCATTCTAATCCCACTCTCCCCCTCACTCCCCGTACCCTTTAATATCCCACCCAGTCTAATCCCACTCTCCCCCTCACTCCGCGTACCCTTTAATATCCCACCCAGTCTAATCCCACTCTCCCTCTCGCTCTCCCTATCCTTTAATAACCCACCCAGTCTAATCCCACTCTCCCGCTCACTCCCCGTACCCTTTAATATCCCACCCAGTCTAATCCCACTCTCCTGCTCACTCCCCACACCCTTTCATATCCCACCCAGTCTAATCCCACTCTCCCGCTCACTCCCCGTACCCTTTAATATCCCACCCAGTCTAATCCCACTCTCCTGCTCACTCCCCACACCCTTTCATATCCCACCCAGTCTAATCCCACTCTCTCCCTCACTCCCCACACCCTTTAATATCCCACCCAGTCTAATCCCACTCTCCCGCTCACTCCCCGTACCCTTTAATATCCCACCCAGTCTAATCCCACTCTCCCCATCACTCCCCAAATTCTTTAATATCCCACCCAGTCTAATCTCACTCTCCTGCTCACTCCCCGTAACCTTTAATATCCCACCCAGTCTAATCCCACTCTCTCCCTCACTCCCCACACCCTTTAATATCCCACCCAGTCTAATCCGACTCTATCGCTCACTCCCCGCACCCTTTAATATCCCACCCAGTCTAATCCCACTCTATCGCTCACTCCCTGTACACTTTAATATCCCACCCAGTCTAATCCCACTCTACCCCTCACTCCCCGTACCCTTTAATATCGCACCCATTCTAATCCCACTATCCCCCTCACTCCCCGTACCCTTTAATATCCCACCCAGTCTAATCCCACTCTCCCCCTCACTCCGCGTACCCTTTAATATCCCACCCAGTCTAATCCCACTCTCCCTCTCGCTCTCCCTATCCTTTAATAACCCACCCAGTCTAATCCCACTCTCCCGCTCACTCCCCGTACCCTTTAATATCCCACCCAGTCTAATCCCACTCTCCTGCTCACTCCCCACACCCTTTCATATCCCACCCAGTCTAATCCCACTCTCTCCCTCACTCCCCACACCCTTTAATATCCCACCCAGTCTAATCCTACTCTCCTGCTCACTCCCCATACCCTTTAATATCCCACCCAGTCTAATCCCACTCTTCCCATCACTCCCCAAATTCTTTAATATCCCACCCAGTCTAATCCCACTCTCTCCCTCACTCCCCACACCCTTTAATATCCCACCCAGTCTAATCCGACTCTATCGCTCACTCCCCGCACCCTTTAATATCCCACCCAGTCTAATCCCACTCTCTCCCTCACTCCCCACACCCTTTAATATCCCACCCAGTCTAATCCGACTCTATCGCTCACTCCCTGTACACTTTAATATCCCACCCAGTCTAATCCCACTCTACCCCTCACTCCCCGTACCCTTTAATATCGCACCCATTCTAATCCCACTCTCCCCCTCACTCCCCGTGCCCTTTAATATCCCACCCAGTCTAATTCCACTCTCCTGCTCACTCCCCGCACCCTTTAATATCCCACCCAGTCTAATCCCACTCTCCGCCTCACTCCCCATACCCTTTAATATCCCACCCAGTCTAATCCGTCTCTATCGCTCACTCCCCGCACCCTTTAATATCCCACCCAGTCTAATTCCTCTCTCCTGCTCACTCCCCGCACCCTTTAATATCCCACCCAGTCTAATCCCACTCTATCGCTCACTCCCTGTACACTTTAATATCCCACCCAGTCTAATCCCACTCTACCCCTCACTCCCCGTACCCTTTAATATCGCACCCATTCTAATCCCACTCTCCCCCTCACTCCCCGTACCCTTTAATATCCCACCCAGTCTAATCCCACACTCCCGCTCACTCCTTGTACCCTTTAATATCCCACCCAGTCTAATCCCACTCTCCTGCTCGATCCCCAGACCCTTTAATATCCCACCCAGTCTAATCCCACTCTCCAGCTCACTCCCTGTACCCTTTAATATCCCACCCAGTCTAATCCCACTCTCCTGCTCGATCCACAGACCCTTTAATATCCCACCCAGTCTAATCCCACTCTCCCGCTCACTCCCCGTACCCTTTAATATCCCACCCAGTGTAACCCCACTCTCCTGCTCGATCCACAGACCCTTTAATATCCCACCCAGTCTAATCCCACTCTCCTGCTCACTCCCCGTTCTGTTTAATATCCCACCCAGTGTAATCCCACTCTCCCCCTCACTCCCCGTACCCTTTAATATCCCACCCAGTCTAATCCCACCCTCCCCCTCACTCCCCGTACACTTTAATATCCCACCCAGTCTAATCCCACTCTCCCCCTCCCTCCCTGTACCCTTTAATATCCCACCCAGTCTAATCCCACTCTCCTGCTCGATCCGCAGACCCTTTAATATCCCTCCCAGTCTAATCCCACTCTCCCGCTCACTCCCTGTACCCTTTAATATCCCACCCAGTCTAATCCCACTCTCCTGCTCACTCCCCGTTCTGTTTAATAGCCCACCCAGTCTAATCCCACTCTCCTGCTCGCTCTCTGTACCCTTTAAGATTCCAGTTTTTCAAGCAACTATTTCATTCTCTTTTAAAATAATTTCAGGTTTCTGTATCAGCCATGGTTTGTGGCCAAGATCTCCACATTCTAACCACCCTGAGTGCAAAGACATTTTTTTAAAAACGTCCCCTTCAATTCTTGTGATTATCTTCAGTTTGTGCCGTCATCTCAGTGGACACAATCTATCATTATATTCATCTTATCAGAACCCTTCATAATCTTGAAGACCTCTAAAGACTTCATAACCTTGACTGCTCCAAAGTGGACCCGAAATTCTCAACTGGCTCTTCAGAGGCCGCTGTGTAAATCAGTCTAATTCTGCTTGTAGTTTTCGCCAAAACAACTAAGACTGTGAATAAAGGCTGAAGTAAGTATCTAAGTGGCTGCGCACTATCATAAAACACCTGATAGCTGCACTGTCTCAGTCTCTGAACCTCTCTCAGTTCTCTGCCTCAGATCTACAGCGATGGAACTGGAAACAAATTAAAAAAAATATTATTTAAATTATTAATAGTCATGATATAATAGCAGTAACGGACGAGGTTTTGGCGTGTGAGAGCCCCTATCTGCACCTGGCTTTGTCTTAGGCTAGAATTCTTTTGTAGTTTTCTAAGGCCTGTACTGGTCTCACACTTTCTGAATCATTATTGCCTCAGTACCTGTGCAGTCGAAGGGAATATCTCACACTGAGCCATCAATGCAAGGTACATGGTGCATGTATATCATGTTCCACCTCGCATGCAAGAGTTACTTAAGATCAACTCTAATAGGATCAAACCCAATTTAAGATGATGTGCAAAACCATTTGCTCGATAGTTCCCTTCCCATACTATTATTTTTTACATCGAATCTACAGCACAGAAACAGGCCATTCGGCCCAACTGGTCCGTGCCGGTGTTTCTGCTCCACACGAGCCTCCTCCCACCCCTCTTCATCTCACCCCATCAACATATCCTTCTATTCCTTTCTCCCTCATGTGTTTATCCAGCTTCCCCTTAAATGCATCTTTGCTATTCTCCTCAACCACTCCCTGTGGTAGCAAGTTCCACATTCTCACCACTCTCTAGGTAAAGAAGTTTCTCCTGAATTCACTTTTGGATTTATTAGTGACTATCTCATATTTATGGCCCTAGTTTTGGTCTCTCCCACAAGTGGAAACATCTTCTCTATGTCTACCCTATCAAAACCTTTCAATTTTAAAGAGCTCTATCGGGTCGCCCCTCAGCCTTCTCTTTTCTAGAGAAAAGAGCCCCAGCCTGTTCAGTCTTCCCTGAGAGTTATAACCGCTCAGTTCTGTTATCATCCTTGGAAATCTTTTTTGCACCTTCTCCAATGCATAATTTTAATGGAATAGGACAATAATTCATCTATCAAGGTACCATTGCTCTAACGTAATTATGAGGTGGCTTGCCAAGAGAGGTCATGGAGGTGAGTCAACCCCTCAGTTGTAGCCCCATCTCCAACCCACACTCCCTTGAAGTGTGTCTCCCCAGTGGAAGCACAGGATTGTTCAATTATACGTTATTATACGAGTCCTTATACGTAAAGCTCGAATGTTTTATTTGTGAAGATCTTGAGACGAAAGAACTTTCATTGCACAAGCAGCACCAGTCAATGGGAGTTAAACTCCTCTCCCTTTCTTGGGGACTCACAGGAACGCACACCTTCACTCTCTGTTTCTCCTGGAAGGTGAGGTGTGTTGAGCTGCGCTAAAGGTGAGAGCTGAGCGGCCAGATGGAATTGGAGACATGAGGTGTGGTGAGTGTAGCGAGCTCGGGAGGAACGGGTGACTTTGGACCTCTGGTTCCCAAAGCTCTCCCCCACTGGGGGTTTTCCTCGCCTCATGTCTGGGTCTGTTGTAGACTCATTGATAGAGATTGATCGCTGTGATTGGTCAACAACTCCATTATCGTTGTTGATCGGGCCCATGATCCACCTCCCGACAGTTCTGGCCTGTTGGGGAAGTCCTCACTGCGACCCCTTCCCCCACTCAGGCCTCCGGCTAATATAACAGATCGGATCCTGATGACACCATCAGGACCCGATGACATCATCAGTAGCCGACGACATCATCAGACCCTGATGACATCATCGGTATTCAACAACATCATCAGGATCTGACGACATCATCAGGACCCGATGACATCATCGGTATCCGATGACATCATCAGGACCCGATCTGCATATTTAAAGGACCCCGCTTCATCCCATTTGCCTGCTCAAAAGAGCAGGTTAACATCATGACGTGATGGTGGGATGGCGGTGGTATCACAGGAGGTAAGTCGCTGCCTTTATTTTAACTTTCCCCCCGGCCTGGTTTCCATCAGGCGAAGGGGAGGGGGAGGCGGTGGGGTAATTAAAATCGGGACCTATAAAACCCCGTGCTCCCCGTAACAATGTCCAACTAAAGTGCATTGAAGGAAGTGAGTCAGGATTGGAGCCCTTCCTTTCGGAGGGTGGGTCCAACTCTGTTTCACCTTGGAGTCAGTTTGGACCTTAGCCCCCCACCCCTGCCGATTCACACTCTGCAATTTCAGCATCGGGCGTGAAGCCGAATGGGCCTCTCGCTGGGGCTGAACCTGCAGAGCAAACGCAACCCCGAGAATATTTGGGGCGAAAACTTCGAGCTGTGATAAACGAGGCAGACGAAGCCGATGAAATTAAACACCTTGAGTGAGACTGAATAAAAAATCACTCGGTGGGAATATTAAACCCGCCCGCACAAACTGCTCCAAAAACTCAAGCTGGCTATGAGAATGGAAGATCTGTTGCGGAGTTTGGGTTTGGTGCATGTACAACAACATCAACTGCTTGCATTTATATAGCGCCTTTAATGTTGTAAAACATCCCAAGATGCTTCACAAGGAGTGTAACCAGACAACTTGTGACACCAAGCCACATAAGGAGATATTAGGACAGCAGATCAAAAAGAGGAGAGAGAGGTAGAGAGGCGGAGAGGTTTAGGGAGGGAATTCCAGAGCTTGGGGCCGAGGCAGCTGAAGGCGCGGCCCCCAATGGTGGAGCGATTAAAATCGGGGATGTGCAAGAGTCCAGAATTGGAGGAGCGCAGAGATCTCGGGGGATTGTAGGGCTGGAGGAGGTTACAGAGATAGGGAGGGGCGAGGCCATGGAGGGATTTGAAGACAAGGATGAGAATTTTAAAATCGAGGTGTTGCCGGACCGGGAGCCAATGTAGGTCAGCGAGCACAGGGGTGATGGGTGAACGGGACTTGGTGCGAGTTAGGACACGGGGCAGCAGAGTTTTGGATGAGCTGAAGTTTATGTAGGGTGGAAGGTGGGAGGCCGGCCAGGAGTGCGTTGGAGGTAACAAAAGGCATGGATGAGGGTTTCATCAGCAGATGGACTGAGGCAGGGGCGGAGACGGGCGATGTTACGGAGGTGGAATTAGGCAGTCTAAGAGTAGGAAATAGCATCAAGACACCTTTAGGAGGAAAAGTCCTTGGGGGGACATTTTGACTTTAGCTGATAGCCACCAATAGAAACTAAAATAGGGAGAGGTGTTTAAGGGCCCTGATGAGACCACACCTGGAGTACTGTGTACAGTTTTGGTCTCCTTACCTAAGGAAGGACATACTTGCCATAGAGGGAGTGCAATGAAGGTTCACCAGACTGATTCCTGGGATGGGGGGATTGTCCTATGAGGAGAGATTGAGTAGACTAGGCCTATATTCTCTGGAGTTTAGAAGAATGAGAGGTGATCTCATTGAAACATACAAAATTCTTACAGGACTTGACAGGGTAGATGCAGGGCGGATGTTTTCCCTGGCTGGGGAGTCTCGAACCAGGGTCACAGTATCAGAATAAGGGGTCGGCCATTTAAGACTGAGATGAGGAGAAATTTCTTCACTCAGAGGGTGGTGAATCTTTGTGGAATTCTCTACCCCAGAGGGCTGTGGAGATTCAATCGTTGAGTATATTCAAGGCTGAGATCGGTAGATTTTTGGATATTAAGGGAATCAAGGGATATGGAGATAGTGTAGGAAAGTGGAGTTGAGGTAGAAGATCAGCCATGATCTTATTGAATGGCGGAGCAGGCTCGAGGGGCCGAATGGCCGACTCCTGCTCCTAATTCTTATGTTCTTACGTTTTTAACGGGAGGCAGAGCTGATATCACATATTTGACATTATTATTTAAAGCCAAAATGACCCGCTTGTGATCTCTCCCTTTTTGAGGGCTTAATTCTAAACCTTTATTAATCACTGATTCGGCCTCAGCTGGAGTATTGAACGGTCCCAGGGATGAGGGACTTCAGTTACGTGGAGAGACTGGAGAAGCTGGGGTTGTTCTCCTTAGAGCAGAGAAGGTTAAGGGGAGATTTAATAGAGGTGTTCAAAATCATGAAGGGTTTTGCTGGAATAAATAAGGAGAAACTGTGTCCAGTGGCAGGAGGGTCGGTAACCAGAGGACACAGATTGAAGGTCATTGGCAAAAGAACCAGAGGGGAGATGAGGAGAATTTATTTTATGCAGCGAGTTGTTGTGATCTGGAATGCGCTGCCTGAAAGGGCGGTGGAAGCAGATTCAATAGTAACTTTCAAAAGGGAATTGGATAAATACTTGAAAAGGAAAAATTTGCAGGGCTATGGGGAGAGAGCAGGGGGGAGTGGGACTAATTGGAGAGCTCTTTCAAAGAGCCGGCACAGGCACGATGGGCCGAATGGCCTCCTCCTGTGCTGTATCATTCTCTGATTCAATGCATGGAGCACAGCAGCAGAAGGAGGAAGAAATACATTGCTTTGACTTTCAAATCTACGTTCTCTAGAATCACTGATATAATGAAAACGTCCAGACTTACATGGCACTCGTTCCTTCGACAGGTTTCACCAGGTTGTATGCTTTCTAGGGGTTCTAGAAAAATGTTGGAAAGGCCGGTTATGCATCAATGCAAGAGGAAGCATAATTGAAAATAAGGTTTTTATTAAATGAAAATGGAGGCAATGCCGATTGCGCTGGAGTCTCACCCTTAAAGTTTCTGATGCAAAAATATGTGATCATGACAAGAAATAGAACGGCACCCACTATTCCCACGACAATAATACTGTAAAAAATCCAATCCGGGGTACTGTTAGTCGTAAAATTCATTGTGGCGGTTGCTGCAGTCACTGCAAAACACAAAACATACAGAGTTTATAGCACGGCAGGGTCGATGCTGAGAGGATGTTTCCCCCTGGCTGGAGAGTCTAGAACCGGGGGTCATAGTCTCAGGATAAGGGGTCGGCCATTTAGGACTGAGATGATGAGGAATTTCTTCACTCAGAGGGTGGTGAATCTTTGGAATTCTCTACCCCAGAGGGCTGTGGATGCTGAGTCTTTGAGTATATTCAAGACCGAGATCAATAGATTTTTGGACTCTCGGGGAATCAAGGGGATATGGGGACAGTGCAGGAAAGTGGAGATGAGGTCGAAGATCAGCCATGATCTTATTGAATGGCGGAGCAGGCTCAAGGGGCCGAATGGCCGACACCATGCTCCTAGTTCTTATGTTCTTATGTACGTGTTGAGCAGAAATGCATTCTGCCCCCCCCCCCCGCCAACCATGTTATCATTTTCAAACATCGTCACAAAGAAAGACTTGCATTTCTACAGCGCCTTTCACGACCTCAGGACGTCCCAAAGCATTTCACAGCCAATGAAGTACTTTTTGAAGTGTAGTCACTGTTGTAAGGTAGGAAACGCGGCAGCCAATTTGCGCACAGCAAGATCCCACAAACAGCAATGTGATAATCGACCGGATAATCTGTTTAAGGGATGCTGGTTGAGGGATAAATATCGGCCAGGACACCGGGGAGAACTCCCCTGCTCTTCTTTGAAACAGTGCCCGTGGGATCTTTTATGTCCACCTGAATGGGCAGACGGGGCCTCGGTTTAACGGCTAAATTCTGATAAGAAACCATTCCCCTTAATCTTGATTTAGGTGTGCAGTTTCAGTCCTGGAAATAAAAGAGAGTAAGTGTTGGAAATCGGGACTCACCCATCTGGTGTCTGATCTGAGCTCCCAGTGGGTGAAGCTGCCTGCAGGCTCCACACATCTTACTCTTAAATGTAAGCTTGTAGCCAACAGACTGGCAGAGATTCCAACATCTGAATGCTCAACATAGTCTACACTTCCTGGGTGCACTAGTGTTTAATCAAGGGGTAGCCTGTTCAAAATAAATGGGTTTAATCTGGTACCAAACACACTGGCAGTAAAGTAATGGGAGCGCAGTCCGTGTTTGTAGGTGAAGTTTACCAATCAGAACTTCTACCCAAGACATTCAATCAAAATGACTCAACCTTTGAACCATGCCATCCTGACTTGGAAATATATCGGCCAATCCCTCATCGTCGTTGGGTCAAAATCCTGGAACTCCCTCCCTAACAGCGCTGTGGGAGCACCTTCACCACACGGACTGCAGCGGTTCAAGGCGGCGGCTCACCACCACCTTCTCAAAGGGCAATTAGGGATGGGCAATAAATGCCGGCCTCGCCAGTGACGCCCACATCCCGAGAATGAATTTGAAAAATCATGGATAATTTATTTTTCCCTTCAATTGCTCCCCTCCTCTTCTGAAGATGGTGATACATCCTGGAGAACAACTCCAATTAGCTCCACCAAGCTCCCAACACCTCTCGCAA
The DNA here is from genome assembly GCA_030390025.1 of Squalus acanthias. Lineage (NCBI taxonomy): Eukaryota > Metazoa > Chordata > Chondrichthyes > Squaliformes > Squalidae > Squalus > Squalus acanthias. The sequence goes on from CM059431.1 coordinate 99,074,336, forward strand.
TTGTCCATTCTTCATTTGTGAAGGTCAGCTTCTGTTCAGCCATCAGAGAATTGGCAGCTGAACCCACTGCACAAGGAGGCTTTCCTGTTGTCACAAAGGGGTCATATTTACAAACTAAGGGCATAAAAACAAAAGAGGAAATGCAGGAGGAACATTTTTACTGAAAGGGTGGTGAGGATGTGGAACAGATTCTGGCACAGGTGGTGGAACATGAAATCTCAATGGGTTTCAAGAAGGACAAAATTGAGAGGTCGCACAACACCAGGTTATAGTCCAACAGTTTTATTTGAAATCACAAGCTTTCGGAGCTATCGATTGCTCCTTCCTCAGGTGAAGTAAATTAGATACAGAATCGCCAAAGCATATATAGATAGAGAACAAAGCATGTGTACCTTACAATTGCAGACCACTAAATTAAATCATCCTGACTATCTGCCGAGGTGTGATAAAGTTAATCAAGTCAGCCAGGAAGGTACCACATCAAAGACATTTCAAGAAGGAACCAGACAGGTTCTGGTCAATAAATGGGATTCAGGATTATTAGAAATGTGCCAAGGGAACACCGTGGTTAGAAAATAATGCTTCAAAAATAATAATAGGATTGGGCAGAGTCAACACGGATTTATGAAAGGGAAATCGTGTTTGACAAATCTGTTAGAGATTTTTGAGGTTGTAACTAGCAGAATAGATAAGGGGGAACCAGTGGATGTGGTGTATTTGGATTTTCAGAAGGCATACGATAAGGTGCCACACAAGAGGCTATTAAACAAAATTAGGGCTCCTGGGATTGGGGGTAATATACTAGCATGGATTGAGGATTGGTTAACGGACAGAAAACAGAGAGTAGGAATAAACGGGTCATTTTCGGGTTGGCAGGCTGGAACTAGTGGGGTTACCACAAGGATCAGTGCTTGGGCCTCAGCTATTCACAATCTATATCAATGATTTGGATGAGGGGACCAAATGTGATATATCCAAGTTTGCTGATGATACAAAGCTAGGTTAGAATGTAAGTTGTGAGGAGGATTCAAGGAGGCTTCAAGGGGATATAGACAGGCTAAGTGAGCGGGCAAGAACATGGCAAATGGATATAATGTGGAGAAATGTGAAGTTATCCACTTTGGTAGGAAAAATAGAAAAGCAGAGTATTTTTTAAATGGTGAGAGATTGGGAAATGTTGGTGTTCAGAGGGACCTGAGTGTCCTTGTACACGAATTGCTGAAAGTTAACATGCAAGTACAGCAAGCAATTAGGAAAGCAAATGGTATGTTGGCCTTTATTACAAGAGGATTTGAGTATAAGAGTAAAGATGTCTTACTGCAATTATATAGGGCCCTGGTGAGACCACACCTGGAGTATTGTGTACAGTTTTGGTCTCCTTACCTAAGGAAGGATATACTTGCCATAGAGGGAGTGCAACGAAGGTTCACCAGACTGGTTCCTGGGATGGGGGGGATTGTCCTATGAGGAGAGATTGAATAGACTAGGCCTATATTCTCTAGAGTTTAGAAGAATGAGAGGTGATCTCATTGAAACATATCGAATTCTTACAGGGCTTGACAGGGTAGATGCAGGGAGGATGTTTCCCCTGGCTGGGGAGTCTAGAACCAGGGGTCACAGTCTCAGAATGAGGGGTCGGCCATTCAGGACTGAGATGAGGAGAAATTTCTTCACTCAGAGGGTGGTGAATCTTTGGAATTCTCTACCCCAGAGGGCTGTGGAGGCTCAGTCGTTGAGTATATTCAAGACAGAGATCGATAGATTTTTGAATATTACGGGAATCAAGGGATATGGGGATAGTGCAAGAAAGTGGAGATGAGGTAGAAGATCAGCCATGATCTTATTGAATGGCGGAGCAGGCTTGAGGGGCCGAATGGCCGACTCCTGCTCCTATTTCTTATGTTCTTATGTTCTTAGATGGGCCGAAGGTCTTCTCCTGCCTGAAACTGGTACTATGGCTGCATATCATATATTGTAAAGTGTCTGCTCTTTCGTTCTTAGTGGATTTATGTGCAAAAAAAGCAAACCAGTATCCTTCCCAAAGAGGGTGATGATGATAGTTATATTCTCTCCTTCTTCCCAGATGGGTATGGTCTCTTTTGGTTCTTGTGAATTATGTTAGCCAGCTGGCTAAGGTGCTAAAACATCAAACCCTGTGTTTTGTTGGTGTTCATGGGATGGAATCCTGCAGATTGACCTCATCCCTCAGATTCGGCGTCAGGAACTGTTTGCAGGGAGCTTTCCCATGACATTCGCAGCAAAGTGATATTGATATTATTTTATAAATTCGTAAAAATTAGTGTGGCTCCTTTGGAGAGAATCTAGTCTGAGGCTCCCTCACACACAGCATAACTCTATAAGCAGAATTTCAAGGTGTGAGAATGTTGAGGTGTTACCTTGTAAAGGAGCAACAGATCGACCTCCGCTAATGTTGAGATCTTTTCTTTCTTGAACTGTTTGAACCCCTTGCCCTTACAACGAGGCTAAGTTTCCCCACACCTCCCACCGTGGTAAATCTTAAGATCCTATCGGAACATAGGCTATTCAGCCCCTCGAGCCTGTTCCACCATTCAATGAGATCATGGCTGATCTGTATCTCAACTCCATCTACTCGCCTTAGTTCCGTAACCCTTAATACTCTTACCCAACAAAAATCTATCGATCTCAGTTTTGAAATTTTCAATCGACCCCCCCAGTCTCAACAGCTTTTTAGGGAGGAGAGTTCCAGATTTCCGCTACCCTTTGTGTGAAGAAGTGCTTCCTGACATCACCCCTGAACGGCCTGGCTCTAATTTTAAGGTGACGCCCCCTTGTTCTGGACTCCCCCCACCAGAGGAAATAGTTTCTCTCTCTCCACCCGATCGAATCCTTTAATCACCTTAAACACCTCGATTAGATCACCCCTTAATCTTCTATACTTGAGGGAATACAAGCCCAGTCTGTGCAACCTGTCCTCATAATTTAACCCTTTTAGCTCCGGTGTCATTCTGGTGAATCTGCGCTCCCCCCCACTCCAAGGCCAATATATCCTTCCTGAGGTGTGGGGCCCAGAACTGAACACAGTGTCCAGATGGGGTCTGACCAGAGCTTTATATAAACTGCAACATAACTTCCACCCCTTTGAGATAAAAACTAACACCTCAAGGAATTCTACCATTTCTGGTTACAATGGATTATTGTTCTCATGTTGCTAAGCAACAGAACACACAGCCAATAGCAATGGAGACAGCGTCTAGTGTTGATGACAGCATCGATTGCGGTGAAGATCATTGTAACTTGATTGATGTCTCATTTCATGAGAATCCTGATTGTTTAGAGTAAGGGATGTGTAACGAGTAAGCAATTCATATGCTTCTTACTGGAAACGCGCTGTAGGTTGTATTGACTTAGCACAGAAGAAAAAAACACAAGTACCAGTTGTTGCCACTAAGAAAAAACAGCTAAGGACTCACCAGTGGTGCTGTTCCCATCAAAGTGCCCCGTTGATTCTAGAGAAATAGATAAATGTAGATTCAAACACATTATCTTGAATTGTGGGATATGATATGGCCTTTTTCACCTCTACCACTGTGCAGACCTGCATCGACCTGATCCCCAACCCCTGAACACAAAAACCAGATCAGCAAGTCGGCCAAAAGAAACACTTAGACAGCACAGCAACACCTGGAGTTAATCAGGGGTTACGGAAGTCCACTAATATATATATGAACCGAAGATGCTGATTCTGAATTCACTTTACAGCCCGTCCACCACCTTAAACATTCACTCCCTCCCGTCTGCTCTCTCAGGGGGAACGTAAAAGATCCCATGGCACTATTTTAAAGAAGAGCGGGCGGGGGGGGAGTTCTCCCCGGTATCCTGGGGCCAATATTTATCCCTCAATCAACATAACAAAAACAGATTATCTGGTCATTGTCACATTGCTGTTTGTGGGAGCTTGCTGTGCGCAAATTGGCTGGCGCGTTTCCTACATTACAACAGTGACTACACTTCAAAAGTACTTCATTGGCTGTAAAGCGCTTTGAGACGTCCGGTGGTCGTGAAAGGCGCTATATAAATGCAAGTCTTTCTTTCTTCTTTCTTTCTTTCCACCACCGGTGCACCGTGGCTGCAGTGTGTACCATCTACAAGATGCACAGCAGCAACTCGCCAAGGCTTCTTTGGCAGCACCTCCCAAACCCGCGACCTCTACCACCTGGAAGGACAAGGGCAGCAGGTGCATGGGAACAGCACCACCTCCAAGTTCCCCTCCAACCTGACTTAGAAATATATCGGCCGTTCCTTCATCGTCGCTGGGTCAAAATCCTGGAACTCCCTCCCTAACAGCACTGTGGGAGCACCTTCACCACACGGACTGCAGCGGTTCAAGAAGGCGGCTCACCACCACCTTCTCAAGGGCAACTAGGGATGGGCAATAAATGCCGGCCTTGCCAGCGACGCCCACATCCTGAAGAATTATTAAAACAAAAAAAATCTCACCCTTGCACCAGAAAGTTTGCCCGAAGTAAAGAGCATGGATACGGACTTAAAGGGCCCAAATTTTAGATCCTTTGATGATATATCTGAACCTTTAAGAATCTAAATTAATCTGGACCCTTGTCCATAGTTACTTTAATATTCTGTGGCTGTGACCGGTTATCATGCGAGTATCACTCATTGTGATATCATCGGGCTTAGCGTCAAATAAAGAATCCATTCTGATGTAACAATTAGTGGATAGAAATACAGGAAGAGAAGCAAGAAAAAGGCAGATTCTGAGTAACACTCTATTGAAATAGAAACGTTACAAGGAGGGGGGAGTAGCCCTTTTAATTTCCGCTCCCCGCCCCTGCCATGTGGAGCAACGTGTCATGTCCCGCCTTCATTGGCAGCCACCTGGAGTCTTTCTAGTTTCTAGCCTCAATACTGAAGAAAAACTCTCAGCTGATGTGTGAGTAAATGTCTCTCTGCCTGGCAGCACTGGACAAGGCAGAAGCCTTCAAGGGTCCAGAGGCCAATACTGGTGCTGGCAGCATTTTCAAGATCATCTGATCCTTACTCAAGTCAGCACGATGTCACTGCAACAGAAATGACATGGGTGTTTCCCCCTCAGTATCCAGGAGTGATCCTTCTTTAGAATAGTCGAACAAACATATGAAGGCTTCATTTTGCCGCAAGGCCATTTGTCCCAATGCAGCTCTTCTGCTCACAGTTTCAGCCGTGGCTCAGTGGGCAGCACTCTCGCCTCTGAGTCAGAAGGTTGTGAGTTCAAGTCCCACTCCAGAGACTTGAGCACAAAATCTAGACTGGCACTCCCAGTGCTATACCAGGGGAGCGCTGCACTGTCGGAGGGGCAGTACTGAGGGAGCGCCGCACTGTCGGAGGGGCAGTACTGAGGGAGCGCCGCACTGTCGGAGTGGCAGTACTGAGGGAGCGCCGCACTGTTGGAGGGGCAGTACTGAGGGAGCGCCGCACTGTCGGAGGGGCAGTACTGAGGGAGCGCCACACTGTCGGAGGGGCAGTACTGAGGGAGTGCCGCACTGTCGGAGGGGCAGTACTGAGGGAGTGCCGCACTGTCGGAGGGGCAGTACTGAGGGAGCGCTGCACTGTCGGAGGGGCAGTACTGAGGGAGCGCCGCACTGTCGGAGGGGCAGTACTGAGGGAGCGTGGCACTGTCGGAGGTGCCGTCTTATGGGACATTAAACCGAGACCCCGTCTGCCGCCTCAGGGCATTATTTGAAGAGCAGGAGTCCTGCCCGATAATCACTAAAACGGATTATATGGCCATTTTCACATATCTGTTTGTGGGAGCTTGCTGTGCGCAAATTGGAGAGGAGGGAAAAAATCAATGCAAAATCTGAAGGAGAAACAAATAGTCTTAAAAAGTTTGGAGCTAAATATCAGCAACTCTTTTTTGCATTCATGAATTCTATTATAATGAGATTAAACTGTGAACTTAAATCGAAACAGAGAATCAGCTTTTAGTCTGATCATAATTACACCAAAAAGTGGCTCAGACAACATCAACAACTTGTATTTATACAGCGCGTTTAACATAGTAAAACGTCCCAAGGTGCTTCAGAGGAGCGATTATCAAACAAAATTAGACACTGAGCCACATAAGGAGAGAGTAGGACAGGTGAGAAGCAGTTTTTAAAGAGCGTCTTAAAAGAGGAGAGAGGTAGAGAGGTTTCGGGAGGGAATTCCAGAGCTTAGGGCCCAGGCAGCTGAAGGCACGGCCGCCAATGGTGGAGCGATGAAAATCAGGGAAGCGAAAGAGGCCAGAATTGGAGGAGCGCAGAGATCTCGGAGAGTTATGGAGCTGGAGGAGGTTACAGAGATAGGGAGGGGTGAGGCCATGGAAGGATTTGAAAACAAGGATGAGAATTTTGAAATCGAGGCGTTGCTTAACCGGGAGCCAATGTAGGTCAGCGAGCACAGGGGTGATGGGTGAACGGGACTTGGTGCGAGTTAGGACACGGGCAGCCGAGTTTTGGATGAGCTCAAGTTTACGGAGGGTGCAAGGTGGGAGACCAGCCAGAAGAGCGTTGGGAGAGTCGAGTCTAGAGACAACAAAGGCATGGATGAGGATTTCAGCAGCGGATGGGCTGGGGCAGGGGCAGAGACGGACGATGTTTTTTTCAGAGATGGAAATAGGCGGTCTGGGTGATGGAGAGGATGTGGGGTCGGAAGCTCAGCTCAGGGTCAGATAGGACGACGAGGTTGTGAACAGTCTGGTTCAGCCTCAGACGGCAGCCGTGAAACATGCAGTGGAATCAATACAACAGAAAAATGTTTCAGTCAATGCATTTTCTCGGTCACAGAAATATCAGCACTTACCGACCACATTCAAACGGATGGTGTGTCCCATTGCTTTTACATCCCCTTGGTTGGCTCGACATTGGTAGGAGCCTCTGTCAGTCAGGTTAATGGAAGAGAATGTGTAAACAATCAACATTTGGGCTGTGTCATTGGGAGAAGTTGTCCAGTTTATTTTTTCTCCACCCAGTGGCTCACAACTGTTTGAATGGAATTTACACCAATGCACCGCAAGTGGTTTTACTCGACAGTACTCTATCGTACAATTCAACGTCAAACTGTCTCCAACAGAACGATTGAGCACAGCTCGGGGATATCTCACTTGCAATGAACAAGCATCACTTCCGTTTCCTGTAAAAGAAAAGTTCAAAATGTTCTTCTATTGTCATCTTCATACAAAGGAATTTGCAAACAATGGCCTAGAGATTCAGCCGCACTGCCGACCGCTAAACGGCCTCCAACACAGCGGGCGGGAAGCACATGCTCCTTACGAGCCAGGTGAGGCGTTGGTGTCGACACAATTTGTCCGCAATACGCGGTGGACGGTGTAACCAGGAGGGGAGAGAGAGAGATAGCAGTCTGGTCAGCTTCACCTCTGGTTTAGGATTGAAGTAACAGCGCAGAGGAACCCCCAGCGGGAGAGCTGAACGGGGCTGAAGTGCACAGTGGTCACAATCCCGTGGATCCCAGCTTTCTTTTGTGTCACTTCTATTGTTGATTTATTCCTGCACTTCATTGCAACGGGGTTCCCACCCCCCGCCTTCGCCCCACAGCTCGGGCCTCAGAGGGCTGTGAAGGCAGGAAGGCGTCTCATCTTTTTCCCTTGTTTGTGAGCTGAAATCGCTGGGGGTCGAGAGCCCATGGTACGAGGTGGGGGTGGGGTGGGGGGGGGAAGGGGGTGACCGAAATAATTTAATGTCAGATAATTGCACTTTAACGAGGTGGGAACAGCTGCTTGAACTCGCCTGAAACAGCCGGCGAGCGTAATACGGTTCAGGTGTTGCCTTAGTAATTGACGCCTATGGCAATGGAAAATGGCCGGCACCAATGTTCCCCAGTAAGCTTTGCCGCGATCTGCTGGTCCTGCACCGCCGGCTCAACGGGGTTCTTCTAATGGCAAAAACCGCGGTAATTTGAATGCGCCGCGCAGCCTCGTAACGGGGCCAGGCACCCAAAATAAAAATCAGTGGGATCATTGGCCAGCACCCTTTGCCCAATATAGGAGGCAGCCCCCAGGATAAGCGGGGACGGTGGAAGCAGTGGGGTCTGTACTGACGACAAACTGCACTGATTTTGGTGATTGGAGAAAAGGGCAAACCTTGTTCTTCAACACGCTAACCACATATGAGTGGAAGGCTGTTGCATGCCTGCACAATGGACCCCAGTGAGTCTACAATCAGGTCCACGAACTTGCCCGGGATCCCTTTTTATTTATTTATTCATTCTGGGGATGTGGGCGTCGCTGGCAAGGCCGGCATTTATTGCCCATCCCTCGTTGCCCTGGATACAACTGAGTGACTCGCTGGGCCACTTCAGAGGGCAGTTAAGGGTCAACCACGTGGGTGTGGGACTGGAGTCACATATAGGCCCAGACCGGGTAAGGACGGCAGGTTTCCTTCCCTGAAGGTCATTAGTGAAGCAGATGGTTTTTTTTAGGACAATCCACAGCTTTATGACCACTTTTAACCGACACCAACTTTTTATTTCCTGATCTGACTGGGGCCATTCCAGAACATGAGGGTAAGCCCAAGGTGACTGATGACATGAAAATGCCCGATAGTGTGGTGTAGCCGACTACCCCGGAGATCGAGCATGGCCTGCTGAATCTTTCTTCCCTGCCTTTGAGAATTAAACAGGGGGCCGAGTGAGAGCAGTGGGGAATTAGCCCCCTGAGGCACCGGGTGAGAAGACGGTGTAGTGCCCTGGGATTGGATACCAGACAGTGTCCTGCCAGGCTGCTCGAAACCAGAATGACGGAATGCAATAAGCACGATCCCCTTCAGGGCTGTCACAACAACTTCTGACTCTGCCTCTTGTGTTATTAATGTTAGCATTTCAGAGGATCAGAGAATGATACAGCACAGAAGGAGGCCATTCGGCCCATCGTGCCTGTGCCGGCTCTTTGAAAGAGCTCTCCAATTAGTCCCACTCCCCCCTGCTCTTTCCCCACAGCCCTGTAAATGTTTCCTTTTCAAATATTTATCAAATTCCCTTTTGAAAGTTACTATTGAATCTGCTTCCACCGCCCTTTCAGGCAGCGCATTCCAGATCACAACAACTCGCTGTGTAAAAAAAATCTCCTCATCTCACCCTCTGGTTCTTTTGCTAATGACCTTAAATCTGTGTCCTCTGGTTACTGACCCTCCTGCCACTGGAAACAGTTTCTCCTTATTTACTCTATCAAAACCCTTCATAATTTTGAACATATCTATTAAATCTCCCTTTAACCTTCTCTGCTCTAAGGAGAACAATCCCAGCTTCTCCAGTCTCGCCACATAACTGAAGTCCCTCATCCCTGGTACCGTTCTGGTAAATCTCCTCTGCACCCTCTCCAAAACCTTGAAGGTGCAAAAATAAACCTGCAGCTCTGCCCCGATCACCGTTTTAAGGTTAGCATCATCTGCACTGAAGCTCACCACAAGCAAACGTCTTTAGCTTATTGCAAACTGCTTATTCGTACAACTAACAATTTTTCTTCTTTCAAACACTTTAATAATTTCAGGTTCCTGATTTACTCTGAACACAAGTGTGTTTTTTTTACTTTAAATTCATGTATTTTGTTCCTCTTGCTGGGATTATTGGAACCAGACTCCTTCTCTGTCTATATTTTTGTTAGGTTTCGAATATTTCTGTTGGGTAAGGGTTTTGGGGGATATGAATCAAAGGCGGGTAAATGGAGTTGAGGTGCTGATCAGCCGTGATCTAATTGAGTGGCGGAACAGGCTCGAGGGGCTCAATGGCCTCCTATTGTCTCCAGATGGTCAGTTCTCTACTTGATGGTCAATGCTCTAGTAAAGCAGATAAGCCAATGTAAATGGGAGCTCCAATGGCCAAGGGCATCGGGGAGTGAGATCTGCCAATAGTAGACTACAAGAACTTTAATGGTTGTAACTGTGAAACGTGCAATTGCCTGTGGAAAATGCTCAAGCTGAACAGCTCAGGCTACCAGCTATGGTTGGTGCTGTGGAGAGTGTGGTGGGCTGGGTGTGGCGCTCGGTGGAATGGTGCGGGGCCAGTGAGAGGAACAAGTGAAACAAGATGTGTGAGGTAGGTTCACATTTGGAATATGAATGCACAAATATAACCTTGTTCTCAAGCCCACATTGACAACAAATTATTCAAGGCTTATTTTAAAATTTTAAAATTCTCACCCTTGTTTTCAAATCCCTCCATGGCCTCGCCCCCCCTCCCTATCTCTGTAATCTCCTTCATCCCCCACAACCCCCTGAGATATCTGCGCTCCTCTAATTCTGCCTTCTTGAGCATCCCTGATTATAATCGCTCAACCATTGGTGGCCGTGCCTTCAGCTGCCTGGGCCCTAAGCTCTGGAATTCCCTCCCTAAACCTCTCCGCCTCTCCCTCCTTTAAGACGCTCCTTAAAACCTACCTCATTGGCCAAGCTTTTGGTCATCTGCCCTAATTTCTCCTTATGTGGCTCGCTGTCAATTTTTTTGTCTTATAAGACACCTGTGAAGCGCCGTGGGACGTTGTACTATGTTAAAGGCGCTATATAAATACAAGTTGTTGGTGTTGTTGTTATAAATCAACATTTGTATATCAATAAAAATAGTGTCCTTTTGCCTGTCCATCCATTTTGCGCAATTTCATTGGCTCATGCTAATCACACAGCCACTAAGTCTGAGCTCTGATTGGCTACAGAAGAGTGTGCTATAAAGTTATAACATGGACAACCTGACTGACGTGTGTTGCTGTGTTTATAACTTTCAAAAGGGAATTGGATAAATACTTGAAGGGAAAAATTTTGCAGGGCTGTGGGGAAAGAGCAGGGGGGAGTGGGACTAATTGGAGAGCTCGTTCACAGGCACGATGGGCCCAATGGCCTCCTTCTGTGCGGTATCGTTCTATGATTCTCTGCCCTCTAGCGCTGAATTATCCTGTAGAGTTTAGCCGAACAAGTTCCTGGGAGTGAGCGAATATTAAATGCGTAATTATAAATGGATGCATTACATGATTCAATAAATTGGGGTTTTGCATCTTGAAAACAAACATTGTTCCATTTTTTTTTACAGAAACAGATCTGTAAATGCCGGAAACGTGCACCTTAGTAATTTATTTTTCTTATTAATTTGGCTTCCAAACTTCAAACTGAAGTGCATGACCTGTGAGATGTATTTTCCAAATGTACAAGCTGAAAGTTGTGGCCTTTACCTTGTCTTTCTTCACTGAATTTGAACAGGATGTGGGAGGATGATGCTCATGGGTTTCTCTAAAACCACCCCACAACAAACTCCTACCAACAATGGTTTCACCACTCAATCCTCTGCCTACTCTCCCATCTAATGTTTCCACTCTGTTTTTCACAGGCTATATTTGTGATACCATCGCACAACTGCAGCTCTGTAATTGTTTTGCACCCTTAACAACCTGTCTGGGTTTTACTTTTTGGATGCATTGATGCAACAAAAAAAAGTAAAAGTCATGGTGCAAATACAGAGTGGAGATTGTGCTCGTTCATCGTGTGACTGCCCCAGGGTGCAGGGTAAAGGGATGCAGAATGGAGAGGGAGCAGAGTCCAAGCAGCGTGTTATCATGCACAGGCACACGTGTGTGAAGGAGTCAGAGAGAAAGAGAGAGAGAAAGAGAGGAAGGGAGAAAGAAAGAGAGAGAGAAAGAGAAAGAGAGAGAGGAAGAGCGAGAGAAAGAGAAAGAGAAAGAGGAAGGGAGAAAGAAAGAGAGAGAGAAAGAGAAAGAGAGAGAGAGAGAATGAGAGAGAGAAAGAGAAAGAGGAAGGGAGAAAGAAAGAGAGAAATAGAAAGAGAGAAAGAATGAGAGAGAGAAAGAGAAAGAGAGAGAGAGGAAGGAAGAAAGAAAGGGAGTGAGTAAGAGAGAGAGAGAAAGAGAGAGAGAGAGCGAGAATGTAGACAGATAGACACAAAGGTAGGTACGCCCACTATGGGCAAGCTGGATTTGAATGTAACAGGAAGAGACACACACTAGAGGTCGCCAACCCTGGTTGGAAAGATTGCTGGAGGTGTTATCACATGACCTCCCGCCCCCACACACCCGCCATTGGTCGCTCGGCACGTCCATTCACACGGAGCCCCGCCTTCCCACGGCCAATTAGAGAGCGAACAGACTCTTCCTTACCCGATTGGATGATTCTTGACTGTCAATCAAGACAGCCTTTTTTCATCCCTCTCCAAGATGTTTATATTTAGCACAGAAAGCCTTCAAAGAAATTTAATAAAACACACAATTTGTTTTTAATGCCCAATGATTTGTCTCTCGGGTTTGCTCACAGCAGCATCCTGGAGATTAATCTTGAGTTCTTGGAGACTCCAAGACTCAACTCATGACCTCTGGGTTGCTAGTCTGAGACCATTACCACGACTCTGTATACTTCACTCAATGTGCTGAAATGGCCGGCGAAAGTACTCATGTTAATGAAGGATTGATGCCCAATTAATCCCCAACACTGAGATGAGCTGCATGAGCCCTGTATCTCCAAGTGAGAATCATAGAATCATAGAATGGTTACAGCACAGAAGGAGGCCATTCGGCCCGTCGAGCCCGTGCCGGCTCTCTGCAAGAGCACTTCAGCTAGTCCCACTCCCCTGCCCTTTCCCCGTAGCCCTGCAAATTTTTTTCCCTTCAGTTACTTATCCAATTCCCTCTTGAAAGCCGTGATTGAGTCTGCCTCCACCACCCTTTCAGCCAGTGCATTCCAGATCCTAACCACTCGCTGCCTAAAATAGTTTTTGCTCATGTCGCCTTTGGTTCTTTTGCCAATCACCTTGAATCTGTGTCCTCTGGTTCTCGACCCTTCCGCCAATGGGAATAGTTTCTCTCTATCTACTCTGTCCAGACCCCTCATAATTTTGAACACCTCTATCAAATCTCCTCTCAATCTTCTCTGCTCTAAGGAGAAGTGCACACATGATTAAATGCCTAGTGACTGTGGTACAAAAGATTAAACTAACGGGTAAATTTCAGGAATAGACACTCCCGGTGTGGATCCTCTCCCACAGGGAGCACATAGCGGATGCACAGCCCATAGTTTTCCATCCATTCATTGAAAGGATAAATTCTGAAGCGTGCCCTCCCAGCCTTGAGCACTAGGAACACATGTCGATTTTAAAATTCTCATCCATGTTTTCAAATCCCTCCATGAGCTCGCCCCTCCCTATCTCTGTAACGTCCTCCGATATCTCTGCGCTCCTCTAATACTGGACTCTTGCACATCCCCGCTTTCTATCGCCCCACCAGTGGCGGCCGTGCCTTCAGCTGCCTGGGCCCTGAGCTCTGGAATTCCCTCCCTAAACCACTCCGCCTCTCTCTCCTCCTTTAAGATGCTCCTTAAAACCTACCTCTTTCCTGGCTTAATATCTCTTTATGTGGCTCGGTGTCAAATTTTGTTTGGTAATCGTCCCCGTGAAGCGGTTTGGGATGTTGGAGGTGCTATGGGCACATGGGATTGGGGGCAAGGTATTGACTTGGATAGAGAACTGGTTGGCAGACAGAAAGCAAAGAGTTGCAATAAACGGGTCTTTTTCCGAGTGGCAGGCAGTGACTAGTGCGGTACCGCAGGGATCGGTCCTTGGACCCCAGCTATTCACAATATATATTAATGATCTAGACAAGGGAACTAGATGTAATATCTCCAAGTTTGCAGACGACACAAAACTGGCTGGGCGTGTGTGCTGCGAGGAGGATGCCGAGAAACTCCAGGATGATTTGGACAGGTTGGGTGATTGGGCAGAAGCATGGCAGATGCAATATAACGTGGATAAATGCGAGGTTATCCACTTTGCTGTCAAAAACAGAAAGGCAGATTATTATCTGAATGGCAATAGATTGGGAGAAGGGGAAGTGCAACGAGACCTGGGTGTCCTTGTGCACCAGTCGCTGAAAGTAAGCATGCAGGTGCAGCAGGCGGTTAAGAAGGCAAATGGTATGTTGGCCTTCATAGCGAGAGGGTTTGAGTACAGGAACAAGGATGTCTTGCTGCAGTTGTACAGGGCCTTGGTGAGACCACACCTTGAGTACAGTGTGCAGTTTTGGTCGCCTTATCTGAGGAAGGATGTTCTTGCCATGGAGGGAGTGCAGCGAAGATTCACAAGGCTGATACCTGGGATGGAAGGAATGATGTATGAAGAGAGATTGGGTCGATTGGGCTTATACTCGCTGGAGTTTAGAAGAATGAGAGGGGATCTCATTGAAACTTATAAAATTCTGACAGGACAGGACAAACTAGATGCAGGAAGGATGTTCCCGATGGTTGGGGAGTCCAGAACCAGTGGTCACAGTCTAAGCATAAGGGGTAAGCCATTTAGGACAGAAATGAGGAGGAATTTCTTCACCCAGAGAGTGGTGAACCTGTGGAATTCTCTGCCACAGAAGGCAGTAGAGGCCAATTCATTAAATAGATTCAAGAAGGAGTTGGATATATTTCTTAAGGCTAAAGGGATCAAGGGATATGGGGAGAAAGCAGGGACAGGGTACTGAATTTGGATGATCAGCCATGATCGCATTGAATGGCGGAGCAGGCTAGAGGGGCCGAATGGCCTACTCCTGCTCCTATCTTCTATGATTCTATATAAATGCAAGTTGTTGTTGTTTTACATAAGAACATAAGAATTAGGAGCAGGAGTCGGCCATTTGGCCCCTCGAGCCTGCTCCGCCATTCAATAAGATCATGGCTGATCTTTGACCTCATCTCCACTTTCCTGAACTATCCCCATATCCCTTGATTCCCTTAATATTCAAAAATTCATTCTTTTTGAATTGTACTGAGTGTACTCAGTATTGTATTGTACTCCGCCGCACTGTCGGAGGGTCAGTACTGAGGGAGCGCCGCACTGTCGGGGGTCAGTACTGAGGGAGCGCTGCACTGTCGGGGGGTTAGTACTGAGGGAGTGCCGCACTGTCGGGGGGTCAGTACTGAGGGAGTGCCGCACTGTCGGGGGGTCAGTACTGAGGGAGTGCCGCACTGTCGGAGGGGCAGTGCTGAGGGAGTGCCGCACTGTCGGGGGGTCAGTACTGAGGGAGCGCCGCACTGTCGGGGGGTCAGTACTGAGGGAGCGCTGCACTGTCGGGGGGCAACACTGAGGGAGCGCCGCACCGTCAGAGGGGCAGTACTGAGGGAGCGCTGCACTGTCGGAGGGGCAGTACTGAGGGAGTGCCGCACTGTCGGGGGGTCAGTACTGAGGGAGCGCCGCACTGTCGGTGGGGCAGTACTGAGGGAGTGCTGCACTGTCGGAGGGGCAGTACTGAGGGAGCGCTGCACTGTCGGAGTGGCAGTACTGAGGGAGCGCTGCACTGTCGGAGGGCTAGCACTGAGGGAGTGCCGCACTGTCGGAGGGTCAGTATGAGGGAGTGCCGCACTGTCGGAGGGACAGCACTGAGGGAGCGCTGCACTGTCGGAGGGACAGTACTGAGGGAGCGCTGCACTGTTGGAGGGGCAGTACTGAGGGAGCGCTGCACTGTCGGAGGGGCAATGCTGAGGGAGCGCCGCACTGTCGGAGGGGCAGTACTGAGGGAGTGCTGCACTGTTGTCGTGTGCCGTCTTTCAGATGATATATTAAACCGAGAGCCCGTCTGTCCTCTCAGGTGGATGTAAAAGATCTATTTCAAAGAAGAGCAGGGGGTGTTCTCCCTGGTGTCCTGGCCAGCATTTACCCCATAATCAACACCTAAAACAGATTATCAGCTCATTTATCACATTGCTGTTTGTGGGAGCTTGCTGTGCACCAGTTGGCTGCTGTGTTTCCTACATTACGACAGTGACTATGCTTCAAAAATACTTCATTGGCTGTAAAGGGCTTTGGGACTTCCTGAGGACCTGGAAGGCGCCATAGAAATGCAAGTTCAGTCTATTTTGTTTGGCACAGGGAGTATGTAATATCCTTGGACATGCCAGGAATTAAAAAAACTCAGTTTAACAACTTGCATTAAAAAATGTACCTCTCAGTAAAGTACGGAGCTCAATCATCTAAATGTTAATATTTTAAGGACATTTCCCTTCACCCAAAACAAGAGCAGGAATATGCACACACTGTGAGGACCTGATCCCAATGCCCATCCTACAGCTACATATAGAGACACCACAGGTCCCGGCCAGAATGGAGATGATTGGGTAATTCCCCCGTCAATCACTGCTGTGAGTGACTGGTTTTGATTTTACACATCATTTGTATTGTGTACTATCCTCCACTCATTGCATTTTGCTGGAGAAATAATCCTACTTTTATCGGGAGACTTTGCTGCAGTTTTGTTCATGGGTTCTGTTTGCTGTAGTTCACAGTGACTCTGCTTAAATAGACTCTGTAGACTGTTTGCTATAAACTAGACTCTATTTGCTGAGTAAATAGACTCTGTAGACTGTTTGCTACGAGTCCTGCCATAAGTCCCGCCCAGCTTCCAACTCATTGGCTGACACAGAGGTGTTGATACTCACTCTATTATTTAAAACAAAACCTTTTCTTTCCTTAAACAAACGTTAAAATCTAAAATTAATTTCAATGACTAAGCCGCTGTATAAATAGAACACCACAGGGTCTCAGTTGGAGACCACATTTGAACAGACCGTAGAATTGACCAGATGCATTTGATCTATGACTCATGGCTGGCCGCTCATGTGCTATGTGGTTTGATGTGGTCAGACACCTTGAGATATACCTATATGTAACCATCCTCCAAACAGACCACTCTAATATAGCAGGTGTCCTTCACAGGGAGGTCAACCACCCTCAGGAGGCTGTTTCTGTGACATCACAGAGAGAAACACCATTTAATTAAAAAAAAATTATTAACCTGTTGTTGTGATCTGGAATGCACTGCCTGAAAGGGTAGATTCAGAAGTAACAGCTGCACTGTCGGAGGGGCAGTACTGAGGGAGCGCTGCACTGTCGGCGGGGCAGTACTGAGGGAGCGCCGCACTGTTGGAGGGGCAGTACTGAGGGAGCGCCGCACTGTCGGAGGGGCAGTACTGAGGGAGCGCAGCACTGTCGGAGTGGCAGTACTGAGGGAGCGCCGCACTGTCGGAGGGGCAGTACTGAGGGAGCGCTGCACTGTCAGAGGGGCAGTACTGAGGGGGCGCCGCACTGTCGGAGGGGCAGTACTGAGGGAGCGCAGCACTGTCGGAGGGCAGTACTGAGGGAGCGCCGCACTGTCGGAGGGGCAGTACTGAGGGAGTGCTGCACTGTCAGAGGGGCAGTACTGAGGGAGCGCCGCACTGTCGGAGGGACAGTACTGAGGGAGCGCTGCACTGTCTGAGGGGCAGTACTGAGGGAGTGCTGCACTGTCGGAGTGGCAGTACTGAGGGAGCGCCGCACTGTCGGAGGGGCAGTACTGAGGGAGTGCTGCACTGTCAGAGGGGCAGTACTGAGGGAGCGCCGCACTGTCGGAGGGACAGTACTGAGGGAGCGCTGCACTGTCTGAGGGGCAGTACTGAGGGAGTGCTGCACTGTCGGAGGGGCAGTACTGAGGGAGCGTTGCACTGTCGGAGGGGCAGTACTGAGGGAGCGCCGCACTGTCGGAGGGGCAGTACTGAGGGAGAGCTGCACTATCGGAGGGGCAGTACTGAGGGAGTGCTGCACTGTCGGAGGGGCAGTACTGATGGAGTGCTGCACTGTCGGAGGGGCAGTACTGAGGGAGCGCCGCACTGTCGGAGGGGCAGTACTGAGGGAGCGCCACACTGTCGGAGGGACAGTACTGAGGGAGCGCCGCACTGTCGGAGGGGCAGTACCGACTAACTCTCGCAGGGGATTACTTGGCTGTGGGGACAGTGGGGGTGGGAGGAAGTGTCCAGTCACGATGCTCCGGCCATCATGGTGCGGGGCAGCCTTGAGGGAACAGTTGATTCTTCCTGCCTGTCAATTTTTGTATGTTAAGAAAATCAGGCAAATATAGTGTTCAAAAATCTCCACAAAGGTGACTGTGATTGAAATATTGAACAAGAGATCAGCAGAACAGGAAGGGAGTAAAAGAAAAGTTGATATGAAAGCAGGCTCTTAAAGCAAGACTTGCATTTCTACAGCGACTTTCACAACCTCAGGACGTCCCAAAGCGCTTTACAGCCAATTAAGTACTTTTGAAGTGCAGTCACTGTTGTAATGTAGGAAACACGGCAGCCAATTTGCGCACAGCAAGCTCCCACAAACAACAATGTGATAATGACCAGATAATCTGTTTTTTATTTAGTGATGTTGGTTGAGGGATAAATCTTGGCCAGGACATCGGGGAGAACTCCCCTGCTCTTCTTTGAAATAGTGCCATGGAATCTTTTATGTTGACCTGAGAGGGTAGAAACGCCTCAGTTTAGCCCCTCCGACAGTGCGGCGCTCCCTCAGTACCGCCCCTCCGACAGTGCGGCGCTCCCTCAGTACTGACCCTCCGACAGTGCGGCGCTCCCTCAGTACTGCCCTTCCGACAGTGCGGCGCTCGCTCAGTACTGCCCCTCCGACAGTGCTGCGCTCCCTCAGTACTGCCCCTTCGACAGTGCGGCGCTCCCTCAGTACTGACCCTCCGTCAGTGCAGCACTCCCTCAGTACTGCCCCTCCGACAGTGCAGCGCTCCCTCAGTACTGCCCTTCCGACAGTGCAGCACTCCATCAGTCCTGCCCCTCCGACAGTGCAGCGCTCCCTCAGTACTGACCCTCCGACAGTGCGGCGCTCCCTCAGTACTGCCCCTCCGACAGTGTGGCGCTCCCTCAGTACTGACCCTCCGTCAGTGCAGCACTCCCTCAGTACTGCCCCTCCAACAGTGCAGCGCTCCCTCAGTACTGCCCCTCCGACAGTGCAGCGCTCCCTCAGTACTGCCCTTCCGACAGTGCAGCGCTCCCTCAGTACTGCCCCTCCGACAGTGCAGCGCTCCCTCAGTACTGACCCTCCGACAGTGCGGCGCTCCCTCAGTACTGCCCCTCCGAAAGTGCGGCGCTCCCTCAGTACTGCCCCTCCGACAGTGCGGCGCTCCCTCAGTACTGCCCCCTCCGACAGTGCGGCGCTCCCTCAGTCCTGCACTGGGAGTGTCAGCCTGGATAAAGTGCTCAAGTCTCTGGAGCGAGAGATGAACTCACGACATTCTGACTCAGCGGTGAGTGTGCTAACCACTGAGCCATGGCCGACACCTGCCTATTTTTTTATTTGCTTTTTCCCTTAAACCACTGAAGCACTAAAAATGGATTTTAATGATTCTCCAAAACCTAATGTGGTTGTATTTTATGTAATAGACAGTCTATTTTGTGAGGCTCACAATCTCCCAGACCAAATTCCCAACCGTTCATCAATTTACCCTTATCTATATTTTGTAAATGAGTTTGCTAATGGAGAACCATTAGTAAATAATAATAGGTTATGTTTTAAAATAAGGTCGGTGGAAAATGAATCACTTCCCCATTTTAAAGATTGAAAATGCTGTTTGTTTCATTTCCTCTCAAATGTACCACAGTTTTGGACAATAAGAGGAACTTAATTTGCCGTTCAGCTCCATCATGAGCCTTGGTTGTACAATGCTTCCTTCTTCGTGGGCAGAATTTGAAGGCTTTGATTTATCGTCTATCCTTTTCGAAGCTTCTCTGATGTTTGCTCAGCGTGTTGTCCACACGCATGGAAACCGATCATGTTGGGGGAAAAATTCAGATGGGACGTTAAACCGAAGCCCCGTCTGCCCCCTCTCAGGTGGATGTAAAAGATCCCATGGCCACTATTTCAAGGAGGAGCAGGGGAGTGATCTGGTCATTATCACATTGCTATTTGTGGGAGCTTGCTGTGTGCAAATTGACTGCCATGTTTCCCAACAATACACTTCAAAAATGTACTTCATTGGCTGTAAAGCGCTTTGGGACGTCCTGAGGCTGTGAAAGGTGCTGGAGAAATGCGAGTCTTTCTTTGCGGGGAAATGACCGAGTGCAATCTTGCAGCGGTTCAAGAAGGCGGCTCACCACCAGCTTCTCGAGGGCAATTAGGGATGGGCAATAAATGCTGGCCTTGCCGGTGATGCCCACATCCCAGTGTTACCCAGAATTGTGCTGGCTACCAAATCTGTGATTTGTTAAGCTTTGTGGGTAGGGTGATGTCATGGTTGTGAGTTCAAATGCCATCAGGGCAATTTGCCAAACTGAATTCAATAAGGCTGGTGATTTGTGTGTCTGGTCTCAGTAAAAGTCACCACGGAAGCTGTTGGCTTGATGTAAAAACCCAACTGGCTCACTCATGTCCTTTAGGGAAGGGAACCTGCCGCCCTTACCCGGTCTGGGCCTATAGGTGACTCCAGTCCCACACTATTGTGGTTGACCCTAAGTGACCTCTGAAGTGACCTGGCAAGCCACCCAGTTGAACACCCAATTACCATGATAGGCAATATAAATGTGGTCTTGCCAGCGTCACCTGGATCCCATTGGAGAGGGTGCAGAGAAGATTTACAAGGACGATACCAGAAATGTGAGGGTACATCTATCAGGAAAGGATGAACAGGCTGGCTCTCTTTTCTCCTCAAAAAAGAAGGCTGATGGGTGACCTAATAGAGGTCTTTAAAATTATGAAAAATTTTGATAGTGGATACAGAGAGAATGTTTCCACTTGTGGGGAAGAGCAAAACTAGAGGCCATCAATATAAGATAGTCACCAAGAAATCCAATAGGGAATTCAGGAGAAACTTCTTTCCCCAGAGAGTGGTGAGAATGTGGAACTCGCTACCACAGGGAGTGGTTGAGGCGAATAGTATAGATGCATTTAAGGGGAGGCTGGACAAACATATGAGGGAGAAGGGAATAGAGGGTTGTGCTGATAGATTTAAATGAGAAGTCGCACAACACCAGGTTATAGTCCAACAGATTTATTTAAAATTATGAGCTTTCGGAGCTGTTGCCCCTTCGTCAGGTAAAGGTACAATGAGGGAATCTACAGTATTACACATTGGCCCAAAAATTAGTGCCGCTACGCGAGAGTACGCACTGCGTACTCTCGCATATTCTGTCTCCAATTGCCGGTTTTCTGCATGCACCGCGCATGCGCTGAAAACCGGCACTTGGTGAATGGAAAAGGGGGCGGTTCCTAGGTGAACCGCGTGCGCGCTACAGGCTGCGCGCATGCAGTGCACTTAGTGGTTTCAACGCGCAGGTAAGTATGGAAGATTTTACACATAAAAAAAGGAGGAGTAAGACCCACTTTTAACAAGGTAAGTAGTGAATTAAGTATTATTTTGAATTTTTTTTAACAGGTATATCTTTTTTAGAGACTTTAAAGACAGGTAAGTTTATTTTTATAACTTTTTAAAAGATTTTAAATTTTTTCAAAAATTTAATTTTTTATTTAAAATGGTTAATTTATTTAACTATACTTATTTTATTAATGTGATGGTTTTTTAAAATAATTTAATTGAGGTTTAGCTGTTATTTTGGGGGGCTATAGTATTCATAGCTTTCACAGCACTTATGTGAAAGTTATGAATGGAAGATGGTGTGCTGCCATTGGCTCTAACTGAGTCACGTGATCCCACAGCTCGCACGAATTAACTACGCCTGTGGGATACGCAAGCCCAGCACAGCAGCTGTCCAGAACATCAAGTTCATGCGAGCTGGAACTGAAAAAGCCAACGCGCAGTGAGAGATCGCGGGGAAGCCTTACCCTCGCACGAAGGCTTCCTCATGAATTTTTGGGCCATTATATAAACACAGAAAGCAATTTGTCTGCAAAGATACAATCTTTCAGGGAGGCATTACATCAAAGACACACCAGAGCACAGCCAAGACAATGAGATGGGTCACAGGGGGTCCAACGTGTCAAATCCTGCCGTCTGCAGTTCAGCTTTTAACCTTTTTTTTTTGGTTGGTTTTTTTTGTGTTTTTTAATTTTTTTAAACTGGAAAGACAGACAACGATGTCGAGTCACGTTCTGTAGCGTGACATGAACCCGAGATCCCTATTGAGGCTGTCCTCATGGGTGCGGAACTTGGCTATCAATTTCTGCTCGATGATTTTGTGTTGTCGTGTGTCTCCAAGGCCGCCTTCGAGACACACGACAACGCAAAATCATCGAGCAGAAATTGATAGCCAAGTTCTGCAGCCATGAGGACGGCCTCAATAGGGATCTCGGGTTCATGTCACGCTACAGAACGTGACTCGACATCGTTGTCTGTCTTTCCAGTTTTTAAAAATAAAAAAACACAAAAAAAGACAAAGCAAAAAAAAAACAACCAAAAAAAGAAGTTAAAAGCTGAACTGCAGACGGCAGGATTTGACACGTTGGACCCCCTGTAACCCATCTCATTGTCTTAGCTGTGCTCTGGTGTGTCTTTGATGTAATGCCTCCCTGAAAGATTGTATCTTTGCAGACAAATTGCTTTCTGTGTTTATATAATGTGTAATACTGTAGATTCCCTCATTGTAACTTTACCTGAAGAAGAGGCGATAGCTCCGAAAGCTCGTAATTTTAAATAAATCTGTTGGACTATAACCTGGTGTTGTGCGACTTCTCATTTTTGTCCACCCCAGTCCAACACCGGCATCTCCGCATCCTGATAGATTTAGATGAGGAAAGATGGGAGGAGGCTCGAGTGGAGCATAAACGCCGGCCTGGACTGGTTGGGCCGAATGGCCTGTTTCTGTGCCGTATATCCGATGTAATAAAATAAAACTGTAACCAAATATTTTAGCACCCAATATTGTTTTGAGCAAGCTGGAAATCCCAATCAGACCTCAATGCGAAACAAATCTTGTGTGTGACGCAGCAAAGGAACTAAACTCCCACTGCACCTTCACTGATACCCACTGTGTGGTTGCAATGTATCAAGCTGTACTTTTAAACTAAAAAACCCCAACTAATGCATGGCTGCGGAGGTATTTATTACAATGGGTAATCAGTAAGTAATTATTATAAATCAAATGATTGGATTCATTGGTTTCAGATTGCTAATCCCTTTCACTTTCTCAGGATGCCCCAAAGCACTTGAATTACCCGTTGAAAAGTGCTCACTGTTGTTATGTACACAAGTGCAGCAGCCAATTGGGACACAGCAAGATCCCATCAAAGCAGTGAGATAAAGGATCGGTTAATCTGCTTTGGTGCGAATGTGTTGTCAGGGCACCGGGCAGATCTCCCCTGCCCCTCTTTGAATAATGGCCAAGGGAAGTTTTACGTCTACCTGAGAGGGCAGATGGGAGGGAGCGCTGCACTGTCGGAGGGGCAGTACTGAGGGAGTGCTGCACTGTCGGAGGGGCAGTACTGAGGGAGCGCCGCACTGTCGGAGGGGTAGTACTGAGGGAGCGCCGCACTGTCGGAGGGGCAGTACTGAGGGAGTGCTGCACTGTCGGAGGGGTAGTACTGAGGGAGTGCTGCACTGTCGGAGGGGTAGTACTGAGGGAGTGCCGCACTGTCAGAGGGGCAGTACTGAGGGAGTGCCGCACTGTCAGAGGGGCAGTACTGAGGGAGCGCCGCACTGTCGGAGGGGCAGTACTGAGGGAGCGCTGCACTATCGGAGGGGCAGTACTGAGGGAGCGCCGCAATGTCGGAGGGGCAGTACTGAGGGAGCGCCGCACTGTCGGAGGGACAGTACTGAGGGAGTGCTGCACTGTCGGAGGTGCCGTCTTTCGGGTGAGATGTTAAACCAAGGTCTCATCCGCCCTCTCAGGTGGACGCAAAATGTCCCATGGCACTATTTCGAAGAAGAGCAGGGGGAGTTTATCTCCGGTATCCTGACCAATATTTATCCCTCAACCAACATCACTAAAAACAGATTATCTGGTTATTATCATATTGCTGTTTGTGGGAGCTTGCTGTGCGCAAATTGGCTGCCGTGTTTCCCACATTACAACAGTGACTACACTTCAAAAAAAGTACTACATTGGCTGTAAAGCGCTTTGAGACGTCCTGAGGCTGTGAATGACGCTGTAGAAATGCAAGTTCTTTCTTTACTGAAACCCACAGGACACCATTCAGTAAGTCCTTTTAAAGGGCAGTTATCAGGCACATAAGAACATAAGAACATAAGAAGTAGGAGCAGGAGTAGGCCATACGACCCTTCGGGCCTGCTCTGCAGTTCAATAGGATCATGGCTGATCCGAACCTAGACTCACGTCCACTTCCCTGCCCGCTCCCCATAACCCTCAATTCCCTTATCAGCTAGGAAACTGTCTATCTCCGTTTTAAATTTATTTAATGTCGCAGCTTCCACAGCTCTCTGAGGTAGCAAATTCCATAGATTTACTACCCTCTGAGTGAAGAAGTTTCTCCTCATCTCAGTTTTGAAACGGCAGCCCCTTATTCTAAGATTATGCCCCCTAGTTCTAGTCTCACCCATCAGTAGAAACATCCTCCCCGCCTCCACCCGATCAAGCCCCCTCACAATCTTATATGTTTCGATAAGATCGCCTCTCATTCTTCTGTATTCCAATGAGTAGAGGCCCAACCTACTCAACCTTTCCTCATAAGTCAACCCCCTCATCTCCGGAATCAACCGAGTGAACCTTCTCTGAACTGCCTCTAGAGCAAGTATATCTTTTCTTAAATATGGAAACCAAAGCTGTACGCAGTATTCCAGGTGTGGCCTCACCAGTACCTTGTATAACTGAAGCAAGACTTCCCTGCTTTTATACTCCATCCCCCTTGCAATAAAAGCCAAGATTCCATTGGTCTTCCTGATCACCTGCTGTACCTGCATACTAACCTTCTGTGTTTCATGCACCAGGACCCCCAGATCCCTTTGTACTGTAGCACTTTGCAGTTTCTTTCCATTTAGATAATAACTTGCTCTTTGATTTTTTCTGCCAAAGTGCATAACCTCACACTTTCCAACATTATATTCCATCTGCCAAATTTCTGCCCACTCACTTAGCCTGTCTATGTCCTTTTGCAGGTTTTTTATGTCCTCCTCACTCACTGCCTTCCCTCCCATCTTTGTATCTAGGCACCAACATATTCTATCCAATCAGAGTCAGACGTTGCTCTCAGGCTGCAATATATTGTACGGCAAACTCAATCACTGGGATTACTTCTCACTTTCAAATGAGTCATTGAAATTAGTGACAATATTTTCATTATTCCCCACTAGCTCACACTCATTTATCAGCATTTCTTCAACAACAACAACTTATATTTATATAGCGTCTTTAACGTAGTAAAACGCCCCAAGGCGCTTCACAGGAGCGATTATCAGACAAAATCTGATACCCAGCCACATAAGGAGATATCAGGACAGATGATCAAAAGCTTGGTCAAAGAGATAGGTTTTAAGAAACAAAGAAAGACTTGCATTTCTATAGCGCCTTTCACAACCACCGGACGTCCCAAAGCGCTTTACAGCCAATGAAGTACTTTTGAAGTGTGGTCACCGTTGTAATGTGGGAAACGCGGCAGCCAATTTGCGCACAGCAAGCTCCCACAAACAGCAATGTGATAATGACCGGATAATCTGTTTTAGTGATGTTGACTGAGGATTAAGGAAAGTCTTAAAGGAGGAGAGAGAGTTAGAGAGGAGGAAAGGTTTAGGGAGGGAATCCCAGAGCTTAGGGTGTAGGCACGGCCGCCAATGGTGGAGAGATTAAAATCGGGGATGCACAGGAGACCAGAATTGGCAAAGCGCAGAGATCTCGGAGAGTTATAGGGCTGGAGGAGGCTACAGAGATAGGGAGGGGGAGCGAGGCCATGGAGGGATTTGAAAACAAGGATAGAGAACAATATATCCTGGAATCTCCTACCTAACCCCACTGTGGGAGTATCATCACCATCACGAGGCATGCAACTGTTCAAGAAGAAGGCCCATCACCACCTTCTCAGGGCAGCTAGGGATGGCCAATAAATACCAGCCTTGCCATCATCACCCACATCCCCAGAGCAAATGTGCAGAGTGCAATTTCCCCTCTCCATTTCTAACTTACACGTCTTATTCAGAGATTGTAAAGTGTTGGATTCCACTGTCCCACCATCTTCAGGCAGAGCCGAAACTTGGCGCATTCCTACGGCCTCTATCCTCCTTCTACTTTGCAATTTAGTTTGCGAGATGTCTGCTTGACAGCAAGTGCGGCTCTGAGTCAGAACGCTACGAGTTCAATCCCTCACTCCAAGATCCAGGCTAATCCAGACTGACACTGCAGTGCGGTCCCGAGGGAGCGACGCATTGTTTGACATACCACCCTTCAGAACATTCATGCCTGCTCCTATGGTGGACTTTACACGTTAGAGAAGCATAGACTTAGGGGTGATCTGATCGAGGTTTATAAGGTGATGAAGGGGATAGATTGTGTTCCACTTGACAGTTTGTTCCAATTAAATAGGTTAGGGAGGACCAGTGGTCACAATTTTAAGTTTTTTTAATTATTCGTTTATGGGATGTGGGGGTCACTAGCAAGGCCAGCATTTATTGCCTATCCCTAGTTGCCCCTTGAGAAGGTGGTGGTGAGCCGCCTTCTTGAACCGCTGCAGTCCGTGTGGTGAAGGTGCTCCCACAGTGCTGTTAGGGAGGGAGTTCCAGGATTTTGACCCAGCGACGATGAAGGAACGGCCGATATATTTCCAAGTCAGGATGGTGTGTGACTTGGAGGGGAACTTGGAAAGTTGTACAAGGCCAGATCTAGGTTAGATGTCAGGAGGTGGTTCTTTTCCCAGAGAATAGTGGACCTCTGGAACAGGCTGCCTTCTTGTGCTGATTCGCTGAATTCCTTCACGCGAGAGCTGGACCTGTTTCTGGCTGGAGCGGAGATCACCTCTTACAGAAGGTGGGTACTGCAGGGAATTCAGGGCCAGAGTGATCTCCTGGACTAGTTTCCATCGCCTAGATGGGTCGGAGAGGAAACTCCCAGATTGTTTTTTTCTCCCAAACTGGCCTGGGTTTTTGACCTGGATTTTCATCTCTCCCAGAGATTACATGGTCTTGGGTGGGGTGGGAAGTCTATATATTAATTGTGTGGGACAAGCTGGCTGGACCAGAGGGTCATTTCATGTCCGTCATTGTTAGTGTGTTCGTAGGTATGTTAAAAATCCCACAAGGTCATGGGAATTCTCCTGGTGTCTTCATAGAATAGTACAGCACAGAAGGAGGCCATTTGGCCCATCGAGTCTGCGCCGGCTCTTTCGAAGAACAACCCAGTTAGTCCCACTCCCCCGCTCTCTCCCCATATCCCTGCAATTTTTTCTCCTTCAAGTATTTATCCAATTCCCTTTTGAAGGCTGCTATTGAATCTGTATCCACCGCCCTCTCAGGCAGCGCATTCCCAATCCTAACCACTCGCTGCGTAAGAAAGTTTTTCCTCATGTCGTCTCTGGTCCTTTTGCCAATCACCTTAAATCTGTGTCCTCTGGTCATCGACCCCTCAGCCATTGGAATGTTTCTCTTTATTTACTCTCTCTAAACCCTTCATGATTTTACAGAGTATGTGTGTAATTATTATTGTTTATGTGTAACTGTTGGGAACAATAGTTGTTGTACGTTTAATTGCTATGGGAACCAATAAATGCCTTTGAACCCTATTATCTTGTGCAATAACTTATAACTGTATAAGTAAGTAGATCCATTCCTTAACGGCAGGAACAGAGCGACCTGGGGGTTCGCGTCTGCTAATCTCTAAAGGTGGCAGCATTAATATTCCTTTCTCAACTCACAGCGCTGCAAGCTGGTCAGCTGGTCATTCATTTCATTGATGCGGTGGGACCGAGCTGAGCAAATCTTTACCTACATAATCACGGTCTCTGCACTGCAAAGTAACAATAATCACTCGAGGATCGACAGTCACATAGCAGGAACACATGAATAATCATATAGCGGGGGTTACATCAGTGATATAGAGGGGACTTGTTTATATGATGTATAATCATATAGTGGGGAGATCCATCAATTGTCCACAGTCACATAGTGAGTAAGCATTAATGTTCAACAGTCATATTGCATCATTACATGAATGATGGATAATTTTATGATGCGGAGATGCCGGCGTTGGACTGGGGTGGACAAAAATGAGAAGTCGCACAACATCAGGTTATAGTCCAACAGATTTATTTAAAATTACAAGCTTTCGGAGCTATCGCCCCTTCTTCAGGTAAAGTTACTATGAGTGAATCTACAAAAGTTCACAGAATATAAACACAGAAACTGCAGAGATGCAATCTTTCCTTACATCAAAGACACACCAAGAGCACAACCAAGACAATGAGATGTGTCCCAGGGGGTCCAACGTGTCAAATCCTGCTGTCTGCAGCAGATCTCTCTCCATATCCCTTCCTCTCTCTCCGTCTTTTTTGGGTTTGTTTTTTGTGTTTGTTTTTTTGTGTTTGTTTTTTAAAAACTGGAAAGACAGACAACGATGTCAAGTCACGTTCTGTAGCGTGACATGAACCCGATATCCCTATTGAGGCCGTCCTCATGAGTGCGGAACTTGGCTATCAACTTGGATAATTTTATGACAGTGCCCACTGTTTATAGCGAGCACACTGCTGGGAACTCAGTTTTCCAGCTGTACAAGGTGAGGGGCAAAACCAAAAAGTGAATAAAGAAACATGTATTTAAAAAAAACCAGGAAATCTCACTGAGCATCTGCCTCCCCTAATTGTCAGTAGTGACATCGTTACAGGCAGAATTTCCTCACTCAGGTTAACCAGGTGTGATCAGCTGACTCAAACTGCTGGAATACCCGACGTTGTCTGAAGTCAGTGGAGCCTTTTAACTGGGCAAGTACTTACTGAGCTGCCTGAAATAGTCGTCTAATCATCGGGGGCGAAAGTCGGTTGTTTTGTGCCTCCCATTAGCGCAAAGCCCCTAGCGCCCGGGCGCGGTGCTGCTAACGCCTCCCGTGAAATTCAGCGGGAGGTTAGCGGCGGCGGTAGTGCCCTGTGGCGCGAGCGATGACATCATCGCCGTGTGCAGCGTCCTGCTCGCGTCCCGGCCGCAAACTTCATTTGCACCCCCTGCTCTATCGCCGGACGATATGCGGCCGCGGCGGCGCTCGTAAAAGGGCAGGTATCGGGCGGCCATTATTTTTTGGGCCGACTGCCAGCACCTGCCACCTTCCCCTTTTTTCTCAGGGAGCCGGCCGCGATCGCTCAGCCCGGCCGCGATCGCTCAGCCCGGCCCTGATCGCTCAGCCCAGCCGCGATCGCTCAGCACGGCCGCGATCGCTCAGCCCGGCCGCGATCGCTCAGCCCGGCGCTCCTCTTGAGTGTTGGGCTTTTTTGCCGGCACCCCGTTCGCTGGTGCACGCAGCGCTAGGCCCCGCCCCTTTAATAAGCGGAGGGAGGCCTGCAATGACGCGGCGCTACGTGCCGACGCGCATGGCGCTGTTGCACGTAGCGCCGCGAAATTCACTGGTAGCGCCCCAGGAGGGAGTGGGAGCGCTTGCAGTAGTGCCCCGCCTCCTGCATGGGGCGCTAACTCTGAGTTTACGGCGCAGGGGCGCTAACCTTTTCGGAGCGCCTAAAGTAGCCCCGGCGAAGTTAGCGCCCCAAAGGGGACGCCACCGAATTTCTCCCCCATGGAATCTTACAGCACAGAAGGAGGCCATTTAGCCCGTCGTGCCTGTGCCGGCTCTTTGAAAGAGTTGTTCAATTTAGTCCCACTCCCCAGCTCTTTTTCCACAGCCCTGCAAATTTATCCTCTTCAAGTACATGTCCAATTGCCTTTTGAAAGTTCCTATGGAATCTGATTCCACCACCCTTTCAGGTAGTGCATTCTCGATCTTAACAACCCTTTGTGTGCACAAATTTCTCCTCATTTCCCCTCTAGTTCTTTTACCAATTATTTTAAATCTCGGGCTGATAAGTGTTGGTAACATTTGTGCCACACAAGTGCCAGGCAATGACTATCTCCAACAAACGAGAATCTAACCACCGCCCCTTGACATTCAACGGCATTACCATCGCCAAATTGCCCACCATCAACATCCTGGGGATCACCATTGACCAGAAACTTAACTGGACCAGAACATAAATACCGTGGCTACAAGAGCAGGTCAGAGGCTGGGTATTCTGTGGCGAGTGTCTCACCTCCTGACTCCCCAAAGCCTTTCTACCATCTACAAGGCACAAGTCAGGAGTGTGATGGAATACTTTCCACTTGCCTGGATGAGTGCAGCTCCAACAACACTCAAGAATCTCGAAACCATCCAGGACAAAGCAGCCCACTTGATTGGCACCCCATCCACCACCTTAAACATTCACTCCCTCCACCATTGGCGCACCGTGGCTGCAGTGTGCACCATCTACAAGATGCACTGCAACAACTCGCCAAGGCTTCTTCGGCAGCACCTCCCAAACCCGCGACCTCTTCCACCTAGAAGGACAAGGGCAGCAGGCGCATGGGAATACCACCACCTCCAAGTTCCCCTCCAAGTCACACAGCATCCTGACTTGGAAGTATATCGCCGATCCTTCATCGTCACTGGGTCAAAATCCTGGAACTCCCTCCCTAACAGCACTGTGGGAGCACCTTCACCACATGGACTGCAGCGGTTCAAGAAGGCGGCTCATCACCACCTTCTCAAGAGCAATTAGGGATGGGCAATAAATGCCGGCCTTGCCAGCGACACCCACAGCCCCAGGAACGAATAAAAAAAAATCTGTGTCCTCTGGTCACCGACCCACTTACCAGAGGAAACTATTTCTCCCTACTTGCTCTATCAAAACCCCTCATAATTTTGAACGCCACTATTAAATTTCCCCTTAACCCTCTCTGCTCTGAGGAGAACAATCCCAGCTTCTCCAATCTCTCCACATAACTGAAGTCCCTCATCCTTGGTATCATCCGGATAAATCTGCACTGCATCCTCTCTAGGGTCTTGGACATCCTAAAGTGTGGTGCCCAGAATTGTGCGCAATACTCCAGCTGAGGCCTACCCCAGTGAGTTGGAAAGGTTTAGTGTGACTTCCTTCTTTTTTGTGTTCAATGCCCCTATTTACAAAGCCAAGTATCCCATACGCTTTCTTAACTGCCTTATCAACTTGCCCTGCCACCTCGAAAGATTTGGCCAGCATGCCTTATTCATTATAAACGACACCTTTGTAATTGACGTCTATGGTAATGGAAACTAGCGAGCGCCATTTGCCCAGTACAGGGGGCTGTCTGTGATAAGCACGGGCGGTGTACGTGGTGGGGACTGCACATTGCTTTGAATTAATTGGATCAAACAACCGTATTAAGCAGCCAGCTGGCTCCACTGTGATACAACCCAAAGACTGTGTAATGTCAAAAAAAGGTGGCCAAAATTAAACTTATATTTAGTATTAAATGTGGAAACCTAAAATATCTTTCTGTACTAAGAGCAGGAATCCATCAGAAGCAAGCTGAACACTGCTCTACCAACACTGCTGCATTATTTCTTTGCTCTCAATGTATAAACCAGCATTTAAATTGTGCCCGATTAAGAGCAGAGATTCACATGCAGCAAGCTAAGGCTCAACTACAGGAACAAAGGTTTGGAACTTCACCCTTTCCCAGAAACAAGCAGTCAGAATGTTTCAGTGGGTAACTCTTCTCAGAAATAATTACTCTGCTTCAGGGGCATTTGCAAAGGATTTTCATCTCTCAAAATCAAACGCAGTAGCCCTATCTCATCAACCTTCTGGGGAGTGATGCTCTTTACAGGGAAATTCTAATCAGCTCATCGAATCAAAGAAATTACAGCACCGAAGGAGGCCATTCAGCCCTTTAATTGGAGCTGTCGCCTCTGACCCCTTTCCCCTGCACTTTCCCCGTATCCTTTCATATTCTTGCTTGTCAAATATTGATCCAATTCCTCTTTAAATGATGGAAGTCGCACAACACCAGGTTATAGTCCAACAGCTTTATTGGAAATCACAAGCTTTCGGAGCTGCTGCCCCTTCGTCAGGTGAAGGAGCAGCGCTCCGAAAGCTTGTGATTTCAAATAAAGCTGTTGGACTATAACCTGGTGTTGTGCGACTTTTCACATTTATCCACCCCAGTCCAACACCGGCATCTCCACATCATCTTTAAATGATGTTTCAGTCTCTGCCTCACTTGCCCCTTGTGATAAAACAACCCCCTGTTCCAACAACCCTCTGGGTGAAACCATTTCTTCCAACGTCCTGTTTTATTCTCCCAGTGATAATGCTCGGTCTGATTTAAGAGTTTCTTCTGATAACCAGGAGTCATTAACTCCAGCGTAGGGTTTTATTTGCAATCAAGGCCTTGGAGAGGGTGCAGAGGAGATTTACTAGAATGGTACCTGGGATGTGGGACTTCAGTTACGTGGAGAGACTGGAGAAGCTGGGATTGTTCTCCTTAGAGCAGAGAAGGTTAAGGGGGAGATTTAATAGAGGTGTTCAAAACCATGAAGGGTTTTGATAGAGTAAATAAGGAGAAACTGTTTCCACTGGCAGGAGGGTCGGTAACCAAAGGACACAGATTTAATGTAATTGGCAAAATATCCAAAGGGTAAATGAGGAGAATTTTTTTGACGCAGTGAGTTGTTGTGATCTGGAATGCGCTGCCTGAAAGGGCGGAGGAAGCAGATTCAATAGTAACTTTCAAAAGGGAATTGGATAAATACTTGAAAAGGAAAAATTACGGGGCTACGGGGCAAGAGCAGGGGGAGCGGGACTAATTGGAGAGCTCTTTCAAAGAGCCAGCACAGGCACGATGGGCCGAATTGCCTCCTAATGTGTGTGTGGTTCTATGATTCTATCATTAGTGAATATTCTGAATAACTGGGATGTGGACAACAGGGCTCCATTGTATCTACAGCTTTTGAAGACCTGCTTTGTGTTCAGTTTTCCGCACCCCTCAACCTGATTGGAATCACGCTCTGCTGAATTCCTTTCCCCTCTATCTATAAATCAGTTCCAATAAAAATTGAAATAAAATTAAAACATTCTGACCATAATCTAGCAAAGAATCATAGAAATTTACAGCACAGAAGGAGGCCATTCGGCCCATCGTGTCCGTGCCGGTTGAAAAAGAGCGATCCAGCCTAATCCCACTTTCCAGCTCTTGGTCCGTGGCCCTGTAGGTTACGGCACTTCAAGTGCGTATCCAAGTACTTTTTAAATGTGATGAGGGTTTCTGCCTCTACCACCCTTTCAGGCAGAGTTCCAGACCCCCACCACCCTCTGGGTGAAAAACATTCTCTTCAACTTCTCTCTGCTGTGGCTCAGTTGGTAGCACACTTGCCTCTGAGTCAGAAGGTTGTTGGTTCAAGTCCCACTCCAGGGACTTGAAGAACATAAAGCTAGGCTGACACTCCAGTGCAGTACTGAGGGAGTGCCGCACTGTCGGAGGTGCCGCCTTTCGGATGAGACTTTAAACCGAGGCCCCGTCTGCTCTCTCAGGTGGACATAAAAGATCCCATGGCACTATTTCGAAGAAGAGCAAGGGAGTTCTCCCCGGTGTCCTGGGGCCAATATTTATCCCTCAACCAACATAACAAAAACAGATTATCTGGTCATTATCACATTGCTGTTTGTGGGAGCTTGCTGTGTGCAAATTGGCTGCCGCGTTTCCCACAATACAACAGTGACTCTACTTCATTGGCTGTAAAGCGCTTTGAGATGTTCGGTGGTCGTGAAAGGCGTTGTATAAATGCAAGTCTTTCTTTTTCTTTTTTATAATCCTTCTACCAATTACTTTAAATCTGTGCCCCCTGGTTATTGACCCTTCAGCTAAGGGAAATAGGTCCTTCCTATCCACTCTATCTAGGCGTCTCATAATTCTATACATCTCAATTAAATCTCTCCTCAGCCTCCTCTGTCCCAAAGAAAACAACTCCAGCCTCTCCAATCTTTCCTCATCGCTAAAAAAGGAAGAACACAGCGCAAAAAAAGCCAGATGTATTGTTAAATTTAAACTTTGTGAAGCTTTTTGCAAACAATCTCCATTTTAGTGTTAACATTATACCCGTCTGTATGTCTAACAAAAATGGGGATAGTTGCACTACCCATGAGCGCTGACAGCCGTACCTCAAACCTTTCTCTAAAATACTACTTAAATGTTAAAATTTAAAACATTCCTGCATTAACTGTGATTACGGAGTGTACTACGATTGATGGAGCTTGCATCGATAGCAAAACAGGTCCAACATTCCTGATTAAACTAGGCGGCAATATGTATTTCTACCACATATGGCAATTGGGTATCTCCCTTACCTTGTCTCTGTACGGCAAAGAGAAGCAAGACGGCCAAGAGGAAACCGTCGCGAATTCTTATAAACCACATCGTTCTCCAAAAAGTAGTCATTTACCCATTAAAACAAGCGCACTGGGACCAGGTGGAGAATCGAGCACTTCTCTCAATGATTATCACAAAGTGCTCAAGGCGTTCAAATGAAATCTTGTGAAACTACCAAGCCCTGGCATTGTACCTGCCACACTGCGAGTAACATGTGAGTGAGCTGCTCTACGATTCATTCCCCTGCACCAGAAGTGACGTAACTCTGTGGTTAGTTATGCAGACAGATGTGCTTTAGATTTTTCTGATAAAATTACATTTATAGTCAGGTTGTTTAGTCTGATTAAGATCTGTTTATTCATGAGCTGGCAAACTCTCCACCGGTCTCTGTCAGCCTATTTCTTTCTGACTTTCGAGAAAACTGATTTACATACTTCCATGATTGTTGGTGCTTTAATTTTTAATGTGTAATGTGTTGGTGCCCCCTCTAACTGAGCGCTAGTTACCCGCCTTCCCTCAATCCCTCCTTATCTCCTTCTTTCCTTCCCACCATTCCTCCTTTCTACCTTTCCTCCTTCCCTTATTCCCTGCGTCCCTCCTTTCCTCCTCTGAATGGCAGTTGGATTTCAATGTTAACAACAACAACTTGCATTTTTATAGCACCTTTAACATAGTAAAACATCCCAATGGGTTTCACAGGAGCCGACTATTTCGGGCCATTCAAAATTGATACCAAGCCAAAGAAGGAGATATTAGGACAGGTAACATAGGAAGAGGAGGAGGCCGTTCAGCCCTTCGAGCCTGTTCCGCCATTCAATGAAATCATGGCTGATCTGTAGCTTAACTCCATCCACCCGCCTTGGCTCCATATCCCTTTATACCCTTGTCTAGCAAAAATCTATCAATCTCAGATTTATAATTATTAATTGAGCCCCAGCATCTACTGCTTTTTGTGGGAGAGCGTTCCACACTTCCACCACCCTTTGTGTGAAGAAGTGTTTCCTAAACTCCTCTCCTGAACGGCCTGGCTCTGATTTTAAGGTTAAGTCCCCTTGTCCTAGACTCCCCCCAGCAGCGGAAAAAGTTTCTCTCTATCTCCCCCATCAGTTCCTTTCAAAAAGCTAAAAAAATCAATCAAATCACCCCTTTGCCTTCTATATTCCAGGGAATACAAGCCCAGTTAATGTAATCTCTCCTCATAATCTAACTCTTGCAGCCCTGGTAACATTCCGGTGAATCTGCGCTGCACTCCTTCCAAGGCTGATACATCCTTTTTCAGGTGTGGTGCCCAGAACTGCTCACAGTGCTCCAGGTGTGGTCTAACCAGGGCTTTGTACAGCTGCAGCAAAACCCACTCCCCTTTATATTCTAGCCCTCTCATTATAAAAGCCACTATTCCATCAGCCTTTCTGATCATTTGTTTGTACCTGACCACTACATTTAGTGATCAGTGTACATGGGCCCCTGAATCTCTTTGGACCTCCACTGTTCCTAGCTTTTCACCATTTAAATAATACTCGGATCTCTCCTTTTTTTGGTCCAAAATGGATGACATCACACTAACCTGCGTTGAAATCCATCTGCCACAGTTTAACCCACTCACTCAATCTGTCAATGTCTCTTTGTAATTTTATGCTCCCATCTGCACTACTCACTATACCCCCAATCTTTGTGTCATCAGAAAAGTTGATATATGGCTCTCTATTGTGTTATCTAAGTCATTAGTTCTCAAACTGACGTCCGCGCAAACGTTGCAGGGGGGTCCGGGAAACATCGACGAATTATCCGTTGGAGAAGATCTCTGAAAAATTGCAGACTGTAAAAATGAGCCAGTGAGGGTCGGGGAGGAGGCGGGACCAGAGTGCTTCATGTTCAGGTTCCTTCCAATGACCTCATTGGTGTCTGTGGGAGGAGAGCGGGGATTGGCTGGATGGTAATGCGGCAAAGAGTGACTGAAAAATCGAAAAGTTTCGTCGGGGGTCGGTAAGTTTTAAAGTTCAACCAATGGTGGGGTGATGGAAATCGGGGATGCGCAAGAGGCCAGAATTGGAGGAGCGCAGAGATCTCAGAGGGTTGTGGGGCTGGAGGAGATCACAGAGATAGGGAAGGGGGGCGAGGCCATGGAGGGATTTGAACATGAGGATGAGAATTTTAAAATCGAGGCGTTGCTGGACCGGGAGCCAATGTAGGTCAGCGAGCACAGGGGGGGGTGATGGGTGAACGGGACTCGGAGCGAGTTAGGACATGGGGCAGTAGAGTTTTGGATGAGAACAATAAGAAAATCGAAAGATGAATTGTTTGGGAACTTTTTAACCTTTGACTTGACATGAAACCACCCAGACTGTTCACATAAACCGATTGAGGCAGATTCCCACCCGAGCCTGTGTCAAAGTGAAACCAAGATCATTTCACATGGAGGCAAAGTGTGTTCTGTAGCTGTCTGTAAGGTGATATTGCTTCCAATATCAAGTCTTCCC
The DNA here is from genome assembly GCA_030390025.1 of Squalus acanthias. Taxonomy (NCBI): domain Eukaryota; kingdom Metazoa; phylum Chordata; class Chondrichthyes; order Squaliformes; family Squalidae; genus Squalus; species Squalus acanthias. The sequence continues at coordinate 99,110,891 of CM059431.1, forward strand.
TTCAAATGAAATGGCTGAAACTTTCCGAGGAAGCGTGTGAAAAAATAAAAGAGAATCACACCTCCTCACTCCTGCAATGAAAGTCGCTGGCAAAGCCAGCATTTATTGCCCATCCCTAGTTGCCCCTTGAGAAGGTGGTGGTGAGCCGCCTTCTTGAACCGCTGCAGTCCGTGTGGTGAAGGTGCTCCCACAGTGCTGTTAGGGAGGGAGTTCCAGGATTTTGACCCAGCGACGATGAAGGAACGGCCGATATATTTCCAAGTCAGGATGGTGTGTGACTTGGAGGGGAACTTGGAGGTGGTGGTGTTCCCATGCGCCTGCTGCCCTTGTCCTTCTAGTGTGTAGGACACTGTTACATTGCTGTCTTCTGGGCCATGAAGGTAACTTTTCCGAACTCGTGCTTCCATTGCTGAACGTGTGAATGTTGAATTAAGCACCACGGTTAATCTCTGTGCCCAAATTCCAGATACACAGTCTCATCTGGCAGAGCTCTGTAGTGGAGCGTGTGGTCATAAACTCTACTTTTTATATATCTGTGTCTGTGTGTTCACAGCCTTGCTGTGCTTGCTGTTCCAATGAAACCTCTCTCTTTTAAAACTCAGATAAGAATCCCTATCTGATCAAATCTGACAAACTTATGAAGTTGTTGGAAATGTTAACATTTCGGCAGAGAATGTGGATCAACTGAGAGTCGTAATAAAGTGAAGTAGTTTTTGCAAAAGGATGCAATGATTTCAGAGATGAGATGATGTTAAGGATTCCTGTGGTCGTGCGTAATCCATTTGACAGTGAGAGACTTCAATACACCTGTGATCGCCTCTGCCCAGTTACAGATGTCATACAATTAGCTAGTTGCACATTACACCGATTCTAAACAAGCCGTGCTTTTTGTTTACAATCACCTCCTACACATTTTCCACTCACCCTCCGCTAACAGTAGGGAAAGTTACACTGACACAATGCACATGTGTAACCACAAACTGTAACATCCAAATCACACGTTGTAAAGCTGGCGCTGAACGTAACATCATCCCTTTCCTCACCACACCCACACACATCCTCATGGAGGAGTGTCACACACACAAATACACAAAAATACACACATAAATACCACACACACACACACAATTACACACACACACACACAATTACACACACTCACACACAATTACACACACTCACACACAATTACACACACTCACACACAATTACACACACTCACACACAATTACACACACTCACACACAATTACACACACACACACACAATTACACACACACACACACAATTACACACACTCACACACAATTACACACACACACACACAATTACACACACACACACACAATTACACACACTCACACACAATTACACACACACACACACAATTACACACACTCACACACAATTACACACACTCACACACAATTACACACACACACACACAATTACACACACACACACACAATTACACACACACACACACAATTACACACACTCACACACAATTACACACACTCACACACAATTACACACACACACACACAATTACACACACACACACACAATTACACACACTCACACACAATTACACACACACACACACAATTACACACACTCACACACAATTACACACACTCACACACAATTACACACACACATACATACTCATATACATTCACACATGCACACACACGCACATATATCATTATTAATTAATCACGGCTAACACTTCATTGATTTATTCGAGAGGCTTATGTACTGAAGCAGTCAACTATTGAGTGAACACCTGTTTCTACCCGAAACACACAGGGGAGAAATTCATTATCACCCAGGAATGGGCCCTAACTTTGGAAAAGTTTGCGATTTAGTGCCAGGCGCTAATGAATCTCGCTGCACGCAAAATTCAGTGTCATCGCTCAAAGAAAGGATGGGAGTGCTAAATCAAGCGCTAATGGCCTGGCTCAGTGACGTTACACTCAAAGCGCTGACCAATATCAGGTGTAGTCTAATCGCAAATCACCATTGCCACAGGTGCTTTCCAGTTCTTAAAGGGGAGGTTCATTGATGCTGCAGAACCTCATTCTCAACATTGCTGCCTGTGAACCTGTGTCAGCAAGCAGAAGCAGCCAAGTCCAAGGAGCCGGACAACTCAACCAGCTGTACTCATGGCAGATCCACGCCCCAGGGAGAGAGCTCGCAGATTTTCGGACCAAGCATTGGAGGAGTTGGTGTCCGATGTGAAGAGATGGAGGACGATGCACTACCTGGCAAGTGGCAGGAGGCCCTCGCCGCAAGTTTTCTGTGCCATGTGGCGGGAGGTTGCCCAGCATGTCTTGGGCAGCACTGTGGTCCACAGGACCCACACACAGTGCAGGAAGAAATTTAACAAACTCACTCGGGTGGTCAGAGTGAATCAATGCTTCAACAAATGCTACATACCACCATTTGAACCACAGTCTGCACACACTGCCCAAAGCACCACCCGCCCCCCCCCCCCCCAGCACCCACCCACCAACAATCCCTACCTACTAACACTCACACCCAGATGGAGAGGCCTTTAGAAGAAGGGTGATGGCTGATGTAAGAAAACTACTCGGCACTTGGTCTAAGCATTAAACAAAGCTTTAATCAACTGTTTTTCAACATGGAGATCTAGTTGTGTCCTTCACTAGTTCCTGTTGAGGAATGTCCTAAGTAAGCTGGGCCCATGCCCGAGTATTTATACTCTCCCTGGACAGCGCCACCAGCAGGCCGCCCAGTATTACTTCATACATGAATGACAAGATTCATGTCAATGGCCATGCACACCGAGATGATAGGTGCAATGGCAAGGGTGTACGAGAGCCTCTTGGCAATGGTAAGGAGCGTGGAGGAGTCCACCTCCAACATTGCACAGAGCTCTGCGCACATCATGGAGCCCATCATTTCCACTTTGCAAAGGATGGTAGACTCCCAGAGAGACCGCGGTGACACAGATCTGAAGCCGCGTGTCATGGACGATCTGGCAGCTTCCATTGCAGCACAGGCGGAAGCGACGCAACGTCTTAGTGCTGTAATGCAGTCTATGGTTGGTGCCATTCAATCTCAGACTGCTCTCATGCAGTCTCAGCTTGATGCCACGCAAGCTCTGACTGCTGCCATCGTGGCTGGGTCTACTACCGTCGACCGGGGCTTTCACGGTGTCGCAGCAGACCAGCAATCTGTGCTGCAACAGATTGCTAGGGATGCTGAGGTGCTGCCCAGGGGGAGTGGCAGAAGGTCAGTGGAGCAGGAACCTGCTGTCCTCTCTCAGGAGGACAGCATTCCTGCTCCCACCACTGCCACTCCGCCATTGCCCTTGTCGCTGCCTGTCATCCAGCCAGCCCAGACTGCTGCCGCCCATGCTGAGGTGGTGCAGGCTACAGCCGGGTCTTCCAGGCCCAGAGCTGGTCGAGGGTGTCCTGCAAGGCCACCTGAAGTCTCTCGCCCGGACACTCAGCAGCCTTCCACCAGCCGTGCTGCAGCCACTGGGCCAACACTTCATAGGAGCACTAGAGTAAGCAAAGGCACAGTAACGACAGGCACTAAGGGATTGCACAAGGGTTAATAGTAAATATTGTTGTTGTAAGGATGTGTTCACTGATTATTGATAAATTTATCAATTCACTTCGGATAATTTTGTACTGTCTCTCATTTCAGCTGTGCACTGTGATATGGCCTGCGACAGGGATGGAATGATGGGGATGTGGTGAGCAACGGGGATCTGGGGTTTAATTTACTGGCACCTTCCGGAAGGCCGATTGAGTGACTGCCTCCTCCCTCGCTCTTGTTCCTCCTCCTCTCCCCCTTTCTCCTCCTGAGGTGGTCCCACAATCCCTGGTGGCAAGGGCTGGGCCCTCATGATGGCCAAGTTGTGGAGCATGCAGACCACCACGAAATGGGACACCCGCTCTATCGAGTACTGGAGGGCTCCTCCCGAGTGGTCAAGGCAGCGGAACTGTTGCTTGAGCAGCCCGATGGTCTGCTTGATGATGTTCCTGATGGCAACATGGCTGTCATTATATGAGCGCTGAGCAGGAGTGTTGGGGTTGCGGAGGGGAGTCATGAGTCAGGTGGAGAGCGGATAGCCCTTGTCTCTGACCAGCCAGCCGCGAGCTTGATGTGGTGGCTGGAACAGAGCTGGCACACTGGTCTGGCGCAGGATGAAGGCATCGTGGCTGCTGCCAGGATAGTGGGCAATCACATTGAGGATTCGCTGTGTGTGGTCGCACACCAACTGCATATTAAGTGAGTGGTAGCCTTTGTGGTTATGGAAGATGTCAGGATTGTTTGTAAGCTTCGCAAAATTCCCCAGAAACTCGTATAGAACCCTAAAAGAGGTGAATTTTGGATTTGTCATACGAATTTGGGATGATGGGACCTAAATGTAGTGATTTGAGGCAGAAACCTCAGTTTTGGACATTTTTAAAGATCAGGGAAGAAAACCCCTGAGGAAAATGACTTTTGGATATGACTATGGGGAAAAATACCTTTCACAGACACAAGACAGGCTGCGAAGGGGTGTGGCGAGGCAGTGGACAGCTTTTGGTGTCAAGCTGTCTGGAATTTGTTTGCACTGCAATCCAGGCAGGAGGAAGAACCTCACCCAAAACCTCACAAACACATCCAAAATTGAATAATTCAAAAACCCTTTTGAAAATCCCCAGGCCCAGTCAAGAAACCCAAAACACGAGGACAATGCAAACTCCGATTAAACAACAGATCGACAGGATGGAGCTATCCTGAAACCACTTCACACATTTACAAAACCAGTTAACACGCTAGTAAAGTCGTTACTGTTAACGAGGTCTTACAATGACCAGGATTTGATTTGGTTTTGACAAGGCCACTTCAATTTAGTATAATTGAAGGCCCATCAAGCAGTTACAAGTTCGAGCTCTCCAGTAAAACAGTTCAAGTTCAACAGAATTGAAAGCCTGTGTTGAACAGAAGTCAGGGCTGCAGTTACAGAAGCAGGCAGAAGGCAGTTTCCACAGTTCTGCAAGAAGGCAGTTCCACAGCTCGGAAGAAGACAGTTTAAACAGAGGCAGAGTTACAGCAAGAAGTTAAACAAAGAAGGCCAACAGCTTCACAAGCAAACCGACACGCAAGAAGAAACCAGAGCGACTGCCTCAGTGACCATCGGACACCTCGCGGCAACAAGAGCCTCACGAAACCTTTTACTCAAAAGACTCTAAACCCTAACTCTAAGCTGTCAAGGATTCGTTTGGTGAGCATTATCCCTGGTTCTCCAGAGTCCAACCTAGCTAGTGAAGTGGATTGGGAGGGGTGAAGTATTCTTCAAATGTTATTTCCCTCGCTTGTACCGAAGTGTTCCCCACTTTTAGCGTGATAAGAGTGTTTGTGTTGTGTTTTACTTCCTTGAATAAAAGTCAAAGTTTTTTCATCAAAACCTGTTGTCTACTGCACCTTTGTTCACAACCCCCAAATAAGTCTAAGGTCTAGAACCAGGGGCGTGGGAGTGATTCGAACCGCTCACTGAGTCAGAGGTGAGGCTGACCCCTACCACACCACCCCCTACATGTTATGCGGTGCCCACAAAGCCACGTGGGTGCAGTCAATGGCGCCCTGCAGCATGGGGAAGCCTGCTATCCGGGCAAAGCCACTTGCACACTCGTCCTGCTTCTCTCTGGTGATGGGGAAGGAAATGTAATCCCTTCTACTGTAGAGAGCCTCTGTGACCTCCTGGATGCAGCGATGGACAGCGAACTGCGAGATGTTAGTTATATCTCCTGTTGCACACTGGAAGGATCCGCTGGCGAAGAAATTGAGGGCGACGGTGACCTTTACTGCCACTGGGAGAGCTGTGGTCACCCTGATCTGAGGCTGGCGGTCTGGTTGCAGGAGGTGGCAGAGTTCTGTGACCACATCCTTCGTGAAGCAGAGCCTTCGAATGCACTGCTCCTCGCTTAATTGGAGGTTGGAGAAGTGCTCTCGGAGTACCCTCGGAGGGTAAGGCCTCCTGTTGAGAGCCCTGATGGCCCTCCTCCTCCCTCTGGCCACATGTTCCAGTCTTTCTTGCTGCCTCCGCTCCCTCCACCATAGATCCTGGAGGGCAAGGTTGACTGCCAGTACAGCCCCCATTAATGTAAGGATGTGCAGCACTTTGTTGTGAGAATAAATGTAACTCATTTTTAGAAGCTGCAACACTCCGGAGACTAAACAACATTTGAATGACTGAATTCAACTCTTGAACTATCTCAAACTGACAAGGAAGCAGTGAAACTGCACTAACCCGAGAGCTGCGACTCATTCCTCATGATCCCTTTAAGTAGCGCCCCTGGAGCCGGCTACCGCCTGCTTCACGCCTCCTCTCCCTGTCGCTGTCGGGGCAAGACGCTAAGGCAGGGGGCGATAATCAATTTGGCAGGTTGGGCGCCCAGTGAGCGTTGCACACTCACTGACATCACGATCTGCCTGGCGCTGAAGTCCCCGGCGCCATCTCGTAGCGGAGGCGCTACGGGGGGGGGGGGGGGTCGGCCGAATTTGGCGTGCGGCGCTGGATTCACCTCGTCATGGCGCTACTTCCTCAGCGCCCCGTTAGCACCCGCGCCAGGCGCTAACTGGAGGCACTAAGGTACCGAATTTCTCCCCCACAGTGTTTAACTTGCTGTAAGCAGCAAATTTGTAATAGACTATAAAAGTAATGAAAATGTTTAGTGTTTTTTAGCCAATTTTAACAAAAGCCCAATTTAAACATTGGTGCCTCGGGGAGTGTGGACTGTATCAAAGAGAATACCTTGCCCAACTTCCGATCTGTCAGAAAAGGAGCAGAGATTTTGCTGCCGTCAAGACGATTTTCTCCCTAAAATATATGATGGATCCACGATTCATAAATATATCGTTTTTAAAAACAGGTTCTGTGTTTATTGAGATGGGTGACATACAGAAAGAACGTATAAACACCAGAGAGAGAAAAATAAAGAACGGAATCTTTTTGAAAACGGCAAGACTCAGTTCACCCTGAATATCAAACTAGCCCGGAACTGGAAACAGATTTAAATAAAAACAGACAACGCTGGAAACACTCAGCAGGTCAGGCAGCATCTGTGGAGAGAGAAACAGAGTCAACGTTTCAGGTCGATGAACTTTCGTCAGAACTGGATTCTTTACTTTACAGCCTTCTGGGCTCAACATTGAGTTCAACAATTTCAGATCAAAACCATCGCTCCCACTTTTTCGGAGAGCAGTTGCTGTTAATGATTCTGCTGTTGCCATTTACACCTCCTCTAGAGTCATCTTTTGTACCATTACTTGTTCCATTACCATCTCCTTCTGCCTCGCACCATCCTCCCTTTAATCTCTCCTGCCTTCCATCCTATCACAGACCTTCCCTTTTGTTCTTTCCTCCCCTCCCCCCTTTCCCTGCCCCTGCACTTTCTTAAAAACCTGTTACATCTCCAACTTTTCCCTGTTCTGATGAAAGGTCATCGACTTTTTTTAATTCTTTCATGGGATGTGGGTGTCACTGGCAAGGCCAGCATTTATTGCCCAGCCCTAGTTGCCCTTGAGAAGGTGGTGGTGAGCTGCCTTCTTGAACAGCTGCAGTCCGTGTGGTGATGGTACTCCCACAGTGCTGTTAGGGAGGGAGTTCCAGGATTTTGACCCAGCGACGATGAAGGATCGGCGATATATTTCCAAGTCAGGATGGTGTGTGACTTGGAGGGGAACTTGGAGGTGGTGGTGTTCCCAAGCGCCTGCTGCCTTTGTCCTTCTAGGTGGTAGAGGTCGCGGGTTTGGGAGGTGCTGTCGAAGAAGCCTTGGCGAGTTGCTGCAGTGCATCTTGTAGATGGTACACACTGCAGCCACGGTACGCCGATGGTGGAGGGAGTGAATGTTTAAGGTGGTGGATGGGCTGCCAATCAAGCGGGCTGCTTTGTCCTGGATGATGTCGAGCTTCTTGAGTGTTGTTGGAGCTGCACTCATCCAGGCAAGTGGAGAGTATTCCATCACACTCCTTACTTGTGCCTTGTAGATGGTGGAAAGGCTTTGGGGAGTCAGGAGGTGAGACACTCGCCACAGAATACCCAGCGTCTGACCTGCTCTTGTTGCCACAGTATTTATGTGGCTGGTCCAGTTAAGTTTCTGGTCAATGGTGAATCCCAGGATGTTGATGGTGGGGGATTCGGCGATGGTAATGTCGTTAAATGTCAATGGGCGGTTAACTCTGTTTTTCTCTCCACAGATGCTGCCTGACCAGCTGAGTATTTCCAGTAATTTTCTGTCTTTATTTCAGATTTCCAGCATCCGCAGTATTTTACATGATTTAAATGATTATTACATGGTCACTTTAATAGATAGTTTGATATTTCCACAAAACCGTTGTAAATTACACGCATACTTGTTTTAAATTGTACACAAACTAATAGTGACTGAACTAAGAAAAGGTTCCACAAATGGCGAGCCAGGCATCTCATTGCTGAGCCACTGTCTGCAGACCGAAGCGTATCGCTTCTGCTGGAGCTTCTGCTGGAGCTTCTGCTGGAGGGCTACGGTCGATTCATTCCTGGAAACGACCTGTGACAAAACAAATATCAACACGTTACCAGCCCCAAACCTGCACCCAGAGCTTCATCAGAATCAAGACCTGGGACAAAACTACAGACACACTTAAGGATCATTCAAATACCACTCCAGAGACTTGAGCACATAATCCAGGCTGACACTCCCAGTACAGTACTGAGGGAGCGCCGCACTGTCGGCGGGGCAGTACTGAGGGAGCGCCGCACTGTCGGAGGGACAGTACTGAGGGAGCGCCGCACTGTCGGCGGGGCAGTACTGAGGGAGCGCCGCACTGTCGGAGGGACAGTACTGAGGGAGCGCCGCACTGTCGGAGGGGCAGTACTGAGGGAGCGTCGCACTGTCGGAGTGGCAGTACTGAGGGAGCGCTGCACTGTCGGAGGGGCAGTACTGAGGGAGCGCCGCACTGTCGGAGGGGCAGTACTGAGGGAGCGCTGCACCATCGGAGGGGCAGTACTGAGGGAGCGCTGCACTGTCGGAGGGGCAGTACTGAGGGAGTGCTGCACTGTCGGAGGATCAGTACTGAGGGAGCGCCACACTGTCGGAGGGGCAGTACTGAGGGAGCGCTGCACTGTCGGAGGGTCAGTACTGAGGGAGCGCCACACTGTCGGAGGGGCAGTACTGAGGGAGTGCTGCACTGTCAGAGGGTCAGTACTGAGAGAGCCGCACTGTCAGAGGGTCAGTACTGAGGGATGCTGCACTGTCAGAGGGTCAGTACTGAGGGAGCGCCACACTGTCGGAGGGGCAGTACTGAGGGAGTGCTGCACTGTCAGAGGGTCAGTACTGTGGCAGCGCCGCACTGTCGGAGGGGCAGTACTGAGGGAGCGCCGCACTGTCGGAGGGGCAGTACTGAGGGAGCGCCGCACTTTCGAAGGGCATGTACTGAGGGAGTGCTGCACTGTCAGAGGGGCAGTACTGAGGGAGTGCTGCACTGTCGGAGGGTCAGTACTGAGGGAGCGCCACACTGTCGGAGGGGCAGTACTGAGGGAGTGCTGCACTGTCAGAGGGTCAGTACTGAGGGAGTGCCGCACTGTCGGAGGGGCAGTACTGAGGGAGCGCCGCACTGTCGGAGGGGCAGTACTGAGGGAGCGCCGCACTTTCGAAGGGCTTGTACTGAGGGAGCGCTGCACTGTCGGAGGGGCAGTACTGAGGGGGTGCTGCACTGTCAGAGGGTCAGTACTGAGGGAGCGCCACACTGTCGGAGGGGCAGTACTGAGGGAGTGCTGCACTGTCAGAGGGTCAGTACTGAGGGAGCGCCACACTGTCGGAGGGGCAGTACTGAGGGGGTGCTGCACTGTCAGAGGGTCAGTACTGAGGGAGTGCCGCACTGTCGGAGGGGCAGTACTGAGGGAGCGCCGCACTGTCGGAGGGGCAGTACTGAGGGAGCGCCGCACTTTCGAAGGGCTTGTACTGAGGGAGCGCTGCACTGTCGGAGGGGCAGTACTGAGGGGGTGCTGCACTGTCAGAGGGTCAGTACTGAGGGAGCGCCACACTGTCGGAGGGTCAGTACTGAGGGAGTGCTGCACTGTCGGAGGGGGCAGTACTGAGGGAGTGCCGCACTGTCGGAGGGGCAGTACTGAGGGAGCGCTGCACTGTCGGAGGGGCAGTACTGAGGGAGCGCTGCACTCTCTGAGGCGCAGTACTGAGGGAGCGCCGCACTGTCGAAGGGGCAGTACTGAGGGAGCGCCGCACTGTCGGAGGCGCAGTACTGAGGGAGCGCCGCACTGTCGAAGGGGCAGTACTGAGGGAGTGCTGCACTGTCGGAGGGGCAGTACTGAGGGAGCGCTGCACTATCAGAGGGGCAGTACTGAGGGAGTGCTGTTCTGTCAGAGGTGCCGTCTTTCGGATGAGACATTAAACCGAGGCCCCGTCTGCTCTCTTAGCTGGACGTAAACGATCCCATGGCACTATTTTGGAGACGAGATGTCCTGGGGCCAATATTGATCCCTCAACCAACATCACTAAAACAGATTGTCTGGTCATTTTCTGATGACATGGATTAGAGTTTTACAAGCTGCTCCTTGTGATCTTGAGAATAAGGGTTATTTGGGCACACTAGATTATGATGAGTTCTGCTAACAGTGCCATACCTGTGAGTGTGACAAAACAATTGTTTGAGTCTTAACAGGGGCTATTTCATTATCTTTCTGTCTGTACATTGATCCCTGGTCTCCATTACGCTGTTCCTGGGTGTGTCCCCGGTGTCCATGTTACTATCTCTATTGATAGTAAAGAAAGAAAGAAAGTCTTGCATTTCTCTAGCCCCTTTCACGTCCTCAGGACGTCGCAAAGCGCTTTACAGCCAATGAAGCACTTTTGAAGTGTAGTCACTGTTGTAATGTAGGAAACACGGCAGCCAATTTGCGCACAGCAAGCTCCCACAAACAGCAATGTGATAATGACCAGATAATCTGTTTTTTTAAGTGATGTTGGTTGTGGGATAAATATTGGCCAGTACGCCGGGGAGAACTCCCCTGCTCTTTTAACTAGACAACAGTATCTAAAACATTGGTGGCAATAAGTAAAACCGGATATTAACAAGGTACAGGATTAATAGTTGCAAAATTAGTTTCAGCAGCCCCTCCCAAACCCCCGACCTCCACCACCTAGAAGGACAAGGGCAGCAGGCGCATGGGAACACCACCACCTCCAAGTTCCCCTCCAAGTCACACACCATCCTGACTTGGAAATATATCGTCCGTTCCTTCATCGTCGCTGGGCCTAAATCCTGGAACTCCCTCCCTAACAGCACTGTGGGAGCACCTTCACCACACGGACTGCAGCGGTTCAAGAAGGCGGCTCACCACCACCTTCTCGAGGGCAGTTAGGGCTGGGCACATTCCGAGACTGAATCAGTTAAATGGATATTGTTGGGAGAACTGATACAGTAAAATTATAGCCATAATTGTGACATTGCGAAGTAATTCTTTCACTTACCTGTTCAAAAATTTAACGCAGTGACACACTGCAGAATGAACATTAATACCCACAGTGTATGCACAGAAATCTCAAGGGTTTTCATCCCACTGTTTTCAGCAGCCAGGTCTACTTCCTCCTGAAGTTTTCCTGTATTATTTAGGAAAGTGGAGAAATTAGTTTAATGCTGCAGGTACCTTGGAATCCTTAGAATCAAATATGGGGAAGTGGTCAACATAGGCACACCATGAAGTGAATTAGAGGCTTGTATTCCCTGGAGTGTAGAAGATTAAGGGGTGATCTAATCGAGGTGTTTAAGATGATTAAAGGAGTTGACAGTGTAGAGAGAGAGAAACTATTTCCTCTGGTGGGGGGAGTCCAGAACAAGGGGGCATCACCTTAAAATTAGAGCCAGGCCGTTCAGGGGTGATGTCAGGAAGCACTTCTTCACACAAAGGCTGGCGGAAATCTGGAACTCTCTCCCCAAAAAGCTGTTGAGGCTGGGGGTCAATTGGAAATTTCAAAACTGAGACTGATAGATTTTTGTTGGGTAAGGGTATTAAGGGATACGGAACCAAGGCGGGTAGATGGAGTTAAGACACAGGTCAGCCAGGATCTGATTGAAGGGTGGAACAGGCGCGAGGGGCTGAGTGGCTCCTCCTGTTCCTGTGTAAATTGTTGATGGTGAGGGAAGGTTCTATAGATTGCCAACTACTTGTAAATCCTCGACTCTTTCCCTTGGTCAGAAGAAACCCACAGGAAACGATTGGTTTTCTATCTTGGATCAATGTTGCAAGTGTGCTCTTGAGATTGTCCAAGAAGAGTTTGGGGAAATTATAGTCAGGGGAACCTTTTTGGATAATTGGAGCTGACAAACATTTCACTGCAGGGATTGGTGTTCTGGGAGAGACTGTGACTATACGCAGTGTTTAAATAGAATGTACAGCACAGAAACAGGCCATTTGGCCTGACTGGTCCGTGCCGGTGTTTATGCTCCACTCGAGCCTCCTCCCACCCCTCTTCATCTCACCCCATCAACATATCCTTCTATTCCTTTCTCCCTCATGTGTTTATCCAGCTTCTCCTTAAATGCATCTACGCTATTCGCCTCAACCACTCCCTGTGGTAGCGAGTTCCACATTCTAACCACTCTCTGGGTAAAGAAGTTTCTCCTGAATTCCCTATTGGATTTATTAGTGACTATCTCATATTGATGGCCCCTAGTTCTGGTCTCCCCCACAAGTGGAAACATCTTCTCTGTGTCTACCCTATCGAACCCCTTCAGAATTTTAAAGACCTCGATCAGGTCACCCCTCAGTCTTCGGTTTTCTGGAGAAAAGAGCCCCAGCCCGTTCAATCTTTCCTGATAGTTAGAGCCTCTCAGTGCCCAGAACAGCAAAATATATATTTTTTAATTCATTCTCGGGATGTGGGCGTCACCGGCAAGGCCAGCATTTATTGCCCATCCCTAATTGCCCTCGAGAAGGTGGTGGTGAGCCGCCTTCTTGAACCGCAGAGGGCAGTTTAAAGTTAACCACATTGCCGTGGGTCTGGAGTCATATATAGGCCAGGTCGGGTAAGGACGGCAGATTTCCTTCCCTGAAGGACATTAGTGAACCAGATGGGTTTTTACAACAATCCGGTAGTTACATTACTGATTCTAGCTTTTTATTCCAGATTTATTTAATTAACTGAACTCTGCTTTGCTTCACAAAAACAAAACAAACCTAGAAGTAAAGGGAATTAAGGGTTACGGGGAGCGGGCAGGAATTTGGACATGAGTCTAGGTTCGGATCGGTCATGGCCCTGTGGGTAGCGTAGCGGGCCCAGGGGCCGTGTAGCCTGATCCTGCTCCTATTTCGTGTGTCCAATTCTGTTAGGTTCAGGAGATGGTTCTGTGAGAGTAGATTGGCAGTTAAGATCAGATCAGCCATGATCTTATTGAATGGCGGAGCAGGCTCGAGGGGCCAATTGGCCTACTCCTGCTCCTATTTCTTATGTTCTTATGTTAAATTCCCCAGCTGCCGTGGTGGGATTTGAACTCATGGCTCTGGATCATTAGTCCAGGCCCCTGGATTGCTAGCCCAGCGACATTACCACTGTGCTACCATACTCGTAAATATAATCTTGTTTGCACATCTGCCTGGTTGAATATGCAATTACTAGTAATGCAATTAAATTGCTGGTGTACGAAGTTAGTCTACTTACTCCGAACCGTTAAGGTGATGATGTGTCCATGTGCTGAAATTGACATGGCGCCAGTTATCTTGGCCTGGCACTGATAGCGTCCACTATCTGATTGATCCAGCTTTAAAAACCGAAGGAAGGCAATCAGCTCAATGCTCTCATCTTCTTGTGGCTTTGGCTCTGTGAAGCCAACTTCATAGTTATGGTCATCTTCTATTCCAGAACATTCACTTCCTCCGATCAATTTCTTACACCAGCGAATATCAGGCCTTTCATTCTTCGAGCTGTTGTAATTCACGGTGCAGTTCAAAGTCAGTCTCCTTCCTTCATCAATCTCAATGTGCGCTGATTTGTAGATGACCTGCAATGACCCTTCATACTCTGTGAAGAATAGGAAATGGCCGTGAGTGCCTGAGTACAGTGCAGAGCTATTCATTGCGAGGTGTGTGCTCCCGACTTGGAGTCACACTGGTTCAGCGATAGGACCATGGCGGGGGTGGGGGGTTGGTTTTGCATGAATTGGTGGCTCGTGGCTCGAGTTTTGTGTCGTGGGATCTGTTTGAGCTCCATAATACTCGATGTGCTCTCGGACTTCAAGGTCTGACCCAGAACCCACTGCCCTGCAGTTAATTATTGCAAGCCTAAAACTGACGACATTGAAATCTATTAAACAATGACCAGAAATAATATCAAAATACTCATTGAAGGGAAGGGAGAAACAGGATGTAAAGACAGGGATGGAGTAAAATGACGGGAGAAAGAGCGGTTTCTCCTCATCACAAAGCGGATTAAAAGCTAAATCTTCCTGCCTCTATATGGTCTCAGTTGCTTCAATATGTTTTTTTCTATAAAACTGACTCTCCTCTTTGTCCGAGTGTGAATGTTGACACGCACAGCACTCAGGAATGGGTCGCCAACCCTCCAGGATTGTACTGGAGTCTCCAGAAATTAACAATTAATCTCCTCCGAGCAACTCGGGAGAAAAATCATAGGGACATAAAATTAAAAAATTGTGTGTTTTTTCTCTTCCATTTTCCTTTTTCTGTTAGTTATAAAAATATTGGAGATGGTGGTGGGGGCGGGGAAAGAGTGTTTGACTGACAGTCGACCATCATCCAATTGGGTAACGAGGAGTCTGTTCGCTTTCCGATTGGCCGTGGGAAGGCAGGGCACCGCGAGGATGGACGTGTCGGGCGACCAATGGTGGGAGAGCGTGGAGCGGGGCGGTTGGAGGTTGGGGGCGGGGGGGCTATGACATGAAACCTCCAGGGATACGTCAACCCATAGTTGCCGACCCCCTACTCAGGAGAGATGTGATAGCAGCGTGCAGAGTAAATACTAGACCCGTGAGAAGAGATTCAGCAGGGACAGACTCAGGGTGCCGTGAGGTCTTTGGGAAGGGCCTGCCTCCTGCCTGGGCATGTGGGGGGGGGGTGGGAGGGTGGGGGGGCGGTTGGGGGGGGTGGCGGGATTATGTTTTTCATTGTCCCCAGCTCGGGGAAGTAAGAGACAGCTATAGAGGCAGGTCTGTGGTAGCATAAGTGATCAGTTTTAATCGAGGACTTTCACCAGCACTATAAACGCTGGGATAGCCCTGTCTCCGTTTTGGATCCAGCACGATACTCCTTATAAAAAGGAGCATTATCAAGGCAAGATACACACGCAATAAACACCCTGCAAAGTAATTTAATTTCACCTGCAGCAATTAAGTTAAAATCTATTGAGAGAAACAAAGTACGAGGGGGGGGAATGTAACCTGAATATTGTCGCAGGCCAACTGACAATTGGTCAGAAGGAATGTCAATCATTCCAATCAGCCCACCGATTGGTTGTCTGGTCGTCGCTGTAGCTGACAGTTCTTAATAAGTTGTAGAATCACGGACTCGTACAGTAGAGAGGGAGGCCATTCGGCCCATTGTGGCTGTGCCGGCTCTTTGAAAGAGCTCTCCAATTAGTCCCACTCCCCCTGCTCTTTCCCCATAGCCCTGCAAACTTCTCCTTTTCAATTCCCCTTTGAAAGTTATTATTGAATCTGCTTCCACCGCCCTTTCAGGCAGCGCGTTCCAGATCACAACAACTCGCTGCGTAAAATGAGTCACGTCATTACCGTGGTCTGGTACTGGTCTCGATGAGATCAGATATTCAATGGCGGGTGGCTTCATATGTCCGCGGTCAGGCAGTGGTGTGTAGTGGGGATCTTAAGTAACAGGAAAATAAGGAAAAAGAGGGGGAAGAAAACAGATAGAGCAGGGGGATGGACAATCCCCGTATTAGCTGCGCGGAATAAAACCAACAACAGAACAGTTATGACTGGGGAAAATTACGTTAAAATCACCTTATTTGTGTGATATCTATAATGAGTGTAAATAGAAAGTAACTCACAAACTGTGAGAAAAAAACAAATGAAATGTCTTTCTATTAATACTCCCCAGATCTCATGGGGGTGACCTGCAGGAGATCGCTCCCAGCTAATGATTGCAGCCACACAAGATTGAGATGGTTGAGAATTCACGGCATGAAATCAGGAGGGGTTTTGATACAGTTGATAGGATTACACGGGATATACGGCACAGAAACAGGCCATTCGGCCCAACCAGTCCATGCCGGCGTTTATGCTCCATCCGAGCCTCCTCCCGTCTTTCCTCATCTAAATCTATCAGCGTAACCCTCTATTCCCTTCTCCCTCATATGCTTGTCCAGCCTCCCCTTAAATGCATCTATACTATTCGCTTCAACCACTCCCTGTGGGAGCGAGTTCCACATTCTCACCATTCTCTGGGTAAAGAAGTTTCTTCTGAATTCCCGATTGGATTTCTTGGTGACTATTTTATATTGATGGCCTTTAGTTATGCTCTTCCCCACAAGGAGAAACTGTTTCCAGTGGCAGGAGGGTCGGTAACCAGAGGACACAGATTGAAGGTGATTGGCAAAAGACCCAGAGGGGAGATGAGGAGAATATTTTTACACAGCGAGTTGTTGTGATCTGGAATGCGCTGCCTGAAAGGGCGGTGGAAGCCAATTCAATAGTAACTTTCAAAAGGGAATTGGATAAATAATTAAAAAGGAAAAATTTGCAGGGCTACGGGGAAAGAGCAGGGGGAGTGGGACTAATTGGAGAGCTCTTTCAAAGAGCCGGCACAGGCACGATGGGCCGAATGGCCTCCTGCTGTGCTGTAAGATTCTAATGCCTATGGACTGTAAGATTAGGATCACAGGTCACACACAGATTACCCAAAGGGTCTTAGGAGTTGTAATGCTTTTTATTAAAGAGCTACAGTTTAAAGCATCATCAGATATTACATGTGGTTTAAGCTGAGTATAATAGACATACAACCCGTGACAGTAGAGAGCGATCTACGACTCCCGAAGCGGAATGCCACGACCGGATGGACGGATAGATGCCCGTGTTAATACCGTCAATATCGTGCTAGTGATAGCTTCCAGTTTATTACAGAAATCTGCAATAGGCTGTGAAAGACACACCTCAAAAGCAATAGAGTTTGTCCTTTAAAAAAACAACGTACATAGTTTTATATATATTGTGTTTGTGATCTGGGTGATCGCGGCTCCGTGGGCAGCTCTCTCGCCTCTGAGTCCGAAGGTTGTGGATTCCACTCCAGAGACTTGAGCACAAAATCCAGACCGACACAATTACATCCACTTGGGGAACTGGAGGGGCGCAGAGATCTCGGAGGGTCGGAGGAGGTTACAGAGATAGGGAAGGGCGAGGCCATAGAGGGATTTGAACATAAGGATGAGAACTTTAAATTCGAGGCGTTGCCGGACTGGGAACCAATGTAGGTCAGCGAGCACAGGGGTGATGGGTGAACGGGACTTGGTGCGAGGGCAGCAGAGTTTTGGATGGTACAAACAAGGTCTGAAGAGGAATTTCAAGGCTATGAACTGATTTGGAGGCTGAGAGGGCAATAATAAACCACTTGAGCTTTGCTCTTTGAGTTTATGATGTGATTAGAACTCCTTGATAAGATTTTTCAGCCAGTTATTGAGTACCTTCTGACACACAACACAAGGAGTGAAGATTATAGTTAGATTGTTTTAAAGCAAAGGTGCTTAATAGCAATTCTAATTATTTCACCCAATATTAGTCAACGGTATGCAAAATATGATTAAAAATAGAATTTTCTACCATCCAATGTCACCAAACTGTGTAAAAGATCTCAGTCCACTGAATGAGTAAAAGTTAAATGGGGTGAATATAATAAATCCAATGTGGAATTCAGGAGAAACATCTTCATCCAGAGAGCGGTGAGAATGTGGAACTCGCTGCCACAGGGAGTGGTTGAGGCAAATAGCATCGATACATTTAAGGGGAAGCTGGATAAACACATGAGGGAGAAGGGAATAGAAGGATATGTTGATAGGGTGAGATGAAGAGGGGTGGGAGGAGGCTCATGTGGAGCAGAAACACCGGCACGGACCAGTTGGGCCGAATGGCCTGTTTCTGTGCTGCACATTCCATGTCATTCTATGAATTGGCTCCTGAGGCAGGGATTAGACCCCCTGAAGTGACTATCAGGTATTTAGACAACAACGACTTTCATTTATATAGCGCATTTAACGTAGTAAAACATCCCAAGTTGTTTCACAGGCACGCTATCAAACCAAATAAGACATTAGGGCAGGTGACCAAAAGCTTGGTCAAAGGAGTAGGTTTTAAGGAGCGTCTTAATGGAGGAGAGTGAGGCGGAGCGGTTCTGGGATGGAGAGGCCATTGAGGACCACAGGGTTTTATTGGATGATGGCCATTTAGACCTTGCTCCAGGGCACGAATACCCCATTTATGGGGCTGGTCTCACCCTCAGACCCTCCCAGGGTTGAGCAGCACTCGCGAGGGAAGCACTGATGGGGAATCACAGGTACACAGATCCTCATTTCCCACCCATTTCAGCAGCAGGTGGGCTGAGGCAGGGGCAGAGAGCAGCGATGTTATGGAGGTGGTCTTTGCCTTAGTTATATGTTTGCCTTCCTGGACTGTCCCACGTAACCCAGTGCAAATTATATCAGAAGTTACCAAGCCCAAAACTTGGGCACTGGGATACATTAATGAACACCTTATCTAATTAACAACATCTGTGATAAAACAATGAATCACAAGGTTAAGTGCCGAGGGTTACGTAAAGCAATTGGATATGTACTATTACTCAAAATTCCAAAGGCAAAACACTGGAAATCTGAAATAGAAACAGAAAATGCTGGAAAGACTCAGCAGGTCAGGCAGCATCTGTGGAGAGAGAAACAGAGTTAACGTTTCAGGTCGATGACCCTTTCGTCACAATTGGAAAAAAGGAAAAAGGAAGACTTGCATTTATATAACACCTTTCACAACATCCCAAAGTGCTTCAGTGAAGTATTTTTGAAGTGCAGTCACTGTTGTAATGTAGGAAACACGGCAGCCAAATTGCACACAGCAAGCTCCCACAAACAGCAATGTGATGATGACCAGATCATCTGTTTTTAGTGATGTTGATTGAGGGATAAATATTGGCCAGGTCACTGGGGATAACTCCCCTGCTCTTCTTTGAAATAGTGCCATGGGATCTTTTACATCCACCCGAGAGAGCAGATGGGGCCTCGGTTTAACGTCTTATCCGAAAGACGGCACCTCCGACAGTGCAGCACTCCCTCAGCACTGCACTGGAGTGTCAGCCTAGAGTTTTGTGCTCAAGTCCCTGGAGTGGGACTTGAACCCACAACCTTCTGACTCAGAGGTGAGAGTGCGACCCATTGAGCCAATGGCAGGAGATGTTAGAGATTTAACAGCTTACAACCAAACACAGAGCCAGGAAAAAAGGGAGGCAGTGACAGGGTGAAGGGCAGGAGTGATTAAATGATGAAAGAGTCTAAATTATCAGAGGCTCAACAGTAATTTAAGTGCGACATGATATCTCACTCAGCCTATGTTTTGCTAATCAGCAGAATAACACAGTTTAATGTCCAACTCGTGCTTGACTAATCCACTGGAATTTTTTGAGGATGTAACTGATAGAATACATAAGGGAGAACCAGTGGATGTGGTGTATTTGGACTTTCAGAAGGCTTTCGATAAGGTCCCGCATAAGAGATTAGCGTGTAAAGTTAAGGCACATGGGATTGGGGGCAAGGTACTGACTTGGATAGAGAACTGGTTGGCAGACAGGAAGCAAAGAGTTGGAATAAACGGGTCTTTTTCCGAGTGGTAGGCAGTGACTAGTTGGGTTCCGCAGGGATCGGTCCTAGGACCCCAGCTATTCATTATATATATTAATGATCTAGACGAGGGAACTAGATGTAATATCTCCAAGTTTGCAGATGACACAAAGCTGGGTGGGCGTGTGTGCTGCGAGGAGGATGCCGAGAAACTCCAGTATGATTTGGACAGGTTGGGTGATTGGGCAGAAGCATGGCAGATGCAGTATAATGTGGATAAATGCGAGGTTATCCACTTTGGTGGCAAAAACAGAAAGGCAGATTATTATCTGAATGGCAATAGATTGGGAGAAGGTGAAGTGCAACGAGACCTGGGTGTCCTTGTGCACCAGTCGCTGAAGGTAAGCATGCAGGTACAGCAGGCGGTTAAGAAGGCAAATGGTATGTTGGCCTTCGTAGCGAGAGGGTTTGAGTACAGGAACAAGGATGTCTTGCTGCAGATGTACAGGGCCTTAGTGAGACCACACCTTGAGTATTGTGTGCAGTTTTGGTCGCCTTATCTGAGGAAGGATGTTCTTGCCATGGAGGGTGTGCAGCGAAGATTCACCAGACTGATACCTGGGATGGCAGGAGTGACGTACGAGGAGAGATTGGGTTGATTGGGCTTATACTCGCTGGAGTTTAGAAGAATGAGAGGAGATCTCATTGAAACTTATAAAATTCTAACAGGACTAGACAGACTAGATGCAGGAAGGATGTTCCCGATGGTCGGGGAGTCCAGAACCAGGGGTCACAGTCTAAGGATAAGGGGTAAGCCATTTAGGACTGAGATGAGGAGGAATTTCTTCACCCAGAGAGTGGTGAACCTGTGGAATTCTCTACCACAGAAGGCAGTTGAGGCCAAGTCAGTAAATATATTCAAGAAGGAGTTAGATATATTTCTTAAGGCTAAAGGGATCAAGGGATATGGGGAGAAAGCAGGGACAGGGTACTGAATTTGGATGATCAGCCATGATCTCATTAAATGGCGGAACAGGCTCGAGGGGCCAAATGGCCTACTCCTGCTCCTATCTTCTATGTTTCTATGTAAATAATGATAAGATATCAGGTCCGCTCTAGGCTCTTATCTCTGCATGAGCCATAACACATGAACAGCTTATCGGTTGATAGGTTTGTTCTGGCACAGTGTGGCTGACCAGGTTTGATCTTGGAACACAAAAGCAAAATACTGCAGAGGCTGGAAATCTGAAATAACAGCAGAAAGTGCTGGAAACACACAGCAGGTCAGGCACCATCGAGGGGAGAGAATCAGAGTTAACATTTCGGGTCGAACTCTTCGTCAGAACTGGGGAAGGTTAGGGAGGAGAGATTTCTAAGCAGGGGCAGGGAGGAGGGGAGGATAGAACAAAGGGAAGGTCTGTAATAAGATGGAAGGCCGGAGAGATTGAATGACAAAAGGGATGATGGTGCGAGGCAAAAGGAGAGGTAATGGGACAAGTTAAGAAACAAAAGATGGCTCGAGATGATGTGTGAATGATGATGGCATCAACATTAACAGCTACCATGTGAGGAAACAAGAGAAAAAACTAAAATATAAAGAAATACAGAGGCCAATTTATAGTCTGAAATTGTTGAACTCGATGTTGAGTCCAGAAGGCTGTAAAGTGCCTAATCGAAAGATGAGGTGCTGTTCCTCGAGCTTACGCTGAGCTTCAGTGGAACAGTGTAAGAGGCCGAGGACGGAGAGGTCAGAGTGGGAGAGGAGCGGAGAATTAAAGTGACAGGCGACCGGAAGCTCCGGGTCACCCTTACGGACTGAACGGAGGTGTTCCGCAAAGCGGTCACCCAGTCTGCGTTTGGTCTCCCCAATGTAGAGGAGACCACATCGTGAGCAGCGAATACAGTATACTAAATTGCAGGAAGTACAAGTAAATCGTTGTTTCACCTGGAAGGAGTGTTTGGGGCCCTGGAGAGTGGGAAGGGAGGAGGTAAAAGGGCAGGTGTTGCATCTCCTGCGCTTGCACGGGAAGGTGCCGGGCGAAGGGGAAGGGGTGTCAGAGGAGTGGACCAGGGTGTCACGGTGGCAGCGGTCCCTTCGGAATGCGGAAAGGGGAGGGAGGGGAAGATGTGTTTGGTGGTGGGATCTTGGAATTGCTGGGTGATACCGAGGATTTGCTCGAGCCTCTAGTTTACTGAAATGCCGCAGTGTGTCCAGGTTGACAACAGCAACAACTTGAATTTCTATAGCGCCTTTAATGTAGTAAAACGTCCCACGGCACTTCACAGGAGCGAATATCAAACAAAATTTGACACCGAGCCACATATTAGGACAGGTGACCAAAAGCTTGGTCAAAGAGGGAGGTTTTAAGGAGTGTCTTAAAGCAGGAGAGAGAGGTGGAGAGGTTTAGGGAGGGAATTCCAGAGCTTGGGGCCTCGGCAGCTGAAGGCACGGCCACCAATGGTGGAGCGATGGAAATCGGGGATGCGCAAGAGGCCAGAATTGGAGGAGCGCAGAGATCTCGGAGGGTTGTGGGGCTGGAGGAGGTTACAGAGATAGGGAGGGGGCGAGGCCACGGAGGGATTTGAACACAAGGATGAGAATATTTGCTCAGGCACAGTGCGGCTGGTACCATCTGATCTTGGAATGACTGGGTGATTTGGGGGTTTTCCCTGTGTCTCTGAAATGCCGCAGTGTGTCCAGGTTGACTAGTATTCCTCCGAAAGCCCCTCGTTTTCCTACAGTCTATCCAAAGCAGTATGGGAAAAGTGTTCTTTTTTTTTTATTTCTATCTTGTAGACATGTGCTCAGTGCTCACAAATACCATTACACACCCTGCTCATATATACAATGTGTCCTGTCAGCA
Organism: Squalus acanthias; assembly: GCA_030390025.1. NCBI lineage: Eukaryota > Metazoa > Chordata > Chondrichthyes > Squaliformes > Squalidae > Squalus > Squalus acanthias. The sequence goes on from CM059431.1 coordinate 99,133,567, forward strand.
TTGTAACTGCGGATTTAATCAGCGAGTTCCCGTCTAGAAGGAACTCCTGTTGATGCGAATCACTAGACGTTATAAAGACTCGTTTGTATCTGGGCCCGAAGTTGTGCCCATTCTGCTTGTGTCAAATTATGCTCAAGCATCCACCCAATCACATTAAAATACGCCCAAATAATCATTTATATTGCCCAAGTATAATAAATAAATATTGGCCAGGACACCGGGGAGAACTCTCCTGTTCGTCTTCTAAATAGTGGCTGTGGGATCTTTTACATCCACCTGGGAGAGCAGATGGGGCCTTGGTTTAACGTCTCATCTGAAAGATGGCCCATCCGACAGTGCGGCGCTCCCTCAGTACTGCCCCTCCGACAGTGCAGCACTCCCTCAGTACTGCCCCTCCGACAGTGCAGCACTCCCTCAGTACTGCCCATCCGACAGTGCGGCGCTCCCTCAGTACTGCCCATCCGACAGTGCGGCGTTCCCTCAGTACTGCCCCTCCGACAGTGCAGCACTCCCTCAGTACTGCCCATCCGACAGTGCGGCGCTCCCTCAGTACTGCCCCTCCGACAGTGCGGCGCTCCTTCAGTACTGCCCCTCCGACAGTGCAGCACTCCCTCAGTACTGCCCATCCGACAGTGCGGCGCTCCCTCAGTACTGCCCCTCCGACAGTGCAGCACTCCCTCAGTACTGCCCCTCCGACAGTGCAGCACTCCCTCAGTACTGCCCCTCCGACAGTGCGGTGCTCCCTTAGTACTGCCCCTCTAACAGTGCAGCACTCTCTCAGTACTGCCCCTCCGACAGTGCAGCACTCCCTCAGTACTGCCCCTCCGACAGTGCAGCACTCCCTCAGTACTGCCCCTCCGACAGTGCAGCACTCCCTCAGTACTGCCCCTCCGACAGTGCAGTGCTCCCTCAGTACTGCCCCTCCGACAGTGCAGCTCTCCCTCAGTACTGCCCCTCCGACAGTGCGGCGCTCCCTCAGTACTGACCCTCCGACAGTGCGGCGCTCCCTCAGTACTGCACTGGGAGTGTCAGCCTGGATTATGTGCTCAAGGCTTGTGGAATGGTTTTGAACCCAAAACCTTCTGACTCAGAGTGCTACCCACTCAGCAACGGCTGACACTGATGTTTTTTCCATTTGCACTAGTATGTTCAGTTGTCTGGTCACTGTGAATCCCACCACAGGGTCGGTGACAGATCTATAATTAGAAGACGCAAAGTCAAAACCTGCAAGTTGCATAATGAAAGCGTGTGATGCAACAAGAAAAACCCACCCTAGGTTATTGTGGGTGACTCTTGACTTCCCCAAACATAACCAGCGGGCCTTTCTCTCATATTTTCCTATGATGAGTTCTTTTCTATCTTAGGTCATCAACTTTACTGGTAAGATAGCAAAATACTGCGGATGCTGTAAATCCGAAATAACAACAGAAAACGCTGGAAAAACTCAGCAGGCCAGGCAGCATCCGTGCAGAGAGAAACAGAGTTAACTAGTAAACCTGGCTACCCTTACATTTTGCAGCTTCGAGTCTTCTGTTTCTTCAAGATGCAAAACTGCAGCCCGATGGGTTTGACCGTCGCTGGTTTATTTTAACATGGAATTAAAAGCACAGAAACAGGCCATTCGGCCCAACTGCCCGTGCCGGTGTTTATGCTCCACACCAGCCTCCTCCCACCCCTCTTCATCTAACACCATCAGCATAACCTTCTATTCCTTTCTCCCTCGTGTGTTTATCAAGTTTCCCCTTAAATGCATCTCTGCTATTGGCCTCAACCCCTCCCTGTGGTAGCGAGTTCCACATTCTCACAGAGTTAGTGGTGATCGGTATTATCAACCCGTTATGGGGCTGGCTTTTGCGATATAAATGGACCCACTGACAGGATCGTGGTTTTGAAGTTTGAAGTACAAGGACCCAGAAATTTGTTGACGCCATGCCTGCTTTACGGGCGCAGAACGGGCGGCCTGCGCCCATTCCACCCCGGAATGCACCGCCCGCCATATTGGTAAAGGCTCCCGCGTAGGCGTCTAAAGCTCGCGCCTAAAACAGGCACGAGGCCCTTTTGTAAATCAGGGGCCGATCTCCTGTTTCAGGCCCCCTTTCCCAAAATCCGTTAGCAACTGACCACAGCTCGTGCCCTTGCACGCAGTCAGTACTCCTCAGGAGCTCGGGAGCCAACCAGCAGCTTTTAAAGAGCCGCTGGAGGCTGACTCCCGAAAGGTTAAGTTTTTATTTCTTTTACTTCCCTTATTGTGGAGCTGGGAGGAATCAGGAGTGGTCGCCCAGCTCCACATTAAATTGGGGGGGCACCGCTCTCCCCCTCCCCCCCCCCCAATTACCTCCTCTCCACGCCCACCCCCCTCCACCGCGCCCCCCCCCCGGACTTGTCTTACAGCCCCGGCTGAGATTCGCGTCGACCGATCTTGCTTAACCCCCGAGATCTCCGCGCTCCTCCAATTCTGGCCCCTTGCGCCTCCCCGATTTTAATCGCTCCACCATTGGCGGCCGTGTCTTCAGCTGCCTGGGCCCCGAGCTCTGGAATTCCCTCCCTAAACCACTCCGCCTCTCTCTCCTCCTTTAAGACGCTCATTAAAACCTACCTCATTGACCAAGCTTTTGGTCACCTGTCCCTAATATCCCCTTATGTGGCTTGGTGTCAAATTTTGTTTGATAATCGCTCCTGTGAAGCCCCTGGGGACGTTAACAGCGCTATATAAATGCAAGTTGTTGCTGTAAAGTCGGTAGAGATAAAAGATCTACCCTGATAATCTACCACCACGATCGTTTTATTTTTGTAGATGATCAAATCCCAATCTGTTGATTGCTGAAAAAGCAAATGCACTTCAGTGCTCATTTAGCGAGAGAGGCTAGCTACCACACTCCAGCATTGTAGCTACACAGGAAACTGCTGGAACAAAAGCATAAAAGGTATTTTATTAAACACTGTGACAGCCATCGACTCTGCTCTTCCTGTTTGCAAAGCCCTGGGGAGACAAGGGCTGTGGTTTAATTTCAAAAGGTGCTTAAGCCAGGGGCTGCGCCTCTGAATATTTGTTAGCTGTTCAATGTCTCCAGCAACGATTAGATTTTCAGAGGCTGCTAGTTGACATCGGAACGGAGCTGCCTGGACTGAGAGCGATAGATTTTCTTTGGGTAGCAAGGGCGGGTGACTGGAGTTCAGGCGCACATCAGCCATGATCTAATTCACTGGCCCTCAAACCGGGGCCCACCGACCCCTGGGGGTCTGTAGAGACTTTCAAGGGGGTCTGTGAACTAATGTGAAAGTGCTCACTGAGCAGGGCCGGCCTTGCGGGTGGGCGACATGGGCGATGCCCAGGGTGCTGTGGTCAAGAGTAAGCGGAGGAGCAGCAGCCGGAGGCGGGAGCGGAGTGGGCCGGGAGGGGAGTGGGCCGGGAGGCGGGAGCGGAGAGGGCCGGGAGGGGAGTGGGCCGGGAGGCGGGAGGGGAGTGGGCCGGGAGGCGGGAGGGGAGTGGGCCGGGAGGCGGGAGCGGAGCGGGCCGGGAGGTGAGAGCGGTGCGGGCCGGGAGGCGGGAGCGGAGTGGGCCGGGAGGAGAGTGGGCCGGGAGGCGGGAGCGGAGAGGGCCGGGAGGGGAGTGCGCCGGGAGGCGGGAGCGGAGTGGGCCTGGAGGGGAGTGGGCCGGGAGGCGGGAGCGGAGTGGGCCGGGAGGGGAGTGGGCTGGGAGGCGGGAGTGGAGTGGGCCGAGAGGGGAGTGGGCCGGGAGGCGGGAGGGGTGTGGGCCGGGAGGTGGGAGCGGAGCGGGCCGGGAGGCGGGAGCGGAGAGGGCCGGGAGGTGGGAGCGGAGAGGGCCGGGAGGCGGGAGCGGAGAGGGCCGGGAGGTGGGAGCGGAGTGGGCCGAGAGGGGAGTGGGCCGGGAGGTGGGAGCGGAGCGGGCCGGGAGGCGGGAGCGGAGTGGGCCGGGAGGTGGGAGCGGAGTGGGCCGGGAGGGGAGTGGGCCGGGAGGCGGGAGTGGAGTGGGCCGGGAGGGGAGTGGGCCGGGAGGCGGGAGCGGAGAGGGCCGGGAGGGGAGTGGGCCGGGAGGCGGGAGCGGAGTGGGCCGGGAGGGGAGTGGAGTGGGCCGGGAGGCGGGAGCGGAGAGGGCCAGGAGGCGGGAGCGGTGCGGGCCGGGAGGCGGGAGCGGAGAGGGCCAGGAGGCGGGAGCGGTGCGGGCCGGGAGGCGGGAGCGGAGAGGGCCGGGAGGCGGGAGCGGAGAGGGCTGGGAGGCGGGAGCGGAGTGGGCCGGGAGGCGGGAGTGGAGTGGGCCGGGAGGGGAGTGGGCCGGGAGGCGGGAGCGGAGAGGGCCGGGAGGGGAGTGGGCCGGGAGGCGGGAGCGGAGTGGGCCGGGAGGGGAGTGGAGTGGGCCGGGAGGCGAGAGCGGAGTGGGCCGGGAGGCGGGAGTGCTGTGGGCCGGGAGGCGGGAGCGGAGTGGGCCTGGAGGGGTGTGGGCCGGGAGGCGGGAGCGGAGTTGGCCAGGAGCGGAGTGGGCCGGGAGGGGAGTGGGCCGGGAGGCGGGAGTGCTGTGGGCCGGGAGGCGGGAGGGGAGAGGGCCGGGAGGCGGGAGCGGAGTGGGCCGGGAGGGGAGTGGGCCGGGAGGCGGGAGTGCTGTGGGCCGGGAGGCGGGAGGGGAGAGAGCCGGGAGGCGGGAGCGGAGTTGGCCAGGAGCGGAGTGGGCCGGGAGGGGAGTGGGCCGGGAGGCGGGAGTGCTGTGGGACGGGAGGTGGGAGGGGAGAGGGCCGGGAGGCGGGAGCGGAGTGGGCCGGGAGGCGGGAGCGGAGTGGGCCAGGAGCGGAGTGGGCCGGGAGCGGAGTGGGCCGGGAGGCGGGAGTGCTGTGTGCCGGGAGGCGGGAGCGGAGTGGGCCGGGAGCGGAGTGGGCCGGGAGCGGAGTGGGCCAGGAGGCGGGAGTGCTGTGTGCCGGGAGGCGGGAGCGGAGTGGGCCGGGAGGCGGGAGCGGAGTGGGCCGGGAGCGGAGTGGGCCGGGAGCGGAGTGGGCCGGGAGGCGGGAGTGCTGTGTGCCGGGAGGCGGGAGCGGAGCGGGCTGGCTGTCTCACACAGGAGGGGAGCGAGCCTGGAGGAGCGCTGAGAGCGGCACAAAGATCGGCAGGTACTAAGGGAGGTGGTGGCGTCAGGTGAGTTTTTTTCAATATTTAAGTAGTACATACTTAAACTCAAAGATAGGGCGCCAAAATACCAGTTCGCCCAGAGCGCCATTTTCCCTAAGGCCTGTTTCCGAGTATAAAAACAACTTCTTGTCTGCTGTGCCTAAAAACTCCGCAATCGTGCACTGCGGAAGCTCACAGTTGCCATATAGAAAAAGAAAGAAAGACTTTCATTTATATAGCGCCTTTCACAACCACCGGACGTCCCAAAGTGCTTTACAGCCAATGAAGTACAGTCACTGTTGTAATGTAGGAAACACGGCAGCCAATTTGCAAGCAGCAATGTGATAATGACCCGATAATCTGTTTTAATGATGTTGGTTGAGGGATAAATATTGTCCAGGACACCAGGGAGAACTCCCTGCTCTTCTGTTAAATAGTGGCCGTGGGATCTTTTACATCCACCCAAAAGAGCAGAGACGGGGCCTCGGTTTAACGCCTCATCCAAAAGATAACACCTCCGACAGTGCGGCGCTCCCTCAGCACTGCACCTCCGACAGTGCGGCGCTCACTCAGCACTGCACCTCCGACAGTGCGGCACTCCCTCAGCACTGACCCTCCGACAGTGCGGCACTCCCTCAGCACTGACCCTCCGACAGTGCGGCACTCCCTCAGCACTGACCCTCCGACAGTGCGGCACTCCCTCAGCACTGCACCTCCGACAGTGCGGCACTCCCTCAGCACTGCACCTCCGACAGCGCGGCACTCCCTCAGCACTGCACTGGAGTGTCAGTCTGGAATTTTGTGCTCGAGTCTCCTGAGTGGGACTTGAATCCACAAACCTTCTGACTCGGAGGCGAGGGTGCTACCCACTAAGCCACGGCTGACACTATAGAGTGAGCCAAAAAATTTACAAATACACAGAGACATTAATAACACATTTTGCGTTTTTGTCATTCTGGCAACTATGTGCTTCTGTACAACACAGAATGGGCCTATACTCTCTGGAGTTTAGAAGAATGAGAGGTGATCTCATTGAAACATAAGATTCTGAAGGGGATTGACAGGGTAGATGCTGAGAGGTTGTTTCCCCTGGCTGGAGAGTCTAGAACTAGGGGGCATAGTCTCAGGATAAGGGGTCGGCCATTTAAGACTGAGATGAGGAGGAATTTCTTCACTCAGAGGGTTGTGAATCTTTGGAATTCTCTGCCCCAGAGGGCTGTGGATGCTGAGTCTTTGAGTATATTCAAGGCTGAGATCGATAGATTTTTGGACTCTAGGGGAATCAAGGGATATGGGGATCGGGCGGGAAAGTGGAGTTGAGGTTGATGATCAGCCATGATCTTATTGAATGGCAGAGCAGGCTCGAGGGGCCGAATGGCCGACTCCTGCTTCTAATTCTTATGTTCTTGTGTTCTTAACACAGACACCCTTAAAAAAGCTGATCGATGATAGTATGTGAGTAAATTACTTTAAAATGGCAAAGTATTTGAAACGACCTCATGCTGCCAGTGCAAGTGTTGCAGCTGAAGCCGCGATCAGTGCTGAGTCTTGTAGCAAGAAAGAAACGAAGAACAGAAAGTACGAGGAGAGTTCGATAGAATTCGGGTTTATGGAGCTCGGTGATGGACACTGCAATGTGTCGTGGAAAAACTAAAGCGACACCTCACAACAAGGCATCCGGAATGTAAAGATAAATCGAAATACTTCTCTGAATGAACCCAAGTGACAAACATAACACTGGTTCCGGAAAAGGACCTGAGACAGCGTTTCGGATTGCGAAAAGCACAAAAGGCCAACGTGTAGGAGAGGAGCTGAGTCTTCTGGCTGCTGTAGAGATGCGCAGAGCGATGGTGAGTGAAGATGCAGCACCGAGGCTCTAATGACACAATCAGTAGAAGAATCGAGGAACTTTCAAGAGCTATAAAATGCCGATTGACAGAAAGGCTTTTCGAATGTGAGCAGTTTACAATCCCGCTCGATGAGACAACTGATGTTGGTCGTGCGGCGCGATTATTAGTTTACCTTTGCTGTGTTCGGCTGGGGAACACTTTTGAAGATTTTCTTTTTTTGCCAGACATTACCAGAAGGAGCAACGGCTGAGGAAATATTTAAATTACTGGTTCATTTCATGGAATTGGAATTGCTTAAGTGGAAGAAGTGCGTTGCTGTTTGCACAGACGGTGCTGCCGCTGTGACAGGTAATAGGAATGGTGTTGTTGCAAGAATAAGCTGGTGGGACTGACCAGTGACCGCTCGCTCGAACAGGAGAGGAGCTGGTGGGACTGACCAGTGACCGCTCGAACAGAAGAGGAGCTGGTGGGACTGACCAGTGACCGCTCGCTCGAACAGGAGAGGAGCTGGTGGGACTGACCAGTGACCGCTCGCTCGAACAGGAGAGGAGCTGGTGGGACTGACCAGTGACCGCTCGCTCGAACAGGAGAGGAGCTGGTGGGACTGACCAGTGACCGCTCGCTCGAGCAGGAGAGGAGCTGGTGGGACTGACCAGTGACCGCTTGAACAGGAGAGGAGCTGGTGGGACTGACCAGTGACCGCTCGAACAGAAGAGGAGCTGGTGGGACTGACCAGTGACCGCTCGCTCGAACAGGAGAGGAGCTGGTGGGACTGACCAGTGACCGCTCGAACAGAAGAGGAGCTGGTGGGACTGACCAGTGACCGCTCGCTCGAACAGGAGAGGAGCTGGTGGGACTGACCAGTGACCGCTTGAACAGGAGAGGAGCTGGTGGGACTGACCAGTGACCGCTCGAACAGAAGAGGAGCTGGTGGGACTGACCAGTGACCGCTCGCTCGAACAGGAGAGGAGCTGGTGGGACTGACCAGTGACCGCTCGCTCGAACAGGAGAGGAGCTGGTGGGACTGACCAGTGACCGCTCGCTCGAACAGGAGAGGAGCTGGTGGGACTGACCAGTGACCACTCGCTCGAGCAGGAGAGGAGCTGGTGGGACTGACCAGTGACCACTCGAACAGAAGAGGAGCTGGTGGGACTGACCAGTGACCGCTCGCTCGAACAGGAGAGGAGCTGGTGGGACTGACCAGTGACCGCTCGAACAGAAGAGGAGCTGGTGGGACTGACCAGTGACCGCTCGCTCGAACAGGAGAGGAGCTGGTGGGACTGACCAGTGACCGCTTGAACAGGAGAGGAGCTGGTGGGACTGACCAGTGACCGCTCGAACAGAAGAGGAGCTGGTGGGACTGACCAGTGACCGCTCGCTCGAACAGGAGAGGAGCTGGTGGGACTGACCAGTGACCGCTTGAACAGGAGAGGAGCTGGTGGGACTGACCAGTGACCGCTCGAACAGGAGAAGAGCTGGTGGGACTGACCAGTGACCGCTCGAACAGAAGAGGAGCTGGTGGGACTGACCAGTGACCGCTCGCTCGAACAGGAGAGGAGCTGGTGGGACTGACCAGTGACCGCTCGCTCGAACAGGAGAGGAGCTGGTGGGACTGACCAGTGACCACTCGAACAGGAGAGGAGCTGGTGGGACTGACCAGTGACCGCTCGAACAGGAGTGGAGCTGGTGGGACTGACCAGTGACCGCTCGCTCGAACAGGAGAGGAGCTAGTGGGACTGACCAGTGACTGCTCGAACAGGAGAGGAGCTAGTGGGACTGACCAGTGACCGCTCGAACAGGAGAGGAGCTGGTGGGACTGACCAGTGACCACTTGAACAGGAGAGGAGCTGGTGGGACTGACCAGTGACCGCTCGCTCGAACAGGAGAGGAGCTGGTGGGACTGACCAGTGACCGCTTGAACAGGAGAGGAGCTGGTGGGACTGTCCAGTGACCGCTCGCTGAAAATTAACTTTCAGGAACAAACGCCTTCCCAGTTTTGGCCTTCTGTTGCTGCGGAGTTCCCAGAATTGGTAAAAGACGCAATGAAAGTGTTGCTACCTTTCCCAACAACATACATTCATGAAACATAATTTTCTGCTCTGGCAGCAATGTGGACAAAGCACAGGTCCCGTCTGGAAGTGGAGAATGGTTTACGACTGCCATTGTCAAACATGAGAAGTCGCACAACACCAGGTTATAGTCCAACAGATTTATTTAATTTTACAAGCTTTCGAAGCAGTTCGCTCCTTCGTCAGGTAAGTTAGCAATGAGAGAATCTCCCAGAATTCACAATTTAAACCCAGACAAAATCTATTCACATTATTCCCTACAACAAAGAGCACAGCCAAGACAATGAGATGTGTCCCAGGGGGTCCAACGTGTCAAACCACCTAGCACAAAGGAAGATGGTTGTAGTTGTAGGAGGTCAATCATCTCAGCCCCAGGCCATCGCTGCAGGAGTTCCTCAGGGCAGTGCCCTAGGCCCAACCATCTTCAGCTGCTTCTTCAATAACCTTCCCTCCATCATAAGTCAGAAATGGGGATGTTTGCTGATGATTGCACAGTGTTCAGTTGCGGAGTTGTGAATGGCACTGAACTCTGTGCAATCATCAGCAAACATCCCCATTTCTGACTTATGATGGAGGGAAGGTTATTGAAGAAGCAGCTGAAGATGGTTGGGCCTAGGGCACTGCCCTGAGGAACTCCTGCAGCGATGGCCTGGGGCTGAGATGATTGACCTCCTACAACTACAACCATCTTCCTTTGTGCTAGGTGGTTTGACACGTTGGACCCCCTGGGACACATCTCATTGTCTTGGCTGTGCTCTTTGTTGTAGGGAATAATGTGAATAGATTTTGTCTGGGTTTAAATTGTGAATTCTGGGAGATTCTCTCATTGCTAACTTACCTGACGAAGGAGCGAACTGCTTCGAAAGCTTGTAAAATTAAATAAATCTGTTGGACTATAACCTGGTGTTGTGCGACTTCTCATTTTTGTCCGCCCCAGTCCAACGCCGGCATCTCCACATCATTGTCAAACATCGCAGACAGATAGACAGAATCTGCAGTGAGAAGCAGGCACGCCATCTCACGGATATCTGTCAGTAAATACCCGTTTTCTTAAAAGCATTATTAAAGCACTCTTTACATGCAACACTTTCATATTCTGAGTGTTATATAGTATTATAATTTAGATGGGGGGTCCGTGATTACAAATCCATTTGGAAAGGGGGTCCTTCAACCAAAAATGTCTGAGAACCACTGGTCTAATCGAATCCTGGAACAATAATACAAAGCACTAAGATGGCACATACCAATTATTTAAAAAATAAACATGTCTGCATAAATATCTGCCCTTTAATCTTAATATTGTCTTTGTGTATCTCTTCTTTTTAATATTTTATACTTCCATAACCTGTCTCTAACTATTGTCTCAGCAAGCTCCACACATCACGCTTTCGTACAGGTGCAAAGCCATCTTAAAATGCTGGGGGTTTCTGAGCCGTAACCTGAAACAAGCTGATCCCAAACTGCAAAGGTCCTCAACCATTATTTTAACAAAATTGCCCAACTGTGAGCAGCGCCATGGGGCAAAGCTAACGGTGTATGTAAAAACCGGCGCAGCTGAGAGGTCGACTGTGAGGGTAAAAGATGGATCTTACCAGTGGCCCGTTTCCAGGTCACCTCCCTCCCCACCCCCAGTCACCTGGAGGAAGGTTAAAGGAACGCAAAGTGAAGTTGTTGGGAATTCCACTAATGGGAATGAGGACAAAAAAAATAGCATCAGATCGAAATATGGAACACAACAGAAACAGAGGTAGTGAGTACAAAAGTAGAGAAGTTATGCTGAACCTTTAGAAAGCACTGGTTAGGCCACAGTTGGAGTATTGCATCCAGTTCTGGTCACCACACTTTAGGAAGGATGTGAAGGCCCTTGAGAGGGTGCAGAGGAGATTTACCAGAATGGTTCCGGAGATGGGGGATCTTAGCTACAAGGACAGGTTGGAGAAGCTGGATTTGTTTTCATTAGAGCAAAGGAGGTTGTGGGGTGATTTGATAGAGGTGTACAAGATTATGACGGATTTGGATAGGCTAGACGGGGAAAGGCTGTTCCCACTAGTTGATGGTACAAGGACTAAGGGACACAGATTTAAGGTTTTGGGCAAGAGATACAAAGGGGATGTGAGGAAAAACTTTTTTACGCAGCGAGTGGTGAGGACCTGGAATTCGCTGCCGACGGAAGTGGTGGAAGCGGAGACACTCAATGTTTTCAAGGGGAGACTGGATAGGCACTTGAGGGAAATAAACTTGCAGGGCTCCGGGGATAGAGCGGGGGAATGGGACTGACTGGATTGCTCCACAGAGAGTCGGCACGGACTCGATGGGCCGAATGGCCTCCTTCTGTGCCGTTATGACTCTATGACCCTAATGCCCACAAGCTGATAACCATTAACGCACTAGTTATACAGCAGGACCACTTACAGCAGCAGGGGTTTGAAATACATGAGTGGTTTGGGTTGGAATGTTGGTGTACTGAATTTCACAGCCATGAATTTCACACACATTGCTGCTCAACAATTTTTGTGAACAGGAGGAGGCCATTCAGCCCCTCGAGCCTGTCCTGCCATTCTATTACATCATGGCTGATCTGTACCTCAACTCCATTTTCCCGCTTTTGCTCCATACCCCTTAATACCCTCACCCGGTGAATCAATCCCTACCGTGAAATCTCCAATTGATCTCCAGGATCCACAGCCTTTTGGGGGAGAGAGTTCCAGATTTCTACTAACCTTTGTGAAAAAGTGCTTCCTGATTTCACTTCTGAACGGCCTGGCTCTAATTTTAAGGTTTTGCCCCCCTTGTTCTGGACTCCCTCCACCAGAAGAATTTGTTTCTCTCTGGGTCATAGAGGCATGCAAGCCTCCCTGCACACTAAGGTACAGGTCCCCAGGGATGGCCGCTGGAAGCCCTGTTTGTTTTTAAATGTATTAATTCACGGGATGTGGGCGTCGCTGGCAAGGCCGGCATTTATTGCCCATCCCTAACTGCCCTTGAGAAAGTGGTGGTGAGCCGCCTTCTTGAACCGCTGCAGTCTGTGTGGTGAAGGTGCTCCCACAGTGCTGTTAGGGAGAGAGTTCCAGGATTTTGACCCAGCAACGATGAAGGAACGGCCGATATATTTCCAAGTCAGAATGGTGTGTGACTTGGAGGGAAACATCTTCTCTGTGTCTACCCTATCAAACCCCTTCATAGTCTTAAAGACCTCTATCAGGTCACCCCTTAATCTTCTCTTTTCTAGAGAAAAGAGCCCCAGCCTGTTCAACCTTTCCTGATAGTTATAACCTCTCAGTTCTGGTATCGTCCTTGTAAATCTTTTTTGTACCTTCTCCAGTGCCTCGATATCCATTTAAACTCATTGATGCAAAACCAGAACTTTCACAGATGTGAATCAGAGCCACCCTTCCATATACACACGGCTGATTTTAATAAACATCCAATAGAGAGGCAGCACAGCGATAATGATGCAAATGTCAATCGGCAGCAAGAGTTAAAGCAAAACATTCAATATTTTAGTGCATTGAAGACAACAGTAATTGGCAGCATTGCTACTCATAGTGACTAGCATGTAACACCGTGATTATTTAACATTGAATCGATTCTAAAACATACAATAAGTCTGCTGGAAGCTCAAATCCCCACTTTTAATTTAGAGCTTGTTTTAGCGCACTCAGCTCCTACCTTGAACTTGTACCATCCACATCAATAACCACACTGCATAAACACGGCTGATATTTCCACTCACAAACATGGTCAATCACCCTGATTAATCTAGAGAAATAAGCAATTTCCAGTTAATGTTCCGCCCTAATGAACACTGCTTGAGTGTAATAAGTGATACTCGACATCCAAACCAATCGGGCTTTGTATCCGCTGCAGATATAAATGGTGTTACCTCAGAATAATCATGAACAGCACACTAACTTTATCAAATTGTCTCAGTGTATCTTTAGCACCGTTGCATCTGCCGGCTGCAAAAGCTGAGCAGACACTTCCTTGCCTCTCATACCAAGTGGTTTCCATTCGCCTTGATCTCATGGTATGACAGTCCCCAGGACCGCTGCAGTTTCTGGTACAATCACCACTATCGTGGAAAAGCCACCTTTCCGCCACTGATGCACCGTCCAGTGCGGTTTGCAAAAGGCACACGGAAAACCTCGTCGTCTTTACTCATAGTTCATGTCTATATTAATGACCTAGATGAAGGAACCGAGTGTAATGTATCCAAGTTTGCTGATGATACAAAGCTAGGTGGGACAGTAAGCTGTGAGGAGAACACAAAGAGTCTGCAAAGGGATATAATTAGACTAAGTGAGTGGGCAGTAAAGTGGCAGATGGAGTATAATGTAGGGTTATTCACTTTGATAGGAAGAATAGAAAAACAGAATATTTTTTAAATGGTGAGAACTTTCAAATGTTGGTGTTCAGAGAGATGTTCACAAGATGGACTGCAGCAGCTCGCCAAGGTTTCTTCAGCAGCATCTCCCAAACCCGCGACCTCTTCCACCTAGAAGGACAAGGGCAGCAGACACATGGGAACACCACCACCTCCAAGTTCCCCTCCAAGTCACACACCATCCTGACTTAGAAGTATATCGCCGATCCTTCATTGTCGCTGGGTCAAAATCCTGGAACTCCCTCCCTAACAGCACTGTGGGAGCACCTTCACCACACGGACTGCAGCGGTTCAAGGCGGCGGCTCACCACCACCTTCTCAAGGGCAATTAGGGATGGGCAATAAATGCTGCCCTCGCCAGCGACGCCCAGATCCCATAAATAAATTTAAAAAAATGTGGGTGTCCTCATGCAAGAAACACATGCCGAAAGCTAGCATGTAGGTACAACAAGCAATAAGGAAGGCAAGTGGCATGTTGGCCTTTATTGCAAGGGGGTTGGAGTATAAGAGTAAGGAAGTCTTGCTACAATTGTACAGGGCCTTGGTGAGACCACATCTGGAGTACTGTGCACAGTTTTGGTCTCCTTATCTAAGGAAGGATATACTTGCCATAGAGGGAGTGCAACGAAGGTTCACTAGATTGATTCCTGGGATGAGAGGGCTGTCCTATGATGAGAGATTGTGTAGAATAGGCCTATGCTCTCTGGAGTTTAGAAGAATGAGAGGTGATCTCATTGAAACATACAAGATTCTGAGGGGGATTGACAGGGTAGATGCTGAGAGGTTGTTTCCCCTGGCTGGAGTGTCTAGATCGAGGGGCATAGTCTCAGGATAAGTGGTCGGCCATTTAAGACTGAGATAGGAGGAATTTCTTCACTCAGAGGGTTGTGAATCTTTGGAATTCTCTGCCCCAGACGGCTGTGGATGCTGAGTCTTTGAGTATATTCAAGGCTGAGATCGCTAGATTTTTGGACTCTAGGGGAATCGAGGGATATGGAGATCGGGCAGGAAAGTGGAGTTGAGGTCGAAGATTGGCCAAGGTCTTATTGAATGGCGGAGCAGGCTCGAGGGGCCGTGGAGCGGAGCAGGCTCGAGGGGCCGTATGGCGGAGCAGGCTCGAGGGGCCGTATGGCCGACTCCTGCTCTTATTTCTTATGTCACGGGGCAAGGAAACTGGGCGCAGTGTATCCGCCTTGCTTCTTCTAAATGGCTTCCTGGCAGCTCAACACAGCAGCAGTGGCAAAGGAGTTGTCCAGTCAGGTGGTTATATATCGCCCAGGGGCGATTCGGCCCATCGTGCCTGTGCCGGCTCTTTGAAAGAGCTCTCCAATTAGTCCCACTCCCCCCTGCTCTTTCCCCGTAGCCCTGCAAATTTCTCACTTCACATTTTAGTATTTATCTAATTCCCTTTTGAAAGTTACTATTGAATCTGCTTCCACCGCCCTTTCAGGCAGCGCATTCCAGATCACAACAACTCGCTGCGTAAAAAAATTCCCACCTGGATTTTTTGCCAAATACCTTGGGGTAAAAATTGAGTCGCGCCCCATTTGGGGCGCTAACCTCGCCGGGGCGCGACTTTTAGCGCCCCGAAAAAATTAGCGGCCCCGCGCCGGAACTTCAGTGGTTGCGCCCCAAGAGGGAAGCGGGGCGCAACTGGAAGCAGCCCGCATCCCTCTTGGGGCGCTGCGAGTGTATATCCTGGCGCTACGTCGCGCCGCGGTATTGCAGGCCTTCCTCCCCTTCTTAAAGGGGAGGGACCCTGCGCAGCGCGAACCGGGGCCCAGCTGGGCCCCCAGGGATCGGGAGTGCCGGCAAAAGAGCCCGGCACTCAAGAGAAGTGCCGGGCTCTTGGAGCGCAGCCGGCACTTCACGGTGGGGGGGCTTCACGGGGGCCGGGGGCAGGTGCTGGCAGGCGGCCAGCAACAAAAATGGCCGCCTGCCACCTCCGCTTTAAATATCGCCGCCCCGGCCGCACGTACGCCTCCCTGAAACCGTCGGACATAGCGTCTGGCGGTAAATCAGGGGGCGCGACTGAAGATCACGGCCGGGGCGCGAGCGGGGTGCTGCGCACGGCGATGACGTCATCGCCGGCGGCGCAGCGCCACAGGGCGCTACCGGCTGCCGCCGCCGCTAACCTCCCACTAAATTTTTCGGGAGGCGTGGGCGGCGCTGCGCCCGGGCGTTAGCTGCTTTACGCCCCATTAGCGCCCTCTTAAGGCGCTAACGGGAGGCGCAAGCAGCTGAATTTTTCCCCCCTTAAATCTGTGTCCTCTGGTTACTGACCCTCCTGCCAGTGGAAACAGTTTCTCCTTATTTACTCTATCAAAACCTTTCATAATTTTGAACACCTCGATTAAATCTCCTCTCAACCTTCTCTGTCCTGAGGAGAACAATCCCAGCTTCTCCAGTCTCTCCACATAACTGAAGTCCCTCATCCCTGGAACCATTCTGGTAAATCTCCTCCGCACCCTCGCCGAGGCCTGGATGTCCTTCTCGAAGTGCGGTGCCCAGAATTGGACACAATACTCCGGCTGAGGCCGAACCAGTGATTGATTTATAAAGGTTCAGCACAACTTCCTTGGTTTGTACTCTGTGCTTTAGTTAGAGGTTAGGTATGACTCAGGGGCGAGATGAAAAATTGAGGTGAAAAGGGTGAGTGCCCATAACACAGGGTACTAACCCTCGAGAACTACCGTGGGGTGTGTCCGCTTCCAATACCTTTCTCGCTTTAGATTTAGAATATGCCAATTATGCAGCAAAAATACATCGAACTCAGTCTTGAAAATTTTCAATTGACCCCCAGCATCCACAGCCTATTGGGTGGAGAGAGTTCCAGGTTTCCTGATTTCAATCCTTATGACCTAGCTCTAATTTTAAGATTATATTCCCTTGTTCTGGATATTGCCACCAGAGGAAATAGTTCCTCAGTATCTATCCTATCGCAGCCCTTTATCATTTTAAACACCTCGATACAGAGAGAGGGTGAAAAATTTTGGGGCGCAACTATCGTCCGGGCGCAAAAATTAGCGCCTGGCGCTAATTATCGCCACTGACTGGAAACTTCACTTTTAACGCCCCGGGAGGTGATTGGAGCGCTAAATCAGGCGCTGCACACCTGTCTTAAGGCGCAAAGGCCGAGGAGTGAGGCGCTAACTCAGAGCGCGAGCGCAGCGCAGGTGCTGCCAGTTAGCGAGGGAACACAGACACACTGGCGCCGGCCAGTTCTTAAAGGGGGGGGGGGGCGATCTTGCTCCCCAGCCACACCCTGCTCATTGCAGCCTTGAATCTCGGCCTGGAGAGACCTGTGAATCCATTTTCCAGCCAAGGATGGAGAGGGTGAGAGAACGAGCTGAGCGCTTCACCGAGCGGGCCTTGGATGCTCTGGTTGGCGCGGTGGAGCGCCGAAGACCAATACTGTACCCAGAGAGTGGCAGGAGGCCTTTGCCGCGCGACTACAGAAGAGTGTGGAGGGAGGTGGCTCAGCGCGTCTCCTCCAGGAGCATGGTGCCCAGGACCCATGTCCAATGCCGGAAAAAGTTCAACGACCTCACTCGGGTCGTCAGGGTGAGTGGCTTTTTTGCAATACCTCTCCATCCCTCCATCTCAACCTCACTCTATGGCCAGAGGGTCTTAAAACCACAATTAACAACACTCATCCAACACCTATGGCCCTTTCATGAAGCACACACACACATTCCATACTTTGCATACAGTAAGGGCTATTCACCTATGGGAGGCACATCAGGCAAGACCATGGCTGTATACAGTAAGGGCTATTCACCTATGGGAGGCACATCAGGCAAGACCATGGCTGTATATTTACTCAGACGCTGTCCTTTTTCTTGCAGGCCAAGCTGGCGCATAATAGGAGACAGCAGCAACGGACGGGTGGAGGGCGGCCTCAGCTGCAACCCCTCAGCGATCTTGAGGAGCGCGTCCACAGGATTGTGGCAAGCCGGGTGATCGGTCCCGTCGCCACTGGAGACGCCGACCCCGTTCTGGACAGCAATGGTAAGGTCATCACCTTTTTGTCCTCTGTCCTTCCACTTGTCCCTCACAACACCAGCCTTTGACACTTTCAATCCAACTTACTAACTCGCTGCACTTATTCCTCCCTTACTGCCACCCTGTCCTCACGCTAAAGCCAATCTTGTACCTCCCTGCTTTCAGATGGTGATTCACCAGCTGAGGAGACGGGCCCTGAAGCTGCCAGTGGGAGTGAAGCTGCAGCCGAGGAGGAAGAGGAAGCCGGAGCATCAGTGCCACCCTCTCCCGAGGAAGCCCATGCCGACACTGGGAACACGCCTTCCCTGGAGGGGAGCAGGGGGGAAGGGTCTGATGAGGGTGAAGCTCCAGGACCCAGCGGGCTGCAGCAATGCGATGGGGGTAGGGAAGCTCGGGGGCCTTCTCCCCGGAGGGAGAGTATGCCAGCGAGTCCTGCTGCAATGGACGCAGAGGAGGAGCGGCTGATCGCAGAAATGAACACCCAGGCGGTGGGCATGCACACTGAGCTCATGGCTGCAGTGGGTAGGGTGCCCGAATGCATTGAAGCACTGGCAAGGAGTGTGGAGCACTTCGCTGCAGCGCAGGCGGATGCGACACTGAAGCTCAGTGCTGCAATTCAATCTCAGACTGCTCTCATGCAGACTCAGATTGAGGTCACGCGAGCACTGTCTGCTGCCATCCTCGCTGGTTCGTTCACATTTCCCCGGGGCTCTCACCGCGCCGCAGCAGGCCAGCAATCTGTGCTCCAGCAGATTGCTCCGGATGCTGAGGTGCTGCCCCGTGGGAGTGCCAGTGTGCCGGTCGAGCAGGGAGTTGCTGTCCTCGCTCAAGATGACAGCATTCCTGCTGCCACCACTGTCACTTCTCCACTGCAGTTGCCACCGCCTGTAGGACAGACTGCTGCCGCCCATGCAGAGTTGGTGCAGTCTGCAGCCGGGCCCTCCAGGCCTAGAACTGGTCGAGGCCGTCCCTCAAGGGCATCTGCATTGTCAGGGCCTGACAGTCAGCAGCCTTCCACCAGCCTTGCTGCAGCCACTGAGGTCCCATTGCGGAGGAGCAGTAGGCTAAGAAGGGGGGAAGGGCGCACGGAAGGAGTTCACCCTCGATGTAGGAGGTTTGACAAAATGCTGGTCATTTTTTTATTAAAGGCCGAGGTTCGTGGTCAAACTTTTGTTGAGTGTTTTGCACATGATCTCCAGGTTGTGAGAACCAGTTATGGTAATGACTGTTTTTTTGTGTTTATTTGTATGAGTTTGTCATGAAGAAATGACCCACACACAGAGTTTGTAAAATAAATAAGTTTTGGTACTCAAAATATACATGTTTGGTGTTTGGAATCATTGGTGCCTTGGCCGGCTTAGGGGTTGCGTGTTGGGTTCATTCATGCTGTTCTCAATGGCAGAAGCCATTTCCACAGCAGGGGCCTAGAAGCGGCTTGCTATCAGCCGCTGACGGACGGCCCTTGCAGTTTCACCATTGTGGGCCGCCCTCACGCCTTGGTGCTGCTGCTGATCATCCTCCTCCTCCTCTTCCTCCTCTTCCTCCTCCTCCTCTGGTGGTGCTCCAAGGCCTGGTGGCATTGGCTGGGTCCTGAGGATTGCCATGTTATGCAGCATGCAGCACACAACTACGATGTTGGAAACTCGCTCAGGCGAGTACTGCAGGGCTCCTCCAGAATGGTCGAGACAGCGGAACCGTTGCTTGAGCACGCCGATTGTGTGCTCCACGATGTTCCTGGTAGCTTGATGGCTCTCGTTGTACCGCAGCTCAGCAGGGGTGTTGGGCGTACGGAGCAGTGTCATCAGCCAGGTGCTCAGTGGATACCCCTTGTCCCCGAGAAGCCAACCAACTGGCTGATGCGGTGCCTCGAAAAGTTCTGCCACAGTAGTCTGGCGCAGGATGAAAGCATCGTGGCAGCTGCCAGGATAGTGGGCATTGACAGCGAGTATCAGCTGTCTGTGGTCACAGACCAACTGAACATTCAAGGAATGGAACCCCTTTCTGTTCCGGAAATCCTCGGCATTCTCATGCGGAGCACGCAAAGCCACATGCGTGCAGTCAATGGCGCCCGCTATCCTCGCAAAGCCCAGAGCGCGTTCTTGCTGCTTGTCTGGGGTCATGGGGAAAGAGATGAACTCTCGTCTCCTTTTAAAGAGGGCATTTGTGACGTGACGGATGCAGCAATGCACCGCGAACTGGGAGATATTGGCGATGTCCCCAACAGCAGATTGAAATGAGCCAGTAGCATAAAAGTTCAGAGCCACTGTGACCTTCACTGCCACCGACAGAGACGTCCTGGACCTCAGGTGAGGCTGCAGATCTGGCTGCAGCAGGTGGCAGAGCTCAGTGACCACCTCCTTGCTGAAGCGTAGCCTTCGCAGACACTTCTCATCAGACATATGAATGTAGGAGAGCTGTTCACGATATACCCTGGGAGGGTAAGCTCTCCTGTACAGACGCCTGTTGGCCCTCCTCCGTCTGGCCATCATTGCCACTCTCTCTCTGCGTCTCTGTCTCCTCCGATTCAGCTGGCGCAGGACGACGCCCCCCATCAGTGCAGCCCCCATATCTCTTAGCAAGCAAAGTTATGAAGGCCAGAAACCAAAGTACCAGCGAAGTTAGGATGAGTAGCCAAAACTACCTCACACAGCGTTGACTCAATGCAGAAGTCTCTCTTTCTCTCTCTCCGAATCTCTCTCTCTCTCTCAGAACGAGTGGTGCAAAAATGTCAACCACAGAGAAAGACAGGAATAGCGCCCCCCCCAGCCCCACAGCGATTGTTAGCGTTCCACTCTTCCGGTCGTTGGATGCGTCAGGCGGTAAGGATGGGGGCGCCACTGAAATTCTGCTCCGGGGCGCCACAAGGGCGTTGCACTCTCGTATGACGTCACAATCTGCGCGAGCAGGAGATCGCGGCGATAAAGTTTAGCGCCACCGCAAAATGTCTAGTTAAGTTCGCGAGCGGCGCAAACATCGCTACGCCCGGGCGCTAGCTGCTTTGCGCCCCATTAGCACCCTCTTAAGGCGCTAACGGGAGGCGCAACCAACTGAATTTTTCCCCCAGAGTGTTTCCACTTGTAGGGAAGAGCATAACTAGAGGCCATCAATATAAGATAGTCACCAAGAAATCCAATAGGGAATTCAGAAGAAACTTCTTTACCCAGAGAGTGGTGAGAATGTAGAACTCGCTACCACAGGGAGTGGTTGAAGCGAATAGTATAGATGCATTTAAGGGGAGGCTGGACAAACATATGAGGGAGAAGGGAATAGAGGGTTAGGCTGATAGATTTAGATGAGGAAAGACGGGAGGAGGCTGGAGTGGAGCATAAACACCAGCGTGGACTGGTTGGGCCGAATGGCCTGTTTCTGTGCCGTATATCCGATGTAATCCTATGTATGATTGGATTACCCCTCAATCGTCTAAACTCAGGGGAATACAAGCCAAGGGGGAGAAATTCGGTACCTTAGCACCTTCCGTTATGGCCTCCGGGGGCGATAACGGAGCGCTAATGACTTACCGGCCGGGCGGTGTGAAATGAACGACTCCCGCTAACTTGGCCGAGAGGTTTGCGGCGGCGGTAACGCTTTGCGCCACAATCTCCAGCTGACTGGCCCCAATGCAGAGCTGGTGGCGATGGCCCTTCCCTCGGGTGGTGGCAGTGCTGCACGGGACCGCCTGCATCGCCCCGCCTGCGTCCTTTAGCGCTCCAGGAAGGAAGTGCAGCGTTTGATTTAGCGCTCCACTTCTTTCCTGGAGGTGCCGTCTTTCGGAGGAGACGTTAAACCGAGGCCCCGTCTGCTCTCTCAGGTGGACGTAAAAGATCCCATGGCACTATTTCGAAGAAGAGCAGGGGAGTTCTCCCCGGTGTCCAGGACAATATTTATCCCTCAACCAACATCACTAAAACAGATTATCTGGTCATTATGTATGCGGGATGGTTTCTTAGAGCAATACATTGAGGAACCAACCAGGGAGCAGGCTATTTTAGATCTGGTAATGTGTAATGAGACAGGATTAATTAATGATCTCATAGTAAAGGATCCCCTAGGAAAGAGTGATCATAACATGGTAGAATTTCAAATTCAGTTTGAGGGTGAGAAACTTGGGTCTGAAACTAATGCCCTAAACTTAAATAAAGGCAATTACAAGGGTATGAGGACAGAGTTGGCTAAAGTGGACTGGGAAAATAGATTAAAGGGTAAGACGGTAGATCAGCAGTGGCAGACATTTAAGGAGATATTTCATAAATCTCAGCAAAGGTGTATTCCAGTGAGAAAGAAAGGCTCTACGAGAAGGATGCACCATCCATGGCTAACTAAGGAAGTTAAGGATGGTATCAAATTGAAAGAAAAGGCATATAATGTTGCGAAGATTAGTGGGAGACCAGAGGATTGGGGAATTTTTAGAAACCAGCAAAGGATGACTAAAAAATTATAAAGAGGGAGAAGATAGAGTATGAGAGTAAACTAGCAAATAATATAAAAACAGTCAGTAAGAGCTTCTACAGGTATATAAAAAGGAAGAGAGTAGCTGAAGTAAACATTGGTCCCTTAGAGGATGAGACTGGGGAATTAAAGGCCTGTATTTTCTGATCCCTACGGGTGGGTACGCGCTGTGTACTCACCCGTAGGGACATCGGAAATGGCGGTTTCGGGCATGCACTGTGCATAAGCTGAAAACCGGCATTTTCGATCTGTCAAGAATGGTCTCGACAGATCGGACGCCTGCCCTGGAGAAGGGCCTCTGCGGGCGGATAGTTCCACTTTCTGGAGAACCTCCGCCTGCTGAAAACCCTTAGAATTCTTACGCCTGGTAAAAGCAGCGTAAGGCCTGCTTTTACCAGGATAAGAGTTGAAAAAAGTTTAAAAAAAATTCCACTCATTTATCATTTAAAAATACTTTAAAAAAAGGTAAGTTTAATTTTAGCCCCGTAAAAAACTTTAATTATTTTTTTCAAAAAATTAAATTTTTGTTTAAAATATTTAATTTATTGTAATTTCAACTAATTTTAAAAATGTGATTTTTAAAAAATGTATTTAATGTTTTAAAGTGTTTTTGGGGTGATCTCCATTCATATATTTGACAGGTCTATCTGTCAAGTGTATGAAGGGAGATTCCCTTCTCTGATTGGCTCCCCATGGCCCACGTGATCCCAGGGACGCTGCGAACCGCCTGCGCCTCTGGGATACGTGGGCCCTGCGCACTTGGAGTTGGAGAGGCCCAGCATCGGAACTATACGCACCTCGGGAGCCCTCAGGTAAGGGCGTAGATTTTTTCCAGATCGGAGGCCTCCGTACACGGGAAGCCTCCGATCGGAAAATAAGGCTCAATAATGGGGAATAGAGAAATGGCAGAGACTCTAAACAATTATTTTGGATCGGTCTTCATGGTAGAAGACACTAAAAACATCCCAATAATAATAGATAATCAAGGGGCTATAGGGAGGGAGGAACTTAAAACAATCTCTATCACTAGAGAAAAAGTACTAGACAAACTAATGGGGCTAAAGGCCGACAAGTCCCCTGGACCTGATGGCCTGCACCCTAGGGTCTTAAAAGAAGTGGCTGCAGAGATAGTGGATGCGTTGGTTGTAATCTACCAAAATTCCCCGGATTCTGGAGTGGTCCCAGCGGATTGGAAAACCGCAAATGTTTTGCCACTATTCAAGAAAGGAGGGAGACAGAAAGCAGGAAACTATAGGCCAGTTAGCCTAACATCTGTCATTGGGAAAATGCTGGAATCCATTATTAAGGAGGTAATAGCAGGACATTTAGAAAATCATAAGACAATCAAGCAGAGTCAACATGGTTTTATGAAAGGGAAATCGTGTTTGACAAATTTGCTAGAGTTCTTTGAGGATGTAACAAATAGGGTGGATAAAAGGGAACCAGTAGATGTAGTGTATTTGGATTTCCAGAAGGCATTCGATAAGGTGCCACATAAAAGGTTACTGCACAAGATAAGAGCTCACGGGGTTGGGGGTAATATTTTGGCATGGATAGGGGATTGGCTAACTAACAGAAAACAGAGAGTCGGGATAAATGGGTCATTTTCCGGTTGCCAACCAGTAACTAGTGGGGTGCCACAGGGATCAGTGCTGGGGCCTCAACTATTTTCAATCTATATTGATGACTTGGATGAAGGGACCGAGTGTATTGTAGCCAAATTTGCTGATGATACAAAGATAGGTGGGAAAGCAAGTTGTGAGGAGGACACAAAGAGTCTGCAAAGGGATATAGATAGGTTAAGTGAGTGGGCAAAAATTTGGCAGATGGAGTATAATGTGGGAAAATGTGAGGTTATCCACTGTGGAAGGAAGAATGAAAAAGCAAATTATTATTTAAATGGAGTTAGACCACAAAACTCTGCAGTACAAAGGAATCTGGGGGTCCTCGTACATGAAACACAAAGTTAGCATGCAGGTACAGCAAGTAATTAGGAAGGCTAATGGAATGTTGGCCTTTATTGCAAGGGGGATGGAGTATAAAAGTAGGGAAGTCCTGCTACAACTTTACAGGGCGCTGGTGAGACTGCACCTGGAGTACTGCGTACAGTTTTGGTCTCCATATTTAAGGAAGGATATACTTGCATTGGAGGCAGTGCAGAGAAGGTTCACTAGGTTGATTCCTGGGATGAAGGGGTTGACGTATGATGAAAGGTTGAGCAGGTTGGGCCGATACTCTCTGGAGTTTAGAAGAATGAGAGGTGATCTTATTGAAACATATAAGATTCTGAGGGGGATTGACAGGGTGGATGCTGAGAGGGTGTTTCCCCTAGTGGGGGTATCTAGAACTAGGGGGCATAGTTTCAGAATAAGGGTTTGCCATTTAAGACGGAGATGAGGAGGAATTTCTTCTGAGGGTCGTGAATCTTTGGAATTCTCTACCCCGGAGAGCTGTGGAGGCGGAGTCATTGAATATATTCAAAGCGGAGATTGACAGACATTTGAACGACAAGGGAGTCAAGGGTTATGGGGAGAGAGCGGGAAAGTGGTGTTGAGGCCAAGATTGGATCAGCCATGATCTTATTGAATGGCAGAGCAGGCTCGAGGGGCCGATTGGCCTACTCCTGCTCCTGTTTCTTATGTTCTTATGTTCTTATCACATTGCTGTTTGTGGGAGCTTGCTGTGTGCAAATTAGCTGCCGCGTTTCCCAAATTACAACAGTGACTACACTTCAAAAAGTACTTCATTGGCTGTAAAGCGCTTTGAGATGTCTGGTGGTCGTGAAAGGCGCTGTAGAAATGCAAGTCTTTCTTTAACCTGTTCTCATATTTTAACCCTTTTAGCCCTGGTATCATTCTGGTGAATCTCCATTGCCCCCCCTCCAAGGCCAGTATATCCTTCCTGAGGTGCGGGGCCCAGAACTGAACCCAGTTATTCCAGATGTGGTCTGAACAAGGCTCTGTACAGCTGAAGCATCACTTCCTCACATGAAGGGGTGGTGGACTCAGAGGAAGAGAGTTCAGGGCTGGAGAAGGTTGCAGAAATAGGGAGGGATGAGATCTTGGAGGGTTTTAAACACAAGGGGGGAAAAGTTCAGTATCGCCCCGTTTGGGGAGCAATTATCGGCCGGGCGCAAAGATTAGCGCCTGGCGCTAATTATCGCCTCCGACTGCAAACTTGACTTTTATCGCTCCTGGAGGTGATTGGAGCGCTAAATCAGGCGCTACACACTGTAGAATTGGCAATATATCGCGATTTTATTAATAAGGAGAAGAACACAGAGTTTCGTTCAAACAGCTTTTATTTCAGCAGAATGCTGTCAGGTTTTCAAAGTGGACACAAGCAGCTTGTAAAATGGCCGCCGCACCTCGTGGCAGAACATTCTAGACTTTTCAACAGGCAGACAAGATGGCGTTCCAATAAACATTTGTGCAAGATCGATTAAGACTCAGCACATTTAAGATAATACACGAGACATCATGGGTTTACAGTATACACATAAATACTGAAATCGGTCTCCCGGGTACGAATAAAAGCTATTGTACCAAGTAATCAAGAACCCATCCAAAGACATTAATATGTAAAATCCCAACGACTCTACGATGAGAGAGCCGTTAGCGGGTAGTTACAGAAAACACTTGGAAGCCCCAAAACCCCTCCAGGGAGAACACCGACCGATTAAACAATGGGAGAAATATTAACAGGTACTCAGACATTTACGAGTAGCCCCGAAACCCATTAAAACGAAGATCACCCTATACAAGACATTTGAGCGCCAAACCCTAACAAAAAAAAAGACATTAAGGTTGGGCGGGAAACGGAAGATTTTGCACTATAATTGCAAGCTCCAAACCGTCCATCTTTCTCTTGACTCTTGACTCTTATTCGGTTGACTCTTATCCTCGTGGCTGCTCCTGTGCTCTTGACTCGCCGTCTTGTTCCTGCTTGCCTCGTGTCTCTTTTCAAAAGACTGTTGAACTTTACAATCCGCTCGAATCTACCTCGTGTCGTGTCGCGAAGACCTGTGTAGAACTGGGCTCTGAAGCCTTGAAGCGGGCGCACCATCCCGATAAGTCGGTAAACGGTGTTGGAACCGAAGGCCCGAGATGAGATGAGATGAGATGAGATGAGATGAGAAGAGAAGAAGACAATACATCTCGTCACGGTCAGTAAGCCCCGACCGCGCTCGATAAATCGGTAACTGCTACCCAACTGGCAGGAAGACTATTCTTCGAATTTTATCGCATCAGTGCGAGGGCACAGGAAGACTCTTTTTTGAGTAGAGTCGGAACTCCGAGGACAACACAGATCTTCATGACAGCAGACGTTCCAGCCTGCTAGCCGGAGCAGAAACGAGTAAACAAGTGGGGCCAGGAGACCCCCTGATCGACACGTGGGCGCTGCGGTGAAAAACATCCGATCAGAGTTTTCGGAATTCTCCGAGTTATCACGAGTGGTGAGCATGAGTCTCGAATCCTACGAATCTAGCTTAGGACAGATATTGATAGGGGAGGGTTTTAAGTATTAAGGATAATTGTAATGTGTGCCCCCATTTACGATGTGTCGTTCGTTCCTCGTTTCCCCGAACTTAGTTACATAACTGCGTGTAAGATTGTACTGTCATTAATCTGTGCTTATGACATGTATTTCGTAATCTTAAGTACTATGCAATAAAGATTTTCCATTTCGTACCATTCAACCGAGTCTACCTGAGTTTCATCTCCATTACTGCTCTCGCATCTAAGTCCAGTGTCTAGAACCGTAAGGGCGAGTGGGTCGAACCACTCACAGGGGTGTCTAGTGCTCCCAGACTGGCTGGAGACCAGAACAGGCAACAAGGCCTAAACCCGCACTAGCACCCGGGCTGCACAGAGCCACACGAATCTCACAGGCTGAGAGACAAAAACCCTTACAACACCTCTCTTAAGGTGCAAAGGCCGAGGAGCGAGGCGTTACCTCAGAGCGCTGGCGAAGCTCATGTGATGTCAGTCAGCAATGGAACACACACACAATGGCACCGGGCAGTTCTTAAAGGGGAGGGTTGATCTTGCTCTCCATCCACATCCTGCTCATTGCAGCCTTGAATCTCGGCCTGGAGAGACCTGTACATCAAATCTGCTGGAAAGAACAATGGAGAGGCCCAGGGAAAGAGCTCAGAGTGCAGCCCCCACAGTCTCTTCTAAATAGATGCAAGGAAGGGCAAATCAAAATGAACCTGCAAAGTGCTGCTCAGTACCCAAAACTCCTTCACACAGCGTTGAATGTCTCCAGAAGTCTCTCTCTCTCTCTCAGAATGCGTGGTGCAAAAATGTCACCAACAAAAAAAGGCAGGAAGCGTTCGCCTTTAAATAGCGCTCCCCCAGTCCCTTCTTGATTGCAAAACGCTCCCCTCAACCTGTCGTTGCTAGCGGCAGGCGGTAAGGCAGGGGGCGCCACTCAATATCCGCTCCGGGGCGCTACCGGGGCGTTGCGCACTCGACTGATGTCACGATCTGCCGGCGCAGGAGATCGTGGCGGTAGTGCTTAGCGCCACCGCAAAATGTCTAGTTAATTTCACGAGCGGCGCAAACATCGCCGCGCCCGGGAGCTAGTTGCTTTGCGCCCCATTAGCGCCCTCCTAAGGCGCTAACGGGAGGCGCAACCAATTGAATTTTTCCCCCAAGGAGAATAAGTTTAAACTTGAGGTGTTGGTGAACCAGAGCCAGTGTAGGTCAGTGAGGCCAGGGAACAACAACAACTTGTATTTATACAGTGCCTTTAACGTAGCAAAACGTCCCAAGGTGCTTCACAGGAGCGATTATTAAACAAAATTTGACACCGAGCCACATAAGGAGATATTAGGACAGGTGGTCAAAGAGGTCGGTTTTAAGGAGCGTCTTAAAGGAGGAAAGAGAGGTGGAGAGGTTTAGGGAGGGAATTCCAGACCTTAGGGCCCAGGCAGCTGAAGGCACGGCCACCAATGGTGGAGCGATGGGAATCGGGGACACGTATAAGGCCAGAATTGGTGAGCTGGGCCAGTGGGATTCCACTAGCAGAGTTTTGAATGAGTTGAAGTTCACTGAATGTTGGGGATTACTCACTGTGAGAATTGTGTGCACTGGAAATTGAGAGACTAAAGGAAAGACAATTTATGAAATTTCAGTTGAGTTATTAATAAGTTATTTGTTATAGAAAAGAATACATTCTAAACATGTGCACCAGAGCTGAGTTGTTGCATTTCTGTTTATAAAGAGTCTGAGACAACTTTTCCGTTTACTTCCTAAGCGATTGTCCTACATCTTCTGTCTAACCTGTGCTCACTGTTTAGCAAACCAAGACACCTTATCTGATTTGTAACACTCACTCTCGCTGGTAATAAATCATTAACACCAACTATTTTTGGAAACGAAATTGGACTGTATTCACAGCACTCTCAGGAATTTAGGGTAGGTTGAGTTCCAACTAGGAGGACACAAATAACCTCCCAGAGATGTCGGGGAACATAGGGTCTAATGAGAGGGAGGAATTGAATGAAATCAGTATTTGTAGGGAAATGGTGTTAGGGAAATTGATGGGATTGAAGGCCGATAAATCCCCAGGGCCTGATAATCTACATCCTAGGGTACTTAAGGAAGTGGTCCTAGAAATAGCAGATGCATTGCTGGTCATCTTCCAAAATTCTATAGACTCTGGAACAGTTCCCATGGATTGGAGGGTAGCTAATGTAACCCCACGATTTAAAAAAGGTGGTAGAGAGAAAACGGGGAATTATAGACCGGTAAGCTTGACATCGATAGTGGGGAAAATGCTAGAGTCCATTATAAAAGATGTAATAGCAGAGCACTTGGAAAACAGTGACAGGATCGGACAAAGTCAGCATGGATTTACAAAAGGTAAATCATGCTTGACTAATCTACTGGAATTTTTTGAGGATGTAACTGGTAGAATAGATAAGGGAGAACCAGAGGATGTGGTGTATTTGGACTTTCAGAAGGCTTTCGACAAGGTCCCGCATAAGAGATTAGCGTGCAAAGTTAAAGCACATGGGATTGGGGGTAAGGTACTGACTTGGATAGAAAACTGGTTGGCAGACAGGAAACAAAGAGTTGGAATAAATGGATCTTTTTCCAAGTGGCAGGCAGTGACTAGTGGGGTACCGCAGGGATCGGTGCTAGGACCCCAGCTATTCACTATATATATTAATGATCTAGATGAGGGAACTAGATGTAATATCTCCAAGTTTGCAGATGACACAAAGCTGGGTGGGCGTGTGTGCTGTGAGGAGGATGCAGAGAAACTCCAGTATGATTTGGACAGGTTGGGTGATTGGGCAGATGCATGGCAGATGCAGTATAATGTGGATAAATGCGAGGTTATCCACTTTGGTGGCAAAAACAGGAAGACAGATTATTATCTGAACAGCAATAGATTGGGAAAAGGGGAAGTGCAACGAGACCTGGGTGTCCTTGTGTACCAGTCGCTGAAGGTAAGCATGCAGGTGCAGCAGGCGGTTAAGAAGGCAAATGGTATGTTGAGAGAGAGGATTCGAGTACAGGAGCAAGGATGTCTTGCTGCAGTTGTACAGGGCCTTGGTGAGACCACACCTTGAGTATTGTGTGCAGTTTTGGTTGCCTTATCTGAGGAAGGATGTTCTTGCCATGGAGGGAGTGCAGCGAAGATTCACCAGACTGATACCTGGGATGGCAGGAATGACGTATGAAGAGAGATTGGGTCGATTAGAAACATAGAACATAGAAACATAGAAGCAGGAGTAGGCCATTCGGCCCGTCGAGCCTGCTCCACCATTCAATACGATCATGGCTGATCATTCAAATACAGTACCCTGTCCCTGCTTTAATCCCCACAGTACACAAATCCCACCCTACCCCCGTAACCCCACGTATTTAATTCCCCCTAACATATCCCATCCTATCCCCATAACCCCACAGATTAGGCTTATATTCGCTCGAGTTTAGAAGAATGAAAGGGGATCTCATTGAAACTTATAAAATTCTAACAGGACTAGACAGACTAGATGCAGGAAGGATGTTCCCGATGGGGGGGGAGTCCAGAACCAGGGGTCACAGGATTCTAAGGATAAGGGGTAAGCCATTTAGGACTGAGATGAGGAGGAATTTCTTCACCCAGAGAGTGGTGAACCTGTGGAATTCTCTACCTCAGAAGGCAGTTGAGGCCAATTCATTAAATATATTCAAGAAGGAGTTAGATATATTTCTTAAGGCTAAAGGGATCAAGGGATATGGGGAGAAAGCAGGGACAGGGTACTGAATTTGGATGATCAGCCATGATCTCATTGAATGGCGGAACAGGCTCGAGGGGCCAAATGGCCTACTCCTGCTCCTATCTTCTATGTTTCTATGTTTCTAACTGAAGAGATTACGGCTTAAGCTTTTTCTTGAGTTCTTTGTGACCTGGCACCTCTTACCGTGCCTAGCTTGCATGCAGCACTCTTCATAGCGTAATCTTCAATGTCATGCTGTCACCTGGCAGTCGGGACTCTGAACTCTTCCTAAACGGGATTTCCTGAAAATGATTCACCCCAGAAGATGGGAGTTGAGGGGTGATATGACGTTCAGGAAAGATTACTTTGACCAGAGGAGAGAAAATGTTTGCTTTACCCATGTAAAAACAGTTTGGAAATTCAGAAAGTGTCTCGATGAGAGGTGAAACATGAAGCACTCTGGTTTAAGCTCAGGAGGAGGAACTGAAGAAGGTTGACTTTTGGGGAATGCTGCACCTCCCAGGCCAGATATGCACTCAATTCTATGGAGCGGGACTTGAACCCAAGATCTTCTGACTCGGGGGTGGGTGTTGGCTACCAACTGATCCAAGGCTGAACCTCCTTGGTCAAGTTCCTGACTCCCATTGAGCAATGCCAGGGGAGATTTACTCGTTTGTAGAAAGACTCCCAGCCAAACAAAGCGAACAGTCTGTACAAACAACAACCTGCGTCAGATATTTTAGGAGGAGCCTCACCAGCTGCTTCTCTGCTTTGGTGCTTGAATACATGACGAAAATTAATTGCGCAGGAATTTGATGCAATAAGTTTGTCTGGTTTGGATCCATTTTAACCCAACATGTCCACATTATCACCATACAGACAGGCACTGAGGGCTGAACGTTCCTTTCTTGAAATGCAGTTTCTGATCTTTACTGTGGTCCAGCAGCCTAAACCTGTCACTCATTGCTGCAAGAAAGCACATTTACTGTAGCCATATATCACATGACTGACACAATGCGAATATATCACACACCTCTCTGATACTGACAGCTACGGGCCTCATAATATTTGTCACATAATTTACCTCCCACTTTACAAAGCTTGCTTAAAATGCCAAGTAACTTAGGTGTCAGCCGTGGCTCAGTGGGCAGCACTCTCGGCTCTGAGTCAGAAGTTAGGTCTGTGAATTCTGGATGCTCGATGCTTTGGTGATGTAGTGCCATGAGGTGCGACACTCTGGAGCCCAATTCTCAGTGTGATGTGTGTGAAGGCTCGATGCTATCACGTGCAGTCTACCCAAGAGGTCGGAAATTCTGCTGCTGATCTTGCGGGCAGAATTCAGGCTCCACGGGGAAGGTTTTTTAAACGGACGGCTGAAGGACCCTGAGTGGCATCTGCTCCGCTCAACTCCACCACGAGTTTCTACAAGAGGGGTGTCAACAGGCGTCAGGCCCCTCTTTTACATGTACAAGGGGCCCAACGCCTGTTTTAGGCAGGAGCCCGCACAGATTGGGCGCAGGACGTCCAACTGCTAAATTGGTCTGAGTTGCGCCCGATTTACACCCAAACAATACACACCAACATCTACCCCCGTGCGTTATATTTTTGGCATGCAGCGCAGTTCAGACTGGCAGGGACAGGGCACCAGCTCCGACTGCCCGAGGACCTCTATGTAAAGGCAGCCTGCACCTCTTAAAGGAGAGGTTCACCTCTTCAATGCTGGTCTGTGGCAAATGATTTTCTGATTCCGCTGGTGAAAGGATTTTGCCCAGGGCCCCCATATTTTCTGATGGTGCTGTGAGGGGCTCATAGAGCAAGTGAGCCACAGATAAGAGGTCCCTCATCCCCTCTGATGGGTGCTGGGGTTTTCCAGGCAAGCTTGCCAACAGCAATGGAGCGAGGTGGAAGAGCACGTCAATGCCAGCATCGTTGCACCCAGGAGCAGTGCAGGAAGAAGTTTAATGATCTCACCAGGACTACAAAGGTAAGACTCCCCTTCAACGTCTCCCTCACACTCTGCTTTGGCCCCAGCGCCAGCAATGCTTCTCTCCCCCACTTCCCATACCTCTCCTCCAATCGCAATGGGACACTTCACTGCTTGCACTTGCACACTCAGCTACTCACAACTACTTCCCCTCATGCCCACACCTGCTGGCCCTTCATCTCATCATCCGCCCTGTCTCACACATCTTCAAAAAAACCCTTTGCACTAACCCACTGCCACACCTCTTGCAGGAGAAGCCTTGCTAACCCGCAATGACTGACTCCTAGAGCAACACATAGCTACTCAGTTGACAAGTGGTTAAAAAGCTTACGCAGTGTCCTACACAAGTGGAAAAAAGAAAGCAAGACTTGCATTTATATAGAAAGACTATGCTTATGTTAGTTGGTAGA
Source organism: Squalus acanthias (assembly GCA_030390025.1). Taxonomy (NCBI): domain Eukaryota; kingdom Metazoa; phylum Chordata; class Chondrichthyes; order Squaliformes; family Squalidae; genus Squalus; species Squalus acanthias. Next base: position 99,166,051 of record CM059431.1, read on the forward strand.
TTCCCATCGTTATCAGACTTCCACGATTGCTTACATAGACGCAGATTAATTATTGGATGTAATAAAATAGGGAATGTTATTGACATTCTGCTTGCATTCTCCAGGCCCCTGTTGAATTGTTCAACCTTTTAACCAACCTTTGGTCAAAGTCCAGGGGTGTACCTTGCACCTACAAAAAGAAAGCTCAAAGATTCTCTCAGAACTGAACCAGCCAGAGCTTGGTAAGCGCTTTTGTTACATATTTTATGTGAATTAATTTTGGATAGAGGTATTGCTTGAATTTAACTGTCAGTTGCTTACGTTGTAATGTAAGTAGTTTCTTTGATGTTCCCCCTCTGTCTGTTTTACTTTGTTTTTGCATTGTTAATCAGTGTCTTGTTTTGTGTTGCTGTTCAAATATTGACTATAATCATATAGTCGTCAGGTCTAATTGAATAAGTAGGTAAGCTACTTTTAATTAAAAATTCTAGTGTTTCCGTGCATTTTCATAATTTAAGCAAAGCATGTCATCCAGAGAGCCTGGAATTTGAAGTGAATCCACGGTGTTGTCCTATCAGTCTTGTTCCAGTAACTGACCATACTTCTGCTTCAATGCTGTGCATTTCCAAACTAATTTAACTCAACACCTTTGATCTAAGTATGGTGACTTGCTACTGAAATAATAGGCTGCAGACGGGGTGATCACCAAATACAAAATAAATCGCTAATCACATTAGGTTCCCCGTGTAGAGGTATAGCACTGAATATGAGATCAATACACCTTCTAGCGCAGCTTTGTGAGATAGCCATGGTTCAGTGGTAGCACTCTCGCCTCTGAGTCAGAAGACGTTATCTAAATGCAAGTCTTTTTGAGCTTTCTCTTACCCACATTAAGGGTAATTGTCTGAGTCTGGACTGGTGGCGGGACCCTGGCTCACTGTCAGCTCGCAAAGAGTTAAATTACGAGGACAGGTTGCCCAGGCTAGGCTTGTATTCCCTCGAGTATAGAAGATTAAGGGGTGATCTGATCGAGGTGTTTAAGATGATTAAAGGAGTTGATGGGGTAGAGAGAGAGAAACTATTTCCTCTGGTGGGGGGAGTCCAGAACAAGGGGGCATAACCTTAAAATTAGAGCCAGGCCGTTCAGGGGTGATGTCAGGAAGCACTTCTTCACTGAAGGATTAAGGGGAAGCCATTTAGGACTGAGCTGAGGAGGAACTTCTTCACCCAGAGAGTGGTGAATCTATGGAATTCTCTTCCACAGAAGGTTGTTGAGGCCAGTTCGCTAAATATATTCAAAAGGGAGTTAGATATAACACTCACAACTAGGGGGATCAAGGGGTATGGCGAGAAAGCAGGAATGGGGTACTGAGGTAGCATGTTCAGCCATGAACGCATTGAATGGCGGTGCAGGCTCGAAGGACCGAATGGTCTACTCCTGTACCTATTTTCTATGTTTCTATGTTTCTATGTTTCACACAAAGGGTGGTGGAAATCTGGAACTCTCTCCCTCAAAAAGCTGTTGATGTTGTGCCAGTTGGCGCTTTCAAGACTGAGATTGCTAGATTTTTGTTGGGTAAGGATATCGAGGGATATGGTGCAAAGGCAGGTAAATGGAGTTGAGGTACAGATCAGTCATGATCTAATTTGTGTGAGAATCTCTGTCACTAGTGGACACTTGGACAGTTGCCCCTACTTGCACCAAGGGCACAAGGTGTGGTGCATGTACAACCCCAGTGATAATATGTACTTGTGCTACCAGCGCAGAGCTTAACATCAATGGATGGAAAATCACAGCGACCTGCCCCTGAATTCCTGATATACTCTCCTGGTGGTTGGAGTGTTGACAGTGTGAGTTTGTAAATTTGCCCTGAATGGCTCCACCATCCACCGGGGGGGGGGGGGGGGGGGAAGGGCGGTGTTCTGGCAGAAGATCCGGTTACACCAGGTCCCCTGCGGTTTCCAGAAGTTTACGCAATGCCTTGTGAAGAGGTGGCCAAGGTAAATGACAGCCCGGGCAGCGGAGAAGAAAGAAAGAAAGTCAGACAGACAGAAAAACTTGCATTTATATAGCGCCTTTCACAACCTCAGGATATTCCAAAGCGCTTTATAGCCAATTAAGTACTTTTGCAGCATAGTCACTGTTGAAACGCGGCAGCCAATTTGCGCACAGCAAACTCCCACAAACAGCAATGTGATAATGACCTGATAATCTGTTGGTTGAGGGATAAATATTGGCCAGGACACCGGGGAGAATTCCCCTGCTCTTCATCAAAATAGTAGCTGTGGGATCTTTTACGACCACTAGACAGGGCCTCAGTTTAGCTTCTCACCCAAAAGACGGCACCTCTGACAGCGCGGCACTCCCTCAGTACTGCCCCTCCGACAGTGCGGCGCTCCTTCAGTACTGCCCCTCTGACAGCGCGGCACTCCCTCAGTACTGCCCCTCTGACAGCGCGGCACTCCCTCAGTACTGCCCCTCCGACAGTGCGGCGCTCCTTCAGTACTGCCCCTCCGACAGTGCGGCGCTCCCTCAGTACTGCCCCTCCGACAGTGCAGCGCTCCCTCAGTACTGCCCCTCCGACAGTGCGGCACTCCCTCAATACTGGCCCTCCGACAGTGCGGCGCTCCCTCAGTACTGCCCCTCCACAGTGCGGCGCTCCCTCAGTACTGCCCCTCCGACAGTGCGGCGCTCTGTCAGTACTGCCCCTCCGACAGTGCAGTGCTCCCTCAGTACTGCCCCTCCGACAGTGCGGCACTCCCTCAGTACTGCCCCTCCAACAGTGCAGTGCTCCCTCAGTACTGCCCCTCCGACATTGCAGCGCTCCCTCAGTACTGCCCCTCCGACAGTGCAGCACTCCCTCAGTACTGCCCCTCCGAGAGTGCGGCACTCCCTCAGTACTGCCCCTCCGACAGTGCAGTGCTCCCTCAGTACTGCCCCTCCGACAGTGCAGTGCTCCCTCAGTACTGCCCCTCCGACAGTGCGGCACTCCCTCAGTACTGCCCCTCCGACAGTGCAGTGCTCCCTCAGTACTGCCCCTCCGACATTGCAGCACTCCCTCAGTACTGCCCCTCCGACAGTGCAGCACTCCCTCAGTACTGCCCCTCCGAGAGTGCGGCACTCCCTCAGTACTGCCCCTCCGACAGTGCAGCGCTCCCTCAGTACTGCCCCTCCGACAGTGAGGCGCTCCCTCAGTACTGCCCCTCCAACAGTGCAGCGCACCCTCAGTACTGCCCCTCCGACAATGCGGCACTCCCTCAGTACTGCCCCTCCGACAGTGAGGCGCTCCCTCAGTACTGCCCCTCCGACATTGCAGCGCTCCCTCAGTACTGCCCCTCCGACAGTGCAGCACTCCCTCAGTACTGCCCCTCCGAGAGTGCGGCACTCCCTCAGTACTGCCCCTCCGACAGTGCAGTGCTCCCTCAGTACTGCCCCTCCGACAGTGAGGCGCTCCCTCAGTACTGCCCCTCCAACAGTGCAGCGCACCCTCAGTACTGCCCCTCCGACAGTGCGGCGCTCCCTCAGTACTGCCCCTCCGACAGTGCGACGCTCCCTCAGTACTGCCCCTCCGATAGTGCGGCGCTCCCTCAGTACTGACCCTCCGACAGTGCGACGCTCCCTCAGTACTGCCCCTCCGACAGTGCAGCGCTCCCTCAGTACTGCACTGGGAGCATCAGCCTGGATTTCGGCCCAAGTCTCTGGGTCTATGAACCCACAACCTCCTGACTCAGAGGCGAGAGTGCCGCCCACTGAGCCACGGCTGACACCTTAGGGAAGGATCCCTCAGCTGGGAATTCCCATTTGCCAGGCTCCAGGGTATTAGTGGGGGCTGCTTCAGTGAGTGAGGTGAGGTGTTCCGGCCTCTACAAGTGTCCTATAACATGCCACCCACCCGCCAGAAGAATTTAAATTCGTTTATTGTAGCAGAATAGTCCCCTAGCTCGTTGGTTGAAAGATCCGCGAGCTGGTTCAGGGGGGCGGCTGGGCAGCCCTACCCTCTGCATGGGTGGGTGGGCCCCAAAGTTTCTGCCAGGCAAAGGCAGGCAGGCACCGGGAGATGCATCCAAAGTGGAATAGGTGCTTGATGACCCATTCTAATCTGGCGACTTCCTACTGACCCCATAAACTCCAGCGGGATCCGTGCTGTTGAGCACCATGGGGCAACGCCCCTGGCGTAACCCACAGGACCGAGATCTCTGTGCTCCCCCAATTCTGGCCTCTTGAGCATCCCTGATTTCCATCGCTCCACCATTGGCGGCCGTGCCTTCAGCTGCCTGGGCCCTAAGCTCTGGAATTCCCTCCCTAAACCTCTCCACCTCTCTACCTCTCTCTCTCCTTCTTGAAGACGCTCATTAAAACCTACCTCGTTGACCCAGCTTTTGGTTACCAATCCTAATATCTTCTTATGTGCCTCGGTGTCAAATTTTTGTTTGATAATCGCTCCTGTGAAGCAGCTCAGGGCATTTTACTACGTTAAAGGTGCTATATAAATGCAAGTTGCTGTTGTTGTAGCCCTCGAGAATTCAGGGGCCACTAAGTCAGGCTACGGAGTGATGCTGTAGGTTGGTGGAATAAAAAGCCCCTTCTCCGTCCAGCTATAAGAGTCTTCGCTTGAAAGACCATTCCTCAATGGCCATGTGAGCTCAGTGTGGCCGTGCGGTGGGGTCGCCAACCCTCCAGGATTGCCCGGGAGTCTCCAAGAATTGAAGATTAATCTCCAGGACACTGCTGGCTTGAACGCTTTTGTTTATTTGTTGTTGGAGATGGGGGGAAAAAAAGGCTGTTTGACTGAAAGCCAACTATCATCCAATCGGGTAATGAGGAGTCTGATTACTTTCCAATTGGCCGTGGAAGGCGGTGAGGCGCTGGGGTGGTTGTGATTGGCGACCAACCGACCAATGGCGGGAGTGTGGGGGCGGGGCGGTTGGCGGCTGGAGGTCATGTGATGCAACGTTAGGAATACGTCCAGCCCGAGTTGGTGACCCTGAGGGTGGATCGGGACCAGAGTTCGGCTCTATGAGTGTAAATAGCACGAAAAATATTTATTCAATTAACCAGGGGTGAATTCGACTTCACTCCGTCGCCCAACTTTGTGGGGGGGCCTGGTTTGCTGCGTAAACAGGGTTTCCATCAACCTTCCGCCAAAGTTACAACGATCGAGAGGGAGGAAATTCACCCCCAAAATCCATGAATGTGTGAGGTGTGTGTGGACATGGTGTTTGCAGTAAGGTGATTGAGCGAGAGCACTACTCAAGGTACATGCACACAGTGGGTGGTGCAACGCGATAGAGTTTGTATACTTACAACAACAACAACTTGCATTTATACAGCACCTTTAACATAGCAAAACGTCCCAAGGCGCTTCACAGGAGCGTAACCTGACAACATTTGACACTGATCCACATAAGGAGATATTAGGACAGGTGAAAGAGGGAGATTTTAAGGAGCATCTTCAAGGAGGAGAGAGAGGCGATGAGGTTTAGGCAGGGAATTCCAGAGCTTAGGGCCCAGGCAACTGAAGGCACAGCCACCAATGGTTGAGCGATTATAATCAGGGATGCTCAAGAGGGCAGAATTAGAGGAGCGCAGAGATCTCGAAGTATTGTGGGGCTTAGAGGAGGTTACAGAGATAGGGAGGGACGAGGCCATGGAGGAATTTGAAAACGGATGAGAATTTTAAAATCGAGGTGTTGCCGGACCGGGAGCCAATGTAGGTCAGCGAGCACAGGGGAGATGGGTGAACGGGACTTGGTGTGTGTTAGGATACGGTCAGCAGAGTTTTGGATGAACTTAAGTTTACCCTGCGTACTTAGGACCTGGGCTTGAATCCAGCCCAGACTGCTCTCCGCAGCCCCCAAGGGTCCTCCGTGAAATGAGCTGGGCTGATTTCCCGCTGTGTAAATAAGCAGGCAGTGGGTCCGACTGAACATGGCCACTCGATCTTCCACATTGGGTAATCATTGGACACGCAGCCAAGTTAATCATGAACACGACGGAAAGTTCAGCAACGCTGTTAATGCTTGTCAGTGAATAACAGAAGTGGCTGTCAGCAGAATTCCTGTACTTGTGTAATATTAAAGGAACAGACCTTTGCTCCAAACGTCACAGCAATAATAAATGCATGAGAATTATTGCAGCGCGATGCAAAGTCTCAGCTCTCAAAACGAGTCGGACACATGTTAAACACGGCCCTTCATTGGACAGTGAGCTTTCTTTGACCTCCAAGGGGGGCTTTGGTGTGGAATAACAATAGACAAACTGGCTTTGATGTAATCTGGAGTTAAGAGTTGTTGGGGGAAAAATTCAGCTGCTTGCGCCTCCCGTTAGCGCCTTAAGAGGGCGCTAATGGGGCGTAAAGCAGCTAACGCCCGGGCGCAGCGCCGCCCACGCCTCCCGAAAAATTCAGCGGGAGGTTAGCGGCGGCGCCAGCCGGTAGCGCCCTGTGGCGCTGCGCCGCCGGCGATGACGTCATCGCCGTGCGCAGCACCCCGCTCGCGCTCCAGCCGCGATCTTCAGTCGCGCCCCCTGATTTACCGCCAGACGCTATGTCTGACGGGTTCAGGGAGGCGTACGTGCGGCCGGGGCGGCGATATTTAAAGGGGAGGTGGCAGGCGGCCATTTTTGTTGCTGGCCGCCTGCCAGCACCTGCCCCCGGCCCCCGTGAAGCCCCCCCACCGTGAAGTGCCGGCTGCGCTCCAAGAGCCCGGCACTTCTCTTGAGTGCCGGGCTCTTTTGCCGGCACTCCCGATCCCTGGGGGCCCAGCTGGGCCCCGGTTCGCGCTGCGCAGGGTCCCTCCCCTTTAAGAAGGGGAGGAAGGCCTGCAATACCGCGGCGCGACGTGCCGCAGCGCGTGGCGCTGCGGCACGTAGCGCCAGGATATTCACTCGCAGCGCCCCAAGAGGGATGCGGGGTGCTTCCAGTGGCGCCCCGCTTCCCTCTTGGGGCGCAACCACTGAAGTTCCGGCGCGGGGCCGCTAATTTTTTCGGGGCGCTAAAAGTCGCGCCCCGGCGAGGTTAGCGCCCCAAATGGGGCGCGACTCAATTTTTACCCCGTTGTGTTTATTTTTGTTTACATAAGCAATTCCCATAATAGATGTTTTCTATATTGAGAGGAGATTTGATAGAGGTGTTCAAAATCATGAGGGGTCTGGACAGAGTAGATAGAGAGAAACTGTTCCTTAGGGTCGAGAACCAGAGGACACAGATTTAAGGTGATTGGCAGAAGATCCAAAGGCGACATGAGGAAAAACCTTTTTACTCAGCGAGTGGTGGTGATCTGGAATGCACTGCCTGAAAGGGTGGGGGAGGCAGATTCAATCGCAGCTTTCAAAAGGGAATTGGATAAGTACCTGAAGGAAAAAAAATTGCCGGGCTACGGGGAAAGGGCGGGGGAGTGGGACGAGCTGAGGTGCTCTTGCAGAGAGCCGGCACGGGCTCGATTGGCCGAATGACCATCTTCTGTGCTGTAACCATTCTAGGATTCTTTGATTCTGCAGTTGACTGGAAGTGCAAGCAGACATCGAGGGGGCAGAATATTCCCAGGATGAGAACCTGGAGGTTAAGGAGGGAACGTTCCTCCCATTGTCCCACAGAGTTTGGGGAGGGTGGGGGTCACCCGAAGGCACCTCTTTTGCGTGGGGCCAATCAGTGGCCGTGCCACCTAGCTGCTCCTTGATGCTGTAAAAATGACTCGAGGTGAGAATTCCATCGGGGATTCTCCTGCTCCGTCACCGGAAAAATTACAGCCCCCGGAGACGGAGAATCCCCGAGGGAATTCACCCCCATTGATTTAATATCTATCTGCATATATTACAGATCTTGGGGTGGAATTTCCTCAGCTGCCCAGATACACTTGTAAGGCGTGGAGTTTGCTCCTTATAAGGCCAGTGATGTAGAAGGAGTGGGGCCAAGGACCCTAGGCTGGAAGATCCTGCTTCAATGACCCTTAGGGACCCAATGTAAATCCCGTTCACCCACCACCCCTGTGCTCGCTGACCTACATTAGCTCCTGGTTCAGCAATGCCTCGATTTAAAAATTAACATCCTTGTGTTCAAAGATCTCTGCGCTCCTCCAATTCTGGCCTCTTGCGCATCCCTGATTTCCATCGCTCCACCACTGGCGGCCGTGCCTTCAGCTGCCTGGGCCCTAAGCTCTGGAATTCCCACCCTAAACCTCTCTGCCTCTCTCTCCTCCCTTAAGAGGCTCCTTAAAATCTACCTCTTTCCTGTCCTAATATCTCATGTGGCCTTGGGGTCAAATTTTGTTTGATAACACTCCTGTGAAACGCCTTGGGATGTTTTACTACGTTAAAGGTGCTATATAAATGCAAATTGTTGGTGTTGTTGTTGTTGTAGACTGGAGATGAGGACTGCCAGGGTCAAGATGGGGGACAAGTGTGCACCCCTCCCCCGGGGAGGGACGTATCGGGGGTGGGGGTGGGGTTCCGGCAAGGGTGGGGTCCTGGAATCCCAACAATGGCAACGTGTATCTCCCACAACATTCCGTACTGACCCCTGACACAGGGGGCGGAGAGGGGGGGCGGAGTTTAGGGCAGAGTGGCGCGGCTACTGATTGGCCGCACACAAATGAAGTGCCCTCCCACTGACCCAAACTATGGAGGGCACGGACCAAAGCATTCCCGCTGTAACCTCCGGGATCACATCCCACAGATTGTTGCCCCGATGTCGGCTCGCACTTGGGAGGAAAATGTCGCCATGGTTGTTCGTCCAGGCCCCCTCCCTTGCCTGGAACCCCCTCTACATCACTGGCCTTATAAGGAGCAGACTTCACCCCTTACAAGCCAAGTGGGAAATCCCAATTCAGGTCATGACCCAGTGTATCTGGGCAGCTGAGGAAATTCCGCCCCCAGATTTGTAGTATATGAAGATAGCTATGAAATCAATGGTGGGGGTGAATCTCCTCGGGGATTCTCCGTCTCCGAGGCTGTAAATTTTCTGGTGACGGGGTGGGAGAATCCCCGATGAAATTCTCACCTCACGCCATTTTAACAGCAGCACGGCCACTGATCGCCCCCACGCAAATAAAGTTCCCTCCAGCTGACGCCCTAAATGCACGAGGACACTGAACAAAACATTCCTTCGGAATCTCAGCCCACACATCGTCGACCACCCTCCCCTCTCGACATCTGCTCGCACTTCCTGAAACATTTTTGCCAAAACAAGTTCATCTGTCAACATCGTTAAGGGGAACTGGTTTCAAGTTAAAGGCCAATTCCTCACCCTGGTTCCTCTTATATGTCACTTTGGTTCAGAGTCCACTCTCAGTCAGTACGACTGTGGTTTCAGGCCCCTCTCCTAGACCTGAGCGCATCATCCTGGCTGACACATCAGTGCTGTAAAAAGACTTGAACCCACAACCTTTTGACTGAGATTCCGAGAGTGCTACCCACTGAGCCACAGCGAAAAATACATTTCTCAGGCGGTACCAAAAAGAAAAAGCCCTCAGAACGTCCCAAAGCGCTTTACAGCCAATGAAGAACCTTTTGAAGTGTAGTCACTGCTGTAATGTAGGAAACATGGCAGCCAATTTGTGCACAGCAAGCTCCCACAAAAAACAACGAGATTAATGACCAGATAATTTGTTTTAGTGATGTTGGTTGATAAATGTTGGCCAGGACACTGGGGAGAACTCCCCCTGCTCTTCTTCGAAATAGTGACATGGGATCATTTACATCCACCCGAGAGAGCAGACGAGGCCTTGGTTTAACGTCTCATCCAAAAGACGGCACCTCCGACAGTGCAGCGCTCCCTCTGTACTGCCCCTCCCACAGTGCGGCGCTCCCTCAGTACTGCCCCTCCGACAGTGCGGCACTCCCTCAGTACTGCCCCTCCCACAGTGCGGCGCTCCCTCAGTACTGCCCCTCCGACAGTGCAGCACTCCCTCAGTACTGACCCTCTGACAGTGTGGCACTCCCTCAGTACTGACCCTCTGACAGTGCAGCGCTCCCTCAGTACTACCCCTCCGACAGTGCAGCGCTCCCTCAGTACTGCCCCTCCTACAGTGCAGCGCTCCCTCAGTACTGCCCCTCCAACAGTGCGGCGCTCCCTCAGTACTGACCCTCTGACAGTGCGGCGCTCCCTCAGTACTGCACTGGGAGTGTCAATGTAGATTTTTGCGCTCAAGTCTTTGGAGTGGGACTTGAACCCACGACCTACTGACTCAGAGGCGAGAAGTGCTGCCCATTGAGCCACGGCCGATACTGTATGTCCAGCCTGCGATGTTAAATCAGGATCCCATCTGCCTTTCCAAGGCCGGAATTTTGCCGGCGCTCAGAGTTCGGGTCGGGACCCCGCTGTCAACCCACCTCCACGCGAGACTCCCAGGTGTCGGGTCTGTCAGCGCGGAACTGACCCGACACCAAGCGGCGGGGGAGACAATTGAGCTCATTAAATGGCTTGTTAAGAGCCAATTTAAGAGTCTTTTGAGGCTTACTTGTAATTTTACCTTCTCCCCCATGGGTTACCCGCTGTTCGGGGTACATGCCAGCTCACCCTGGCGTGAGTCGAGTCTGCTCTGATGTATCTGATAAGCTGACAGCTGCAGAGGTGGTGTCAAGGATGTCATGTTGCAGATGGTGAGTTTCAGAGCACAGAAAATGTTGGTTACTGCATTTTTGTCACATATAGAGATTTCTTTAGCTTACAAGTTTTTAAATCCAACTGTATGTCCAGTGCCACCTCATTGGGAGAACCTCTCTCACCATTGACAGATCGCTTCTGTCATCTCACCTGCAGCTGCCATCTATTCTAGCAATATCGGAGTCAATGAAACAATCAAACCTTGGTCCTCCGAATCCTCCATAATCATCCCCAACACCAACATCACCAACCTCATCACCAACCTTCTCCGCCATCACCTGATGCTGCACAGGACTCAGGGCATCAGCCCCGACAACATTGCTGCCCGGGAGGGCAGCGATGGCATTACCATGGCCAGATTTACTTCACTTGATGTTGTAAACCCTGGCTTCCACATGATGCGCCAGATAGACACCATCCCACACCAGCACCGTGAAGCATCCCTTTAATGTCCAAGCCATCCCATGCACACTCATCACTATAGCGGGGTGGGGGGGCGGGCGGGGGGGGTGGTGGTGGAGTTATGACTGAACAATCACTGGAACTCAGTAAGACACTTCTCAAGGTGCGCTCAGATCTGTCCAATAAGGGGCACTTTTTGAAAAAGAGATTTCACCGTATGACAACACATTACCAGAAACTTCACATGGACATTGGCTAAACCTCTTAAGTGCCTACCCTTGTGTGTTGTTAGTTGGTATGCTTGCAGTGGGATGAAGGTGAGTGTGAGGGGTGGCTAGTGAGATGGGGAAGTGATAAAGTAGATAGAGAGGGTTGGGTGGAGTTTCAAGGTAAGTTGATGTCCTGGGGGAGGTCTGTTCAGCCCTTAGAAGGGAAGAGAACCCCCCTGCGTACTGTGACTCCCTCCATAAGCATATGGAGGGAGTCATTGGAGAGTCTGGGTGCAAGAGTTCACCTTTGTGCAGTGATTGTCAGTGTTATCAGCACCTCAATGCTGTCAAACACTGAAAAATCAACTGTCAAAATAAAATTGTGCGTGGTTCCTTTAAGGAAACCGGCAGATGACGCGTCATCAAATGACGTCATCAGACCCGCTTCCTGGTAATTGGCCGGTAAACCCGCAGGGCAGGCTCAACAAGGTCAATCAAGGGAAAATCACGTCTGCAGAGCGGAGGCAGCTGGGGGCGGGACTGGAACCCGGAAACCAGCTGACCCACCCCCATCCCGACACCGCTGAGAAAATCGCGGCCCAAGTGTTGGTTAAAGATCCCACGGCACGGTTAAAAAAAGAGCAGGAAGATCCACCGGGCCAACATTCCTCCCTTAAACAATGCCACCAAAAACAAAAGTTTATCTGGCTATTCCTTCATTCACTGTTTGTGGGATCTTGCTGTGTATAAAATGGCTGCTACATTTGTCTGCATAACAGTGACTACAGGTCTCGGAATGGGTCCTGAAACCACAGTCCTGCTGGCTGACAGTGGACTTACATTAGTTGTAAAATACTTTGGGATGTCCTGAGGATGTGACAAGATGCTTTACAAGTGCAAATTCTTTCTTCATTGAAACATATAAGATTCTGAGGGGGCTTGACAGAGTAGATGCAGAGAGGATGTTTCCCCTCATGGGGGAATCTAGAACTAGGGGGCATAGTTTCAGAATAAGGGGTCGCCCATTTAAGACGGAGATGAGGAAGAATTTCTTCTCTGAGGGTCATGAATCTTTGGAATTTTCTACCCCGGAGAGCTGTGGAGGCTGGGTCATTGAATATATTCAAGACTGAGATAGACAGATTTTTGAGCTACAGGGTTATGGGGATCGGGCGGGAAAGTGGCGTTGAGGCCAAGATCAGATCAGCCATGATCTTATGGAATGGCAGGGCAGGCTCGAGGGGCCGAATGGCCGACTCCTGCTCCTATTTCTTATGTTCTTATGTTCATAGAAGAGTGACATAGAAGTGACACACAACTGCCCTAGCCCATCCCTAGACAGCACCAGACTACAGGAAATAGATACTCCACCAATAACAGGGGACGGATACAGGAATGATGGGATTCCCTCCTCAGAGAATCCTGTTACTGCAATAATTGCAGAGACCTTGATCTCATTGACCTGAGCTGGATGTAAATTCGAATCAACTAGTCACCAAGTATTTGAACTCTTCAGGGGGTAACCTTACCCTAACTCTCCGGGCGGGAATCCCATGGGATCGAGTGGAACGCCGTTTTAGACCCCGCCCAATATCAACTTCAATGAAGAGTCAAATCGGGCGGAGAGTAAAACCAGCGATCCCGTCAGTTTCCCGATGGGCGGGTTGGGTTAAAATTCGGCCAAAGTGATACGATGGAAAGTGCCATCTATATCCCATTTACACCCACAGGGACCTCCCTGTCTATTGTGTACAGAGGGGTAGAGTTTCTGCTTCGGGCGCAATCGACAATCCGGGCGCAAATTGCGCTAGTTTCCCAAATGTTTTTTTTTTGCTCAAGTTTCTGCTCAAATGTATTTGCATAATCGCAAACTGAACCAGCGCAATCTTTAGAACGTTTTAGAACATTATCGTTTATTTTGCATTAACAATATTCCTTGATATATTTCAGCGTGGTAACCTGGTGCAGTTTTATTAACACCGCTGAAAATGGGTTTATCACCAAAAATAAACATTATTAATCAGAGTGTCCAGTAACCCTATTTTAAATACCTGAAAATGAATTTTAAAAACTTTACAGAGCCAGTTACTAGTTACATTGGTGTGCAGTAGTCAGTTTCTTAGTAAATTAAATATTTTGTAAGAATTAAAAGCATTTAAAAGGTGCCTATTAGTGCCCGTGTGCCTAAAAAAAAGCTAAATTTTAAGAGCGTCCACGAAGGCTCGCAAACGAGCACAATTAGCGGAAACTCGCCGCGGTGATTAATTCGATCTGGGGGCGGGGCCAGTTTTGTGGGCGGGGCCGGCTTCCACCGCAATGTTTATTAAACCAGCGCAAAATGGGCTGATAAGTGGCCGGAAACATTCGCGCCACACAAGTGCCAGGCAATGACTATCTCCAACAAGCGAGAGTCTAACCACCTCCCCTTGACATTCAACGGCATTACCATCGCCGAATCCCCCAGCATCAACATCCTGGGGGGTCACCATTGACCAGAAACTTAACTGGACCAGCCACATAAATACTGTGGCAACAAGATCAGGTCAGAGGCTGGGTATTCTGTGGCGAGTGTCTCACCTCCTGACTCCCCAAAGCCTTTCAACCATCTACAAGGCACAAGTCAGGAGTGTGATGGAATACTCTCCACTTGCCTGGATGAGTGCAGATCTAACAACACTCAAGAAGCTCGACACCATCCAGGACAAAGCAGCCCGCTTAATTGGCACCCCATCCACCACCTTAAACATTCACTCCCTCCACCACCGGCGTACCGTGGCTGCAGTGTGTACCATCTACAAGATGCACTGCAGCAACTCGCCAAGGCTTCTTCAGCAGCACCTCCCAAACCCGCGACCTCTTCCACCTAGAAGGACGAGGGCAGCAGGCGCATGGGAACACCACCACCTCCAAGTTCCCCTCCAAGTCACACACCATCCTGACTTGGAAATATATCGGCCGATCCTTCATCGTCGCTGGGTCAAAATCCTGGAACTCCCTCCCTAACAGCACTGTGGGAGTACCTTCACCACACGGACTGCAGCGGTTCAAGAAGGCGGCTCACCACCACCTTCTCAAGGGCAATTAGGGATGGGCAATAAATGCTGGCCTTGCCAGCGACGCCCACATCCCATGAACGAATAAAAAAAAAATCGCAGAAACTCGATTAATGCTGGGCGTAACTTGCGCTTAAAATTACGTGATCTTATGCGCTGGTTTGGCTGATTTTGAGAGCATTGGGCAGGGAAAACCAGCGCATAGCCGGCGGAAACTCCACCCCATTGATTCTAATGGACGCATCTGTACATCAGAAACCAACCAATTCTAATGTGACCGGTGATTGTCACAGGTTTTATCCTTTTAGGTCATTCAAACGGCAAATGATGGCCGCTCCAATTGAGCCTCGAGTTTGCAAACTATCCAAGAAGAAAGACGAGAACTTTGGTTTCTACTTGAGGATAGAGAAAGATACAGAAGGGCACCTGATCCGATGTGTGCTGAAGGGAGGTGTAGCTGACCAGGTTGGTCTGATAGACGGCGATCGAATCCTCAGAGTCAACACAGTGTTTGTGGACAGCGAGGAGCACAAAGAGGTAAGGGCCGCACAAGCTAGAGTCTGACAACTGATCCCATAATAGTTCCTCCACCCCCCTCTACTGCAACGGTGGTTATGGAAACCCTTTTTGGATTTCGTTGGGATCCCCACAATCAACGTTGCCTCTAATTTGTGGTCTAAATGCGCGATCCCTTTAAATTCGCTGCGTGGGACCTCCCGATTGGTGGGCCGCCACACGGCCACGCCCCTTAGGGGGTAATATTGCCCACAATAAGCCAGGGATAGGCACATTCTTTACTAGCCCCGAGAATGGAGGCGGACTTGTCTCCACAAAGTATTTATATGACTTTATAAAAAGAGGCACAGAGTCCAAAAGCAAGGAAGTTATGCTAAACCTTTATAAATCACTGGTTAGGCCCCAGCTGGAGTATTGTGTCCAATTCTGGGCACCGCACTTTAGGAAGGATGTCAAGGCTTTGGAGAGGGTGCAGAGGAGTTTTACCAGAACGGTACCAGGGATGAGGGACTTCAGTTATGTGGAGAGACTGGAGAAGCTGGGGTCGTTCTCCTTAGAGCAGAGAAGGTTAGAACAGAGAAGCAGAGAACACAAAGGGGGGAAAATTTTGGTTGCTTTGCGCCTCCTGTTAGTGCCCTAAGAGGGCGCTAATGGGGCACAAAGCATCTAGCGTCCGGGCGCGGCGATGTTTGCAGCGCTCGCGAAATTGACCAAATATTTTGCGGCGGCACTAAACACTACCGCCACGATCTCCTGCGCCCGCAGATCGTGACGTCAGTCGAGTGCGCAACGCCCCGGTAGCGGCCCGGACCAGATATTGAGTGGCGCCCCCTGCCTTACCGCCTGCCGCTAGCAATGACAGGTAGAGGGGAGCGTTTTGCAGTCGGCAAAGGACTGGGGAAGTGCTATTTAAAGGCGACTGCTTCCTGCGACATTTTTGAACCACGCATTCTGAGAGAGAGAGACTTCTGGAGAGATTCAATGCTGTGTGAAGGAGTTTTGGGTACTGAGCAGCACTTTGCAGGTTCATTTTGATTTGACCTTCCTTGCATCAATTTAGAAGAGACTGTGGGGGCTGCACTCTGAGCTCTTTCCCTGGGCCTCTCCATTGTTCTTTCCAGCAGATTTGATGTACAGGCCTCTCCAGGCCGAGATTCAAGGCTGCAATGAGCAAGGTGTGGATGGAGAGCAAGATCGACCCTCCCCTTTAAGAATTGGCCGGCGCCATTGTGTCTCTGTTCCATTGCTGACTGACATCACATGAGCTTCGCCAGCGTTCTGAGGTAGCGCCTCGCTCCTCGGCATTAGCGCCTTAAGAGAGGTGTGTAGCGCCTGATTTAGTGCTCCAAACACCTCCAGGGGCGATAGAAGCCAAGTTTGCAGTCGGAGGTGATAATTAGCGTCAGGCGCTAAACTTTGCGCCCAGCCGATAATTGCGCCCCAAACGGGGCGATACCAAATTTCTCCCCCAAAGAGTCTGCAAAGGGATATAGATAGACTAAGTGAGTGGGCAGTAAGGTGGCAGATGGAGTATAATGTAGGGAAATGTGAGGTTATTCACTTTGGTAGGAAGAATAGAAAAACAGAATATTTTTTAAATGGTGAGAAACTTTCAAATGTTGGTGTTCAGAGTGATTTGGGTGTCCTCGTGCAAGAAACCCAGAAAGCTAGCATGCAGGTACAGCAAGCAATAAGGAAGGCAAATGGCATGTTGGCCTTTATTGCAAGGGGTTGGAGTATAAGAGTAAGGAAGTCTCGCTACAATTGTACAAGGCCTTGGTGAGACCACACCTGGAGTACTGTGCACAGTTTTGGTCTCCTTATCGAAGGAAGGATTTACTTGCCTTGGAGGCGGTGCAACAAAGGTTCACTAGATTGATTCCTGGGATGAGAGGGCTGTCCTATGATGAGAGATTGTGTAGAATGGGCCTATACTCTCTGGAGTTTAGAAGAATGAGAGGTGATCTCATTGAAACATACAAGATTCTGAAGGGGATTGACAGGATAGATGCTGAGAGGTTGTTTCCCCTGGCTGGAGTGTCTAGAACTAGGGAGCATAGTCTCAGGATAAGGGGTCGGTCATTTAAGACTGAGATGAGGAGGAATTTCTTCACTCAGAGGGTTGTGAATCTTTGGAATTCTCTACCCCAGAGGGCTGTGAATGCTGAGTCATTGAGCATATTCAAGGCTGAGCTAGATAGATTTTTGGACTCATGGGGAATCAAGGGATATGGAGATCGGGTGGGATAGTGGAGTTGAGGTCGATGATCAGCCGTGATCTTATTGAATGGCGGAGCTGGCTCAAGGAGCCGTATGGCCGACTCCTGCTCCTATTCCTTGTGTTCTTATGTTAGGGGAGATTTAATAGAGGCGTTCAAAATTATGAAAGGTTTTGATAGAGTAAGTAAAGAGAAACTGTTTCCAGTGGCAGGAGGGTCGGTAACCAGAGGACACAGATTTAAGATAATTGGCAAAAGAACCAGAGGGGAGATGAGGAGAATTTTTTTATGCAGCGAATTGTTATGATCTGGAATGCGCTGCCTGAAAGGGCGGTGGAAGCAGATTCAATAGTAACTTTCAAAAGAGAATTGGTTAAATACTTGAAAAGGAAAAATTTGCAGTGCTCTGGAGAAAGAGCAGGGGGGAGTGGGACTAATTGGAGAGCTCTTTCAAAGAGCCGGCACAGGCACGATGGGCCAATAGACTTCAGTGGAAAAGTAAACCATGCAGGGTATAAAGCCAGCAGCTGATTCGCTATTGCCTGCCAATGACCAATTTCCACCTTCCATACTCTCTTTCTCTGTTTCAGGTAGTAGAACTGATTAAGAAGTATGGGAATTCGGTAACCCTTCTGGTATTGGATGGTGCCTCTTACATACACGCTAAGAAGCAAGGCATTAATCTATCTGAACTGAGCAGTCCCAATCCCACCCCGATCCAGCCTGTGATGAACGGAGTCAGTGGAAAAACACCACAGCCAAAATTGTGCTACCTGGTGAAACAAGCAGAAGGCTTTGGATTTTCACTGAAGAGCATCCAAGGTAAGGCTTTAAAATAATTTGGTGTCTACTCATTGATCTAATGCATTTAGGAAGGCAAATGGTATGTTAGCCCTTATTGCAAGGGGGTTGGAGTACAAGAGTAAGGAAGTCTTGCTGCAATTATATAGGGGCTTTAGTATTGTGCACAGTTTTGGTCTCCTTACCTAAGGAAGGATATACTTGCCTTAGAGGCGGTGCAACGAAGGTTCACTAGATTGATCCCTGGGATGAGAGGGCTGGCCTATGAGGAGAGATTGTGTAGATTGGGCTGATACTCTCTGGAGTTTAAGAATGAGAGGTGATCTCATTGAAACATATAAGATTCTGAGGGGGATTGTCAGGGTAGATGCCTGAGAAATTGTTTCCCCTGGCTGGAGAGTCTAGAACTAGGGGGCATAGTTTCAGGATAAGGGGTCGGCCATTTAAGACTGAGATGAGGAGGAATTTCTTCACTCAGAGGGTTGTGAATCTTTGGAATTCTCTACCCCAGAGGGCTGTGGATGCTGAGTCGTTGAGTATATTCAAGACAGAGATCGATAGATTTTTGGACTCTAGGGGAATCAAGGGATATGGGCATCGGGTGGGGAAAGTGGAATTGAGGTCGAAGATCGGCCATCATCTTATTGAATGGCGGAGCAGGCTCGAGGGGCTGAATGGCCGACTCCTGCTCCTAATTCTTATGTCCTTATGTTCTTCTCATGGTTAAAAGTCTAGATATAAACTGGATGCTGGTTATCAGCCATCCCACAGCACACATGTAATTGAGGAAGTTTAGATTGAGGAAGTATGCAACATTTCTACCACAATAAGTAAGCTCGTTATGTTGAATAAACTTTTCCCTTCTTCAATCCCCGTAATGCCTACAGTTCATAAAGCTATCTGAAAAGGTGTGCTGGAAAAGTCTTCACTAATTAGAATATTTATTATACTCAATCAGAATAACTGTATCAAGAAACGGAGTTGATTTTTATTGATTTGCTAAATGCCTTGATTAAAGGTTTTAAGAGACTTGCAGTGTTTACTACCTGAGGACTGAAGTTAAGTTTAAAAAAATATATTTATTCATTTATGGGATGTGGGCGTCGCTGGCAAGGCTGGCATTTATTGCCCATCCCCCCAACTGCCCTGGAGAAGGTGGTGGTGAGCCGTCTTCTTGAACCGCTGCAGTCCGTGTGGTGAAGGTGCTCCCACAGTGCTGTTAGGGAGGGAGTTCCAGGACTTTGACCCAGCGACGATGAAGGAATGGCCGATATATTTTCAAGTCGGGGTGGTGTGTGACTTGGAGGGCATCTTGGAGGTGATGGTGTTCCCATGCGCCTGCTGCCCTTGTCCTTCTAGGCGGTAGAGGTCGCGGATTTGGGAGGTGCTGCCGAAGAAGCCTTGGCGAGTTGCTGCAGTGCATCTTGTAGATGGTGTACACTGCATCCACGGTGCACCGGTGGTGGAGGGAGTGAATGTTTAAGGTGGTGGATGGGGTGCCAATCAAGCGGGCTGCTTTGTCCTGGATGGTGTCGAGCTTCTTGAGTGTTGTTGGATCTGCACTCATCCAGGCAAGTGGAGAGTATTCCATCACACTCCTTACTTGTGCCTTGTAGGAGGTGGAAGGTTCAGACCCCACCTTATAACGGGAGTGTTTGTGCGAACGTGATTTGCCCGCGATGGGCAGTATAACGGGTTAGCACTATGATAGCAATCAACAGGAATGTTGTGGATCACCATTAAATAAATTAAACAAGACTGCAAGCAATGCAACTCACTTCATTTAAAATACAGTCTGTGCCTGGTACAGACTGCAACCCCACACCACTTAGAAGGGTTTAAGTACGCAAAAGGTAATTGGACCTCAACAAGATGCGAACGGTGCGTGAACACAGCTGTTTCAGCCTGAAATAAACGGACGCTGTAACCGGACTTTGAAATTGACGTGAACGCAAATGCTTATTGGGTTATTGCATTTTTGGCCGATATAAACGGCTGCTCGATTTAAAGGTGAACATTTCAAGTGGTGGGGACTGTATTATTTTACAGGATTAATTTTTTTTAAATGTACGGGAGTGCATGTTGGGAGATGAGGATTATGCGGGGAGCGAACTTACGATTTCCCACCATGCAATCTCGAGGAGTGAGAATCTGTCCCATTCACCCCGGGTATCTTCTAGTATTAGCGCTTCACTCAAACCTTCCCTTTTTCAGGAGTTACTGGTCTGTTCATGACCGAGCTCTCTCCTTCTGGTGCTGCCTCCAATGCTGGCGTTCAACCCAACGACCGAATGGTGGAACTGAACGGAGAAAATGTTGAAAACTTTACTCATGATCAAATGGTGACTAAGGTACTTGCTGCAACATCTTGACCCATTCTCTGAGTGTCTAATGAAACTCCTCTACAACAACAACCACTTGTATTTACATAGCGCCTTTAACGTAGTAAAACGTCCCAAGGCGCTTCACGGGAGCGATAAAAGACAAAAAATTTGACACCAGGCCACATAGGGAGATATTGGGGCAGGTGACCAAAAGCTTGGTCAGAGAGGTCGGTTTTAAGGAGTGTGTCAAATTTAATCTGAAAACGCTCCTGTGAAGCACCTTGGGATGTTTTACTACGTTAAAGGCGCTATATAAATACAAGTTGGTGTTGTTGGGACAGTAAAGGATTAGCGGTGCTCCTCTGAAGTTGATGCTAAGGCACATTGTGGGGTAGGAAGAAGCTTTAGGCTGTGGCCATGTGGCACCTGATCATATTTGTACCAACATTGTTTTGCCAAAGCTGGTTATTCCATTCCCAGCACAGAGACTATTAGGGCTGGATTTTCATTGACCCGTGGAGGCGGGTTTAGAGGCGTGTGGGGGACACAAGTCCGCCTCCATCCCGCCTCCACGCAATTTTCATTAAATCGTGTCTGCTGGTCCCGACTCCGTCCCGCCTTTAAGAGGCGGGATAGGCTGTCAAGGCCCTTAACAAGCACTAAATTGGCTGTATAATGCCATTTTGAAAGGCCTTTGTGATTTTAACCCTTGATCTACGTGAAGCACGCCTGTTCTGAACCATGATTGTGAAAGCTGACTATCAGCTGCAGGTCCACTATTACAACGGAGATGTGATGAAGGTAGTAGTAGTATTAGGTCTGAAAGGAGGCTGCTGCATTGAAGGTCTTCAGAGACTGCCTGGCCTTTGCTGTGAGAGGACCTGGATGCAAAACACTCTCTCTCTCTCTCCTTAGAGCTGCTGCTCATTTTGCATTCAGGTCCTCTCACAACAAAGGCCAGGCAGTCTCTGACCTGCAAGGCAGCAGCAATGATGACATCATCAGAGGCAACTTTCAGACTGAAACCACTAATTGGTTCATGGGTTCCCACATGCTGGAACTCAATTGCCCAATTAGGTGAAAATTGCATCAATCTCCCACATCCAATTGCAGTCGGGTGGATAACACGAAATGCAGATGACACGACCCCAACCCGCCCCAGTATCAAAATCCAGCCCATATCTGAGGGGTGATTTTCCAAGGTGGTGGGCCCAGCTCAAATGTCAGATCATGGAATCATCGCAGTGATTTTCAAGGAGACATTTGTTGTGTAATAAAAAGATAACACCTGGTACCAATATTCCATCAAATATGTATAGTTTGCCTCTTTATAGAATCATACAGCACAGAAGGAGGCCATTTGGCCCATTGTGCCAGTGCTGGCTCTTTGAAAGAGCTTCTTACAGGGCTTGACAGGGTAGATGCTGAGAGGTTGTTTCCCCTGGCTGGGGAGTCTAGAACCAGGGGTTACAGTCTCAGAATAAGGGGTCGGCCATTCAGGACTGAGATGAGGAGAAATTTCTTCACTCAGAGGGTGGTGAATCTTTGGAATTCTCTACCCCAGAGGGCTGTGGAGGCTCAGTCGTTGAGTATATTCAAGTCAGAGATCGATAGATTTTTGGATACTAAGGGAATCAAGGGATATGGGGATAGTGCAGGAAAGTGGAGTTGAGGCAGAAGATCAGCCATGATCTTATTGAATGGCGGAGCAGGCTCGAGGGGTCGAATGGCCGACTCCTGCTCCTATTTCTTATGTTCTTATGTCCAATTAGTCCCACTCCTCCTGCTCTTTCCCCAGAGCCCTGCAAATTTTTCTTCTTCAAGTAATTATCCAATTCCCTTTTGAAAATTACTATTGATGCAGGGCATTCCAGATCGTAACAACTCGCTGCGTAAATAATTGTATTTTCATCTCCCCCCTGGTTCTTTAACTATATTTAAATTACTTATTTTCTCTCCCTGCCAATGCGATCATACCGATAGGACTGCAGGTGTGAGTCCTATCAGACTGACCTCACGTGGAGGGGTGTATCGATGGTACAGTAGGGTCCCTGACCCGGAGAGAAGGTGGAGAGAGATGGCTCTGGCTACTTTATAAAAAATGGTCATAAAACACTGACACAAAATGTAGGCAGCTCCTGATTTTAGCACCGCTTTTTACCGAAAGGGTAAGGTTTCTCTGAGAGCTGCATGTAGCGACGTCATAAACGTATTCACAGGGAACAGTTTGCAATCTCACTACAATTAGCACAGTGAGGAAGTCTTTCCCCTGGGTGGCTGAGCGCAGCCTGACACTGAGAATAATTGGAGAAAAGGTCCGTTCAGTTTATAGGAACTGTACTGCAAAAAGGCCATTTCTGATTCCTCTGGCCAGGGAGAAGAACCAATCTCCTTCCTTCCCTGAAAGTGCTGGCTCAGGGCCCTCATATCTCTCAGGACTGTGGCTAGGCCCTGGCTCTATTCTACTGTCCCATCTTTCGGTTCAGCTCTTAAGAAGACCCTGTTCAACTGCACGATGGATGCAAAAGATCTATAGCCGCTATATAAAGAAGAGTAGGGAGTTCTCCCAATGCCCTGGCCACCATTCCTTCCTTGGCCAACTTAATAAAACAGATTTACTATTGGATTTACCATTTGTGGAATCTTGCTGTGCATAAATTGGCTGCTAAATCTGATGACATAACACCAATGGTTACCTTTCAAAATTAATTCTTAAAGGTGGCCGGGCAAGGTGATCAGGTGGTTAATAAAGTACACGGGTTACTTGGGTTTATAAATAGAGGAATAGAATATAAAAGCAAAGGGATCATGCTATAACTTTATAAATCACTGGTTAGGCCTCAGCTCGAGTATTGTGGACAATTCTGGGCACCACACTTCAGGAAAGATGTAAAGGCCTTAGAAAGGGTAGAGAGGAGGTTTACCAGGATGTTATCAGGGATGAGGGACTTCAGTTATGAGGAGACGTTGGAAAAGTTAGGACTCTTCTCTTTGGAACGGAGAAGGTTAAGAGCTGACCCAATAGAGGTTTTCAAGATGATGAGAGGTTTTGATCGAGTAGAGAGCGAAAAACTATTCCCTCTGGCGAGTGGGTCAATAACCAGAGGTCATAGATTCAAAATCAGTAGAAAAAGATCCAGAGGGAAGATGAGGAGAATTCTTTTCACTCCGAGAGTTGTGGGGATCTGGAACGCTCGACCTGAAAAGGTGGTGGAAGCTGATTCCATCAATAATTTTAAAAGGGAGTTGGACGGTTCTGGAGGAGGAACTGACAGGGTTACGGACAACAAGCGGGGATGTCGGACTGAGCACGACTGCTCTTTCAAAGAGCCAGCACAGGCACGATGGGCCAAATGGCCTCCTCCTGTGCTGTCAGTTTCTCTGATTCGATAAATTCACGGGTTTGAGCACACCCCACAAAGGCAAGTTAGTTCTTTCTTAATATTGCTGCTGGATGAAGCCTGACTATCCGCTTTCGTGAAATAAGATTTCTGATATTATTTTTTTTTTAGCATGTTTTTTTTTTGCAGATGAAAGCGTCAGGAAACAACATTGTGCTCCTGCTGATTGACGAGGCCTCGGATAAACACTTCAAAAGCAAAACGACTAAGGTTGTGGCATCAATGGCAAGTGTGAAAGGACTGCCACACACACCACGGATAGTGGAGTTAACCAAGGGATCTCAAGGCTATGGTTTCTACTTGAGAGCGGAACAAGGACGCCAGGGTATTGTAACCCGCGGTGTTATCTGTAAGGGCCTGATTTTCCGAGCGGGTGCTCCTGGTGCAGAGCCTCCCCCAGTGGGAGCGTGCATCAGGAAATCATGGGCGTGACCCTTGACCTTAATGAACCCTGTCTTAAAGAAGGGAAAAAGTATCAACCAGGTCCCCTTCTTGATCCTGATTGGGTTAACGGGGTAATATTTGCACTCCCAGCGCAAACACTCTCCCACCTGGAGTGCGTATCGTAAAGTCGATTACATTATGTTAATGATTAATGCTTTTGTTATCTCCACATCCGACTACTCCAACGCTCTCCAGGCCGGCCTCCCCCCTTCAAATCTCTGTAAACTTGAGCTCATCCAAAACTCGGCTGCCCGTGTCCTAACTCGTACCAAGTCCCGTTCACCCATCTCCCCTGTGCTCACTGACCTACACTGGCTCCCGGTCCGGCAACGCCTCGATTTTAAAATTCGCATCCTCATGTTCAAATCCCTCCGTGGCCTCGCCCCCTCCCTATCTCTGTAACCTCCTCCAGCTCCACAACCCTCCGAGATCTCTGCGCTCCTCCAATTCTGGCCTCTTGCCAATTTCCTTTACCCCGATTTTAATCGCTCCACCATTGGCGGCCGTGCCTTCAGCTGCCTGGGCCCTAAGCTCTGGAATTCCCTCCCTAAACCTCTCTGCCTCTCTCTCATCCTTTAAGATGCTCCTTAAAACCGACCTCTTTGACCAAGCTTTTGGCCACCTGTCCCTAATATCTCCTTATGTGGTTCGGTGTCAAATTTTGTTTGATTACATTCCTGTGAAGCGCCTTGGAACGTTTTACTACGTTAAAGGTGCTATATAAATACAAGTTGTTGTTGTTGTTAGTCTTGGCCAGGAGATTCCTGTGCCCATTAAATATAATTGTGAATCTATAGCCAGCTGATAGAGGGGTTGATTTTACAAATTGGTGCAGAGTTGAGCGGCAATTGTGACTGTTAAGCTCCGGCTGACATTTTAGAGGGCAGGGGGAGACAGAACACGATTCCTTTACCTTCAGTCATCTGTATTTGAACTCAAACCAAATTCAGAGGACAAGGGTCTTCTCTCTCTGTGGGATGTGATGGTCCTATGTGAAGTCGTCTTTGGGCCATCTTAACCCATTCTCCAAAAGTGCCCAGTGTGTGCCACTATTTGGCAATAAGTCGGGAATCTTGTTCAAAGAGGAGCAAGGTTGGCTGGTGTGTGAAGTGAAGAATAATCAGTGCTGCAGTAAAGGTCACAGTAGGTCCTCGGGATCGAGTTCAGGAACTTTTACCTGCATCCAATCTGTGTATCCACCGAGTCCCTCGCTGATGCCCCCTGGTGTAACTCCCAACTCGACATCCTCAAGTCAGAAGACGGCACCATCGTAAAAGTGACCATGAAGCTGTTGGATTGTCAGAAAAACCCTACTAGTTCATTAATGTCATTCCTTTGTAAATGTCTAGGTCACTTCATCAGGGATATTGACCCAAACAGTCCAGCAGAAAATTCCGGGCTAGTTGATGGCGATCTTCTGGTTGCTGTGGACGGGGATGGTGTTGAACATCTGGATCATGAATGCCTAGTTGATAAGATAACGAAGTGCGGGAACAAGACCACATTCCTTGTTGCAGATAGTCTAACGAATGAGCTTTACAAACAGGTGGGTGAATGAATCATCACGGAGCTAAAGTCAAGCGAGAAAACCTCTTGTGATTGACCTCAGTTACACCGGGAGTGGAATCTCGAATTGACTGTTAATCCAGATTGAATCTTTCTCTTAAATCAGGACCGTATCAAATTGCAACTCCAGAACTGTGGAGATTTCGATCACATTTGGTTTTATTCTGATGCATCAAGACGTAATTTTAAGAAGGAATCTAGTTCCTTTCCTGGGAGAGTGTGAACAGAGAGTTCGTGGTGCTGATTGCTTCATATGTGGACTTGTTCTTCTCAGGCAGTCCCTCGGAACCGAGGATGACTTGCTTCCACATTAAAAATGAGTTCTCAGGTAACTGATGAGTTCAATGCGGGACCTACAGTGTCTGTCACAGGTGGGGCAGACGGTGGTTGAAGGGGCGGGTGGGTGGGGTGCTTGGGTTGACGTGCGCTCCTTGCGCTGTTTGCGCTTGGCTTCCGCTTGCTCCCGGCGAAGAGACTCGAGGTGTTCGGCGCCTTCCCGGATACTTCTCCTCCAGGTGGGCCAGAGATTCCCAGGTGTCGGTGGGGATGTTGCACTTTTTCAAGGAGGCTTTGTGGGTGTCCTTGAAGCGTTTCCTCTGCCCACCTGGGGCTCTCTTGCCATGTCGGAACTCCAAGTAGAGCGTTTGTTTTGGGAGTCTCGTATCAGACGTGCGAACGATGTGGTCCGTCCATCGGAGCTGATCGAGCGTGGTCAAAGCTTCGATGCTGGGGATGTTGGCCTGAGCGAGAACACTGATGTTGGTGCGCCTATCTTGCCAATGGATTTGCAGGATCTTGCGGAGGCAGCATTGGTGGTACCTCTCCAGACACTATTTCAATCAGTCACATCACTCTATCACCACCGTAAACATTCACTCCCTCCACCACCGGTGCACCGTGGCTGCAGTGTGTACCATCTACAAGATGCACTGCAGCAACTCGCCAAGACTTCTTTGGCAGCATCTCCCAAACCCGTGACCTCCACCACCTAGAAGGACAAGGGCAGCAGGCGCATGGGAACACCACCACCTCCAAGTTCCCCTCCAAGTCACACACCATCCTGACTTGGAAATATATCAGCCGTTCCTTCATCGTCGCTGGGTCAAAATCCTGGAACTCCCTCCCTAACAGCACTGTGGGAGTACCTTCACCACACGGACTGCAGCGGTTCAAGAAGGCGGCTCACCACCACCTTCTCAAGGGCAATTACGGATGGGCAATAAATGCCGGCCTTGCCAGAGACGCCCACATCTCAGGAACAAATTTAAAAAAAAATCGGTTTTGCAGCCCTTTATTTGCCCTCCAAAGCTAGCCCCCAAACAACTGTGAATTTTAAAGAAAGACTTGCATTTCTACAGCATCTTTCACGACCCCAGGATGTACCAATGAAGTACTTTTGAAGTGTAGTCACTGTTGTAATGTAGGAAACTCAGCAGCCAATTTGCGTACAGCAAGATCCCACAAACAGCAATGTGATAATGACCAGTTCATCTGTTTTAGTGATGTTGATTGAGGGATAAATATTGGCCCAGGACACCGGGGAGAACTCCCCTGCTCTTCTTCCAATAGTGCAGTGGGATCTTTTGCGTCCACCTGAGAGAGCAGACGGGGCCTCAGTTTAACATTTATCTGAAAAGTGGCACACTCCAACAGTGCTGCGCTCCCTCAGTACTGCACCTCCAACAGTGCAGCGCTCCCTCAGTACTGCCCCTCCAACAGTGCGGCGCTCCCTCAGTACTGCCCCTCCAACAGTGCGGCGCTCCCTCAGTACTGCCCCTCTGACAGTGCAGCGCTCCCTCAGTACGGCCCCTCTGACAGTGCGGCGCTCCCTCAGTACTGCCCCTCTGACAGTGCGGCGCTCCCTCAGAACTGCCCCTCCGACAGTGCGGCGCTCCCTCAGTACTGCCCCTCCGACAGTGCGGCGCTCCCTCAGTACTGCCCCTCCGACAGTGCGGCGCTCCCTCAGTACTGCCCCTCCGACAGTGCGGCGCTCCCTCAGTACTGCCCCTCTGACAGTGCGGTGCTCCCTCAGTACTGCCCCTCCGACAGTGCAGCACTCCCTCAGTGCTGCCTCACCGATAGTGCGGCGCTCCCTCAGTACTGCCCCTCCAAAGTGCACTGGACAGTGTGGCACTGACCCCTGGGTAAATGCACTGGACAGTGTGGCACTGACCCCTGGGTAAATGCACTGGACAGTGTGGCGCTGACCCCTGGGTAAATGCACTGGACAGTGTGGTAATGATATAACAACAGAAAACGCTGGAAAAACTCAGCAGGCCAGGCAGCATCCGTGGAGAGAGAAAGAGAGTTAACGTTTCAGGTCGATGACCTTTCGTCAGAACTGTGAAGAGCCGGAAATCAAATAGATTTAAGGCCAGAGTAAAGCTGGGAAAAGGGGGAGGGGATAAAAGAACAAAAGGGGAGATGAAGAGACATTAAGAGACATTAAGAGATATGCAAGGCTAGAGGTGGTGTTAATGTGACAGATTAAGGCTGAAAGAAGTGTGAAATCCACTGGCAGAATGAAGGACAGCTGCCAGCTTCTAGGAGGAAAAAAAAGGTGGGGGGGGCAAATAAAAGGATGGAAAAAATAAAATATAAATGTGATTGGAGCTGAGGTTATGATCTAAAATTGTTGAACTCGATATTGAGTCCAGAGGGCTGTAGCGTGCCTAAACGAAAGATGAGGTGCTGTTCCTCGAGCTTACGCTGCGCTTCCGTGGAACAGTGTAATAGGCCGAGGACGGTGAGGTCAGAGTGGGAGTGAAGCGGTGAATTAAAGTGACAGGCCACCGGGAGCTCGGGGTCCCCCTTACGGACTGAACGGAGGTGTTCCGCAAAGCGGTCACCCAATCTGCGTTTGGTCTCCCCAATGTAGAGGAGACCACATCGTGAGCAGCGAATACAGTGTGGCACTGACCCCTGGGTAAATGCACTGGACAGTGTGGCACTGACCCCTGGGTAAATGCACTGGACAGTGTGGTACTGACCCCTGGGTAAATGCACTGGACAGTGTGGTACTGACCCCTGGGTAAATGCACTGGACAGTGTGGCACTGACCCCTGGGTAAATGTACTGGACAGTGTGGCACTGACCCCTGGGTAAATGTACTGGACAGTGTGGTACTGACCCCTGGGTAAATGCACTGGACAGTGTGGCACTGACCGTTGGGTAAATGTACTGGACAGTGTGGCACTGACCCCTGGGTAAATGTACTGGACAGTGTGGCACTGACCCCTGGGTAAATGTACTGGACAGTGTGGCACTGACCCCTGGGTAAATGTACTGGACAGTGTGGCACTGACCTCTGGGTAAATGTACTGGACAGTGTGGCACTGACCTCTGGGTAAATGTACTGGACAGTGTGGCACTGACCCCTGTGTAAATGTACTGGACAGTGTGGCACTGACCCCTGGGTAAATGTACTGGACAGTGTGGCACTGACCCCTGGGTAAATGTACTGGACAGTGTGGCACTGACCCCTGGGTAAATGCACTGGACAGTGTGGCACTGACCCCTGGGTAAATGCACTGGACAGTGTGACACTGAGCTGCACACACCCAATGGGCTCGAGGTTTTTGGCCATTTCTCAGCTCTTTTCTCTCGGAGCTCTGAGCCTTGCAGTACATTTACCCAGGGGTCAGTGCCACACTGTCCAGTACATTTACCCAAGGCCTATTTTCCACATGACTGTGATTATTGAGAATAATGATTGTGACTAGTAATGATCAGACATTTTGATTGTCCATTGTCAGTGGGGGGTGCGGATAAATGTTTTTCTTCCTCCTACGGTGTTGACAGGTACCGAGATTACTTTATTTGCCCACAGCCTGGCAGATAATCCTGTGACCTCCCCGCAATGAATCATGAAACAATTCCAATGTAGCTGTATAAGATGAAGGTTTAATTAAAGTGGTAAATTACGTCACCTTCTTAATATCCAATCACAGGCTGGCATTTCTCCAATCTGCTACTGGAAAGAAGTTTTTGAATCGCATCGGCCAGCGGAGCGTGAGGAGTCCCGAGAGAGTCAGAGATTGGTGGACAGTCCTCAGCACAGTCCCAAACTGTGCAACCTCACCAAAGGCCCAGGAGGATACGGCTTCACTCTCAACGCAGTCAAGGGTGTGCAAGGGCAGTTTATTAAACAGGTACAAATCCTTCAGCACTTAGAACTTAGAATCGTACAGCACAGAAGGAGGCCATTCGGCCCATCGTGCCTGTACCAGCTCTTTGAAAGAGCTCTCCAATTAGTCCCACTCTCTCCCCCTGCTCTTTCCCCACAGCCCTGCAAATTTCTCCTTTACAAGTATTTATCCAATTCCCTTTTGAAAGTTACTATTGAGGGAGTCAGGAAGTGAGCAGAATAGCCAACCTCTGCCTTGCCCTTGTGGCCAGGTTGTTGATACGGCTGGTCCAGTTCAGCTTCTGATCAATGGTCACCCTCCCAGAATGCTGATGGTGGGGGATTTGGCTCGAGTTGAAGGTTGGCGAGAGGGGATTTATAAAGCTCCTTTCACATTCCCAGGTGCCCCAAAGTGTTTCACCGCCAATGAACTACTATTGAAGCGCATTGCTTAGACTAATGCAGGGTGGGCAATGGTGTTCTGCAGAGGGAAGTGGCAAGGTGGAGCGTTCTGGATCAGTTACGGTTTCCATGGTTACTTGAAGATCATTTCTGTAACCCTTCAGTCAATAATTAACTGTGAAGTCTCTCACTCTGAATCAATATTGGTATAATATTGAGTTGGCGAGTTAAAGTTACAAGGGCTTGTGAAAATAAACACAAGCAACACTCGAGAAAAATATGATATACAGAAGCCTAAGATCCTAAATATGTGGGGATAAGTCAGTTTGTTTGCATTTAAGGCTCGACGGAGAATCACACAGCACAGAAGGAAGCCATTCGGCCCATTGTGCCTGTGCCGGCTCTTTGAAAGAGCTCTCCAACTAGTCCCACTCTCCCTTTCTCTTTCCCCATAGCCCGGCAAATTGTTTTCCTTTTAAGAACATAAGAACGTAAGAAATAGGAGCAGGAGTCGGCCATTTGGCCCCTCGAGCCTGCTCCGCCATTCAATAAGATCATATCTGATCTTCTACCTCAACTCCACTTTCCTGCACTATCCCCATATCCCTCGATTCCCTTAATATTCAAAAATCTATCGATCTCAGTCTTGAAATATACTCAACGACTGAGCCTCCACAGCCCTCTGGGGCAGAGAATTCCAAAGATTCACCACCCTCTGAGTGAAGAAATTTCTCCTCATCTCAGTCGATGACCTTTTGTTAGAACTCTCTTCCCCCAAAAGGCTGTTGATGCTGGGGGTCAATTGAAAATTTCAAAACTGAGATTGATAGATTTTTTTGGGGTAAGGGTATCAAGGGTTACGGAACCAAGGCGGGTAAATGGAGTTCAGGTACAGATCAGCCATGATCTAATTGAATGGAGGAACAGGCTCGAGGGCTGAATGGCCTTCTCCTGTTCCACTGGAAGTGAAACTAATTGCACACTGCAATAATGTTCTTTTTTTGTAAAAAAAAGAACAAAATGCTCCAAAATATATGAGTTACAGGAAGAGGCTCAGGGAGCTGCTGGACTGTCTCCAGTGTGTGGTTTCAATCTATCACACACTGAATAATTATGGGGTCACTCCGTACATTTCCCTTCAGATGTTGACGGCTCTAGAACGATCTCGTTGGTTAACACAGAGGCCCTCCAAGCCCAGTGAGGAAAGGCGAATATTTTGCAAAATGCTGATGTTGAAACATTGGCTGCTGACGTGTATGAAAATAAACATTCTGACAAAAGTTACGAAAGGCATGGGTCAGTGCCAAATGTTAAGATTCCCTCCCAGAAAGTGAAAGTTTCATTTTACTCAAAAACTTGGGACAACTTTCTGGAGTGTTAAAGATACTGTGGGGCGTACGACGGAAGCCGTGAGGGAAGTTTACGCACGAGAGCTTAGTACAACTGATAGGGACACAGGAATCGCTGGATGGTAAAAGACCACGGTCCATCTAGTTCACCCTCTCCCATCCTGGTGGTCACATGATCCAACGATAATGGAGTTGTTGACCAATCACAGCGATCAATCTCTGTCAATGAGTCTACAACAGACCCAGACATGAGGCGAGGAAAACCCCCAGTGGTGGAGAGCTTTGGGAACCAGAGGTCCAAAGTCACCTGTTCCTCCCGAGCTCGCTACACTCACCACACCTCATGTCTCCAATTACTCAGATACTGGAGCACAAAATATTATTCTCTGACAGAAATCTCTCCAATTTGCATTTGAATGAAATAATACTAACTGCTTCCTATAGATGTGAATAAAAGTTGTAAAAATTGAGAATGAAAAAGCTAAGGGAAGGGACTGTGGTCTTTGAAAGGCCACAGGGGTGAATGAAAGCAGAGTGTTTGTTTAGGGCGAGTGGGTAGCCCTGGGTTCAGTTGGCGAGTTGTCACACTGAAGGGAATGAGCTAACTCCAGGCCACAGGAGCAAGTGACTGGGGATTAAGAATGGGGATCAGTGCCAACAGGTAGCGGGCCTGCCGGGAAATGGCATCAGCTGTAAAAAAGTCACAATAAGTATTAGGACTGTGGAAAGGAAACAAGTCACAGAGAAAAAGAGGTAGTTAAGAAATCAGCACAAGAACATAAGAAATAGGAGCAGGAGTCGGCCATTCGACCCTTCGAGCCTGCTCCGCCATTCAATAAGATCTTCGACCTCAACTCCACCTTCCCGCACTATCCGCATATCCTCTGGTTCTCTTAGTATCCAAAAATCTATCGACCTCTGTCTTGAATATACTCACTGACTGAGCACCCACAGCCCTCTGGGGTAGAGAATTTAAAGATTCACAACCCTCTGAGTGAAGAAATTTCTCCTCATCTCAGTCCTAAATAGCCGACCCCTTATCCTGAGACTGTGACCCTTGGTTCTAGACTCCCCAGCCAGGGGAAACATCCTCCCTGCAGCTACCCTGTCAAGCCCTGTAAGAATTTTGTATGTTTCAATGAGATCACCTCTCATTCTTCTAAACCCTACAGAATATAGGCCGAGTCTACTCAATCTCTCCTCATAGGACAATCCCCCCATCCCAGGAACCAGTCTGGTGAACCTACGTTGCACTCCCTCTATGGCAAGTATATCCTTCTTTAGGTAAGGAGACCAAAACTGTACACAATACTCCAGGTGTGGTCTCACCAGGGCCCTATATAATTGCAGTAAGACGTCTTTACTCTTATATTCAAATCCTCTTGTAATAAAGGCCAACATAACATTTGCTTTCCTAATTGCTTGCTGTACCTGCATGTTAACTTTCAGTGATTCATGTACAAGGACACCCAGGTCCCTCTGAACACCAACATGTATATCTGAGTATTTATCCAATTCGCTTTTGAAAGTTATTATTGAATCTGCTTCCACCGCCCTTTCAGGCAGCGAGTTCCAGATCACAACAACTCGCTGTGTAAAAAAAGTTCTCCTCATCTTGCCCCTAGGTTGTTAAAGGAGGCTCAGCAGAAGAGGCAGGCCTGGAAGTGAATGACATACTGATTGAAGTGAATGGTGTCGACGTGCAGACGGACACACACGAAGAATTGGTGGAGAAAATCAATAGCAGTGGGGATAAGCTGAGCATGCTGGTGGTTGGAAAGGAAGGGTATGATCACTTCAAAGCAAAGAATACTCCAACCTCTCCGACTGTAATCCCAGTGCCAACGCCTGGGCCAGTTAGTCTTCCCGACAGTATCGAAGAAGAAGACATTTATGAGGAGCCAGTAGCTGACAGCCCTACACAGGAAAGGAGAGAGCAGGTAAATCACTCAACAACAACAACTTGCATGTAGATAGCGCCTTTAACATAGCAAACGTCTCAAGGCGCTTCACAGGAGCGTAATTGACCCCGAGCCACATAAGGAGATATTAGGACAGATATCCAAAAACTTGGTCAAAGAGGTAGGTTTTAAAGAACGTCTTAAAGGAAGAGAGAGCAGTGGAGAGGCGAAGAGGGTTAGGGAGGAATTCCAGAGCTCGGGGCCTCGACAGCTGAAGGCGCGGCTGTCAATGGCGGGGTGATGGAAAACGGGGATGCGCAAAAGGCCAGAATTGGAGAAATGCAGAGTTACACAGAGTTACATCGTACCTACAACACAGAAACAGGCCATTCAGCCCAACAGGTCTCTGCTCCACACGCGCGCCTCCTCCCACCCTACTTCATCGAACCCCATCAACATCTCCTTCTATTCCTTTCTCCCTCTCGGGGGGTTGTGGGGCTGAAGGAGGTTACAGAAATAGGGAGGGGCGAGGCCATGGAGGGATTTGAACACGAGGGTAAGATTTGTAAAATTTGAGACATCGCTGGACCAAGAGCCAATGTAGGTCAGCGAACACAGGGGGTGATGGGTGAACGGGACTTGGTGCGAGTTAGGATACTTAAATTAAATTCTTTATTATTATTTTTCTAGTCCAAGTCGTCCTCCTCATCGTCAGCTGAAGAGGATACAGATGATGATACACAAATGTAAAAAGATCTTAAAAGGAACATACATAGAGGAGCAACACAATCACCTTTCAGCTGCTTTTAACACCTGGGATGATCTGCAGTGGTTTATAGCACAGATTCAATTTTTATTGCTAATCAAACTTTGTTCCTCATTTAAGCAAATTTTCTACATTTTCGAAGTAATGATGCTTAATTATTCATATCTTTAAGATTAAATCATAGAATCTTACAGCATCGGAGGAGGCCATTTGGCTCAGCGTGCCTGTGCTGGTCCCATTCTCCAAAGACCTGCAATTTTCTCCCCTTCAAGTATTTATCCAATTCCCTTTTGAAAGTTACTATTGAATCTGCTTCCACCGCCCTTTCAGGCAGCGCGTTCCAGATCACAACAACTCGCTGCGTAAAAAAAAAAGTCTCCTCATCTCCCCTCTGGTTCTTTTGCTAATTATCTTCAATCTGTGTCCTCTGGTTACCGACCCTCCTGCCACTAGAAACAGTTTCTTCACCAATCCCTTCCGTCAATTGAGCAAGGGTCCAGTGGACCCCTGTAACTCATGCGTCTCTCACGCTTTCCAATTACCACAACAACTTGCATTCATATAGCACCTTTAATGTAGCTAAATGTCCCAAGGTGCTTCACAGGAGCGATTATCAAACAAAATTTGATACCGAGCCACATCAGGAGCTATTAGGACAGGTGACCAAAAGCTTGGTCAAATGGTAGGTTTTAAGGAGCGTCTTAAAGGAGGAAAAAGAGGCAGAGAGTTTTGGGGAGGGAATTCCAGAGCTTAGGGCCTAGGCGCTGAAGGCACCTACACTGCAATTTACCATTTCTAAGTCCTAGGAACTTGTCCCTCTCACTTTTGGAGGATTGCAGGAAATCCTTCCTCATGGCGTGTTTCAGAGACACACTCTAAGAGGACAAAAATACTTTCCAACATTGAGCGTAACTTGTTCCCTATGTATTTTATGCACCTTGGTTCTCCCATCCCTATTTACATCAACTAAGTTAACAGGGGTAGAGTCTAATCCCTTCATAATTAAAAAAAAACTTCAATAACATCTCCTCTATGAGGATAAAATTCAATGGGGGGGGGGGGGGGGGTGAGGAGGGGAAGAGCATAAAACTGGCAGTAGTGGATCAGCTCCCCATTATACACCCCGCCCGATTCTCCTCTCCATCTTTCAGTTGAGACGTTAAACCGAGGCCCTATCTGGTAGATGAATGAGAACCCACGGCCACTATTCGAAGAGCAGGGGAGTTCTCTTCAGTGTCCTGGGGCCAATATTTATCCCTCAACCAATATCACTAAAAACAGATTATCTGGTCAGTATCACATCGTTGTTTGTGGGTTCTTGCTGTGCGCAAATTGGCTGCCGTGTTTCCTACATTATAA
Source organism: Squalus acanthias (assembly GCA_030390025.1). Taxonomy (NCBI): domain Eukaryota; kingdom Metazoa; phylum Chordata; class Chondrichthyes; order Squaliformes; family Squalidae; genus Squalus; species Squalus acanthias. The sequence continues at coordinate 99,201,469 of CM059431.1, forward strand.
CAGTGACTACACTTCAAATGTACTTCATTGGCTGTAAAGCACTTTAGGTCCTGAGGTCGTGAAAAGTGCCATAGAAATGCAAGTCTTTCTTTAATGATTTATGAACCTTGGTCCCTCTCCTGTTTCCAGGATAACCCTGCTTGGAGTATCCCAGACTCAAATGCATTGATCCACCTTGAGAGACATTGTCCCAACTTATCTATATTGGCCCGTAACCTACTTTGATGCAATTTCTCAACCTCCAACATCTTTACACTTGTGAATGGGCTCCATTAACACCCTCATCGACATCTAAGTGATGGATGAAGATGGTGAATGGCGATGAGAGATTCGCTGCATGCTCCACATATATTTTTTTTGTCCATTTGTTTTAAGGCACTCCCAGTGGGCCAGACTCCATGGAAGAGGATGGAAGATAGGAACAGGAAGAGGCCATTCAGCCCCTCGAGCCTGCTCCGCCATTCAAATAGATCATGGTTGATCTGTATCTTAACTCCATTTACCCGCCTTAGTTCCATAGCCCTTAAAACCAGTTACCCAACAAAAATCTATCGATCTCAGTCTTAAAAGCTCCAATTGACCCCCAGCCTCAACAGCCTTTTGGGGAAGCAAGTTCTGGATTTCCGCTACCCTTTGTGTGAAGAAGTACTTCCTGTCATCACCCCTGAACGGCCTGGCTCTAATTTTAAGGTGATGCCACCTCGTTCTGGATCCCCCCCCCCCCCCCAACAGAGGAAATAGTTTCTCTCTCTACCTCATCAACTTCTTTAATCATCTTAAACACCTCAACTAGATCACCCTTTAATCTTCTATACACAAGGGAGTATAAGCCTGTCTGTGCAACCTATCCTCGTAATTTAATCCTTTTAGCCCCGGTATCATTCTGATGAATCTGCGCTGCCCCCCCTCCAAGGCCAATATATCCTTCCTGAGTTGTGGTGCCCAGAACTGAACGCGTATATTGGCCTTGGAGGGGATGCAGCACAGATTCACCAGAATGATACCGGGGCTAAAAGGGTTAAATTATTAGGACAGGTTGCATAGACTAGGCTTGTATTCCCTTGGGTATAGAAGATTGAGGGGTGATCTGATCGAGGTGTTTAAAATGTTAAGGGAATTCGACAGGGTAGATAGAGAGAAACTATTTCCTGTGATGGGGGAATCAAGAACAAGGCAACATAATCTTAAAATTAGAGCTAGGTCATTTAGGAGGGAGATCAGGAAGCACTTCTTCACACAAAGGGTAGTAGAAATCTGGAACTCTCTTCCCCCAAAAGGCTGTGGAACAATTAGAGCTTTCAAGTCTGAATTAGATAGATTTTTGTTGGGTAAGGGTATCAAGGGATGTGGAGCAAAGGCAGGTAAATGGAGTTGAGGTACAGATCAACCATGACCTAATTGCTCGAGGGGCTGAATGGCCTCCTCCTGTTCCTATGAGTCCTGAAGAGGAAAATGTCCTTCCATATGGCCCAATTGTGTTAGATTCAATTATGAAGAGTGTCCTGAGGATCAAGCTGCACATTTTAGATGCAGTATTTATGACAGACTTTCTATCTGTAAATAGTAGCATCAAACTATTGTGAAACTTTCAATGAACAGAACCTGCATCTTTGATTGCTTTTCTGAAATAAAAAGGGCAGCTTAATAAAGAAATATCAAGAGTACAATAATATTTACTTCATACAAGCTGACTGAGTTGGTAGCTCGCCACTAATAACTTGTAAACAAAACAATATTTATATTCAAGCACGGGACAAGTAAAGATCAGGGGTCAAATACAAAGATAAAAAACTGCAAATGATCGAAACTTGAAACAGAAAATGCTGGAAATACACGGCAGGGTAGTCAGTACCCTGAAAGTGAAAGGAGAAGTTAATGTTTCCAATTAACTCTTTTTCAAAACTGAAAGATAAGAAAGCACTTTGATAGGAACTGGAGGGGGAAAAAAAACCATCGTAAGGGGAGAATACAGCAGTCCGAAAGGCAATGGGGCGAATAATTAGGTTAGGATTGCTGGTAGGTAGGGAGTTATGGGTAGGGTGAGGGTTTACGGGGAGGGATATGATTATGCGTAGGGATAGGGTTCGTTTTACTATGAATGGCCACATTTATTCCAGAAAGAGTCTAATTTGATTGCATTGAGTGAAATATATAAGGGGTGAAATTCATCTTTGGCCTCGGTTAGACTCTTTACCCCCCCCCCACTTGATTTTCCTTTCCATCAACTTCCATGAAAAGGAAATCGACCGAGGGGGGGGGGGGGAGGAGATGGAGTCTGCCACCACTAGTTCTGTGCCCCCGCCAGTTAATTTTCACTCCCATAGTCTCCTCCTCTTAATTCAGGGGATCCAAATGATTTAGCACAACATTCTCCCTTTGTTGCATTATTTACATTGCTTAATTAAAATGATTGTACTGGGTTGGTCAGATATGAAAAGCCTGCATTCAGTGGACTTCAGGGCCAAAAATACAGACATGGGTAATTTTACCTCAGCTGGAGTATTGTGTCCAATTCTGGGCACCGCACTTTAGGAAGGATGTCAAGGCCTTGGAGAGGGTGCGGAGGAGATTTACCGGAATGGTTCCAGGGATGAGGGACTTCAGTGATGTGGAGAGACTGGAGAGGCTAGGATTGTTCTCCTTAGAGCAGAGAAGGTTAAGAGGAGATTCAATAGAGGTGTTCAAAATTATGAGGGGTTTTAATAGATTAGATAGGGAGACACTGTTTCTACTGGCAGGAGGGTCGGTAACCAGAGGACACAGATTTAAGATAATTGACAAAAAAGCCAGGGGAGATGAGAATATTTTTTACGCAGCGAGTTGTTGTGATCTGGAATGCGCTGCCTGAAAGGGCGGTGGAAACAGATTCAATAGTAACTTTCAAAAGGGAATTGAAACTCTACTTAAAAGGGAATTGAATCTCTACTGTATATAGCACTTTTAATGTAGTAAAACATCCCAAGGCGCTTCACAGGAGTGTTATGGGGAGAGAGCAGGGGGGAGTGGGACTAATTGGAGAGCTCTTTCAAAGAGCCGGCACAGGCACGATGGGCCGAATGGCTTCCTTCTGTGCTGTGTAATTATATTAGAAATTTTGCTCAAATAAATCGCAGATCCCATGTCCCTGTGCAACACAACACCAGCAACTATGGGGATAACCTTGAGAAATTCATGGCACACTTACAGCAAAATATGGCATCAACTAAAATAAAAACAAAGTGCTGGAAATGCACAGCAGATCCAACGGAATCTGTAAAGAGAAAAGACAAGTTAATGTTTCAGGTGTTGACTAGATCGGATGAGTGGTCCACACCCAAGAGTCTTCTCCCTTTACAGAGACGTTTGGACCGGTCGAGCATTTCTAGTATTTCTGTGTTTTCATTTCAAATTTTCAGTTTCCTTTTTTATACTTTGTTTCCTACATCAGTTAAGTGAAATCGATAAACAGGATGCGCCTCTGATTACAGACATGCCCTTGAGTAACAGGTATGGGCACATTTGACTTTGTAGCAGTTCCCAAGACTTAACAGCTCAGGTGTTCCGCAAAAGTTATGAAGGGCTTTTATCTTTTGAATCAAGGAGCTCACTTCAAATTCATTTTTATTCAATCGTCAAGGTTAGAGCAACCTTTGGTACACCATAATTCATGTGTAGCTTTGTGTATCTATATGTGTGTGTATGTATGTGTATCCGAGTGTGTATGTATGTGAGTGCGTTTGTGTGTGTGTGTGTGAGAGAGCGTGTGCGTATTAAGTTGAGACAATAGAGATGATTAATTAACATGGATCACAGTTTATTATCTACTGTATAAAAATATTCTAGCCACATTCTTTTTTGGGGGCGACACGGACCAACCTCCTCATCCTGCAATAAACACTGTTAGATGTTCAACCCTAAAATGTCTGCCTGTATACTTCATTTGGTAATTTAATACATAGAATGCAAGATTATACAATACAGTTGGGACACACACACACATACAAAATAGGGCACAAGGTTGAGATTGAAAACAAAATCTGGGAGATGGGCAGTTAACAGTGAGTGCAGCCAGAAACCAGTCAAGTTGGGAGTGTAAAGAAAGTTGAGCTCAATAAAAGGATACAACCTGTTCATTCAGAATATTAAAGCTTTGCCATCACACTTTGTTGTTGAATTTAATGTCTGCTAAAGCTCTGATTAAAAGTTCATGATTTCTACACGCGAGTTTTGCAGAAAAAATATTTAAATTGGACCCTTTCAGTTTTTTCAAAAAATACAGAACTACCATCATAAAAGTCAGAGTAATAAAGAACTTGGGGATACCAGACACTAGAAAACTGGGCCCTTTTAGATCTTGCAAAGAATCCAGACCCACCTGAGGTGGACACAGGTGGCATACAATGCAGGTACAGTCGATGTTTCCATTTAGTGCAGACGATGCTTTTGTGAAAACAATCTGGAGATCATAATTGACACAGAACTTCATTTATTGAAACAATTCGAGACATACACTGGATGATACACTCCACGTATCAGAAGCCTGAATCGAGGGAGGCTGCCTACAGAAGTCGATAGCGCAACAATCTTGCTGGCATCACCACTTCAACAAGAAACTAAACTTCAACGGCTCTGGAAACTACAGGTGCAAGATCAGTGGTGGCGAGCTGGGTCTCATTAAAATTCACCATTCCGTCCGTCCCAGTGAAAAGATCTCTCAGAAATTTTACAAAGTGGGAAATTCCTACGCAAAATTACTAAGGCTTTGAGGTTATCTGCTGATGGGAATCGAGGGTAAATTTTATAGACGCACACTCCCAGTCTGGAGACTTACTCACTGGGAGCACACATTGGAAAATTGCAGGCATACTTCATGTATTTTATCCTCCATTAAAATGAACGGAAAATTTATCCCTTAAAGTTTTTTTTAAACAGTACTTACTAAACAAAAACCTTCTAACATCGATGGCAGCTTTCAAAAAAACCGAGTTGTTCTGTGATTTTAATTCAGAAATAATTGTAAACTTTAGCGGTGATTCTGTTTCTGGTATGAATCCAAACTAAACGCTGTAGAAGTGAAATCTTTCATATCCCTTACATCAAATCCCCAAGCAGGCTTCTGTATATTGTCTTTTCTCGCGTCTTCTCAACAGACGAACGCTCGATTTTGACGGACGTTTAAGGTCCAGTGGTTTATAAAGTGGATGTGAACACAAAAGCAGAGTGCCCGGGTCGGCAGTGGTTTTAAAAACTCATGTGCTTTTCCGGGGCTTGTTTGTGCGCCAGGTAGAGGAAGACGATGCTGGACAGCGCGCTGACTAGGAAGATGACGTCAAACCAGCGGTGGTAGAAATTGAACTGCAGTTCTCCCAGGACCTCAGTGACAATGGTGCGATATTCAAGGGGCATGCTCATTCTCATCAGCAACACCGATGACACAAAATACATACCCTGTGCCAAGAGACAGCATGAGAGGGTAAAAATATGAACATCGGGACATTCTGCACATCAGAATAAATTTTAGTAAATAGATGTTAAAATATATAATGCTACTGTTCATTCTCTGTGGTGTTGTGTGTGTTTGGAGTCAAGACCGAGGTTCGAAGCCACGGGGTATTTGGATCAGATGTAATTCGGTCCCCATTTTAAAGTCATATCTTCTGCCCTTATCTTTATTCTCCATTATAAGTTACTCTGCTAAATGTTAAAATGTAAACTGCCTCAACGTGTCACTCTACAATTACACACTCCCACCACTTGAGTGCAGTGCCTCCACTGGGTGAGGCTGTAATTACAGCGTGACAAGTTTACATAGACAATTCCCAATATAAATGTTGACTTAAGAATTTATAATGGGAACAGTTTGCAAAAAGTGCACACAGATGTTTCAATTGCTAAAACTTTATAGATAAGCGTGATTTCTGTATCTGAACATTAACTAGAACAGCAGCCATTCATGCAACAGACATATGATACACTCAACGATCGCAAGATGTTCCCCTCCCTTAAAAAACATTCATGTTAGAATTCAGACATCAGGTAAAAGTACCTATGATACAACATTAGAATAGGTTTCAGTGAAATTGGTCATGGGGTTCTCTGCAATGTTTAACATCTCATCCGAAAGTCGTCTCATTCGAAAGACGGCACCTCCGACAGTGCAGCACTCCCTCAGTACTGCACTAGGAGGATCAGCCTAGATTATGTGCTCATGTCTCTGGAGTGGGTCTTGAACCTGTGAGAGACTCAGAGATGAGAGTGCTACCCACTGAGCTACGGCTGACACCCAATATTAGGTTAGCTACAATGATTCCTATATTCTGCCCCAGCACCAGAAGATCTGCCTGACTTTTAAATTTCCCAAACCAGCCCATGTTCCGCACTGAATTGAGTGTAATTCCGTTCTGGGAACTGCGTTGCAATCGCCCAAACTCATTTCACATAGGACTCTTACAGCAGCAGACGGAAGAGACTTTTGCCCCCTCAGCTCGGGCTGGCTGTAAACCACTGCACCAACAAGCCCACCACCATAATTACTTACCATAATCTGTGCGAGGACCAGTACTATAACATTGGAAGATTTATTGCTGGAGATTGCATAAAAGAACTAGGAGAGAAAGAAAACAAATGTTAAATTAAAACTGACCAAAGGCGTGGAGAGAAGATTTACCGGAACGGTACCAGGGATGAGGCTGTGGTACAGAGACTGGAGAAGCTGGGATTGGTCACCTTTGAGCAGAGAACATAAGAAATAGGAGCAGGAGTAGGCCAATCGGCCCTTCGAGCCTGCTCCGCCATTCAATAAGATCATGGCTGATCTGATCCTCACCTCAAATCTAAAGAACACAAGAAGTAGGAGCAGGACCTGGCCACTCAGCCCCTGGGCCCGCTACGCCACCCACAGGGCCTCGACCGATCCGAACTCAGCCTCATGTCCAATTTCCTGCCCGCTCCCCGTAACCCCTAATTCCCTTTACTTCTAGGAAACTGTCTATTTTTGTTTTAAATTTATTTAATGATGTAGCTTCCACAGCTTCCTGGGGCAGCAAATTCCACAGACCTACTACCCTCTGAGTGAAGAAGTTTCTCCTCATCTCAGTTTTGAAAGAGCAGCCCCTTATTCTAAGATTATGCCCCCTAGTTCTAGTTTCACCCATCCTTGGGAACATCCTTACCGCATCCACCCGATCCAGCCCCTTCACAATCTTATATGTTTCAATAAGATCGCCTCTCACTCTTCTGAACTCCAATGAGTCCCAATCTACTCAATCTCTCCTCATATGTCCACCCCCTCATCCCCGGGATTAACCGAGTGAACCTTCTTTGTACTGCCTCGAGAGCAAGTATGTCTTTTCTTAAGTATGGACACCAAAACTGTATGCAGTATTCCAGGTGCGGTCTCACCAATACCTTATATAACTGCAGCAATACCTCCCTGTTTTTATAATCTATCCCCCTAGCAATAAAAGCCAACATTCCGTTGGCCTTCTTGATCACCTGCTGCACCTGCATACTAACTTTTTCATTTTCTTGCACTAGGACCCCCAGATCCCTTTGTACTGCAGTACTTTCCAGTTTCTCGCCATTAAGATAATAACTTGCTCTCTGATTTTTCTTGCCAAAGTGCATAACCTCACATTTTCCAATATTGTATTGCATCTGCCAAATCTCCGCCCACTCACCCAGCCTGTCTATATCCCCTTGCAGGTTTTTTATGTCCTCCTCACTTTCTACTTTCCCTCCCATCTTTGTATCATCTGCAAACTTTGATATGTTACACTCGGTCCCCTCCTCCAAATCGTTAATATAGATTGTAAAGAGTTGGGGACCCAGCACCGACCCTTGCGGAACACCACTGGCTACTGGTTGCCAGTCCGAGAATGAACCATTTATCCCAACTCTCTGCTTCCTGTTAGGTAACCAATCCGCCACCCATGCCAGAATATTCCCAGAAGGTCAAGATTCAATAGAGGTGATCAACATTACCGTTCAAATGATCCATCACCACCTTCTCAGGGGCAACTAGGGATGGGCAATAACTGCAGCCTTGCCAGTGATGCCCACATCCCAAGAATGAGTTAATAAAAACAGCTGTACTATATTAACTCTGAGGCAATGTACAGTTACGCAGAAACAAAATGCCTGAAGGCCACAGTGTTCAGAGAGAGACCGAGACCCAGAGAGAGAGAGAGAGAGAGAGAGAGAGAGAGAGAGAGAGAGTGTGTGTGTGTGTGTGTGTGTGTGTGTGTGTGTGTGTGTGTGTGTGTGAGAGAGAGACAGAGAGAGAGAGAGAGAGAGAGAGAGAGAGAGAGAGAGTGAGAGAGTGCGCGCGCATGCGTCTTTCTCTTTCACTGCTCTCCCCTTTTTGGTTTTCTGTCTCTGTGCTGTTCTGGTTCCGTATCTTGCTTATATTTTTGCCTCTTTCTCTCCTCCTGCTTCTATCTCGGACTTCTTCTGGTTCTCTCCTCTTTTCTTCTCTCACTCGCTCATGTTCTGATTCTCTCCTCTTTGTCTTCTCTCACTCTCTCATGTTCTGGTTCTCTCCCCTTCTCCCTGTTTCTTTTTGTCCATTTCTTTTCTCTTCCTCTGTGCGTGCGTTCAGGTGGGTTGGCAGGCGATGGAGGTGGGATCCAGCAAAGGTGCAGGTGGGTTCTGGGGGTGACGGGGAGAGGGATCTGGCCAGGGGCGTAGGCTGGCATCGAGGAAGGGGATCAGGTTCCATCCAAAAAAAACAAAAGTCCAGCTCCTGGCGCTATGGTGCAGGGTGCCACCCCTACCTTAGAGACACAAATTGGGAGCTGGAAGGACTGAAAGTTAAGGATGTAGTAAGTATATTGTGAACTCTGCTATATTTCAAAGCTGACCACCAGCTGTGACAGCTAAGCATGACAGAAATAGCATGAATTGTGCACTATAAGCAAGGCATTTAATAGATTAATAGAAATTATATAATAAATGCAGCTTTTCCTTACATTGAATAAAAACATGTGGTAAAAGCTAAATTTAACTCTTGTACATACCTTGGTGAGCGTTATTAACAAGCCCCGAATGGAGGTGACGATAATAATTCCAACAAGTATAAAGGAGATATGTTGAGACCAAAACTTCACCTGCATTCAAAGGAAACCGACATGTAAATACTTACTTGAAATCAGAACATTACCCCATTCCACTCAGAAACGAAGAGCCGTGAGAGAATGTACAATATGTTAAACAGAGATAATGTTATGTCAGTGAAAATGAGCTGATGCCTGGATTATTTTTCATATAATGTATTTATAGAACTCCCTCAGTACTGCCCCTCCGACAGTGCGGCGCTCCCTCAGTACTGCCCCTCCAACAGTGCGGCACTCCCTCAGTACTACCCCTCCGACAATGCGGCACTCCCTCAGTACTGCCCCTCTGACAGTGCAGCGCTCCCTCAGTACCGCCCCTCCGACAATGCGGCGCTCCCTCAGTACTGCCCCTCCGACAGTGTAGTGCTCCCTCAGTACCGCCCCTCCGACAGTGCGGCACTCCCTCAGTACCGCCCCTCCGACAGTGCGGCACTCCCTCAGTACTACCCCTCCGATAATGCGGCGCTCCCTCAGTACTGCCCCTCCGACAGTGCGGCGCTCCCTCAGTACTGCCCCTCCGACACTCCCTCAGTACTGCCCCTCCGACAGTGCGGCACTCCCTCAGTACTGCTCCTCCGACACTCCCTCAGTACTGCCCCTCCGACAGTGCGGCGCTCCCTCAGTACTGCCCCTCCGACAGTGCGGCGCTCCCTCAGTACTGCCCCTCCGACAGTGCGGCACTCCCTCAGTACTACCCCTCTGACAGTGCGGCACTCCCTCAGTACTGCCCCTCCGACAGTGCAGTGCTCCATCAGTACTGCCCCTCCGACAGTGCGGCACTCCCTCAGTACCGTCCTTCCGACAGTGCAGCTCTCCCTCAGTACTGCACTGGGAGAGTGAGCCTGGATTATGCGCTCAAGTCCCTGGATTGGGGCTTTGAACCCACGACCTTCTGAGTCAAAGGCGAGAGTGCCACCCACTGAGCCACGGCTGGGTTATTAAGGGGCCAATGGTTGTGCAACTTTCAATGCCAGGGCAATGTGGTGAAGTAATTCAAAAAAGGATAATAAAATATTCGCACAGCCAGAATATAGCTTTTGTGAATTAGATGAAGCATGAAGCTTTGAACAATGCATCATAAATTCAGGCGTGTACATTAATATTGGTGAATGAAAAATCTTATGGGCCCCACGGACTCCCACACCAAAATTCCCAGCGTGTTCCCAGCACGTGATGCTCCGTGCCAGAAGCACAAATTCGTATTATAGACATTAAGCTTAGACTTTAAGATGGGCTGGCCAGTCTAAACTTAAAATACCATATTCCGTCACGCAACAGCAGCGAGTCCTCGTGTAAGGGGATGAGCTATGAGCAAAGATTAGAAACGCTTAAACATTGCAATCGAAAAGGGAGATGCTTGAGTGGTACTGGTAAGGCAAACCCAGAGTATTTCAAAGTACGCCCAGTAACTAGGACCTAAAGGACATAGCTGAACATCAACGCATAGCAAATTTAGAAGAGGTATTAGAGAAAAAAAAAAATATTTGGAACAACCTATGAAATGTGCTAACAGGATTACTCAAAGTACATTTAGATGACATGATTTAAAAAAAATTTGTTCCTGGGATGTGGGCGTCGCTGGCAACGCTGGCATTTATTGCCCATCTCTAATTGCCCTTGATAAGGTGGTGGCGAGCTGCTGCAGTCCGTGTGGTGAGTTTCAGGATTCTGACCCAGCGACGATGAAGGAACGGCCAATATATTTCCAAGTCAGGATGGTGTGCGACTTGGAGGGGACCATGGAGGTGGTGGTGTTCCCATGCGTCTGCTGCCCTTGTCCTTCTAGGTGGTAGAGGTCACGGGTTTGGGAGGTGCTGCCGAAGAAACCTTGGCGAATTGCTGCAGTGCATCTTGTAGATGGTACACACTGCAGCCACGGTACGCCGGTGGTGGAGGGAGTGAAAGTTTAAGGTGGTGGATGGGGTGCCAATCAAGCGGGCTGCTGTGTCTTGGATGGTGTCGAGCTTCTTGAGCGTTGTACTAGAAAATTTCATGGACTAGAAGGTTAACCTTTGTTTCTTATTCCTGACTTTTCTTATGTTGTCAGGCATGGAAAGTGAAAGAACAGTGTCCTCACGTACTGGGCCACCCACACTCAATGTGAGGGTTTATGTGGCATTGACGCAGCATAATTAAATTGCCATGTTATACACTGTTAATTTGCTTCTGAGAATTGTCTTTGCCCTCCTAAATGTCAAGCAGGTTACTTCGATTGCAGGTCAATGCTGTATGAAGGACATTGCTGAGACAACTATCTGTTTTGAGATGAGGCGCAATACAAGGTCGATTGCAGAGGGAATTGAAATGTTGCAGAATTATATTTTTCTCTCGAAACTGAGCTCAGTTCCTTAAAAGAAATGCAACAAATAAAGAAGCGAAAACTACCAACTTCTTTTATGAAATGTTAACGCATGCAGTTATGACACTCCCTCCTCTTCAGTCAGTTTGTTTGGATTCTGTGAGCCTGGAGGTTTTCAAAGGGCCGTTGCCTCACTGGGGGAGACATCTCTGGCAAAAGAACCAGGGGGGAGATGAGGAGACAATTTACGCAGCGAGTTGTGGTGATCTGGAATGCGCTGCCTGAAAGGGCGGTGAAAGCAGATTCAATAGTAACTTTCAAAAGGGAATTGGATAAATGCTTGGAAGGGGAGAAAATGTACAGGGCTATAGGGAAAGAGCAGGGGGACTAATGGGAGCAGGGACAGGCATGATGGGTCGAATGGCCTCTTTTTGTGCTGTAAGATTCTGTTCCACATCAGAATCTCAAGATCTGTCAGCACCAATAGCTTGAGATGTGGGTAACTTAATGAAGACATGATTAAAATTTTGTATGCGGCCCCCATGATATGCACCCATGCAGCCTACAAATACAAAACTTCAGTGCTCATGTACTGGAGTGACTTTCACAGCCAAATGGCTTTTCCCTCATTCCTGAACTCACAGGAACAGGAGGAGGCCATTTAGCCCCTTGAGCCTGTTCCGCCAACGCAATGAGATCATGGCTGATCTGCGACCTAACTCCATCTACCTGCCTTTGCCCCGTATCCCTTAATACCCTTGGTTAACAGAAAGCTATCAATCTGCGAGTTAAAATTAACAATTGACCCAGCATCAATTGCTGTTTGCAGAAGAGTTCCAAACTTCTACCACCCTTTGCACGTAGAAATATATCCTAACCTCACTCCTGAAAGAAAAACAGAAAATGCTGGAAATGCTCAGCAGGTCAGGCAGCATCTGCGGAGAGAGAAACAGTTTCAGGTCGATGACATTTCGTCAGACCTTTCGTCATCGACCCGAAACGTTGACTCTGTTTCTCTCTGTTGGTCCCTTAGAGGATGAGACCGGGAAATTAATGGTGGGAAATATGGAGATGGCAAAAACACTGAATGAATATTTTGTATCAGTCTTTACAGTAGAGGACACTAAGAATATCCCAACACTGGACAAACAGGGGGCTATAGGGGGAGAGGAGCTAAACACGATCAAAATCACTAAGGAAGTGGTACTCGGTAAAATAATGGGACTCAAGGCGGATAAATCACCTGGACCTGATGGCTTACATCCTAGAGTCTTGAAGGAAGTGGCGGTAGGGATTGTAGATGCATTGGTAATAATTTTTCAAAACTCCCTGGATTCCGCTAAGGTCCCGGCAGACTGGAAAACTGCTAATGTAACACCCTTATTTAAAAAGGGCAGTAGACAGAAGGCTGGTAACTATAGACCGGTTAGCCTAACATCTGTGGTAGGTAAAATTTTGGAGTCCATTATTAAGGAAACAGTAACAGGACATTTGGATAATCATAATTTAATAGGACAAAGTCAGCATGGTTTTACGAAGGGGAAGTCATGTTTGACAAATTTGCTGGAGTTCTTTGAGGAAGTAACATATAGAGTGGATAAAGGGGAACCAGTGGACGTAGTGTATTTAGACTTCCAAAAGGCATTTGACAAGGTGCCACACAAAAGATTATTGCTTAAGGTAAAAAATCACGGAATTGGGGGTAATATTCTGGCATGGATAGAGGATTGGCTATCTAACAGAAAGCAAAGAGTTGGGATAAATGGTTCATTCTCAGACTGGCAATCAGTAACTAGTGGTGTTCCACAGGGGTCAGTGCTGGGTCCCCAACTCTTCACAATCTATATTAACGATTTGGAGGAAGGGACCAAGTGTAACATATCAAAATTTGCAGATGATACAAAGATGGGAGGGAAAGTAGTGAATGAGGAGGACATAAAAAACCTGCAAGGGGACATAGACAGGCTAAGTAAGTGGGCAGAGATTTGGCAGATGGAATACAACACTGGAAAGTGTGAGGTGATGCACTTTGGCAGGAAAAATCCTAGAGCAATTTATTATCTTAATGGCAAGAAACTGGAGAGTACTGAAGTGCAAAGGGATCTGGGGGTCCTGGTGCACGAAACTCAAAAGGTTAGTATGCAGGTGCAGCAAGTGATTAAGAAGGCAAATGGAATGTTGGCTTTCATTGCTAGGGGGATAGAATATAAAAATAGGGAGGTATTGCTTCAGTTGTACAAGGTATTGGTGAGACCGCACCTGGAATACTGCATACAGTTTTGGTGTCCTTACTTAAGGAAAGACATCCTTGCTCTCGAGGCAGTGCAAAAAAGGTTCATTCGGTTAATCCCGGGGATGAGGGGGTGGTCATATGAGGAGAGGTTGGGTAGATTGGGACTCTACTCATTGGAGTTCAGAAGAATGAGAGGCGATCTTATTGAAACATATAAGATTGTGAAGGGGTTGGATCGGGTGGATGCGGGGAGGATGTTCCCGATGACGGGTGAGACGAGAACTAGGGGACATAGTCTTAGAATAAGGGGCTGCTCTTTCAAAACTGAGATGAGGAGGAACTACTTCACTCAGAGGGTGGTAGGTCCATGGAATATGCTGCCACAAAAAGCTGTAGAAGCTACAACATTAATTAAATTTAAAACAGAAATAGACAGTTTCCTAGAAGTAAAGGGCATTAAGGGTTACGGGGAGCGGGCAGGAATTTGGACATGAGTCTAGGTTCGGATCGGTCATGGCCCTGTGGGTAGTGGAGCGGGCCCAGGGACTGTGTAGCCTGATTCTGCTCCTATTTCGTGTGTGCAATTCTGTTAGATGCAGGAGATGGTTCTGTGATAGATAGTAGATTGGCGGTTAGGATCAGATCAGCCATGATCTTATTGAATGGCGGAGCAGGCTCGAGGGGCCGATTGGCCTACTCCTGCTCCTATTTCTTATGTTCTTATGTTCTCTCCACAGATGCTGCCTGACCTGCTGAGTGTTTCCAGCATTTTCTGTTTTTATTTCAGATTTCCAGCATCCTCAGTACATTGCTTTAGTATTAGTGTTTTTTTTCACTCCTGAAAGGTCTGGCTCTAATTCTTCGATTTGCCCCCTAGTCCGAGACTCCCCAACCCGCGGAAACAGTTTCACTCTATTCATGCTCGTATCTCTACTATGGACAACTCGATGAAAAGTGGCAGGCGTGAGACAGTAGATGTTAAGCGACAGCTGATCATGTTTAAGAATCAGAACAGTAGGGATTCAACCAGTGTTATTTACTGTCATCACAACAAGACCATCCTTAAAAGAACGATTCCAAGAGCCAGAAATCGGGTGCCACATTGGGCAATACTTTTACTTACATCAAACTGAATGCCCAAATAGTTCACTGTGATCTCGATACCTCGAGTGACTGGGTCTGTTTTACCAACTCGATCGAAGACGATATTTATTGTTGCCTGCAGTTCGATTGGGGGGGGGGGGGGGAAATACAAATCAAATATCCAACAAGACCACGTTTATCTACAATGTTTTAAATTTCAGTTACATCAGAGCTTGTCCGCATTAACACAGTTTAATAAAACCAAGAGATTGCTCCCGAACTGCTTAAACTGGCAGAATGAAAACAACAGGATGCGATTCGAAAACTGGATGAATGCTAGGTTTGCAGCATCAAATTCAATGTGGACATAAAAAAAATGCATTTGGGCGTTTAAAAGTTGAAGAACTAACTCACTGAGCTCTTTATAGTTGGTCTGTGTGTTACATAGGAACAGGAGGAGGCCACTCAGCCCCTCGAGCCTGTTCCGCCATTCAATTAGATCATGGCTGATCTGTATCTCAACTCCAGCTACCCACCTTAGTTCCATATCCCTTAATACCCTTGTCTAATAACAATCTATCCATCTCAGTTTTGAAATTTTCATTTGACCTCCAGCTTTTTGGGGGGGGAGAGTTCCAGATTTCCACTACCCTTTGTGTGAAGAAGTGCTTCCTGACATCACCCCTGAACAGCCTGGCTCTAATTTTAAGGTTATACCCCCCTTGTTCTGGACTCCCCCCACCAGAGGAAATAGTTTCTCTCTATCGACCCTATCAACTCCTTTAATCATCTTAAACACCAAAGCAAAATCTATCGCTTTCGGTCTTGAAATTGACCCCCAGCATCCAGTCTTTGGGGGAGGGAGTTCCAGATCTCTACTACCCTGTGCGTGTAAAAGTATAGTAGAAATTTACATTCTACAGATCAAATACTGATTGAAACACAGACTCCAAACCACTGATTCAATAATAAATTAGTTGCAGCACTAGCTTTCGAATCCGGTCTTTGAAACAGCAGCGAACCGCTGTATGCAAATAGGTGCCTTAGCAAATGTTTCCACTGACAGACACCTATTGTAAGACTGGAGCAGATAAGCAAGGTGCTTATAACCAGGGTAGATGCATCAACCTGTCCCACATCTGGAATAAGATGGAACCCGTGCTTTCAATTATATGATCAATACAGAGCTACAATAATACATACATCAGCGCACAGTAACAAGACACGAAGCTTGGCTTTCAGTTTTATAATAGAATCCCGAGGGGGAAAAAAATTACATCATATTTTGTGAATTTTTTCAAACATGTGAAGTTGCTGAAGCGATAGATGGTAGCGGGATTGGTGGATGTAACACAGATTATCTCCATTTCCAATGATGGAGTTGGATTGGACCGGTTCTTGGCTGGGGCAGAGATTGCTTCTTATAAAAGGCAAGTGTGATCTCCTGGGCAGGTGTCGATCGCCTGAGGGAGTCAGTGAGGAATTCTCCAGAATTATTTCATCTATTTGACCCCGAGTTTCTTTTTCTGTTTTTTTTGGCTCTCCCAGGAGATTACTTGGCTGGGGGAGGTGGGGGTGATGGGGGGATGGAGGAAGTATCTGGCCACGATCCTCAGGAGTGTGGGGGCAGGTTTGATGGACCAGCTGGTGTTTTCGTATGTTCGAATGAAGTGGTAGGATACAGGGGGCTACATATTCTGCTATTGCAGCATTGGAGAGCAGGTATGCTGTGGTGGGACATCCATTCACCACACAGAGGGATCCCTAGACCCTGGCTGAACTTCTGGCCGTGGGCTATTTTGACGGCTTCTGGTCTTTGTCGGGGGGGGGGGGTCTGCTCGGGGGGAAGGGACGGAGACTGCCTGGGAGTGAGACCCGTCACTGTGTAGTGTGGCCACAGACCCCAGTGTGCCGTCAGTTAAAGGTTTGAAAAGAAAAACTAACCTTTTTAAGAAATGTCTCTAAACGTGTGCAACTGATCACTCGATGGTGGATTGCACAGGCCTCATGGGCGTCACATTTTAAACTGCTTCCCCTTGCCACTACACCAAACGCTGGATGCCAGGAGTGAACAGGTGCCCCTTGTGCAGTGTTGGATGACATATTTCCATCATTTGCATATTGCAAGGCTATGGGGAAAGGGCAGGGGAGTGGGTCTGATTGCATAGCTCTTTCAAAGAGCCGGTACAGACAGGATGGGCCGAATGGCCTCCTTCTGTGCTGTATCATTTTATGATTATGAAATACACAGCCAAATACGGTTGGACATATATATTGTATATCAATCATCACATCCAGGGGACAATCGGAGGGTCATAAAAGTGAGTGGGTCCCCAATCCACATTCCACACAAAAAGTAAATCTGCAATGGGAGCCGGAAGATCGTAGCCAGGGTTTTGCCTGCGATTCTCCATTTGGTGAGTTATCAATCTCCATTACTTTGGTGACCTGGAGGGAGGCAGGTGATTCTTGCAAAAGAGAAGGAAAGAAAATCAGAGGGAGAGTTTCCCCGGGCTGCTCGTAATGCACCAGAATGATACTGGGGCTAAAAGGGTTAAATTACGAGGACACAGACTAGGCTTGTATTCGCTCGAGTATAGAGGATTAAGGGGTGATCTAATCGAGGTGTTTAAGATAATTAGAGGATTAGATAGGGTAGAGAGAGAGAAACTATTTCCTCTGGTGGGGGGGAGTCCAGAACAAGGGGGCATAGCCTTAAAACTAGAGCCAGGCCGTTCAGGGGTGATGTCAGGAAGCACTTCTTCACACAAAGGGTGGTGGAAATCTGGAACTCTCTCCCCCAAAAAACTGAGATGGATAGATTTTTGTTGGGTAAGGGTATTAAGGGATATGGAACCAAGGTGGGTAAATGGAGTCAAGATACAGATCAGCCATGATCGAACTGAATGGTGGAACAGGCTCGAGGTGAATGGCCTCCTCCTGTTCTTATGTAACACAACAGCCCCACTGGGCCAGTAGGTCGGAGTGGTACTGGTCTACCTGTATTCTCAGCCAGTGATGGTGTTGAGTGCAGGTGAGAGGGAGGGAAGGGCAAGTTTACTAACTACTCAACTTAAATAACTGAAGCATTCAGTTCTGAAAATATCTGGGCTGGAAATTCAGCGGTTTACACTCATCGGACGACAAAATTCGAACAGGACAAACTGCTGGGTAAGAATTATAAAAACAAACAGAAGTGAGTTGCCTTGGTTTTGTGGGGCTGGGGCCTGTGGTCTAGAAATGGCTGCTTAATGCTGAAAGTACTTCCATCAACATCATTCCGCCCCTTTAAGCGTGCAGCAGTGCCATGCAGCATATACTCACCATAAAGATTTTCCAGACACAGTAGATAGAGAAAAAATACCCCAAGAAATTAAAATATTTTCCTTGAAATGTTTTCGAGTATTCAATTCTTTCCTGTAAAAGATAAAAAGGACACATGCTTTTAGCACCAGGTTTCTGCAACCCTAGGACGTTTCTGTTGTGGTGAGCAAGGGCAGAGGGTCAATTCCATTAAACCTTCCGGGAAGATTTGGAATTCTCAATCCAGTTATTTTCCATTCACATGCAAATGTGGTGTTCATGATCTATTTGTTGTGCTTGACTGCCTCAAAGCTATTCAATTTCCTCAGATCACAGTGGGCCAAAGGCAAGAAAACAATATTGAGATATGATAAACAAGACCTTGCTTTGAAACACTTCCCAAGGAGGTTCTGCTAAACCTTTATAAAATCACCGGTTAGGCCTCAGCTGGAGTATTGTGTCCAATTCTGGGCACCACACTTTAGAAAGGATGTCAAGGGGTGCAGAGGAGATTTACCAGAATGGTACCAGGGATGAGGGACTTCAGTTACGTGGAGAGACCAGAGAAGCTGGGGTTGTTCTCCTTAGAGCAGAGAAGATTAAGGGAAATTTAATAGAAATGTTCAAAATTATGTCGGGTTTCAATCAGAGTAACTAAGAAGAAACTGTTTCCAGTGGCAGAAGGGTCGGTAACCAGAGGACACAGATTTAAATTCAATGTCTAAAGAACCAGAGGGGAGATGATGAGAAATTTTTTAAGCAGCGAGTTGTTGTGATCTGGAATGCGCTGCCTGAAAGGGCGGTGGAAGCAGATTCAATAGTAACTTTCAAAAGGGAATTGGATAAATACTGGAAGGGGAGAAAATTACAGGGTCACAGGGAAAGAGCAGGGGGGGGGGAGTGGGACTAATTGAAGAGCTCTTTCAAAGAGCCGGCACAGGCACGATGGGCCAAATGGCCTCCCTCTGTGCTGTCTCATTCTATCTCACATCAGAATCCCAAGATCTGTCAGCACCAGTAACTTGAGATATCTGTAAATTAATGAAGGCATATTTAGAACGTTGTATGTAGCTCCCCTGATATGCAGGCATGCAGCCTACAAATAGAAATGCTCCTGTACTGGAGTGATTCTATGATTTGATTCAAGAAACGATTTATCTCCTACACCGTGCATTTTCTTGAGGGAATTATCCTGATTTGTTTTTACCGTGACACTGTCACATCCTAAACTGATTTCCATCATGCCTTTATTTCCACAGATAGAAGATACAGGGAAAAATGTGTTGACGTTACTTAAAAAAAGAAGCTGCTTCCCCACTGCACTCAAACCAGCAAATGACTACACTCATGACAAGTCTTCTTTCCTAAGCACATCAGCCAACTCTTCAGGTAACAGTAGGAAGTACAATAAATAAGAGAATTTGGGATGTAGTGCACAGGCTCCCAAGGTTTGCTTCAAATATTTTTGTTTTCTTGTATTTAAACTTTACAAGGATCAGATTTTATTTACAGCACTAGCAGATCTCCCGTGACAATGCTCGCACGAGCCAGACGGTAATCTGTTTCAGAGAAAGCCCATATAATGTTATAACATGTAATGCAGAATATACCATTGGAGCCGTGTCCTTTTAACGCCACAAGAGCCGGACTGGTAAACAAAGACTCAGGTTATTCAGAATTCATTTGGTGATTTGGTGAGGAAACTTTCCAAGCTGAAATGCAACTGCCAGTTTAAGGCTGCAGACATAAGCCCAATAATCCAGGCTGACACTCCAGTGCAGTACTGAGGGAGCACCGCACTGTCGGAGGGGCGGTACTGAGGGAGGGCCGCACTGTCGGAGGGACAGTACTGAGGGAGCGCCGCACTGTCGGAGGGGCAGTACTGAGGGAGCGCCGCACTGTCGGAGGGACAGTACTGAGGGAGCGCCGCACTGTCGGAGGGGCAGTACTGAGGGAGCGCCGCACTGTCGGAGGGGCAGTACTGAGGGAGCGCTGCACTGTCGGAGGGGCAGTACTGAGGGAGCGCCGCACTGTCGGAGGGGCAGTACTGAGGGAGCGCCGCACTGTCGGAGGGGCAGTACTGAGGGAGCGCCGCACTGTCGGAGGGGCAGTACTGAGGGAGCGCCGCACTGTCGGAGGGGCAGTACTGAGGGAGCGCTGCACTGTCGGAGGGGCAGTACTGAGGGAGTGCTGCACTGTCGGAGGGGCAGTACTGAGGGAGCGCTGCACTGTCGGAGGGGCAGTACTGAGGGAGCGCTGCACTGTCGGAGGGGCAGTACTGAGGGAGCGCTGCACTGACGGAGGGGCAGTACTGAGGGAGCGCTGCACTGTCGGGGGGCAGTACTGAGGGAGCGCTGCACTGTCGGAGGGGCAGTACTGAGGGAGCGCTGCACTGTCGGAGGGGCAGTACTGAGGGAGCGCTGCACTGTCGGAGGGGCAGTACTGAGGGAGTGCTGCACTGTCGGAGGGGCAGTACTGAGGGAGCGCTGCACTGTCGGAGGGGCAGTACTGAGGGAGCGCTGCACTGTCGGAGGGGCAGTACTGAGGGAGCGCTGCACTGTCGGGGGGCAGTACTGAGGGAGCGCTGCACTGTCGGAGGGGCAGTACTGAGGGAGCGCTGCACTGTCGGAGGGGCAGTACTGAGGGAGCGCTGCACTGTCGGAGGGGCAGTACTGAGGGAGTGCTGCACTGTCGGAGGGGCAGTACTGAGGGAGCGCTGCACTGTCGGAGGGGCAGTACTGAGGGAGTGCTGCACTGTCGGAGGGGCAGTACTGAGGGAGCGCTGCACTGTCGGAGGGGCAGTACTGAGGGAGCGCTGCACTGTCGGGGGGGGGGGGGCAGTACCGAGGGAGCGCTGCACTGTCGGAGGGGCAGTACTGAGGGAGCGTTGCACTGTGGGAGGGGCAGTACTGAGGGAGTGCCGCACTGTCAGAGGGGCAGTACTGAGGGAGCGCTGCACTGTGGGAGGGGCAGTACTGAGGGAGCGCCGCACTGTCAGAGGGGCAGTACTGAGGGAGCACTGCACTGTCAGAGGGGCAGTACTGAGGGAGCGCCACACTGTCGGAGGGGCAGTACTGAGGGAGCGCCGCAGTGTTGGAGGGGCAGTACTGAGGGAGCGTTGCACTGTCGGAGGGGCAGTACTGAGGGAGCGCCGCAGTGTTGGAGGGGCAGTACTGAGGGAGCGTTGCACTGTCAGAGGGGTAGTACTGAGGGAGCGTTGCACTGTCGGAGGGGCAGTACTGAGGGAGTGCGGCACATCACTAAAAGCAGATTATCTGGTTATTATCACTTTGTTGTTTGTGGGACCTTGCTGTGCGCAAATTGGCTGCTGTGTTTCCTACATTACAACAGTGACTACACTTAAAAAAAAAGTACTTCATTGCCTGTAAAGCACTTTGGGATGTCCCGAGGTCATGAAAGGCGCCACAGAAATGCAAGTTCATTATTTCTTTTTGCAGCTCAGAAGTGCCAGCATTGTTTTGCACCTGCAATAAAAAGTAATATCTGCATACACAGATGTTCCGTTCTTAATATATTAGTCAATCGCCCATGGTGCTGCACACAGGGAGTCAAGACCATAGTCTTCAGATGACGGAGGGTTGCAAGGTGGGGAATAATTCAATCGGGGCACGCAGACATAATTCAGTCTCCATATTAAAGTCACGCATTCTGTCCTTACTTTTATATAATACTTTGATTTTATATTATTTATGGTTAAATGGCTAAACATAGTGAGAAGTAGAGTTGGTTGGAGGACAGCAGTTTATCTTCAGTAGAGGAGACAAAACTGAGGCTGCAGCACCATCACTGGCAAGAAGGTATAACTACAGCACGGCAAGTTTATATAACAACTTGTATTTAACGTAGTAAAACGTCCCCAGGCGCTTCACAGGAGCGTTATAAAACAAAATTTGACACCGAGCCACAAAAGGAGATATTAGGGCAGATGACAAAAAGCTTGGTCAAAGAGGTTGGCTTTAAGGAGCGTCTTAAAGAAGGAGAGAGAGGTAGAGCTTAGGGCCCAGGCAACTGAAGGCACGGCCACCAACGGTGGAATGATTAAAATCAGGGATGCACAACAGGCCAGAATTGGAGGAGCGCAGAGATCTCGGCGGGTTGTAGGGCTGGAGAGATTACAGAGATAGGGAGGGGTGAGGCCATGGAGGGATTTGAAAACAAAGAAGAGAATTTTAAAATTGAGACATTGCTTAACCGGGAGCCAATGTAGGTTAGCGAGCACAGGGGCGATGGGCGAAAGGGACTTGGCGTGAGTTATGACACGGGCAGCCGAGTTTTGGATGACCTCAAGTTTTTGGAGAGTTTCCATTATAAATGTGCACACAGGAATTTATCATGAAAAAGTTGACATAAAAACGTGACCAGAAGTTGTGATTAAAGCAAACCTGAAAGGGCGGTGGAAGCAGATTCAACAGTAACTTTTAAAAGGGAATTGGATAAACACTTGAAAAAGAAAAGTGCAGGGCAAGGGGAAGCGTGACTAATTGGAGAGCTCTTTCAAAGAGCTGGCACAGGCACGATGGGCTGAATGGCCTCCTCCTGTGCTGTATCATTCTATGAATAGAAGAAGTCAGGTTTTATAGAAAGGGAGTGCGCAAGATTTTTAAAATATCAAAAAAAAAAATTACTTTCTATCTATTTCAGCAGAACAAATTCTTGCAGATGCACAATGACTGAAGACACGCCTGCACTGTGCGCTACGCTGCAAAGGGTGGACAATGGGTCGACTGAATCAGTACCTTAGTCGCGTGAAGATCAACTGTTTCGAGAAACAACTGTCGGCTCAGTTCCTCCAGTGCATCCACTTCCTGCTGAATAAGTGAGAGGTCTGAAGAGAAATGTTAAAGAAAGCTCCAAATGAACTGAACCCAGCGTGGCACTCGTGAGCCGTATCTTTACCTGGTGGGGTGAAAGAGCCATGTGCAGTTTGAACAAGTGACAGAAGGAAACGTCTGCAATTCTGAAAAAGTATTTACAAGAGATGATGTGTGTGCACATTTAATGTACTTAAAGAGTTACTGCGTTCAGTTCTGCTCTCCACAGTATAAAAAGGATATAGAGGCATTAGAGAAAGCGCAAAAAAGATTCACCAGAACTGCAAGGTTATAACTATCAGAAAAATTTGAACAGGCTGGGGCTCTTTTCTCTAGAAAAGAGAAAGCTGAGAGGTGACCTGATAGAAGTCTTTAAAATTATGAAAGGGTTCGATAGAGAAGATGTTTCCACTTGTGGGGGAATCCAAAACTAGGGGTTCATGAATATAAGATAGTCACTAATAAATCCAATAGGGAATTCAGGAGAAACTTCTTTACCAAGAGAGTGATGAGAATGTGGAACTCGCTCCCCCACAGGGAGTGGTTGAGGCGAATAGTTTAGATGATTTAAGGGGAAGCTGGATAAACACATGAGGGAGAAAGGAATAGAAGGTTATGCTGATAGGGTGAGATGAAGAGGGGTGGGAGGAGGCTGGTGTGGAGCAGAAATACCGGCACGGACCAGTTGGGCCGAATGGCCTGTTTCTGTGCTGTACATTCTATGTAATTCAGGGTATATCAGATAGCTTTGAAATCCATTGTGTAAAATAACAAGGCCTTCCCCCCCCCCCATTTCAAGTTACAGAATGTGGCATCCCATTTACTCATCGTAAAAGGATATTTTCACTGTTGGAAGATGATGATGTCACACTTTTGATCATTCCCCAAAATCCTGCAGGCTTATTCAGCACTTCCCCACGCTGGTACATCATCCTCCTGGTCATAGCAATTCTATCGGGGAACCAAACAAGAATTAAAACAGGTTGGATCTCTTTCATGGGACAGGCACATTACCCAGCAAAACACAATACCACCAAACAACAAGAAGGTTATCCACAACTCAACAGGACAAACAATAAGGGAAAGCATCGAGACAGAAACCCAGGTCAGAACAAAACCTCATCAGAGTTCCAATATGAGTCAATATATTCAGTGCGTTAGGCACCAGTGCTCTAGGTTAGCGGCAGAGGGCAGGATATGGGGAAGGAAAACGGATGGGGCGGGGTAGAAGTTGAGAACCTCGGTGCTATACAATTATAAATTTAGAAACTTGTTATTCTAACGACTGCATGTTCCTGGCAGAGTCATTGGGCACAGCTGCAACTGATGGGTCCACTGCAGTCATCCTCATTACCCACTGCTTGATACTGCTCAACAATGCAAACAGGTCATAGACAACCTAACCATCATAGGGCTCTGCTGGACATCCTGGAGAGTTAAGGGTTAATAGCTGAACTTGCTTGAATCTTGGGACAACAGGCTTCCCAAGATAAACAGTGGCCATGATGCGGAGATGCCGGTGTTGGACTTGTGATTTCAAATAAAACTGTTGGACTATAACCTGGTGTTGTGCGACTTCTCACTTTTGTTCAAGATAAACAGGATGGCTTTGAATTGTCATGAGGAAAGCATGGATTGTCTCCTGCTTTTAGCGCCCGAGGGTTCTACATGAGAAGTGCTCGTGCAAGGAAATAAGTGGCAGTAATGACCTCAACCATGGATGATTAGAGTGTAACTTTGGTACCTAGTGTAATAAATTAGGTAGAGGAATCCATTTACTATAGTGTGGAAAGATAATGGTTAATAAAGCCTGTTCTTCAAAGGATTCGAGAACAGTTGCATCAGGGAGTCTTGTTTGAGAGAAGCAGCTTTGGATTAAACAACAACTGTTCACGCAAATAGACTGTCGTCAAGGGATTCAGATACGCCATGAGGTTTTATCTGTGACATGTACCTTTGCAAAATAAGGTGTATAAAGGAGCATGGTTTTCAACAGGTCTTCGGAGGGCTCGAAAGATAGAACCTGGAACCGAAAACCACTCTCTGTGTACAGAGTAGATCGATCACCTATACTGGATATCAATAAAAATGAGAAGTCGCACACCACCAGGTTATAGTCCAACAGTTTTATTTAAAATTACGAGCTTTCGGAGCTGTTGCCCCTTCGTCAGGTAGAGGTACATTGAGGGAATCTATTACACAATATAAATATTACACAATATTACACAATATAATCTATTACACAATAGATTCCCTCAATGTACCTTTACCTGACGAAGGAGCAGCGCTCTGAAAGCTCGTAATTTAAAATAAAACTGTTGGACTATAACCTGGTGTTGTGCGACTTCTCATTTTTGTCCACCCCAGTCCAACACCGGCATCTCCGCATCATGGATATCAATAAAGTCTGTTACGTATACTCCACCATCGAGTGTCTCGTGCTTACTGGAAGCGTGTTGTTGTAAACCAGAGAATGGAGGAGGTTGACTGACGGTTGAATGTTAACAGGCTTTTCTGGGAAATTGAGCGGTAGGTGCCAGCCGTGGCTCAGTGGGTAGCACTCTCACCTCTGAGTCAGAAGGTTGTGGGTTCAAGTCTCACTCCAGAGACTCGAGCACATAATCTGGGCTGACACTTCAGTGCAGTACTGAGGGAGCGCTGCACTGTCGGAGGGGCAGTACTGAGGGAGTGCCGCACTATCGGAAGGGCAGTACTGAGGGAGTGCTGCACTGTCGGAGGGGCAGTGCTGAGGGAGTGCTGCACTGTTGGAGGAGCAGTGCTGAGGGAGTGCTGCACTGTTGGAGGGGCAGTACTGAGCGAGTGTTGCACTGTTGGAGGGGCAGTACTGAGCGAGTGCTGCACTGTCGGAGGGGCAGTACTGAGGGAGAGCTGCACTGTTGGAGGGGTAGTACTGAGCGAGTGCTGCACTGTTGGAGGGGCAGTGCTGAGGGAGTGCTGCACTGTTGGAGGGGCAGTACTGAGCGAGTGTTGCACTGTTGGAGGGGCAGTGCTGAGGGAGCGCTGCACTGTTGGAGGGGCAGTACTGAGCGAGTGTTGCACTGTTGGAGGGGCAGTACTGAGGGAGCTCCGCACTGTCGGAGGGGCAGTGCTGAGGGAGCGCTGCACTGTTGGAGGGGCAGTACTGAGCGAGTGTTGCACTGTCGGAGGGGCAGTGCTGAGGGAGCGCTGCACTGTTGGAGGGGCAGTACTGAGCGAGTGTTGCACTGTTGGAGGGGCAGTACTGAGGGAGCTCCGCACTGTCGGAGGGGCAGTGCTGAGGGAGCGCAGCACTGTCGGAGGGGCAGTACTGAATGAGCGCAGCACTGTCGGAGGTGCTGTCTTATGGGTGAGACGTTAAACCGAGGCCCAGTCTGCCCTTCTCAGGTGGACGTAAAAGAAGAGCAGGGGAGTTCACCCTGGTGTCCTGGCCAATATTTATCCCTCAAACAACATAATTAAAAAACAGATTTTCTGGTCGTTTTTTCATTGCTGTTTGTGGGACCTTGCTGTGCACAAATTCCTACATAGGAACATAGAAGGCCATTCAGCCCTTTGAGCCTGTTCCGCCATTCAATGAGATCATGGCTGATCTGCGACCTAACTCCATATACCCGCCTTCGGCCCATATCCCTTAATACCTTTGGTTAACAAAAAGCTATCAATCTCAGATTTAAAATTAACAATTGATCTAGCATCAATTGCCGTTTGCGGAAGAGAGTTCCAAACTTCTACCAGCCTTTCGCGTTTCCTAATTTCACTCCTGAAAGGTCTGGCTCTAATTTTTAGACGATGTCCCCTAGTCCTAGAATCCCCAACCAGCAGAAATAGTTTCTCTCTATCGACCCTATCTGTTCCCCTTAATATCTTGAAAACTTCGATCAGATCACCCCTTAACCTTCTAAATTCTAGGGAGTACAACACTAATTTGTGTAATCTCTCCTCGTAACTTAACCCTTGGAGTCCGGGTATTATTCTGGTAAACCTCCAAGGCCAATATATCCTTCCTAAGGTGTGGTGCCCAGAACTGCTCACAGTGCTCCAGGTGTGGTCTAACCAGGGTTTTGTATAGCTGCAGCATAACTTCTACCCCCTTGGATTCTAGTCCTCTAGATATAAAGGCCAGCATTCCATTAGCCTTCTTGATTATTTTCTGTACCTGTTCATGATATTAAAACAGTGACTATACCTCAAAAGTACTTCATTGGCTATAACACGCTTTGGGACTGAGGCCGTGAAAGGCGCTATATAAATGAAAGCTCTTTCCTTTTCTTTTACATCTTTGATTCACAACCTTTTCCTCCGCCTCTCTCTCCTCCTTTAAGATGCTCCTTGAAACCTACCTCTTTCATCAAGCCCTAATATCTTGTGTGGCTCGGTGTCAAATTTTGCTTGATAATCGCTCCTGTGAATCACCTTGAGATGTTTACTACGTTAAAGGCGCTGTATAAATACAAGTTGTTGTTATAGTTCTGGGGACAAAAGATTATTCGTACTCATATAAAGTCACAAAGATCCATGCTCTAGTGATTTTTAAAGACTGCAGTACTAACAACTTGTCTTCTCCTCGGAATTGGAATTCTCTTCCTTTTGACTTGGAAATGATCCCAGAGTTTGGATGGTTATGGGAGTTGGGGACCAAGCCCCTACCATGCGATATCTGACGTCTATAATGGTGTCAGTCTAAGTTGCCACTTTGCTGTCCTACACTTAGTTTCACAATTGTTGAGCACCAGTTACACTGCCCTGAATGGGTCCTGAGACTGACAGACTCGGACTACACCTACTTTGGATGGTTTGCCAGGCTTGATGAGTAGGTAGCTCAATTGACTACTCATGTGAAAAGCGTATTTCTACCCCCAATTCTTGCTCAGCTTCGCCCACTAGACTGATCTCGTCAGGGCCCATTCTCACTCCGGAGGGATTTTAAACTTTATTTATTCAGTGAATCATTGAATCTTACAGCACAGAAGGAAGCCATTCGGCTCGTCATGCCTGTGCCGGCTCTTTGAAAGAGTTATCCAATTTTATCCGTCCCACACCTCAGCCTTTTCCCCATAACCTGGCATTAGTCCTCTTCAAGTACATGACCAACTGCCTTTTGAAAGTTCCTGTGGAATCTGATTCAACCACCCTTTCAGGCAATGTGTTCCAGATCATAACAACCCTCTGTGTGAAGACATTTCTCCTCATTTCCCCTTTAGTTCATTTGCCAATTATTTTAAATCTATAATCTCTGGCTACTGACCCACTTGCCAGAGGAATCAGTTTCTCCATCAAAACCCTTCATAATTTTGAACACCTCTATTAAATCTCCCCTTAACTTTTTCTGCTCTAAGGAGAACAATCCCAGCTTCTCTAATCTCTCCACATAACTAAAGCCCCTCATCCCTGGTATCATCCTGGCAAACCTCCTCTGTACCCTGGTTCTTGTACAACTATGGGCATAGATTCAACAACAACAACTTGCATTTATATAGCACCTTTAACGGAGGAAAAGGTCCCAAGGCGCTTCACAGGAGTGTTATCAGACAAAAAACTGAAGTGAGTCAAAGAAAGTGATAATAGGAGGGGTGACTAAAAGCTCAATTTAAGAAGTAGGTTATTAGGTGGGTCTTAAAGGGGGAGAGGTTTAGGGAGACCTTAGGGCCCAGGCAACTGATCGCACGACCGCCAATGGTAGAGCGATGAATCAGGGATGTATAAGAGGCCAGAATTGGAGGAGCGCAGAGATCTTGGAGGGTTGTAGGACTGGAGGAGGTGACAGAGATAGGGAGGGGGCGAGGCCATAGAGGGATTTGAACACAAGGATGAGAATTTTATATTCGAGGCGTTGCCGGACCGGGAGCTAAATTAGGTCAGCGAGCACAGGGATGATGGGCGAACGGGACTTGGTGCGGGTTAGGATATGGACAGCAGAGTTTAGGATGTTTATCTGGAGCGTTATCTGAAGAAGAATGAAGAGGAAAACTAGAAGAATATTTTTCGCACGGTTATTAGTACATGGCATGCTTTACCAGAAGTGGATAGGGAGATAGACATTGGAAGATCATTTAAAAGGAAATTGGACAACTTTGCAAAGAAAATAGAAAGATTTGCATTTATATCGCGCCTTTCATGGCCACCGGACATCCCAAAGCGTTTCACAGCCAATGAAGTACCTTTTGAAGTGTAGTCACTGTTGTAATGTAGGAAACACGGCAGCCAGATTGCGCACAGCAAGCTCCCACAAACAGCAATGTGATAAGGACCGGATAATCTGCTTTTTAGTGATGTTGATTAAAATGTACGAGGATATAGAGATCGACCAGGGAACTGGGAATTACGAGCTGCAGTATGGCAGTAGAACGCAGTGATTCTACAACTTAAACTAGCAAAAGCTAAAGACAGCTGTAGGAAGTACAACATTTATTCAAATCTCTTTTTCTCTTGGGCATTAAAGAAAAATCCCTATCACTTCAATCTGCATGCTGGTTTCACCAAATGCACATAACACAGACACTGTAGGCACATGGAAAGTACTGAGGAGTTTACCAGAAACAATATACAGCAATAAAAACGAGCAGATTAACTCAACGGGTAATGTGCTCCAACCTCTGGATGAGAGTGGGAGAAAAAGGAGATGAAATAGAAGGCCGTTAGACATTTCAAAACTAGGGGCCATAAATATAAGATAGTCACTAATAAATCCAATAAGCAATTCAGGAGAAACTTCTTTACTCAGCGAGTGGTGAGAATGTGGAACTCGCTACCACATGGTGTGGTGGGCTGGTATGGGAAAGAGGGGTTCCTTTTCATGGGATACTGGCACCAGTTCTGGGACAGGAAGGAGCTGTACCGATGGGACATGCTCCACCTGAACCGGGATGGGACCCGTGTCCTAGCGGAAAGGGTAAATAGAAGGGTGGCAAAGGCTTTAAACTAGTAAGCGGGGAGGGATCTACAAGAAACGCAAGCAGCCTAAATATAAACATTACAGGAAAAGTGAGCATAGGAAAGAATAAAGGGAGGACATTGACGGCAAGGGAGCAAATAGAGTTATAGAACAGGAGTCTAAAAAGATGGTTAAAGATAAAGTGAGAGGAAATCCTATTAAAAATGAGTTAAACTGTCTGTATAGCAATGCACACAGGGGTAAAAATTGGGTAGCGCCCTGAAAAAGTTAGCGCCCCCGCGTCCGATTTTCCCAGGTAGCGCCCCGAGGGGGAGGCGGGGCGCTACTGGAAGCGCCCTCCGTCCCTCTTGGGGCGCTGCGAGCCAAAATCGCGGCGTTACTTGCTGCAGCGCCATGCGCTGTGGTATGTCGCGCCGCGGTACTGCAGGCCTTCCTCCCCTTCCTAAAGGGGAGGGGCCTGGCGCAGTGCGTCCCGGCGCCCAGCTGGGCCACCAGGGATCGGGAGTGCCGGGCTCACAGAGAGCAGCCGGCACCCCGCGGGGGGGCTTCACGGGGGCGAGGGACAGCAACGGGGGCAGGTGCTAGCAGGCGGCCAGCAACAAAAATGGCCACCTGCCACCTCCCCTTTAACTAGCGCCGCCCCGGCCGCAAGTAGGCCCCCCTGACCCCGGCGGACATAGCGTCCGGCGGTGAGTTGGGGGGCGCCACCCAATATTACAGCTGGGGTGCTGCACACGCGATGATGTCATCGCCAGCAACGCAGCGCCGCTAACGGTTAACTGCTGCCGCTAACCTCCCGCTGAATTTCGCGGGAGGCGTTGCGGCGCTGCGCCCAGTCGCTAGTTGATTTGCACCCCATTAGCGCGCTAACGGGAGGCGCAAATCAACCTAATTTAGCCCCCACAGCTTCCAAAATAAAACGGGAGCTGGAGGCAATCATGCGTTGGGAGGAACCTGACATAGTACGGATTACTGAGACATGGCTACAGAAAAATCAGGACTGGGAATTAAACATTGCAGGGTATAACATATTTAGAAAAAAATGAGAAGTCGCACAACACCAGGTTATAGTCCAACAGATTTATTTAAAATTACAAGCTTTCGGAGCTATCGATCGCCCCTTCTTCAGGTAAAGTTACTATGAGTGAATCTACAAAAATTCACAGAATATAAACACAGAGAAAATGCAGAGATACAATCTTTCCTTACATCAAAGACACACCAAGAGCACAGCCAAGACAATGAGATGTGTCCCAGGGGGTCCAACGTGTCAAAACCTGCTGTCTGCATATCCTCTCCATTTAGGTTTGTTTTTTGTGTTTGTTTTTTTTAAAAACTGGAAAGACAGACAACGATGTCAAGTCACGTTCTGTAGCGTGACATGAACCCGATATCCCTATTGAGGCCGTCCTCATGAGTGCGGAACTTGGCTATCAGTTTCTGCTCGATGATTTTGCGTTGTCGTGTATCTCGAAGGCCGCCTTGGAGAACGCTAACCCGC
This sequence comes from Squalus acanthias, assembly GCA_030390025.1. Taxonomy (NCBI): domain Eukaryota; kingdom Metazoa; phylum Chordata; class Chondrichthyes; order Squaliformes; family Squalidae; genus Squalus; species Squalus acanthias. Next base: position 99,232,704 of record CM059431.1, read on the forward strand.
AGATCCGAGGCTGAATGCCCTTGACTGCTGAAGTGTTCCCCGACTGGGAGGCAACCATCCTGCCTGGCGATTGTTGCGCGGTGTCCGTTCATACGTTGTCTCAGTGTCTGCATGGTCTCGCCGATGTACCATGCTCTGGGGCATCCTTTACTGCAACGTATCAGGTAGACAATGTTGGCCGAGTCACATGAGTATGTACCATGTACCTGGTGGGTAGTGTCCTCACGTGTGATGACGGTATCTGTGTTCATGATTTGGCATGTCTTGCAGAGGTTGCCGTGGCAGGGTTTTGTGGTGTCGTGGTCGCTGTTCTCCTGACAGCTGGGTAATTTGCTGCGAACGATGGTACTTTTGAGGTTAGGCGGCTGCTTGAAGGCGAGTAGTGGAGGCGTGGGGATGGCCTTAGCAAGGTGTTCGTTGTCATCGATGACATGTTGAAGGCTGTGAAGAACATGGCGTAGTTTCTCCGCTCTGGGGAAGTACTGGACGACGTAGGGTACTCTGTTGGTTGTGTCCCATGTTCGTCTTCTGAGGAGGTCTATGCGGTTTTTCGCTGTGGCCCGTCGGAACTGTCGATCGACGAGTCGAGCGTCATAACCCGTTCTTACGAGGGCGTCTTTCAGTGTCCGTAGGTGTCCATCGCGTTCCTCCTCGTCTGAGCAGATCCTGTGTATTCGCAGGGCTTGTCCATAGGGGATGGCTTCTTTAACGTGGTTAGGGTGGAAGCTGGAGAAGTGGAGCATCGTGAGGTTGTCCGTGGGCTTGCGATAGAGTGAGGTGCTGAGGCGTCCGTCTTTGATGGAGATTCGTGTGTCCAAGAATGAAACCGATTCTGAGGAGTAGTCCATGGTGAGTTTGATGGTGGGATGGAACCTGTTGATGCTATCGTGTAGTCCTTTCAGTGATCCTTCGCCGTGGGTCCAAAGGAAGAAGATGTCGTCGATGTATCTGGTGTACAGCGTTGGTTGGAGGTCCTGTGCAGCGAAGAAGTCTTGCTCGAACTTGTGCATGAAGATGTTGGCGTATTGGGGTGCGAATTTGGTCCCCATGGCTGTTCCGTGTGTTTGGGTAAAAAACTGGTTGTCGAAGGTGAAGACATAGAACGTGACTTGACATCGTTGTGTCTTTCCAGTTTTTAAAAAAAACAAGGACAAAAAACAAACACAAAAAACAAACCTAAATGGAGAGGATATGCAGACAGCAGGTTTTGACACGTTGGACCCCCTGGGACACATCTCATTGTCTTGGCTGTGCTCTTGGTGTGTCTTTGATGTAAGGAAAGATTGTATCTCTGCATTTTCTCTGTGTTTATATTCTGTGAATTTTTGTAGATTCACTCATAGTAACTTTACCTGAAGAAGGGGCGATCGATAGCTCCGAAAGCTTGTAATTTTAAATAAATCTGTTGGACTATAACCTGGTGTTGTGCGACTTCTCATTTTTGTCCACCCCAGTCCAACGCCGGCATCTCCGCATCATATTTAGAAAAGATAGAGAAGGAAAAGGGGGAGGTGGAGTAGGTGTACTTATTAAGGATAACATAATGGCAGTGGAAAAAAGGGACGTAGATATCAGCAAGACAAAAATAGAATCCATATGGATAGAAATAAAAGATAATAAAGGATCAGTCACACGAATAGGCGCAGTCTATAGACCACCTAATAGTGGAAGGGAGGTGGAGAAGAACTGCACAGACAAATTAGAGAAATTAGTAAAAAACAGAATAATAATCATGGGGGATTTCAACTACCCCGATATTAATTGGACAGAAGAGGTAGGTAAAGGGGATAAGGGAATGGAGTTCCTACAATTGTACAGGACTCCTTTCTAACCCAATATGTAAAAAGCACAAGAAGGGAAGATTCACTATTGGATCTAGTTATGGGGAATGAGCCAGAGCAGATAAGAGAAGTAAAAGTAGGGAAACATAGAGGGAATAGTGACCATAATATAATATGCTTTAAGATGACAATAGAGAAGGACATAAGAATGATAAAAACCAAGTTAATAGATTGGAGAAAATCTGATTTTGAGGGGTTGATAATAGAATTTGGGAAGATAAAATGGGCAACAATATTGGCAAACAATGATGTAGAATGACAATGGGAAACATTTAAAACGGTGTTCAACAGAGTGCAGGAAAAATATATTCCGCTAAAAGGAAAGAACAAACTAAACACTAATGAGACTCCATGGATGAATAAAGACATAAGGAAACAATTGGGGTAAGGAAAGAGGCATACATTAAGTACATAGACAGCAGAGGAGTGCATGATGAGAGAGAATACGAAAGGATTAGGAGAGAAGTCAAAAAACAATTAGGAAGGAAAAAAGGAACTATGAAATTAAATTATCAAGGAACATAAAACAAAATAGTAAAATATTTTACAGGCACATCAATAAAAAAAGGAAGGTTGGGATGGGAATAGGGCCATTAAGGGATAGTCAGGATAATACCACAGGTAACGATAGAGAGATGGCAGAGATATTAAATAATTATTTTGCTTCAGTATTTACCAGGGAGATAGAACAGGTGGACATGAGATGAGTAATGAGATAAGTGCATTTAAAATAAAAAAGGGGATATATTAAATAAACTAATCAAACTCAAAGAGGATAAACCCCCGGTCCGGATGGATTGCATCAACGCATTTTAAAAGAATCTAGGGAAGAGATAGCAGAGGCATTACTACACATATTTAATAATTCGTTAGAAAAAGGTGCAGTGCCAGAGGACTGGCGGACAGCTAACGCAATACCTATATTTAAGAAAGGGGATAGAACATGTTCAAGGAATTATAGACCAGTCAGCTTAACATCAGTGGTAAGAAAAATAATGGAATCTCCATCAAAGGAGAGAATAGAAGAACATCTAGAAATGAAAAGTATAATAATGAATAGTCAGCATGTATTTCAAGAGATTCCATTATTTTTCTTACCACTGATGTTAAGCTGACTGGTCTATAATTCCCTGAACATGTTCTATCCCCTTTCTTAAATATAGGTATTGTGTTAGCTATCCGCCAGTCCTCTGGCACTACACCACTACACCTTTTTCTAACTAATTATTAAATATGTGTATTTCAAGAGGGAAAATCCTGCTTGACCAACCTAATTTGAATTTTTTGAAGAGGTAACAGAGAGAGTAGACAATGGTAATGCAAAAGATGTAATTTATCTAGATTTTCAAAAGGCCTTCAATAAGGTACCCCATAATAGACTAATGAATAAGGTCAGAGAATACGGAGTCAGGGGACAAGTAGCAGAATGGATTGCTGGTTGGCTTCAAGACAGAAAGCAGAGAGTGGGAGTAAAGGGCAGCTATTCACAGTGGCAGAAGGTGGTGTTCCACAAGGATCAGCTGGGACCACTGCTGTTCACAATTTACATTAACGATTTAGACTTTGGAATCAAAAACACAATTTCTAAATTTGCGGATGACACCAAATTGGTGGGAATAGTCAATACTGAGGAGGACTGCAACAAATTACAGGAGGACATTAATAAACTTGCAGAATGGGCAAATAATTGGCAAATGAAGTTCAACACAGACAAATGTGAGGTATTACATTTTGGTAGGAAGAATAGGGAGGTCACTTATTACTTGGAGGGTGCGAGTCTAGGTGGGGTAGAGGAACAAAGGGATCTCGGAGTACAAATACACAAAATCACAAAGTTGCGCCACAGGTTAGCAAGGCCATTAAAAATGCAAACCAAGCACTAGGGTTTATTTCTAGAGGGATAGAATTGAAAAGTAGGGAAGTTATGCTAAACCTGTATCGAACCTTGGTTAGACCACACTTGGAGTACTGCGTACAGTTCTGGTTCCCATATTATAAAAAGGATATAGAGGCATTGGAGAGGGTGCAGAGAAGATTTACAAGGTTGATACCAGAAATGCGAGGGTATACCTATCAGGAAAGGATAGACAGGCTGGGTCTCTTTTCTCTTGAAAAAAGGCTGAGGGGTGACCTAATAGAGGTCTATAAAATTATGAAAGGTTTTGATAGAGTGGATACAGAGAGTTTCCACTTGTGGGGAAGAGCATAACTAGAGGCCATCAATATAAGATAGTCACCAAGAAATCCAATAGGGAATTCAGAAGAAACTTCTTTACCCAAAGAGTGGTGAGAATGTGGAACTCGCTACCACAGGGAGTGGTTGAAGTGAATAGTATAGATGCATTTAAGGGGAGGCTGGACAAACATATGAGGGAGAAGGGAATAGAGGGCTGTGCTGATAGATTTAGATGAGGAAAGACGGGAGGAGGCTCGAGTGGAGCATAAACGCCGGCATGGACTGGTTGGGCCGAATGGCTTGTTTCTGTGCCGTATATCCTATGTAATTTTGAACGTTTACAGCATAAGAAATAGGAGCAGGAGTCGGCAATTTGGCCCCTCGAGCCTGCGCCGCCATTCTAGAAGATCATGGCTGATCTTCTATCTCAATTCCACTTTCCTGCACTATTCCCATATCCCTTGATATCAAAAAATCTATCAATCTCTGTCTTGAATATACTCAACGACTGAGCCTCCACAGCCCTCTGGGGTAGAGAATTCCAAAGATTCACCACCCTCTGAGTGAAGAAATTTCTCCTCATCTCAGTCCTAAATGGCCGACCCCTTATTCTGAGACTGTGATCCCTGGTTCTAGACTCCCCAGCCAGGGGAAACATCCTCCCTGCATCTACCCTGTCAAGCCCTGTAAGAATTTTGTATGTTTCAATGAGATCACCTCTCATTCTTCTAAACTCGAGAGAATATAGGCCTCGTCTACTCAATCTCTCCTCATAAGACAATCCCCCCAATCCCAGGAATCAGTCTGGTGAACCTTTGTTGCACTCCCTCTATGGCAAGTATATCCTTCTTAAGTAAGGAGACCAAAACTGTACACAATACTCCAGGTGTGGTCTCACCAGGGCCCTATATAATTGCAGTAAGACATCTTTACTCTTATACTCAAATCCTCTTGTAATAAAGGCCAACGTGCCATTTGCTTTCCTAATTGCTTGCTGTACCTGCATGTTAACTTTCTGTGATTCGTGTACAAGGACACCCAGGTCCCTCTGAACACCAACATTTCCCAATCTCTCACCATTTAAAAAATACTCTGCTTTTCTATTTTTCCTACCAAAGTTGATAACTTCACATTTCTCCACATTATATTCCATTTGCCAAGTTCTTGCCCACTCACTTAGCTTCTCTGTATCTCCTTGAAGCCTCCTTGCATCCTCCTCACAACTTACATTCCCACCCAGCTTTGTATCATCAGCAAACTTGGATATATTACATTGGTCCCCTCATCCAAATCATTGATATAGATTGTGAATAGCTGAGGCCCAAGCACTGATCCTTGTGGTACCCCCACTAGTTACAGCCTGCCAACTCGAAAATGACCCGTTTATTCCTACTCTCTGTTTTCTGTCCGTTAACCAATCCTCAATCCATGCTAGTATATTAACCGCAATCCCATGAGCCCTAATTTTGTTTAATAACCTCTTGTGTGGCACCTTACCGAATGCCTTCTGAAAATCCAAATACACCACATCCACTGGTTCCCCCTCATCTATTCTGCTAGTTACAACCTCAAAAAACTCTAACAGATTTGTCAAACACGATTTCCCTTTCATAAATCCGTGTTGACTCTGCCCAATCCTATTATTATTTTCTAAGTGCCCTGTTATCACGTCCTTAATAAAAGATTCTAGCATTTTTCCTACTACTGTCAGGCTAACTGGTCTGTAGTTCCCCGTTTTTTCTCTCCCTCCTTTCTTAAATAGTGGGATTACATTTTCTACCTTCCAATCCGCGGGAACCGTTCAAGAATCTATGGAATTTTGAAAGATGACAACCAATGCATTCACTATCTCTATTGCCACCTCTTTCAAAACCTTAGGATGTAGGCATTCAGGTCTAGGGGATTTATTGGCTTTCAGTCCCATTAATTTCTCCAGTACTATTTTTTTTTACTAATATTAATTTCTTTCAGTTCCTCATTCTCGCTAGATCCTTGGTTCTCCACTATTTCCGGGAATTTTTTTGCGTCTTCTTCCATGAAGACAGACACAAAGTATTTGTTTAATTTCTCTGCCATTTCCTTATTCCCCATTATAATTTCTCCTGTCTCAGCCTGTAAGGGACCCACATTTACTTGCGCTAATCTTTTCCTTTTTACATACCTATAGAAGTTTTTACAGTCTGTTTTTACTAGTTTACCCTCATAATCTATGGCCCATCATCTCTGTCCTGGCTCTTCGCTCGAGCAATCCAAATTAATTGTACAGCCCTGCTTTGTCCTCATAACACTACCTTCCTCTCCTTCAAATATTTAATCCCTTTTCCCCTAAAAAGATGCAATGGTCTCTTCTTCAACCAGTCTGTGCGCTGAAGCTTCCCATGCTCCAACACATTTCTCTCCACTTCTCCTCTCTCACTCTCAGTGAGAATTTTAAACTGATGATCCGTCATTAATGACGCCGCAATGAAGGAAGTAGTCTTTCCCTATTCACCCAACCAAAACCCATCATACTTTTAAAAATCTATGAAATCTACTCTCCTCCAGTGGCAAAACTTTAAAAAAAAGTATTTGACAGCTTTTAAATTATTCCTTCGCTGCAAGTTTCTAAACAAAAATTGGGCAATGGCACAGTGACTGAATAGTGCTGCAGTAAAGTGACATTTTAAAACGAGCTTTAACATTACATGGCATAACAAACATACGAAATTGAGGGGCAGGAAACAGACACTTCACACAGCTCCACATTCTTTGAGAAAGCCGCTGCGTCACAGCCGTTGTACCTGTAGCCCAGTCTTTGTCTGGGGTTGTTAGCATGCCTGAGGACCAGGGTATACAGAACAGGCTGTTCCAGGGACTCAGTGACCCTCAACGCTCCCAAAAGATGGCAATGGTGCATCTTTAAACGACATGCTTGGTCAGGTTCACGAGAACTTTAATTGGTCACAAACAAGTGCTTTGAAGGTGATTTTAAAGCGTTTGGCAAATCGTTTCCTTTTGTTTACAAGTGCACAGTGTAGATCCTTGCACCATTGGCGTGATGTCAGAATAAAAACAGGCGACTTTCCTGCCTTTCTAAACACTTTTGAATGAAGACAAGCCCTAGCACAACGGTTCACTTGCGAAAGCCCGGCCATGTGGCAGCCATGTCTCAGTGGGCAGCACCCTCGCCTCCAAGTCAGAAGGTTGTGGGTTCAGGTCCCACTCCAGGGACTTGAGCACAAAAATCTAGGCTGACACTCCCAGTGCAGTACTGAGGGAGTGCTGCACTGTTGGAGGTGCCGTCTTTCAGATGAGACGTTAAACCGAGGCCCCGAATTCTCTCTCAGGTGGACATAAAAGATCCCACAGCACTATTTCGAAGAAGAGCAGGGGAGTTCTCCCCGGTGTCCTGGGGCCAATATTTATCCCTCAACCAACATTACTAAAACAGATCATCAGGTCATTATCACAATGCTGTTTGTGGGAGCTTGCTGTGCTCAAATTGGCTGCTGTGTTTCCTACATTACAACAGTAACTGCACTCCAAAAGTACTTCATTGGTTGTAAAGTGCTTTGGGACGTCCTGAGGTCGCGAAAGGCGCTGTAGAAATGCAATTATTTCTTATTTTTGATACGGAATAGATGGTCCAAGGATCCAATTCACAGTATGTGTGGAGTTAGTTAATCTTGGTTGGGGCAACTATTGGGAAAATCAGCTAATGTCCCTGCTACTGACACCTGTCCTGTTGGAAGATCCCCATGTGTGGAAGTCGTGCGTGGGTAGGAGAAGGTGTGCCCTCATAGTTGAAGGGTCTGTCGACACTCACTTTCGAGCCTCACTTAAGAATGGCCACTTGGATGAAGTGTTAAAGTTAAAACCTACAACAGTGGAATTGTACAGAATTGATATATATTAATGACCTGGACTTGGGTATACAGGGCATCATTACAAAGTTTGCAGATGATACGAAACACAGAAATGTAGTAAAGTGAGGGGGTTAGTAAGAGACTTCAGAAAAACAGACTGGTGAAATGGGCAGACACATGGCAGATGAAATTTAATGCAGTGAAGTGCGAAGTGATACATTTTGGTAGGAAGAATGAGGCGAAAAATATGAACTAAATGGTACAATCTTAAAGAGGGTGCAGGAACGGAGAGACCTGGGGGTGTATGTGCACAAATCTTTGAAGGTGGCAGGACAAATTGAGAAGGTTGCTAAAAAAAATATGGGATCCTTGCTTTATAAACAGAGGCATAGAGTACAAAAGCAAGGAAGTTATGCTAAACCTTTATAAAACACTGGTTAGGCTTCAGCTGGAGTATTGTGTTCAATTCGGGGTACCACACTTTAGGAAGGTTGTCAAGGCCTTAGAGAGGGTTGCAGAGATTTATTGGAATGGTTCCAGGGATGAGAGACTTCAGTTATGTGGAGAGACTGGAGAAACTGGGGTTGTTCTCCTTAGAGCAGTGAAGGTTGGAATACTGTGTGCAGTTCTGGTCACCACACTATAGGAGGGATGTGATTGCATTGGAGAGGGTGCAGAGGAGATTCACCAGGATGTTACCTGGGCTGGAGCGCTTCAGCTATGAAGAGAGACTGGACAGGCTGGGGTTGTTTTCCTTAGAGCAGAGAAGGCTGAGGGGGGACCTGATGGAGGTGTACAAAATTATGAGGGGCATAGATCGGGTAGATAGAAAGGAACTTTTCCCCTTAGTAGAGGGGTCAATAACCAGGGGGCATAGTTTCAAGGTAAGGGGCAGGAGGTTTAGAGGGGATTTGAGAAAAACTTTTTCACCCAGAGGGTGGTTGGAATCTGGAACTCACTGCCTGAAAGGGTGGTAGAGGCAGGAACCCTCACAACATTCAAGAAGCATTTAGATGAGTACTTGAAACGCCATAGCATACAAGGCGAGGGACCAAGTGCTGGAAAATGGGATTAGAATAGACAGAGCTTGATGGCCGGCGCGGACACGATGGGCCGAAGGGCCTCTTTCTGTGCTGTATAACTCTATGACTCTAAGGTTAAGGGGAGATTTGATGAGGTGTTAAAAATTATGAAGGGTTTTGATAGAGTAAATAAGGAGAAACTGTTTCCACTGGCAAGGAGGATGGGAAACCAGAGGACATTTGGTAATTGGCAAAAAGCGGCGACATGAGGAAAAAAATGTTATGCAGCGCGTTGTTGTGATCTGGAACGCGCTGCCTGAAAGGGCGGTGGAAGCAGATTCAATAGCAACGTTTGAAAGGGAATTGGATAAATACTTGAAAAGGAAAAAATTGCTAGCTTATGGGGAAAGAGCAGGGGGAGTGAGAGTAATTGGAGAGCTCTTTCAAAGAGCTGGCACAGACACGATGGGCTGAATGGCCTCCTGCTGTGCTGTGTGATTCTATGAATCGCGATAGGAGGGAGGAAACTGGCAGTTAAAGACAATGGGAGAAAAATTCGGTTGCTTTGCGCCTCCCGTTAGTGCCCCGAGGGGGTGCTAATGGGGAGCAAAGCCCCTAGCGCCCGGGCGCGGCGCCGCTAACGCCTCCCGCGAAATTCAGCGGGAGGTTAGCGGCGGCGGTAGCGCCCCACGGCACTACGCCTCTGGCGATCACGTCATGGCCGTGCGCAGCGCCCCGGCCGCAAACTTGGCTCGCGCCCCCTGACCTACCGCCGAACGCCATGTCCGGCAGGGTCAGGGTGGCGTTTTTGCGGCCGGGGTGGCGCAAATTAAAGGGCAGGTGCCAGGTGGCCATTTTTTTTGGGCTGTCTGCCAGCACCTGCCTCCTCTCGCCTCCTCCTACGGGGTGCCGGCCGCGATCTCTCCTCGAGTGCCGGGCTCTTTTGCCGGCACCCGGCTCCCCGGTGGTCCAGCAGGGCCCCGGTGTGCGCAGCGCTAGGCCCCTCCCCTTTAATCAGGGGAGGGAGGCCTGCAGTTCCCCGGTGCTACGTGCCGACGTGCGTGGCGCTGCTACACGTAGCGCCACGATATTGAATGGGAGCGCCCCAAAGGGGAGGGAGAGCGCTTCCAGAAGCGCTCCGCCTCCTGCTTGGGGCGCTACCAATCAATTTCGGGCGCGGGGGGGGGCGCAAACTTTAACTAAAAGTAGCGCCCGGGCGAAGTTATCGCCCCAAAGGGGGTGCGAGCCAATTTTTGCCCCAATGTCTTTTTAAAACCGTAATCATCCACGACTCACAAGTTAAAGTCCTACCTCTCTCCACAGATGCTACCTGACCTGCTGAGTACTTCCATCATTTTCTGTTTTTATTTCAAGTCCCAGGATTGTTACACTAAGTTCAGCTGCCAAATTCGTTTGCGTGACAGTATCAGCAAAGCTCGCACTGAGTGCACCTTCGGATTGATAAGATTTTTGTCAGCCAAGGGTATTAAGCGATATGGAGCCAAGGCGGGTGAATGGAGTTAGGATACAGATCAGTTAACCATACTATGTGGATTATTCAGTGTGTGAGAAAACTGTGTGGGGTTTGAGGGGGGTTGGGGGGAAATTCCTGTGGCGTATTATGAAAATATGTTAAAAGGAACAGGAGTACTTTGGGATTTCCCCTGCCTATTACACTAGCTAATTAACCAATGATGCTTGAAGTATAATGTGACAGTTTTGGTCGCCTTATCTGAGGAAGGATGTTCTTGCCATGGAAGGAGTTCAGCGAAGATTCACAAGGCTGATACCTGTGATGGCAGGAATGACATATGAGGAGAGATTGGGTTGATTGGGCTTATACTCGCTGGAGTATAGAAGAATGAGAGGGGATCTCATCGAAACATATAAAATTCTGACAGGTCTGGACAAACTAGATGCAGGAAGAATGTTCCCGATGGCGGGGGAGTCCAGAACCAGGGGTCATAATCTAAGGATAACGGGTAAGACATTTAGGACAGAAATGAGGAAGAATTTCTTCACCCAGAGAGTGGTGAACCTGTGGAATGCTCTACCACAGAAGGTAGTTGAGGCCAAGTCATTAAATATATTCAAGAATGAGTTAGATATATTTCTTAAAGCTAAAGGTATCAAGGGATATGGGGAGAAGGCAGGTACAGGGTACTGAGTTTGGATGATCAGCCATGATCTCATCGAATGGCGGAGCAGGCTCGAGGGGCCGAATGGCCTACTCCTGCTCCTATCTTCTATGTTTCTATGACTTGGTTGAGTTTAAAACGTAGCATATAATAATCCTCTGAATTCAAATGATTCGATTTGTTTTGGCATTAAATTCCCACATGGCTGTGATATTTACAAGAACTTGCATTTATATAGAACTTTTCACCACCTCAGGACGTCCCAAATGATTCACTGCAATGAAATACTGTTGTAATGTGAGAAACGCAGCAGCCAATTTGCGCACAGCAAGCTCCCACAAACAGCATTGTGATAATGACCAGATAATCTGTTTTAGTGATGTTGATTGGAGGGATAAATATTGGCCCAGAACACCGGGGAGAACTCCCCTGCTCTTCTTTGAAATAGTTCCAATGGAATTTTCCAAATCGACCCGAGGAGGCAGATGGTTTAACGTCTAATCCGAAAGACAGTGCGGTGCTCCCTCAGTGTTGACCCTCCGACAGTGCGGCGCTCCCTCAGTGTTGACCCTCCGACAGTGCGGCGCTCTCTCAGTGTTGACCCTCCGACAGTTTGGCGCTCCCTCAGTGTTGACCCTCCGACAGTGCGGCGCTCTCTCAGTACTGCCCCTCCGACAGTGCGGTGCTCCCTCAGTACTGCCCCTCCGACAGTGCGGCACTCCCTCAGTACTACACGGAGTGTCAGCCTGGATTTTGTGCTCAAGTCTCTGAAGTGGGTCTTGAACCCACAACCTTCTGACTCAGAGGTGAGAGTGCTGCCCACTGAGCCAAGACTGGCACCTATGTTGCTTAATTCAAATTAATGAGTAATTCCATTTTTTTTTAAACTGCAAAGAAATGAATCAGTAGACTGCAATTAACGTAGATGTGTAAAAAGTCCACTGGTGTCAGAAATTTCTGCTTTTAAATAAATTGGGCTCAGTGTCCAAATCCAATCAACTGAAAGTCAGCTACCGATTCTTCAGCATTAGTTCGGGTGGTCCTCTGCTCACCTGGTTTTTGAAGCATTTGAACACTGACCTTTCAACAACATCTTCAGCTACTCGAACCCATTACTCTCCTCACCTCCCAAGGCTGGAAGATTTCACTGGCTAGTTAGCCAGAAGCAAATTACTGTTCAGCTTTGGTGAGCTGAAAAAGAGCAGCCCGCTTTGATCCCTCCAGTGCTATCTGTAAACGGAATACTGCAGGGTGATCTCCTACAAACGGCAGTATCCTTCCCAAGAGGTAAAACCAATCTTCCCTCTAATTTCTTTTTTGGGTGCACAGCCCCTTTAATGGGCTGCGCGGCCCGTTCAAATTTTCGCACATCACGCGGTTATTTACATTGAAAAGTCCGCGCGTGACCTGCGTGGGACCTCCAGACTGCTGCGTGGCCACGGGAACACTGGGTAAACTCCCTCTTCTATATTAAATATTACATATATTTATTAAAAAAGAATGCATTTTACCGTCATTATTTCTTTGAAAAATTAAATAATTATTTGGAGAGACTGGAGAAGCCGAGATTGTTCTCCTTACAGCAGACAAGGTTAAGGGGAGATTTAATAGAGGCGTTCAAAATTATGAGGGGTTTCAATACAAGTAAATAAGGAGAAACTGTTTCCAGTGATGGGAGGGTCGGTAACCAGAGGACACAGATTGAAGGTAATTGCCAAAAGAACCAGAGGGGAGATGAGAAATATATTTACGCAGCGAGTTGTTGTGATCTGGAATGCGCTGCCTAAAAGGGCGGTGGAAGCTGATTCAATAATAACTTTCAAAAGGGAATTGGATAAATACTTGAAAAGGAAAAATGTGCAGGGCTATGGGGAAAGAGCAGGGGGAGTGGGACTAATTGGAGAGCTCTTTCAAAGAGCCGGCACAGGCACGATGGGCCGAATGGCCTCCTTCTGTGCTATATCATTCTATGATTAGTCCCCTATTGATTTATTCCATTCAGTCGATTTGATTTATTTTAATTGGGGCATTCTGAGGTGGTGAAAGGCATGATTTAAATGTCTGATCTTTCTTGATATAAATGTAAATTTGTTCCTTCTTAACTAATCAATATGCAGTGCAGTACTAAAAAATACATCTACATATTTTATACTTTCACACTTGGTGTAAAAGGCAAAATGTGAAATGTTCTGCAAATCATACTCTGAAAAGCCACAGTACTTTCGATAGTCTTGTCTCTTCAATTATGAAACTGAAAATTTCAGCTTGTAGCAAATGTCACAACCTTGGGTTAAAACATTGCTGCACTAATTCTTCCCATTGTTTGTCATTTCCAATCTTCACTTGAATTTCAACAGTTTGTTTTTCCCCCTTTCTGATTCCAGGGTTCTGCAATGTTAGTCTGATTAGAATAGTTACTGTAGCTCACAAGTTCTTTGTGCAACTAATCTACATGAAACAGTAATGTAGGTCAGACCTACGTTACAAGGTAAGCACCTTAAAACCGCAATGATCGGAGAACGAGCACTTCCTGTGAAGCTTTAAATTGCACAGTAAAGAGGTGAAAAACTTTCAGACTCTAGTTGCAATGCAGATAAACCACATCCCGTCAAAAATTGTGTACTATCCTATAGCAATATTACGCACATTATTGAGAATATCAGTCGAGAAATGAGCAATTAAACCATATGTTACAGAAAGCAATCACCAATGCGTTTGTGACCCATGTGCACAAGAAGTCCCAAAAAGACAATGGCAGAAAGGTTTATAGATCATTAACACGAACAGACAATGCACGCACAGGCATGACATTTTTGAAGAAGTGCAGGGGAGTTCTCCCCAGTGTCCTGGCCAATATTTATCCTTCAATCAACAGATTATCTCGATATTATCACATTGCTGTGCGCAAATTGCGTGCCGCGTTTCCTAAATTACGACCGTGCCTGCACCTATCTGCCTTCCCGATGACCTTGTGAGATTTCTTGTGACTTTTGGCTGCTTTGGGACGTGCTGAGGTCGTGAAAGTCGCTGTACAAATGCAAGTCATTCATTCTATTCATCTACTTTGCTAAGCATGTTCGGTGCCATGGATTAGTACGCGCATCAGGTTGGGACTGACAGCTTCGCACAGTACTGGATTGGCTATACGTCAAGTCAGTAAAACTGGCTTTTGTTCACACTCTAAAAACACGTTCCCCTCAGGAATGAGATTGTCCGACGACAATGCACACACACATTAGTTATGAAAATTAAGATTAGAATTAGGAAGGACTAGAAGCTTGGCTTGTGCTCCCTTGCGCTTAGAAGGTTGAGTGGTGATCTAATTGAGGCACTTAAAATGATAAAAGGATTCGATAGGGCAGATACAGAGAAACTATTTCCTCTGGTGGGGGAATTCAGAACAAGAGGACACAATCTTAAAATCAGGAAGCAGCTTTTCCACACAAAGGGTAGTGGAAATATGGAACTCGCCCCCAAATATGCTGGAGATCAATTGAAATCAAGACTGAGATTGACATTTTTATCAGGTAAAGGTATCAAGGGATATCAAAGGTGGGTAAATGGGGTTGAGGTACAGATCAGCCATGTTCTAACTGAATGGCAGCACGGGCTCGATGGCTGAATGGCCTCCTCCTATTCCCGTAAGTGGTATCGAGTAGTTGCTTCTAATAGCTCGATAGCGCCACCGACAGGAGGTTAGTAGTATAGCAGCACCTTAAAATTCAGAAACACTTAACACGGTGAAAATAAATGCTCATTAAAATTAAGGTGGAATCACCAGTATCTGCAAAGTACATCAGAGTTAGATTCAAAATCAGTACCTTTAAGGATCGATCACTGAATGCACTTGGGCCAACACAAATACACAGCAAGGTTCTCGCACTGTACAGGCCTACCAAATGTGCTTAAAGAAAGACTTGCATTTCTACAGCGCCTTTCACTGTCCCAAAGTGCTTTACAGCCAATGAAGTACTTTTGAAGTGTAGTCACTGTTGTAATAGTCGATATAGTCAGTCTTGAATACTTCTGCCAAAATTCCATACGTGATTACCTCCTTTGATGGGGAAGGACGGTTTTGTACAATAGCGTTGAGTAAAATACAAATTGAACTGTGAAGTTATTTGAAATACCAGTGGATCTGCTCATGGGAAGTTGCAGGATATTAATTTCTTGTAAGACAGTGCAGTCCAAATAGAATCGCTGACGAGCCCTGGGTGTGGCTACGGCGACACCGGGCCAGAAATTCGGGTGAGTACGCGCTGTGTACTCACCCGTAGACCCAACGAAGTGCCGGTTTCGCGCATGCACTGCGCATGCGCTGGAAACCGGAACTTCCGTTCCCCTGAAGGAAGGGGTTCAGAGGTCGAACGCGTGCGCCGGAGAGGCAGCGCGCACACAGCGAACTTCGTTTTTTTTTCAGGTTTCTCCGTGAGGGTAAGTACGGAGAAGCTGCGTGGGGAAAAAGGAGGCGCAAGGCCTGTTTTTAACAAGGTAAGTGGTGAATTAAGTACAATTTAAACATTTTTTCAACAGGTTTATCTTTTTTACATACTTTAAAGAAAGGTAAGTTTATTTTTAGCACCGTTAAAAAGTATAATTAATTTTTTCAAAAATTAAAATTTTTGTTTAAAGTAGTTAATTTATAGTTATTTTAAAAATGTGATTTTTTAAAAATTTATTTGAAGTTTTAGTGAGGTTTTGGGGCCGATCTCTATTCATAGATTTGACAGGTCTTCCTGTCAAAATCTATGAATGGAGATTCCCTGCTCCGATTGGCTCTCCATGGCCCACGTGATCCCAGGGAACGCTTCGAACTAACTGCGCCCCTGGGATACGCGAGCAGCTGCAGGAGGCCCAGGAGCTGAATTCCACGCGGGCCCAAAGCACAACGGCAGGCGCGCTAGGTAAGTACGAGTGCGATCCTTGCACCTGCGGGAAGCCGGAGAGCCGAATTTCTGGCCCAAGGTTTTAGTCACATGCACTAATTTTAGTCGAAAACACTTACACCTAATACAGGTAAATGTGCTTCACACGCGTACATTTACTTAAACATCTCCCACCAAGAGAGTAAACCACTTACAACAATCAAAAAACACTCACACACTCTGCTTTTCGTCTTACCATTTTACCAACAAATGCACAAAAAGGTTTAAAGTTCTCATGCACCGTGCGAATACAAGTATTGAGATTAAATGACCTAACGATGGTGACTATTACTCATTGGTTTATTTACTAATCAGAAATGCAATTTAGCCACATCTGGCTCTGTTGCCTGTATCCTAAGTCGCTCCGAGTCCCTTTCACCCATCGCCCCCTGTGCTCGCTGACCTACATTGGCTCCTGGTCCGGCAACGCCTCGATTTTAAAATTCTCATCCTGGTGTTCAAATCCCTCCAATGGCTTTGCCCCTCCCTATCTCTGTAACCTCCTCCAGCCCCACAACCTTCAGAGATCTCTGTACTCCTCCAATTCTGGCCTCTTGCACATCGCTCCACCATTGCCGGCCGTGCCTTCGGCTGCCTGGGCCCTAAGCTCTGGAATTCCCTCCCTAAACCTCTCCGCCTCTCTCTCCTCCTTTAAGACTCTCCTTAAAACCTACCTCTTTGACCAAGTTCCTATCCTAATATCGCCTTATGTGGCTCGGTGTCAAACTTTGATAGCACTCCTTTGAAGTGCCCTTGGGATGTTTTACTACATTAAAGGTGGTGTATAATTGTTGCTGTTGTACTGTTCAAAGGCGTGCATTTTTCAAACAGAGTCTGGGCCCTTCTCTCGAAGTTCTGCTCTAAAGAAAAGCTGCTGGTGTTCTTCTCTGACAGTTCCTACCTCTTCTTCTTGCTAACGATCATGTCCATGGTCTGCAGCAATCGTCTCTCCAGAGCAAGGATATCACTGTCGGTCACATTCCTTGGGAGGGGGGGGAAAAAAAGAGCGAAAGGCACATTACAAAAATCAGATAAAAGTCAAAGTGGGGTCTAATTTGCCCCTGTCAACATGCTTCATCAGATATGGTACAAGAACCCATGGTTGTAAAAGATAGCTCAAAATATGGTACATGGGTTTAAGATGCAAGTTTTGAAATTACACAGGTGCGTAGGATCTTCAAGTATGGCTCATTTAGCAATATTTAAAAATATTTATAATCATAGAATCCTACAGCACGGAGGAAGGCCATTCGGTCCATCGTGCCTGTGCCGGCTCTGTGAAAGAGCTCTCCAATTAGTCCCACTCCCCCCTGCTCTTTCCCCAGAGCCCTGCAAATATTTCCTTTTCAAGTATTTATCCTTTTGAAAGTCACTATTGAACCTGCTTCCACCGCCCTGCATTCCCGATCACAACAACTCGCTGCGTAAAAACAAACTTCTCCTCATCTCCCCCCTGGTTCTTTTGGCAATTACCTTGAATCTGTGTCCTCTGGTTATTGACCCTCAAAATATACAGATTGTTATATTAAAAAAAAGTTGATAGCAAATTTAATTTAAAAAAAACCAGCTGATCTTCTGTTGCATTGCGGAGGTAAAAATAAAATCTCTCTATAGGTGCAACGCCCTCGCTACTCAACTCCCACTCATTGTCTTTAACCCTTCATCTCATTTCCGCGTATGCTTCTTTTGTCTGTTTGTCTCAGACTCTTTTCCCTCTTTCTGTAAGTCTCTGTCTCTCCGTGCCCTCTGTATAAGTATTTCTCCCTTATGTCCCCCACCGATTTACTCAAACTTCACGCATTGCTGTGTTAGAAAATACCAGCCACACCCAGAACTGTTGTAATATTTTTCATTCTTTCACTGAAGTTAGACTCTATGGGGGAAAAATTCAGTTGGTTGCGCCTCCCGTTAGCACCTTAAGAGGGCGCTAATGGGGCGCAAAGCAACTAGCGCCTGGGCGCGGCGATGTTTGCGCCGCTCGCGAAATTAACTAGACATTTTGCGGCGGCGCTAAACACTATCGCCACGATCTCCTGCGCCGGCAGATTGTGACGTCAGTCGAGTGCGCAACGCCCCGGAGCGGATATTGAGTGGCGCCCCCTGCCTTACCGCCTGCCGCTAGCAACGACAGGTTGAGGGGAGCGTTTTGCAGTCGGGAAGGGACTGGGGGAGCGCTATTTAAAGGTCACCGCTTCCTGCCTTTTATTGTTGGTGACATTTTTGCACCACGCATTCTGAGAGAGACTTCTGGAGAGATTCAACGCTGTGTGAAGGAGTTTTGGGTACTGAGCAGCACTTTGCAGGTTCATTTTGATTTGCCCTTCCTTGTATCGATTTAGAAGAGACTGTGGGGGCTGCACTCTGAGCTCTTTCCCTGGGTCTCTCCATTGTTCTTTCCAGCAGATTTGATGTACAGGTCTCTCCAGGCCGAGATTCAAGGCTGCAATGAGCAGGATGTGGATGGAAATCAAGATCAACCCTCCCCTTTAAGAACTGGCCGGCGCCAGTGTGTCTCGGCTCCATTGCTGACTGACATCACGAGCTTCGCCAGCGCTCTGAGGTAGCGCCTCGTTCCTCAGCCTTTGCGCCTTAAGACAAGTGTGTAGCGCCTGATTTAGCGCTCCAATCACCTCCAGGGGCGATAAAAGTCAAGTTTGCAGTCGGAGGCGATAATTAGTGCCAGGCGCTAATCTTTGAATATTCCATCACGCTCCTGACTCGAGCCTCCTCTGCCCTGCACACTGACCCTTCCCTTCCCCATGGTTCAATTTTCTTCACAGGGTGGGGGCACGATGGTCTACCTTTCTGGAGTTCAGGGAGCTTTTTGGTCTCAGTGGGAGATGGGGGGGGGGGGGGGGGGGTGGGCTCAGAATTCCAGGGTGGTTGGTGTCTCGGTCAGAGATTGGGGGGGTGGGCTCAGAATTCCAGGGTGGTTGGTGTCTCGGTCAGATTGGCAGGGTGGGCTCAGAATTCTACGGGTGCTTCTGTCTCGGTGGGGGCCGGTTTGCTACCATCAGACATAGACGCGCGCCATCGTGATTGCCGGCACTTGTCGGTTAATTGAACATTGTGCAAATCCACTGATTCAGGTTAGGACGAACCCACAGGCACCGTACCCAGGGAGGGAACCCATCACTATGAACGTAGTCTGTTCCACTGATTGGTGGGTGGAGAGGGGAGCTTTTATTGTCAAATGGGAAAAGAACGCAGACAGCCCGAAATTGAAGGTGGAGCAATGGACGTCAAAATGAAGTGGTAATTTAAATGGGTACACCCAACAAATGATTCCTGAAGTAACGATGGGGGCGTTTGAGGGTACAATGGGGCTTTACAATAAACAATCACCCACAATCTCACCTCAGAAAGTATGACATATATGTGTATGGGCAATTCACCGCACCAAAGCCTGACAACAGTGCCATTAGCGTGACACCAATGACCCCAACTCTGCTGATCAATTGCTCGATTGATAGAATACCTGACGGAGAGAAAGAAAACAAATCAGACACAAATGGATTCCCACGTTAAAGACGCAAGATTTTTTAAAATTTATACTGTGAAATCGCAAAACCTCACCTGTACAGATTTTACAACAAGTCCAGATAAGCAAAATAAAAAAAAGCAAAATACCGCGGATGCTGGAAATCTGAAATAAAAACAGAAAATGCTGGAGATACTCAGCCGGTCAGGCAGCATCTGTGGAGAGAGAAACAGAGTTAACGTTTCAGGTCGATGACCTTTCATCAGAACTTCTGTGAAGGGTCATCCACCTGAAACGTTAACTCTGTCTCTCTCTCCACAGATGCTGCCTGACCTGCTGAGTATTTCCAGAATTTTTTGTTTTTATATTATATAAGCAAAGTAAAACCCAGATTTAAGATAAAGCCTCTAGAAGACGTCAGAATGGTTTTAAAAACATATGCCTAAGACCATTCGAATTAGAAATAAAATGTCACAGTGCTTTAATATTACTATTGATAGAACACTGTGATGTATGGAGAGCATGATGCGGAGATGCCGGTGTTGGACTGGGGTGGACAAAATTGAGAGGTCGCACAACACCAGGTTATAGTCCAACAGTTGGACTATAACCTGGTGTTGTGCGACCTCTCAATTATGTATGGAGAGGACAGACATTTAGCATCGGCTAATCTTATTTGCTTAAGTTACCCAATCTCAGCTGTATCACCGAGGGGAAGCAGCAGTGGATCAGACCCAGGAGCAAGGTCACGTGCCTGCTCTCTCAGCTGTGTGCAAACCAAAGAGGGAGTAAATCGCAGTTGTTGCCGTGGCTCTCTGGAATCCCGTAGCACAAGCAACCTCTGCCTATTCCACACCAGCTTCAAAGAGAAGCAATTCGGAGAGTGCATTGAGTGCGTGCGGCGGGGGAGGTTGTGCTTCTGGCTTTACCAAGGGGTAAAAATCCCAGCGGGTCTCACTTATCTTGGTGTAATAATGTGACTCATTTGGATGTACGACCCTCTTAAAAAAAAAAATAAAGACAGCTCCAATTTGTTTCAACGGGTCTCCAATCTGCCTCTCGACCATGATTCTCAGTAACTTCCCCCCCGGTGTTGACAGCTCTCTACAAGAATATGCACACAATTGTAAAATAACACATCGCATCATAACTGCACCTCCTAACTGCAGCACGCAATGTTTTTTCCATTTGCTACACCAGCCACTCTGTGGCTTGAGTGAGATTTGCCAGCTTGCGGCTAGTTAGCAACAGTGGGCGGCGCCCAGTCGAGGCTGCTCAATCTTCGTTTCCCTTTACAGAGACTTTCCTTCCACTATAGGCTGGCCTGGGTTTTGGACCCAGGTCCCAGAGGTTTCAAGCCCACGTCCCATCCAATCTCCCCGCCAGTAGATTTACAAAAAGCGACGAAATCACAAGATTTCGAGGGGCATTGTCACGTATTTCTGGGCGTGGTAGTGAAGTGGTAACAGTCCTGGCCTAGCAATGCAGGGGTTCAAATCCCACCATCTCTAGTTGTGAAGATCGAATTCGATAAATCTGGTAAATGAATGACTGGTTAGTACCAGAGAAGTGACTGTGAAAGCTGCTACATTGGAGTAAAAACCCAACTGCTTAGAATCAAAGAATCTTATAGAACAGAAGCAGGCCATTCGGCCCATCGTGCCTGCGCTGGCTCTTTGAAAGAGCTGTCCAATTAGTCCCCACTCTCCAGCCTTTTCCCCATAACCCTGCAAAATAGTCTTCTTCAAGTAAAGAAAGAACTTGCTTTTATATAGCGCCTTTCACGACCTCAGGACATCCCAAAGCGCTTTACAGCCAATGAAACACTTTTCTGAAGGGCAGTCACTGTTGCAATGTAGGAAAAGCGACAGCCAATTTGCGCACAGCAAGCTCCCACAAACAGCAATGTGATAATGACCAAATAATCTGGGTTTTTTTTTTAAGTAGTGTTGGTTAAGGGATGACTATTGGCCAGGACACCGGGGAGAACTCCCCTGCTCTTCTTTGAAATAGTGCCGCGGGATCTTTTACAGCCACCAAGAAGGGAGACGGGGGCCTTGGTTTAAGGTCTCATCCGAAAAACGGCACCTCCGACAGTGCAGCACTCTCTCAGCACTGCACTGGAGTGTCAATCTAGACATAAGTGCATGTCCAGCTGCCTTTTGAAAGTTCCTATGGAATCTGATTTCACTGCCCTTTCAGGCATTGTGTTCCAGATCATAACAACCCTGTGTGTGGAAAAAAATTCTCATTTCCCCTCTAGGATTTTTGCCAATTATTTTATATCTATGGCCTCTGGATACCGACTCACTTGGTTCATCAACTTCCTTCAGGGAAGGGAACCTGCCACCCTCTCACCAGTCCGGCCTACAAGTGACTCCAGTCCCATGCAACATGCTTGATGGTTAAAACCTTTGCAGTGGCCTAGTAAGCCACTCAGTTGTAACACAATTGGTTCAAGAAGATAGCACAGTGCCACCTTCACTGCCCAACAAATGCTGTCTTCATAGAATCATAGAAACTTACAGCACAGAAGGAGGCCATTTGGCCCATCGTGTCTGGGATGGCTCTTTGAAAGAGCAGTCATGCTTAGTCCCACATCCCCGCTTTTTGTCCGTAACCCTGTCAGTTCCTCCTCCTCGAGTACCTGTCCAACTCCCTTTTAAAGTTATTGATGGAATCAGCTTCCACCAGCTATTCAGGGAGAGCGTTCCAGATCCCCACAACTGAGGGTGAAAACATTTCTCTTCATCTCTCCTCTAGATCTTTTGCCAATGATTTTAAATCGATGACTCTGGTTATTGACCCACTCGCCAGAGGGAATAGTTTTTCTCCATCTACTCTATCAAAATCTATCTCGATAACTTTAAAAAAAATGTCTGTTGTTAAATCACACATTTCCGCACAATTTTCTCGAGTTATGAACCAGATTGAAGATTTAATTATGGTAAGACCACTGACTGTGGCAGTTTCACAAGTCACGGGTGTCCCAAGCAGGTTTGGGATGTAACCCATGGACTACAAATTACTCTGTACTTGTGCAATGGCAGCCTGAACACCATGACAAATCTATATCCAGGTGTAGTGTTTATTGCAAAGACTGGGCTTGGAGTTGGGAGTCAATGGATGAGATTCAAATAGATTGGTCCCACAGCATCTTCATTACCCCAAAATGCAGTTCAGGTGTTTTTGTAAAAACTACGCAACTGACTTTCAATGGTAAGATAAACCTTGCATCGGTATATTATCTGTGAAAATATACGCAGTAAATCATCCTTCCCAGCAAGTTAGAATGCACTCACCATGTTTTGGGCTTAGGATAGGAAAAGGATCTCCAAGTTTCCAGAAAAAGTACATGAATGTCAGCCAAACGACACAGGCAAATAGGAATCTCTTTCGCTGCACTAAAGAAAATACACAGGTTAACACCATAGAATCATCGAATGATACAGCACAGAAGGAGGCCATTTGGCCCATCGTGCCTGTGCCGGCTCTTTGAAAGAGCTCTCCAATTAGTCCTCCCCAGAGCCCTGCAAATTTTTCCTCTTCAAGTATTTATCCAATTCCCTTTTGAAAGTTACTATTGAATCTGCTTCCACCACCCTTTCAGGTAATGCATTCCAGATCATCATAACTCGCTGCGTAAAACTTTTTTCTCCTCATCTTGCCTCTGGTTCTTTTGCCAATCTGTGTCCTCTGGTTACCGACCCTCCTGCCACTAGAAACATTTTCGCCTTATTTAGTCAATCAAAACCCCTCATGATTTTGAACCTCTTTATTAAATCTCCCCTTAACCTTCTCTGCTCCAAGGAGAGCAACCCCAGCTTCTCCAGTCTCTCCATGTAGCTGTCAATAGGGTCTACAAACATGGCCAATATGGATTGCCACTCTACTATAGATTCGGATTTGCTAATGAAACACCTTCATTACTAATTTGAACAAAATAGTCCCAAAACCTTTACTAGCAAGAACCTTACAAAATAGCCCAACGCAAGCAAGCAAGATCATGATTTTATAGAGGGATAAATACCACGCCTTCTCTGATTTTGCTAGGGGCTGGTTCTAAATTTTATTCTATGGACAATTCAACTAATTGACCATAATATAAAACTAACAAAACACAAGCTATAGATATCATTTATTACCACACACAACACAGGGTAACTATCAACTGTTGGCTAGCAGCCAAGAATGAGTAGCAAAAGAATCAAACATGTAAAATGGAAAGTTACCAAACCAAATGTCCAGGCCTCTTGATAGATCCAAATGGACAAGTGATTGGAATATTAATTTTGAATTCAGGATTTGACTGACTTACACTTTGGCACCTTTACTGATCAGAGTTTGAGAGATTTATTTCAGCACCTTCTGAAACAAAATTATAGCTTAACTCATTTCAGAACATACAAATTAAATACTTTTTAATATATGCATTGTAGTATTATCTCAGGTACATGATATGGTTGCAATTACTTACACAGTCGAATGTTGCTGACCACGAAATAGCCAATGTAGAAAGGGACAATAAAAATAAGTGACACAAGGGTGACGTATAGATTCAACTTCCAATGGAAATATCTGGAACTGGAACAAGACAAAAATTAGATGCCATTAAAATTCCTGTATGTCCAAAGCGCTGGCCGTAAGTAGACTTATTCATGAATGTTAAGTATCACACTGCTTATGCTCGTGTTTTTACGCTAAATATCCTCCTCAGTTTCTGCATAAATAACCACCCCCAGAAGTGACATTTGGGCTCCTTATTCACCAGAGTGCATTTCTATCTGCCCAATATGACCCAGAGAGTGTGTCTCTATCTGCCCAATATGACCCAGAGTGTGTCTCTATCTGCCCAATATGACCCAGAGTGTGTCTCTATATCCCAATATGACCCAGAGTGCGTCTCTATATCCCAATATGACCCAGAGTGCGTCTCTATATCCCAATATGACCCAGAGTGTGTCTCTATATCCCAATATGACCCAGAGTGTGTCTCTATATCCCAATATGACCCAGAGTGTGTCTCTATATCCCAATGTGACCCAGAGTGTGTCTCTATGTCCCAGTATGACCCAGATTGTTCTTTTATATCCCAATATGACCCAGATTGTGTCTTTATCTGCCCAATATCTAGGCTAATGTAGCGAGACCCAGGGATCGAACAGGGAACCCTTGCCACTGTACACCGGTTTACTGGATCACGTGCAGTCATGTGATCGCATCCTCTTCAGTAGAAATTGTGAGGCTCAGATGAGAAACCAACAGACCTGGGTTCAAGTCCCTGAAATCCAGCCCAGACTGCTGGGAGGAACGTCTCTTCTGTTTGTTGTAAGGGTCATAAACAGAATGGTTTTGGGCAATCCCAATCCTAGCACAAAGCTGCCCCAAATTCAGAAATCTCACTCAAAGGGTTCACAAGATGACTGAAATTCAATATATGCAACATCACCACATTCCCTTTATCTATACACTCCTCAAAACGGCTTCCTCAAAATACCAGTCAAGTGTGACCTGTGTAATCCATGCTGACTAACCCCGACTAATATCTTTCCAAATAACTTGAAGTTAACCGCAACTGAAACAAGGTCAACTGGCTTTGTTTTGTACCTTATCTGTTCCTCATTTCTGGAGTGTAACATTTGCCACCTTCATGTCCTAATAATATTAAAACTAGAGCTGTGCCTTTCAGGAGTAAAATCAAGACCTATTCACAGAAAGGGTAGTGGAAATCTGGGACTCGCTCCCCCAAAAAACAATTACAATTTTAAAGACTGCGATCGATAGATTTTTGTTGGGTAAGAGCATCAAGGGATATGGCGCAAAGGCGGGTAAAATGGAGTTGAGATACAGATCAGCCATGATTTAATTGAATGGCGGACAGGCTCTAGGGGCTGAATGGCCTCCTCCGGTTCCTATGTTTGGCACAGCTCCTGGTTAGTGGCTTTGCTATCTCTTCTCCCAACTTCCTTTAGTATTCCATGATGCAAACCATCTGGGATTGCTAACTTTTCTACTTGTCCCTCTTCTACCTTCTAGTTTCCTTTATCTTCAGATCTATTAAAAGGGAGTCGTTTTTACTCCCGCTCTCTAAAGTATTTTAACATAACCACTAGGGATTCGTCTCACCTGTTTAAAAAAGGAGCATTTAAATCCCCATGCCTCAGAACTACAACTGAAATCAAACTGAATGACTATAAATGGCAATTAAAACCACAATAGAAAACAAAATAACCAGTGGCAATGTGCGGACTGGAGTTTCATTGAAATCTCTGTCCAGGTTATTGTGAAAATGAACACTCATTAAAAATGTAAATAAGTACACCATAAAAGTGATAGATTTAAGACCGCGCTGTTAGAAAAGGACAAGTACAAGCTCTGCAATACCATTAGTTTAAGATCACTTGGGCCAAAATGATAGCATACTGTTGGTTTAATGTGTCAGCTGTGGCTCAGTGGGTCGCACTCTCGCCTCGGAATCAGAAGGTTGTGGGTTCAAGTTCCACTCCAGAGACTTGAGCACATAATCTAGGCTGACACTCCCAGTGCAGTACTGAGGGAGTGCTGCACTGTCGGAGGTGCCAACTTTCAGATGAGACGTTAAACCGAGGCCCCACCTGCTCTCTCAGGTGGATGTTATAGATCCCATGGCACTATTCGAAGAAGAGCAAGGGAGTTATCCCCAGTGTCCTGGCCAATATTTATCCCTCAATCAACATCTAAAATAGATGATCTGGTCATTATCACATTGCTTTATGGGACCTTGCTGTATGCAAATTGGCTGCTGCGTTTCCCTACATTACAACAGTGACTACACTTCAAAAGAACTTGACTGGCTGTAAAGCGCTTTGAGATGTCCAGAGGTCATAAAATCCACTATCTAAATGCCAATTCATTGTTTTTCTATAAATAAGAGTTAGGTAAGGAATTTATTTTGGAAATGCTGTACTGATGAAGTAACAACAATACAATTAATTCCAATTAACTCAAGAAAAACCCGACGACCTTCATGTACAATTGCAAAAGCATAGAAAGGATGTTCTTGGGCTGACCGACAGGAGGTGCGTCCCTACACAATCCTCAAATGTTGATAAGGAATACACACTCACCTGCTGTTTAAAAGACCCAGAATCTCAAAGATGATGAGTTCAAACATAGTGCAGGAGAAAGCAAACATCACGGAGAAAACCATTTGGACAACATACTGTCGGACCTGCATCAAAGAAGAAAAACAGCGTCTCGCACAGTGTAGGACAATTGGCTCCAGCTGCCAGCAGTATAGACATGAGCGAAGCTGCTATTCTCGGGAGGAGAGTATTAAAAAGCAAGTCATGCAGTGTAAAGCCGATAATTGTTGCTGGTAGCAGGAAGAGAAGGCAATGTGCTCCATCACAAATGCATTTACATAGAATTTACAGCACAGAAACGAACCATTTGGCCCAACAGCATTTATGCTCCACACGAGCCTCCTCCTACCTTACTTCACCCTATCATCATAACATCCATTCTTGGGATGTGGGTGTCGCTGGCAAGGCCGGCTTTTATTGCCCATCCCAAGTTGACCTTAGCCAAGTGACTTGCTGGGCCAATTCAGAAGGTAGTTAAGAGTCAACCACATTGGTGTAGGACTGGAGTCACATATCGGCCAGACCAGGTAAGGAGAGCAGGTTTCCTTCCCTGAAGGACATTAGTGAACATTTGTTTAATGGATTGCTGGCAGTATTACAATGAGAAAACCTAGGCCTGCATGACAAAGATTTCTCTCGCACAGTATGATCTGCATGTGTAATCTGATGAAGAAAACGTTTACACTGGGATTATTTACTTTTTTGGGGGGGGCGAAGAGGGAGAAAGACAGGGTACTATATTTATTAAATATTAATTTAGTTTCTGAACAGCCCCAGCCTGTTCAATCTTCCCTGATAGTTATAACCTCTCAGTTCTGGTATAATCCTTGTAAATCGTTTTTGCACCTTCTCTAGTGCCTCTATATCCTTTATGTAATATGGAGACCAGAACTGTGCACAGTGTTACAAGTGTGGTCTAACCAAGGTATATGGCGACCAGAACTGTGCACAGTGTTACAAGTGTGGTCTAACCAAGGTATATGGAGACCAGAACTGTGCACAGTACTTGTAGTGTGGTCTAACCAAGGTTCTATATGTTCAACATATCTTCCCTGCTTTTCCCACATTACAACATTCCAAAAGTACTCCATTGGCTGTAAAGCGCTTTGAGACGTCCGGTGGTCGTGAAAGGCACTATATAAATGCAAGTCTTTCTTTTTTTTCAATTCTATCACTCTAGAGTACAAAGAAAAGAGAATTAAAAAACCTGAATGTCTACACTCAAAATCGCAAAGAAATTCAAACAAGGTACAACTAACTTAAAAAAGATTATTTTAAGGAGCATATTGTATCCAATAACAACCCAAGCCATAATGAACCTTGTTTTGGATACTTGTCCCACGGACAATAGCAATCCCATCGAGTTGACTTTGTAGTAATTAGAAATTTACCTCATAATCCTTGAATAACTGACGCATAAAGAAAAGCCACCCGAATCCAAAAAACAGGACCTGCAAAAGACAAAAAACGTCAATATCCCAAACAAATTGGAGTTGCAGCATTCATATACGTAGGACTGGAATTGTCCAATGATTTGAAGTCTCAGACTAGCACAATACAACAACCTGCATTTATACAGCGCCTTTAACATAGTAAAATGTCCCAAGGCGCTTCACAGGAGCGTTATAAAACAAAATCTGACACTGAGTCACAAAGGAGATATTAGGACAGGCGACCAAAAGCTTGGTCAAAGAGGTAGGTGTTAAAGGAGAGTCTTAAAGGAGGAGAGGTAGAGGGGTTTAGGAGGGAATTCCAGAGTTTGGAACAGGACTTGGTGTGAGTTAGGATACGGGCAGCAGAGTTTTGGATGAGTTTAGGGAGGGTGAAAGGTGGGGAGGTCAGCCAGGAGGGCATTGGACTACTACAAAACCAAAGGATAATTAAGTCAACACGACCCCCGTAGCAGTTATATACTCTATAACCTGACAGTAAGTCTCTTTTAAACCACTCAAAAATAATTTACATTTATATAGCACCTTTAACATAGTAAAATATCCCAAGGTGCTTCACAGGAGCGTTATCAAACAAAATTTGACACCAAGCCACATAAAGAAATATTAGGACAGGTGTGGAGGTAGGTTTTAAGCAGCATTTTAAAGGAGGAGAGAGAGGTAGAGAGGCGACGAGGTTTAGGGAGCGAATTCCAGCACTTAGAGCCCAGGCAGCTGAAGGCACGGCCGCCAATGGTGGAGCGATTAAAATCAGCGATGCACAAGAGGCCAGAATTAGAGCACAGATATCTTGGAGGGTTGTAGGAGTTTACAGAGGTAGGGAGGGGTGAGGCCATGGAGGTATTTGAACACAAGGATGAGAATTTTAAAATCGATTCGTTGGTGGACCGGGTGCCAACGTAGATCAGCGAGCACAGGGGTGATGGGCGAGCTCCAACTTTACACTCAAAACTTAGATGAACGGGACATCCCAGTAATGTAACGAATTTTTAAAAAATACACCACTTGGGGGTTTTGTTAAATGTGTTATTGTACAACACATTGGGACTACATCTAGGGCAGTAGAGAAATTAAATCCACCTCCCCAAAATATTGCTCCAATCAGTAATCCCGTTTGTTTGACCATCCTGGCATGGTAAGACATTACTCTGTCTGAGCTCGGGGTTTTAAAATCCTGTCAATTATAGGTGGCAGGGAAAAAATAAAAGACGCATTTCTATAGCATCTTTCACAACCACAGTAAAGTACTTTTGAAGTGCAGTCACTTCAAAATGACTTTGTAATGTAGGAAACACAGCGAACAATTTTCACACAGCAAGCCCCCACAAACAGCAATGTGATAATGACCAGATAATCTGTTTTAGTGATGTTGGTTGAGGGATAAATATTGGCTCAGGACACCGGGGAGAACTTCCCTGCTCTTCTTCAAAATAGTGCATGGGATCTTTTACGTCCACCTGAGAGAGCAGACGGGGCTTCGGTTTAAGGTCTCATCTGAAAGACGGCACCTCCGACAGTGCAGCGCTCCTTCAGTACTGCACTGGGAGTGTCAGCGTGGATTATGGGCTCAAGTCTCTGGCGTGGGACTTCTGACTCAGAGGTGAGAATGCAACCACTGAGCCATGGCTGACACACACGCTGTTATTTTGGGTGACCGCCTTTGATCAGAGAGACACGTTCTCACTATTTCAGCGGTTCTCTCAAACACCCTGGCCGCTATGGTGCCGACAGAATCGCAGACACACACTTGCATGGCTTTAGAATCCATCATTGGATTGATTGCCCCCCTGCCTTTGCCTGTTAAAGACAAGGGGTTAGGTTGCGTGTGTTATCACAAGCTAAACACAAAGACACACAAGCCCAGCGCTGCGTCACTTTCCAGATCTACTCTCCTGAATCCTGGATTGAATGCTTTCACACTGGCACCTGACAGCTATGAATCCCGCTACTAGACAAGGCACTCTGGGCACTACGAGGGGACATTAAATGTGGAACTCGCTACCACAGAGTGGTTGAGACAAATAGCATTGATGCATTTAAGGAGACGCTAGATAAGCACGAGGGAGAAAGGAATAGGTTATGCTAATAGGGTGAGATGAAGCTCACATGGACCCCATAAACACCTATTGGGCCGAATGGCCTGTTTCTGAGCTGAACATTCTGTATAATGTGCAAGTTCATTCTAATGGACAGAAAATCCTGCACGGCCAAATTACAAACATTCCAAGCCAAGAACCTCTTCAGCAAGAAATGCAAATTCGTAAAGTTCCCCTTGGGGTGGGGGCGAAGGTGATGGGAGAGGGTTGAAGGGGGCGCGAGAGAGGTGATGGTGATGGGGGAGTGATGAGGGCAAGAGGTAGGGGGAGGAGGTGTAGGGGGGGGAGGAGGTGTAGGGGGGAGAAGAGTGGGGTGTGATGAGGGGAGGGGGTGGAGTGAGGGTGGAGGGGAGGGGTGGAGTGAGGGTGGAGGGGAGGGGTGGAGTGAGGGGTGGAGGGGAGGGGAGGGGTGGAGTGAGGGTGGAGGGGAGGGGTGGAGTGAGGGTGGAGGGGAGGGGTGGAGTGAGGGTGGAGGGGAGGGGTGGAGTGAGGGTGGAGGGGAGGGGTGGAGGGGAGGGGTGGGGGGAGGGGAGGGGTGGAGTGAGGGTGGAGGGGGGGGTGGAGTGAGGGTGGAGGGGAGGGGTGGAGTGAGGGTGGAGGGGAGGGGTGGAGTGAGGGTGGAGGGGAGGGGTGGAGTGAGGGTGGAGGGGAGGGGTGGAGTGAGGGTGGAGGGGAGGGGTGGAGTGAGGGTGGAGGGGAGGGGTGGAGTGAGGGTGGAGGGGAGGGGTGGAGTGAGGGTGGAGGGGAGGGGTGGAGTGAGGGTGGAGGGGAGGGGTGGAGTGGGTGGAGGGGAGGGGGGGGGGGTGGAGTGAGGGTGGAGGGGAGGGGTGGAGTGAGGGTGGAGGGGAGGGGTGGAGTGAGGGTGGAGGGGGAGGGGTGGAGTGAGGGTGGAGGGGCGGGGTGGAGTGAGGGTGGAGGGGAGGGGTGGAGTGAGGGTGGAGGGGAGGGTGGATAGTGAGGGTGGAGGGGAGGGGTGGAGTGAGGGTGGAGGGGAGGGGTGGAGTGAGGGGTGGAGGGGAGGGGTGGAGGGAGGGTGGTTGAGGGTGGAGGGAGGGGTGGAGGAGGGTGGAGGGGAGGGGTGGAGTGAGGGTGGAGGGGAGGGGTGGAGTGAGGGTGGAGGGGAGGGGTGGAGTGAGGGTGGAGGGGAGGGGTGGAGTGAGGGTGGAGGGGAGGGGTGGAGTGAGGGTGGAGGGGAGGGTGGAGGGGAGGGGTGGAGTGAGGGTGGAGGGGAGGGGTGGAGTGAGGGTGGAGGGGAGGGGTGGAAGTGAGGGTGGAGGGGTGGAGTGAGGGTGGAGGGGAGGGGTGGAGTGAGGGTGGAGGGGAGGGGTGGAGTGAGGGTGGAGGGGAGGGGTGGAGTGAGGGTGGAGGGGAGGGGTGGAGTGAGGGTGGAGGGGTGGAGTGAGGGTGGAGGGGTGGAGTGAGGGTGGAGGGGTGGAGTGAGGGTGGAGGGGTGGAGTGAGGGTGGAGGGGTGGAGTGAGGGTGGAGGGGTGGAGTGAGGGTGGAGGGGTGGAGGGGTGGAGTGAGGGTGGAGGGGTGGAGTGAGGGTGGAGGGGTGGAGTGGGGGTGGAGGTGGAGGGGTGGAGTGGGGGTGGAGGGGTGGGGAGGGAGGGGAGGGGTGGAGGGGAGGGGTGGAGGGGAGGGGGGGAGGGGAGGAGGGGAGGGGAGGGGGGGAGGAGGGGAGGGGAGGGGGGGAGGAGGGGAGGGGAGGGGGGGGAGGAGGGGAGGGGAGGGGGGGAGGAGGGGAGGGGAGGGGAGGGGGGGAGGGGAGGGGAGGGGAGGGGAGGGGGGGGGAGGGGAGGGGGGGGGGGAGGGGGGGGAGGGGAGGGGAGGGGAGGGGAGGGGGGGGGAGGGGAGGGGAGGGGAGGGGAGGGGAGGGAGGGGAGGGGAGGGGAGGGGGGGGAGGGATGGGGAGGGGAGGGGAGGGGAGGGGGGGGGGAGGGGAGGGGGGGGGGAGGGAGGGGAGGGGGGGGAGGGGAGGGGGGGGAGGGGGGGGGAGGGGAGGGGAGGGGGGGGGTGGAGTGAGGGTGGAGTGAGGGTGGAGGGGAGGGGGTGGAGTGAGGGTGGAGGGGAGGGGGTGGAGTGAGGGTGGAGGGGAGGAGGTGGAGGGGAGGGGGTGGAGGGGAGGGGGTGGGGAGGGGGTGGAGTGAGGGTGGAGGGGAGGGGGTGGAGTGAGGGTGGAGGGGAGGGGGTGGAGTGAGGGTGGAGGGGGTGGAGTGAGGGTGGAGGGGAGGGGGTGGAGTGGGGGCGGAGGGGGGGATTGGAGGGAGGGGGATGTATTGATGTGGGCTGAGGTTAGGGTGCGATGTGAGGGTGAGGACTGAGCTGAGCCGAGGTGACGATGCGGACTCTGGCCTTGAACTCTGAGGCTCCCGCCCGGCCCGGCCCGGCCCGACAGGCGGAGAGGACAGGCCCGGCCCGGGGGGTCCCGGGGTCCGCTCTCCGGCCTCACTGACCTGCGACGAGAACATGATGACCGAATCCACAAGGAACGACATGGCGCCGTCAACGTCATCAGCCCGCGACACACTGACCTCACAGCGCGACAGAACAGCACAAAACCATGGCAACCAGAGAGAGAGAGAGTGAGAGTGAGACAGACAGTGATAGAGAGAGAGAGATAGACAGTGATAGAGGGAGAGAGAGAGAGAGAGAGAGAAGGAGTGATAGAGGGAGAGAGAGAGATAGAGAGAAGGAGTGATAGAGAGAGAGAGTGATAGACAGACAGTGAGAGAGAGAGATAGAGAGTGATAGAGGAGAGAGAGAGAGAGGGAGAGAGAGAAGGAGTGATAGAGAGAGAGTGATAGAGAGAGAGAGAGACAGACAGTGATAGAGAGAGAGAGTGATAGAGAGGGAGACAGTGATAGAGAGAGAGAGGAGTGATAGATCAAGAGAGAGAGTGATGGGGAGAGAGAGAGTGATAGAGGGAGAGAGAGAGAGAGAGAGTGATAGAGAGAGAGTGAGAGTGATAGAGAGATAGAGGGAGAGTGATAGAGGGAAAATGAGAGAGAGAGAGTGATAGAGAAAGAGAGAGTGATAGAGGGAGACAGAAAGAGAATGAGTGATAGAGTGAGTGATAGAGGGAGAGTAATAGAAACATAGAAGATAGGAGCAGTAGTAGGCCATTCGGCCCCTCGAGCCTGCTCTGCCATTCAATGCGATCATGGCTGATCATCCAAATTCAGTACCCTGTCCCTGCTTTCTCCCCATATCCCTTGATCCCTTTAGCCTTAAGAACTATATCTAACTCCTTCTTGAATATATTTAATGATTTGGCCTCAACTGCCTTCTGTGTTAGAGAATTCCACAGGTTCACCACTCTCTGGGTGAAGAAATTCCTCCTCATCTCAGTCCCAAATGGCTTACCCCTTATCCTTAGACTGTGACCCCTGGTTCTGGACTCCACCGCCATCGGGAACATCCTTCCTGCATCTAGTCTGTCTAGTCCTGTTAGAATTTTATAAGTTTCAATGAGATCCCCTCTCATTCTTCTAAACTCTAGCGAATATAAGCCTAATCGACCCAATCTCTCTTCATACGTCATCCCAGGTATCAGTCTGGTGAATCTTCGCTGCACTCTCTCCATGGCAAGAACTTCCTTCCTCAGATAAGGCGACCAAAACTGCGCACAATACTCAAGGTGTGGTCTCACCAAGGCCCCGTACAACTGCAGCAAGACATCACTGCTCCTGTACTCGAATCCTCTCGCTATGAAGGCCAACATGTCATTTGCCTTCTTAACCGCCCGCTGCACCTGCATGCTTACCTTCAGCGACTGGTGCACAAGGACACCCAGGTCTCGTTGCACTTCCCCTTTTCCCAATCTATTGCCGTTCAGATAATAATCTGCCTTCCTGTTTTTGCCACCAAAGTGGATAACCTCACATTTATCCACATTATACTGCATCTGCCATGCATTTGCCCACTCACCCAACATGTCCAAATCATACTGGAGTTTCTCTGCATCCTCCTCACAGCACACTCGCCCACCCAGCTTTGTGTCGTCTGCAAACTTGGAGATATTACATCTAGTTCCCTCGTCTAAATCATTAATATATATTGTGAATAGCTGGGTTCCCAGCACCGATCCCTGCGGTACCCCACTAGTCACTGCCTGCCACTCGGAAAAAGACCCGTTTATTCCAACTCTTTGCTTCCTGTCTGCCAACCAGTTCTCTATCCAAGTCAGTACCTTACCCCCAATCCCATGTGCTTTAACTTTGCATGCTAATCTCTTATGCGGGACCTTGTCGAAAGCCTTCTGAAAGTCCAAATACACCACATCCACTGGTTCTCCCTTATCAATTCTACCAGTTACATCCTCAAAAAATTCCAGTAGATTTTTCAAGCATGATTTGCCTTTTGTAAATCCATGTTGACTTCGTCCGATCCTGTCACTGTTTTCCAAGTGCTCTGCTATTACATCTTTTATAATGGACTCTAGCATTTTCCCCACTACCGATGTCAGGCTAACCGGTCTATAATTCCCCGTTTTCTCTCTACCACCTTTTTTAAATAGTGGGGTTACATTAGCTACCCTCCAATCCATGGGAACTGTTCCGGAGTCTATAGAATTTTGGAAGATGACCAGCAATGCATCTACTATTTCTAGGGCCACTTCCTTAAGTACCCTAGGATGTAGATTATCAGGCCCATGGGATTTATCGGCCTTCAATCCTGTCAATTTCCCTAACACCATTTCCCTACAAGTACTGATTTCATTCAGTTCCTCCATCTCATTAGACTCTATGTTCCCTGACCTCTCTGGGAGGTTATTTGTGTCCTCCTTTGTGAAGACAGAACCAAAGTATGTATTTAATTGGCCTGCCATTTCTTTGTTCCCCATTATAAATTCCCCTGATTCTGACTGCAAGGAACCTATGCTTGACTTCACTAATCTTTTTCTCTTCACATATCTATAGAAGCTTTTACAGTCAGTTTTTACGTTTCCTGCAAGGGAAAGTGAAAGAGGGAGAGAGAGAGGGATAGAGAGCGTGTGAAAGAGAGCGAGTGATAGAGGGAGAACGATAGAGAGAGAGAAAGAGAAAGAGTGATAGAGGGAGAGTGATATAGGGAGAGAGAAAGAGAGAGTGATAAAGAGAGTGATAGAGGGAGAATGAAAAAGAGTGAGAGAGAGGGAGTGAGAGAGAGAGAGAGTGATTGATAGAGAGAGAGAGTGAGAGAGAGAGAGAGTGAGAGAGAGAGAGAGTGATAGAGGGAGAGAGAGAGAGTGAGAGAAAGAGAGGGAGAGTGATAGAGAGAGAGAGTGAGTGATAGAGAGAGTGATAGAGAGAGAGTGAGAGAAAGAGAGAGAGAGAGTGAGAGAGAGAGTGAGAGAGAAAGAGAGAGTGATATAGAGTGAGAGAGTGATAGAGGGAGAGAGAGAGTGAGAGAGAGAGAGAGAGAGAGTGATAGTGAGAGAGAGAGAGAAAGAGAGAGTGAGAGAGAGAAAGAGAGAGTGAGAGAGAGAGAGAGTGAGAGGGAGAGAGAGAGAGAGTGATAGAGAGAGAGTGAGAAAGAGTGAGAAAGAGAGTGAGAGAGAGTGAGAGAAAGAGAGAGAGAGTGATGGGGAGAGAGAGTGATGGGGAGAGAGAGAGAGAGAGAGAGAGAGATAGGGAGAGAGAGAGTGATAGGGGGAGAGAGAGAGAGAGTGATGGGGGGAGAGAGAGAGAGTGATGGGGGGAGAGAGAGAGAGCGATAGGGGAGAGAGAGAGTGATAGGGGGAGAGAGAGAGTGATAGGGGGAGAGAGAGAGTGATAGGGGGAGAGAGTGAAAGAGGGAGAGGGAGAGAGAGTGATAGAGAGAGAGAGTGAATGAGGGAGATTGATAGAGATAGAGGGAGAGGGAGGGAGAGAGAGAGAGAGGGAGAGTGATAGAGGGAGAGTGATAGAGGGAGAGATAGAGAGAGACAGAAAGAGAGTGATAGAGAGAGAGTGAGAGAGGGAAAGAGAGAGAGAGGGAGTGAGTGGGAGAGAGAGTGTGAGTGATAGAGAGAGGGAGAGAGTGATAGAGAGAGAGTGATAGAGGGAGAGAGTGGGAGAGTGATAGAGAGAGAGAGAGGAAGAATGATAGAGAGAGAAAGGGAGAGTGACAGTGGGAGAGTGATAGAGAGAGAATGATAGAGAGAGAGTTGTACGAAAGGCTGATATTTAGTAGACGAGAATCATATACATATAAATTCAAGTGTAGCCATTGATCAAATCATATTACACATAATTAATCCTGGGTAACTAAAATGCTACGACTTGTTCAGAATGCAGCTGCAAGGACAGTCAAAAGCAGATTTGAGTAAGTGTTGATAACAAACAGCCACAGACTGCGAGTGAAGGTTAAATTGCTAAAAAAAAACATATGATGCTAAGTAGAAATTAGAATTCGCTTACCAAAACTAATTGCAACAATATTTAAAAAATAATTAGTATAAGGACATAAAATGAGAGAGATCATGGAGATAAGGTATTTATCTGGTAGATTAAAGTGAGATAGTTTGGATACCTCAAGACTAGTGAAACAGCGCTGATATGGGCCCTTGGTATAAAGGCCTTGTACCAGGGAGGCAGGAAATGAAAGAGATAAAGTAAATTCCAATAAGGTGAAAAACTATAAACAAGATAACAAGACAGCAGAATAGGGTTGTCGGAAAAATACTGGAAAGGCGGGATGCTACCTTAGTCTGAGTAACAATGGTATTTTGACCATTAGAACCAATTTAAAAAGGTGATTTTGTTAAAGACCATATATGGACACTGGCCAAACCAACTTTTGATAAGAAAAGGGTTAAAACATCGATACTCAAAGAACAACTTTACACAGACTTATTGCGAGAACAAAGGAACAGACTTAAGACGACGTCATCTGTGTCCGAGAGGTTCCAGAGACCAAGGGCTGTGAGCTACTCGTTAAAACTATCGCCTAATGTTAAGTATATTACGCTGTAAGCTTAATAAATCTTGATCTATTGCTCAAACATACTGGCTGCTGCCTATTGGTGTCTTGTCCAAGAACTCAGAGATCATTAAGATCTTACAAATTGGCACCCTTCAGATGGGACAAGACAAAGCAGCTAGTGTTGTGTAATAGATCGGACCTCGAAAGTAGCTTCCTGATCAGCTGCTGCTCTTGAAGAGGGATAAACCCCGTGGGGAGTGGGGAGTGTC
Source organism: Squalus acanthias (assembly GCA_030390025.1). Classification (NCBI taxonomy): domain Eukaryota; kingdom Metazoa; phylum Chordata; class Chondrichthyes; order Squaliformes; family Squalidae; genus Squalus; species Squalus acanthias. Next base: position 99,269,958 of record CM059431.1, read on the forward strand.
CATGACTTGCGCGCCGATAGTTATTGATGTTAGAGGTCTGTTAGGAAAATCACCAAATGGCTAGTAAAAGTTTTGTTAATGCATATAAGAGTAAGTTAGACAGAGGCGGCGTGCGGAGGAGGTACGGGCATTATTGACGGAACGTTTAATCAAAGGAAACCGAGTTACCTTTGAAGAAGTGATAAACTTTATTCCGGGACGTGTGAATCAGAAAAAACACGAATTTAGAGAGAAACATAGCCAGGTGGTTAAGCATAAAGTGCAGGAGAGAGAGGGAGAGATAGAGAAGGAAAAAGATCTAATTTGCAGGCTAACCAATCTGAAAACTCAGCAAAGAAAGGAAAATAATGGATTTGGAAAGCTAGGAAAAGCTGCTGAGACGCCGATTTAAAAAGAGGAAAAAAAGGAGAAATTTAAAGTTTTACCGACATGGAAGTTATTAACGTCTGTGCCGAGACAAATAAAACACAAGATTTGCTGAGTGAAAGGAACCTTAAAAAAATGCTGGAATTTCAGTCTGTGTGAAAGTGTGTGTTAAAGTGTAAAAGTTTTCCTGACTATGAATGTTTAAGAAGTTACAGCATTCCTTTTGTCTGAAAGTCTGTCTTTAAAGCTCCACCCACTTCTCTGTTAAAAGCGTTTAAAACTTTTGTCTTATCTTGGATTTTGGAAGTTTTAAGAACGTGCGAATAAGATTGTGCCCCAAGAATTGGAAAAAAAAACTTTGAACTACAATTTAAGTTAAGCTGGTGTGGAAAAACTGAGAAGAACAACAAAAAGTTTGTTTAACAAAAAATTAAGTTTCAGTCTAAGATTTAACCTTGGAGTCGCGGTTGCTATGGTGAAATCTTCCAAAATAGTTTGATTTGATTTGTTTAAATGTGAAAAACTAATTTTTCTCCAGTTATATTCAATGTTTTTACAGTATTTTGGAAAGGCACCTGAAGAAAGGACAATAAGAAATATGATGTAATTTACTGTTTTCTGCAAGCATGTGCTATTTTGTTTTGTTTTATCTGTTCTGTTCATGTTTAGTTAAAGTGTGAAAACACAACTGTCTTTTTCGATCGGGAAAGATTTTTTAAATTTACGTGAAGTGATCTATTGCTCAAACATACTGGCTGCTGCCTATTGGTGTCTTGTCCAAGAACTCAGAGATCTTACAGAGTGATAGAGGGAGAGAGAGAGGGAGAGTGATAGAGGGAGAATGATAGAGAGAGAGAAAGGGAGAGTGATAGAGAGAGTGATAGAGGGAGAGTGATAGAGGGAGAAAGGGAGAGAGAGGGAGAGAGAGAGAGTGATAGAGGGAGAGTGCTAGAGAGGGAGTGATAGAGAGAGAGAAAGGGAGAGTGATAGAGGGAGAGTGATAGAGGGAGAGTGATAGAGAGGGAGTGATAGAGGGAGAGTGATAGAGGGAGAATGATAGAGAGAGAGAAAGGGAGAGTGATAGAGGGAGAGTGATAGAGGGAGAAAGGGAGAGAGAGGGAGAGAGAGTGAGAGAGAGAGAGTGACAGAGGGAGAGATAGAGAGAGTGATAGAGAGAGAGAGTGATAGAGGGAGAGTGCTAGAGAGGGAGTGATAGAGAGAGAGAAAGGGAGAGTGATAGAGAGAGTGATAGAGAGGGAGTGATAGAGGGAGAGTGATAGAGGGAGAATGATAGAGAGAGAGAAAGGGAGAGTGATAGAGAGAGAGTGATAGAGAGAGATAAAGGGAGAGTGATAGAGAGAAGGGGAGAGTGATAGAGAGAAAGGGAGAGTGAGTGAGAGAGAGTGAGAGAGAGAGTGATAGCGGGAGAGATAGAGAGAGAGTGATAGAGGGAGAGTGATAGAGGGAGAGTGATAGAGAGTAATAGAGGTTGAGTATCAATCACTGTCCGGAGCATATGTGGACCCAATCTTTAGTGTATTTATATCATGCATTCCACATACTGGTTGCCTCACCTGCAACAAACAACAGTGTCACCGGATTACGCATCACGAGGTATCAGTCTCAAGCCAATCCTGCGCTGCAAAGGCATATATTTATAAATGATGCATTTAATTTTCGAGTTTTTTGGTAGCTTGCAATGCCAAATAGCCACAAAGTAATCATTAAAAGGAAACATAAGCAATGTATTCTTACATATCAATTATGGTTAATGCATTTCACTCCAAATATTCAGCATAGTATCATAGAGTGCAGGAGGAGGCCATTGTACCGGCTCTTTGAAAGAGCTCTCCAATTAGTCCCACTCCCCCTGCTCTTTCCCCATAGCCCTGCACATTTTTCCCCTTTTAAGTATTTATCCAATTCCCTTTTGAAAGTTATTATTGAATCTGTTTCCACCGCTACTTTCAGCCAGTGCATTCCTGATTATAACAAGTCGCTGCCTAAAAAAACACTTATTTCCTCATATCATCTCTGGTTCTTTTGCCAATCACCCTAAATCAATGACCTCTGCATACCGACCCTTCTACTAGTGGAAACAGTTTCTCCCTATCAAATCTGTTCATGATTTTGTACACTTCTATTAACTCTTCCCTTAACCTTCTCTGCTCTAAGGAGAACAACCCCAGCTTCTCCAGTCTCTCCACATAACTGAAGTCCCTCATCCCTGGGACCATTCAAGTAAATTTCCTGTGCACCCTCTCTGAGGCCTTGACATCCTTCCTAAAGTGCGGTGCCCCGAATTGGACACAGTACTCCAGCTGTTTTATAAAGGTTTAGAATAACTTCCCTGCTTATGTACTCTATTCCTCTATTAATAAAGCCCAAGGATCCCGTATACTTTTTTTTAACAGCCTTCCCAGGTCTCTCTGTTCATGCATCCTCTTTTATCCCTCAATCAACACAACAAAAACAGATTATCTGGTCATTTATCACATTGCTGTTTGTGGGAGTTTGCTGTGTGCAAATTGGCTGCCGCGTTTCCTACATTACAACAGTGACTACACTGCAAAAAGTACTTCATTGGCTGTAAAGCGCTTTGAGACGTCCGATGGTCGTGAAAGGTGCTATAGAAATGCAAGACTTTCTTTCTTTAAAATTGTACCATTAGTTTATATTGCCCCTCCTCATTCTCCCTACCAAAATGTGCCACTTCACACTTCTCTGCATTAAATCTCATCTGCCATGTGTCTGCCTATTTCAGCAGTCTGTCTATGTCCTCCGGAAGTCTTTTACTGTCCTCCTCACTTTACTACATTTCCGACTTTCTATGTATTTTTGCTGTACTATTGATCTATGACCACCAGAGAGTAGCAGCAAGCTATGTAACTGTTACAGGCGCCACGTTATAGCTCTATCTGGTGGAAGACATTAATTCTTAATTTTTTCATCGGGAAATTCTTTTTGCAAACGCCATTCCTGATGTGGATCCTAATTTGACGGAGTTAGGAGCGGAGAAGTGGGAGGGCAGCTTCTGGCAGTGTGGGGAGGACTTTGGGACTCGAAGTCAGGTTGGGTTGGGATGCGGCATGGTGGGGGGAAAGAGATAATCAGAGTGGGAGGAGACTTGTGTGGAGCATAAACACCGGCATGGACCAGTTGGCCCGAATGGCCTGTTCCCGTGCTGTACGTTCTATGGGGGAAAAATTGGGTGGCGCGAAAGTCGCCGCTGGAAATTCAGTAGTAGCGCCCCAGGCTGGAGGTGGGGCGCTACTGGAAGCGATTAAAGGGGAGGGACCTAGCACTGCGCGCACCGGGGCCCTGCTGGACCACCGGGGAGCAGGGAGCTGTGAAAACAGCCCGGCACTCAAGAGGCCCGCACCCCGAGAAAAAAAAGGGGAGCAGGTGCTGGCAGTTGGGTAAAAAAAAATGGCCGCCCGACACCTGCCCCTTTTACTGGCGCTAACGAGAGGCGCAAATCAACCCAATTTTTCCCCCTATGTAATTCCATAGGCATAATAGAAGGACAAATCCACTTGCATTATTTTACGTCCTTGGGAGGACCCAGAGCTCTTCACAGCCAATGAATTCCTTTTGGAGTGTAGCCACTTGCTTACACAGGTAAATGTGGCAGCCAATTTATGCATAGAAAGATCCCTCAAACAGCAATGAGATAAATATGTTTTGGTAGTCTTGGTTGAGGGACTAATTTCAGTCATGAGATTGAGAGAACTCCCTGTTCTTCATCAAAATAGTACCATGGGATATTTTCCTTCCAGCAGAACAGGCAGATGGGGCTTTGGTTTAATGTCTCATTCGAAAGACGCTACCATTGACAGTGCAGCACTCCCTCAGTACTGCACTGGGAGTGTCAGCCTAGATTACATGCTCAAGTCTCTGGATTAGGGCTTGAACCCACAACCTTCTGACTTGGGAGCGAGAGAGTGCTACCCACTGAGCCACGGCTGACATTTGAGAAAAAGGGCGTTGCTGCAATTCAGCATGGAGTGGTATTTACTGGGTGGAAATGCAAGCCCACTTCCCATCATTTTCCAGCCTGCGCTCGTGCTTTTCCTTCAGATGCACTCCCTGCAAAAGCCACTCCCCACTAGGCATGTCTGTCGTGGAATTACTGCTAAAATACAATGGCAACTTAATGAATTTGTGAAGCTTCACCCTGTTGAGGCTGCCGCGAAACACGAATTAAGACTGAATCCATGTATAGAAAAACAGAGACTTTTTAATACAACTGCCTGGTCCAAAATGGCTGAACAGACTGCTCCCAGAATTCTCTGGAAAAACCCTGAGGCCCCGCCCACTTCTTCTCTCCTGCCTTAAAGGCAAGGTGCCTTAAAGGCAAGGTGCTCGATATATTGTCCACGGACAGAAAAGTGGATTATGCCCGTTTAGGTGGCGATCCGCCACACAGCTCCCCCCAGAATCCGCTTAGGAGGTGGATTCGCCGTGTCGGGCAATGGGCACCGGGGCGAACTGCAGCGCCGGTGAGGCGAAGTCGTGGCGTTGCTGGTCGGCTGACCAGGGTGTCGTGGCGGTGGGCAGGAACTCGCCGGGTACTCGCAGCGGCTGACCGTACACGAGCTCTGCTGCCGATGCGTGGAGGTCTTCTTTAACCGCGGTGCGCAGGCCGAGGAGGACCCACGGAAGTCGGTCGGTCCAGGCGCCGTCCTGGAGGCTGGCTCGAAGAGATGCCTTCAAGGATCTGTGGAACCGCTCACACAGTCCGTTGGCTTGGGGGTGGTACGCTGTGGTGCGGTGAATGGTCACCCCGAGATTGCGTGCGACGGCGGTCCAGAGTTCAGAGGTAAATTGCGGACCTCTGTCCGACGTCATGTCGGAGGGGACGCCGAACCGTGCGACCCAGGTGCTGACGAAGGCTCTGGCGATGTCGGCGGTGGTGGTAGAGGTCAGTGGAATTGCCTCGGGCCAGCGCGTGGTGCGGTCAATGATCGTCAGCAAGTGCGTGTGGCCTTGTGACGGCGGCAGGGGCCCGACGATGTCCACGTGGATGTGGTCGAATCTCCGCGAGGGGACGGTAAACTCCTCAAGGGGTGCTTTCATGTGTTGCTGTACCTTGGCCCATTGGTAGGCTAGGCAGGAGTTAGCCCAAGTACGCACATCCTTGCGAAGGCCGTGCCAGACGAAGCGGTTGGCTACCAATTTGATGGATGCGCGGGCGCCGGGGTGGGAGAGGTTGTGGAGAATGTCGTATACCCGGCGGCGCTGGGACGGCGGGCCAAGGTTGACAGAGGGATATGTCGCACTTGACCGTGACTGCGGTTGGGCCACAGGCGACGTCGGCCAGGCGTAGCCCTGGTAGGTTGGTAGTTGCGGAGAGCAGATCAGGGTCGGTGATCTGGTCTGCTGCGAGTTGAGCGTAGTCGACTGCCAGGTGTGCGGCGTGGATGGCGGGGCGGGAGAGGCAGTCGGCTACCACATTGTCTCGGCCGGAGACGTGTTGGATGTCCGTGGTGAATTCGGACACTGCCGTGAGCTGGCGCCGCTGCCTGGCAGACCAGGGGTCGGTTGTCTTTGCCATTGCGAATGTCAGGGGCTTGTGGTCGACAAACGCAGTGAAGGGGTGGCCCTCAAGCAAAAACCGAAAATGGCGGACCACCAGGAACAGCGCGAGGAGCTCGCGGTCGAAGGTGCTGTACTTGACCTCCGGGGGGCGTAGTTGGCGGCTGAAGAAGGCAAGTGGTTGCCAGGCGCCGTCGACCCACTGCTCATACACGGCGCCGACCGCGTGGTCGGAGGTGTCCGTGGTGAGCGCTACCCTGGCATTGGGCCGTGGGTGCGCGAGCAGGGTGGCGTTGGCGAGCGCGGTCTTGGTGGAATCGAAGGCGGCGGACGTGTCTGCCGTCCATTCGACCGCCATCTTGCCGCTCCTGCCCTGGAGGGCTTCATACAGGGGCCTCATGAGGGACGCTGCTTTGGGGATGAAGCGGTTATAGAAATTCACCATCCCAAGGAACTCCTGGAGGCCTTTGATGGTGGTGGGGCAGGGAAATTGTTGGACGGCCTGCACCTTGGTGGGCAGGGGAATGGCCCCAGCATGGGTGATGTGGTGGCCGAGGAAGTCGATCTTCTCCAGGCTGAACTGGCATTTGGCTGGGCTGAGGATGAGCCCGTGGTCGCTGAGGCGCCCGAACAGGATGCGAAGGTGTTCGAGGTGTTCCTGCTTGGAGGAACTGGCTACCAGGATGTCGTCCAGGTAGACGAACAGGAACTTCAGGTCCCGAAGGACAGAGTCCATGAGCTGTTGGAATGCCTGGGCCGCGTTTTTGAGGCCGAAGGGCATCCGCAGGAACTCGAACAGGCTGAAGGTGATGATTACGGCCGTCTTGGGGACGTCTGCGGGGTGGACGGGGACTTGGTGGTATCCGCGCACCAGGTCGACCTTGGAAAAGACTGAGCGGCCGGCCAGTCTAGCCAAGAAGTCCTGAATGTGCGGCACGGGGTACCGATCAGGGTGGTGGCGTCGTTGAGGCGGCGGTAATCCCCGCAGGGGCGCCAACCTCCGCCTGGTTTGGGGGCGATGTGGAGTGGGGAGGCCCAGGGACTGTTGGAGCGGAGGATGATGCCGAGCTGTTCCATGGTGGCAAACTCGGTCCGCGCGATCTCCAGTATGGCCGGGTCCAGCCTGCGGGCGTGGGCGTACACTGGGGGGCCTGTGGTGGGGATGAAGTGTTCCACCCCGTGTTTGGCGGCCTCCGCGGAGAAGGTCGGATTGGTAAGGGCCGGGAATTCGGCCAGGAGTGCCGAGTAGTCATCCGTGGCCCGGGCGTGGCACTGTGACGCCATGTCGCCGGGTTGACGGGGGGCCATGGCGCCCAGGATGGGGGACATGGTGTTCATGTCCACGAGGCGGTGACGAGGGATGTCTACCAGTAGGCCGTGGGCGCACAGGAAATCCGCGCCGATGAGAGGGGAGAGCACCTTGGCAGTGATGAACTCCCATCGGTAGTGGCGACCAGCGAGGTCGAGGGTGACTGCCCGGGTGCCATTCGTCCGGATTTCCGAGCCGTTAGCAGCAGCCAGCGCCGGTCCTCGTTCGCCCTTTTGGATGTCGAGGGAGGAGGCCGGGATGATGCTGTGCTGAGCCCCAGTGTCGCACAGGAACCGGCGGCCGGTTTTGTCATCTGTGACGTACAGCAAGGAGCCCGCGTGGCCCACGGCCATCGCGGGGGCTGGTACGGGGGCGGACTTGAAAGAGCAGGGAGGTGTGCACCGTTGTGCCCTGGCGCCGAACCGTGCGTGGTAGTAACAGTGGCCCGGGTTAGTGGGGCGCGAAGGCCCCGTGGGCCTGGTGGCTGGTCCTTGTGGCCGCGTGGTGGCCGGTGAGGGGCGCGCCCAGGCATTGGCTGCCAGGTCCGGAGTGACGTCGCGGCTGGAGTGAGCGGACAGCAGCTTGTCGGCCTCATCGGCCAGGGCTTCCAGGTTCGTGAGGCCGGACGCCACGATCGCTGGGCGGATGCTGAGAGGGAGCTGGCGGATGAACAGCGTGCGGAAGAGGGATCCGGGTGGGCTCTCGTCGGTGAGGGAGAGCATGTGGGAGAGGAGGTCTGACGGTGAGGCATCACCGAGGCCTGGAAGGTCGAGGAGGTGGCAGTTTTGCTGATATGCCGAGGCCGTAAATTTTTTAAGGAGCGCTGCCTTGAGATGTGCATACTTGCCCTCCACTGGTGGGTTCTGCAGCGCTGTCCAAACCTTTGAAACTGTGGCGCTACCGAGTGATGTGACGAGGTAGTCGTACTGCGTCCCATCTGTGGTGATGTTTCACAGCCGGAAGTGGGATTCAGTTTGGAGAAACCAGGCTTCGGGCTGGTTTTCCCAAAACTCCGGCAGTTTCACGGAAACTGCGTTCGTGTCCGCCATTGCAGTGCTCGGAATATGTTCTGAGCGTCGGGGTCACCAATGTTGAGGCTGCCGCGAAACACGAATTAAGACGGAATCCATGTGTGGAAAAACAGAGACTTTTTAATACAACTGCCTGGTCCAAAATGGCTGAACAGACTGCTCCAGAATTCTCTGGAAAAACCCTGAGGCCCCGCCCACTTCTTCTCTCCTGCCTTAAAGGCAAGGTGCTCGATATATTGTCCACGGACAGAAAAGTGGATAATGCCCGTTTAGGTGGCGATCCGCCACACACCCACAATTTAATGGATGAAAAATCATGGGGCGCGTGCACTCAAATTCCTGATTATAGGTATTACAAATTTGTGAAAATTTATTGCTTTACTTAATGCATGTAAGGAGAAGCTGGATAAACACATGAGGCCGAAAGGAATAGAAGGATATGCTGATAGGGTGATGAAGGGTAAATCTCTTTTAAACATCCCTAACAACAAGAACTTTATTACAAAAGAGAACTTTAACGAGGGCTAAACCACATTAAACTGCAAGCTGAGAAACAGGAATATAGAGGAACATTTAACAGACATTGATTTGCTAGACAAAGGCAACTGGTAACCAAGGGACAAATCTTGGGTTGCTATGGGATCAGCAGAACGGACTGGCACAGTCTTGCGATAAGATCCCATTAAATTTCAATAAGTGACATGCAAGATGAAGTAACCACACTAAACTTTTAACCAACCACGAAAAAACAAGGGGAATAGGCACGCCTGAAGGAACCAATCATTGAGATGTGCATGTGAAAATCACAGCGAGGACACAAAGAATCTAAGAACTTAACCAGCACCTAGCTCCTTTACTGCAGTTGGCTAGGACAGATGTGTCCTGGTCTAACGGAAAGAAGACGTCGAAAGATTCAACAGACTTCAAGTGATCGTCGGTTTGGCCACCGGGCACTTGAAGACTCCAGGACAGGTCCAGTTGTGATTTTTATTTAATCCGTGTGTTAGTGGTTGAATAAAAAATCTCTGTGAGAGAGATAGTGTCTGTGTGTGTTTCTGGTAAGGTGGATTCAGGTTGTGTGGAGCACAAATACCAGCGTAGACCAGTTGGGCCAAATGGCTCGTTTCTGTGCTGTAAATGCTTTGTAATTCTTGAAACGCAATATTATTTGATATAGAGTAATGTTAAATGTATCATGGGAAAGCAGGGAAAGAAAATGGAATGGTGGCACATTTGCTATACATGTAGTTTGTGCTTCTTTCAGTAACCACATAAGAATTTACAAGCAGAATTGGAGGTAAAATGCATTTATTAAAAAATATCCGTTTACATAGAGTGCAACAGGAAGATTACATTTATCAAGAGTTGCTCTAACACGCTGATGATTTACTGGCACCTACTGGTCAAACGCCTCCTCTACAAGCAAAGATTCTGGTTGGACGTAATCCGGGAGATGTTCATCACATGACCTCCAACTGCCCCGCCCCAGCGCTCCCGCCATTGGTCGCCCGACACGTCCATCCTGGCGACGCCCCGCCTTCCCACACCAATCGGAAAGCAAACAAACTCTTCCTTTCCCGATTGGATGATTCTTAACCTTCAGTCAACAGTCTTCCCATCTCCAATATTTTTATACATAATAAACAAAAGTGTTCAAAGAAAATGAGAAGAACACACCATTAATTTTAACGCCCATCTGATTTTCCTCCCGGGGGGGGGAGCGGTTTGCTCTTAGCAGTGTCCGGAAGACTAATCTTTAATTCCTGGAGACTCCAGGATAATCCTGGAGTGTTGGCAGCCCCTAGCAACACCCCAGTTTCCGAGGTCTAACTTCTCCTCCCTCCGCTCCACTGCCGAGGCAATCAGCCAACCTCAGCACGTAGATCATCAGGAAGTGGGCGTAGGGAGCATGATATTAGAATTTGCTGACGATGCAAAATGAGTTTGGCAAACAATGAGAAGGATTGTAAAAGACTTCCAAGAGGATGTGGGATGGGCAGACAGGTGGCAGATGCAATTTAATGTGGAGAAGTGTGAGGTAATTCACTCTGGAAGGGAAAAAACAAAGAATGGGAATATACACTTAATGAAAAGACCTGAATGGTCTTGGTAAAAGAGATTTCAGGATTCAAATACACAATTCCTTCAAAGTGTGAATGCATTTCAGGATTCAAATACACAATTCCTTCAAAGTGTGAATGCAGGTACATAATGCTGTTAAAACAAATCAATAGCATTTTAGGTTTTAGAAATGTGCATTGTGTATAAGAGCAAGAGGTTATGGTAACTTTGTACAAAGCAATGGTTAGGCCTCAGTTACATTACTGAGTTCAATTTTGTGTGTCCCATTACAGAAATGTGAATGTATAGTGCATATAGTGTCAGCCGTGACTCAGTGGGCAGCACCCTCGCCTCTGAGTCAGAAGGTCCCCACTCCAGGGACTTGAGCCCATAATCTAAGCTGGCACTCCAGTTGCAGTACTGAGGGACTTTGGCCAACTTTTGGATAAGACGTTAAACCGAGGCCCTGTCTGCCCTCTCAGGTGGATGTAAAACATCTCACGGCACTATTTTGATGAACAGCTGGGGTGTGCTCCCCGGTGTGCTGGGGCCAATAATTATCCCTCAATCAACATCCCTAAAACAGATTATCTGGTCATTATCACATTGCTGTGTGTGGGAGCTTGCTGTGCGCAAATTGGCTGCCGCGGTTCCCACATTACAACAGTGACTACACTTCAAAAGTACTTCATTGGCTGTAAAGCGCTTTGGGATGTTCTGCCGTCGTATAGGCGCTGTAGAAATGCAAGTCTTTCTTTTCTTTCTTTGTATTCACACACCAAAAATGCTAGCTTTCTGGTTGAGGAAAATGTGTAATTGCAGAAATTTTGCACCTAACTTTGCATTTGCACATCATGAAGAGAAAAGAGTTATACCTAAAATGCCCGTTATCAGGCTGTCTCTGAGCAGACACTCTCTGCATCACTGGCGTACCGTGGCTGCAGTGTGTACCATCTACAAGATGCACTGCAGCAACTCGCCAAGGCTTCTTCGGCAGCACCTCCCAAACCCGCCACCTCTACCACCTAGAAGGACAAGGGCAGCAGGCGCATGGGAACACCACCACCTCCAAGTTCCCCTCCAAGTCACACAACATCCTGACTTGGAAGTATATCGGCCGTTCCTTCATCGTCGCTGGGTCAAAATCCTAGAACTCCCTCCCGAACAGCACTGTGGGAGCACCTTCACCACACGGACTGCAGCGGTTCAAGAAGGCGGCTCACCACCACCTTCTCAAGGGCAATTAGGGATGGGCAATAAATGCCGGCCTTGTCAGCGATGCCCACATCCCAGGAACGAATAAATAAAAAAAGACAGCATCAGAAACAAAGGGGGCTAAAAGACACCAATAAGTGTGAAGGTATAACATTAGGGTATAGAGCAATTCATAAAATACAGCTCTCGGTAATAAAATGGTATCATACTCTCGTGTGATTCAGGATCCTTTATTCATTAGCTGCAACCTGTGGGCACTCGTTTGAAGCAAACAGTTTGAATTCCTCCAGGATGTTACTGAATACAGGTTTGTCTGTATTGTCAGTGGAAGATGATTCATGTAACACAGCATTGCCGTATAATTTTCTAGCTGTTGAGGGCACAGTTTAATTTAATTCCTAATTCATAGTGACATTCAAGTAGAGTTTCTTTAGCGTCCCCTTTGATTTGATGTTTGTTACTTGGTTGTTGTCTTGTGATGTAATTACATTTGCAATCACCGCTCCGAGTGGAATAAACGTACCTGTGGTCTGTCCCAGGTGAGTGAGACTACACAGACTCAGCTCCAACAGGAACAAATCGTTGAATCTCAAAAGCCATGTTAACAAGTTTACCTGGATGTTTGGACAAAGCACTGAATTGTCTCCAAAATAGTTCAGTGCAAATACTAAGACATGAGCCACACAATAACCAGTGCAATTCTGTTTGTTTATGTCAAATATCCGAACCTCTGTTGGCAATGTTCCTCGTGTCGCCTCTGGTTCTGTCCTTTATGTTCATAGGCTCAGTTGCAATAGCAACCTGCACTTTCATGGGAATTGCATGAAAATATTGTATGGCACACCTTTCCAGGGGATTGAGTTTGCCAAATGCTTAATTGAGATTCAGTGCATTATTTATTTTATTTTTTCCCCGCAACACTTGTTTACAGGCACAGAGCTGGTATTTGTGAAATAGGTGAATGGAATTTTATAATTTTTGGCCCTATTGCCAAATGTTGATGAGTTTAATATAAACAGAAAATGCTGTAAATACTCAGCAGGTCAGGCAGCATCTGTGGAGAGAGAGAAAAACAGAGTTAACGTTTCGGGTCAATGACTTTTCATCAGAACTGGAAAGATTTAACAGTTTATAAGTGAGTACAGGGGCAGGGAAATTTTGGGGGGGGGGAAGGAAAGAACAAAAAGGAATGTCTGTGATAGTGTGGAAGACAGGAAAGATTAAATGACAAAAGGGATAAGAACATAAGAATTAGGAGCAGGAGTCGGCCATTTGGCCCCTCGAGCCTGCTCTGCCATTCAATGAGATCATGGCTGATCATCGACCTCAACCCCACCTTCCTGCACTATCCCCATATCCCTTGATTCCCTTAATATCCAAAAATCTATCGACCTCGGTCTTGAACAGTTTATAAGATGGTGCGAGGCAAAAGGGGTTAGGGTTAGGGTCAAGTAAAGAAACAAAAGATGGGTCTAGAGCAGGTATAAATGGCAGCAGCACTTTTTAACATTTTTATTTCAGATTTCCAGCATCCACAGTATTTTGCTTTTGTTAACTTTAATATTAACTTACGTATAATAATATTATTAACTGATATCGAATATCATCCTAGCTTGCTTTTTGATATTACCAATTACCTACATTTGCAGTGTGATTGAACCAGAGTGTTAGTGGTCACTTCTGATGGATTTAAAAACATAAATTGAGCCAATTACTAGGGAGCTGATCTAATCTTGTTCAGTAACTTTGCCGGTCATATTTCCCTGACTTCACTCACGCTGCATGTCATATTTCGATGAGGGTTTATACTGCTGCTGGACTAAATTATGCCTGTTCAAAACTGAAACGGGCAACACAATAGCAACTGAGTTTTTTCAAGTGGAGAAGAACAAAAGAGTAAAGCAGCTTCTGAAGAGAAACGAACGTCCACTGACAAACATTGGCAACAGAGGTTCAGACATTTGACCCAGCTGCATGCAGATTCAATAGTAACTCTCAAAAGGGAATTGGATAAATATTTGTAAAGGAAAAATTTGCAGGGCTGTGGGGAGAGAGCAGGCGGAACGGGCCTAATTGGAAAGCTCTTTCAAAGATGACTAGCATTGAAGTCATGGTTTGTACAGCGACTGCTGCACTGCCTTGACATGTTAGCTACATACCAGACAAGTGGCTATCCAAATCCATCTTGTGCAGCCAGTTTATGAAAGAGAAAGGACAATGGGGTGGAGGGTGGTGGTGGTGGTGGGTGATGAATGAGGTCAGGGTGAGTGCAGCTCCAACAACACTCAAGAAGCTCCACACCACCCAGGACAAAGCAGCCCACTTGATTGGCACCCCATCCACCACCTTAAACATTCACTCCCTCCACCACCGGTGCACCATGGCTGCAGTGTGTACCATCTACAAGATGCACTGCAACAACTCGCCAAGGCTTCTTCGACAGCACCTCCCAAACCCACCACCTCTACCACCTAGAAGGACAAGGTCAGCAGGCGCATGGGAACACCACCACCTCCAAGTTCCCCTCCAAGTCACACACCATCCCGACTTGGAAATATATCGCTGTTCCTTCATCATTGCTGGGTCAAAATCCTGGAACTCCCTCCATAACAGCACTGTGGGAGCACCTTCACCACACGGACTGCAACGGTTCTAGAAGGCAGCTCACCACCACCTTCTCAAAGGCAATTAGGGATGGGCAATAAATGCCGGCCTTGCCAGTGACGCCCACATCCCATGAATGAATAAAAAAGAGGCGGCATGAGCATGATGGACAGAATGGCCTCCTTCTGTGCTGTATGATTCTACGAATAGAAGAGCAGGCAATATGGGGATAAATTCCCTCGTGGCCAACGCTCGTGATACAGGTACAGCAGAACAGGTGCTCAGGCTGGAACACTGGGCACAAACTGAACTGCCAGTGTGCATTGACAGCCACTTGTAGCGCATTCTATTGGTGTCCATTTGCTGTTTAGCAACACCACTTTTCTTCCGTTAATACTCTGTTGGCTTTGAAGTGTATGGGGTCGTGCTTCACAGCAGAAACACGTGACCTTTGGCGAGATTTTCTGGATAAATTTCAGATTATCCTCAATGTTTTTCCCCGACCTTGTTCCCCCCCACCGCCCCCCCACCAACCCCATTGTCCATTTTTCTTTCATAAATTGGCTACGCAAGATGGGTTTGGATAGCCACTTGTCCAGTGTGTAGCTATGTAAAGTTTCCAAAATTTGCAGATCCCCAAAAATCTAAGGACAAAGGACTTTGGAACTACCCCAGAGTGATAAAGATGCATTTGGGCCTAACAGAAGGAATTTAAGACCAAAACCAAGCTTTGGCATTTTAAAAGGCTGCAATTCAAGCCCCAGCAAACATTAACATTTGGACAATAGGCCCTGGGAGAAGGCAGCCCCACCCAAAACACAGGAACCAGTAAAACCTATCACAGAACCCATTAAAGAGACGCATAAAGATAGGAGTGCTAGGCCCAGCAAGAAACCCAAAACATGAGGACAATGCAAACCCCGATTAAACAACAGATCGACAGGACGCAAGCCATTTGACACTCCGTAACGTCGTTACTGTTGACGAGGTCTTACAATGACCAGGATTTGATTTGGTTCTGACAAGGACACTTCAATTTAGCATAATTGAAGGCCCATCAAGCAGTTACAACAACAGTTCAGTAAGAAAAAAGTTCAGGACATTTTAACACCAAGTTAAACCCATCAAAACTTAACAAGCCCGCAAAACCAAGACAATAAGAAACATAAGAACATAAGAAATAGGAGCAGGAGTAGGCCAATTGGCCCCTCGAGCCTGCTCCGCCATTCAATAAGATCATGGCTGATCTGATCCTAACCGCCAATCTACTATCACAGAACCATATCCTGAACCTAACAGAATTGGACACACGAAATAGGAGCAGGATCAGGCTACACGGCCCCTGGGCCCGTTACGCTACCCACAGGGCCATGACCGATCCGAACCTAGACTCATGTCCAAATTCCTGCCCGCTCTCCGTAACCTTTAATTCCCTTTACTTCTAGGAAACTGTCTATTTCTGTTTTAAATTTATGTAATGATGTAGCTTCTACAGCTTTTTGGGGCAGCATATTCCATGGACCTACCACCCTCTGAGTGAAGTAGTTCCTTCTCATCTCAGTTTTGAAAGAGCAGCCCCTTATTCTAAGACTATGCCTCAACTGAAACCTAAATCACTTCAGCACGAAACCATTTTAGTAAGGGGTTCTGGGCGCGAAAAGAACAAAGGAGCTGAACAAGTATAATTGGGGGCCTAATTCCCCAAGACACTCTCTCTCTCCGGACTCTCTGACAACGCTCGCACAGCTCCCTCTCGGCTCTGTTCCAGAAGCAGCACGTTCCAGGAAGACACTCGACGACCAGACCACCATCGCAATCAACTTACCTGGCTGGATTTTGCACTGTTAAAACCCCTGTTTGGTGAGCATTATCCCTGACCTCCTGAAACCAAAACCTAGCTAGATAGTGGGATTTTTGGGAGGGATAAGGGTTTTTGTATATTGTCATTCTCCCTCGCCTGTACCGTGTGTTCCCCAACCTGTTTAAGTGTTAAGTGTGTTTTAAGTTTGTTACCTTTTTCTTTTAATAAAAGTCGAAATTCTTTCATCGGAACCTGTTGTCTACTGCATCTTTATTCACAACCCCTAAATAAGTCCAAGGTCTGAACCTGGGGTGTGGGAGCGATTCGAACCGCTCACTGAGTCAGGGGTAAGGCTGACCCCTACCACCGCCACCCCCTACAGCTAACATGTCAAGGCAGTGCAGCAGTCGCTGTACAAACTATGACTTCAATGCTAGTCATGTTGGCACACTGCGGTACTTGGGTGCTCATCTTTCTGTCTTGCTATTTAGCTTTAATTGAGAGATTATGGGGGGGGGTGCAATTTTAACCTAATCCGCCCATCGGGAAACTGACGGGATCGGGGGCAAAGCTGCTTTTACCCCCCGGACGATTTTACTCTCCATTGAGGTCAACAGAGAGTAATATTGGATGGGGTGTAAAACCTGCGACCCCGATCTCGTGGGTTTCCTGCCCGACAACTGACAACAACAACAACTTGTATTTATATAGCACCTTTAACATAGTACAACGTCCCACGGCGCTGCACAGGAGTATTATAAGATAAAAAATTTGACACCGAGCCACATAAGGATAAATTAGGACAGGTGACCAAAAGCTTGGTCAAAGAGGTAGATTTTAAGGAGCGTTTTAAAGGAGGAAAGAGAGGTAGCGAGGCGGAGAGGTTTAGGGAGGGAATTCCAGAGCTTAGGGCCCAGGTAACAGAAGGCACGGCCACCAATGGTTGAGCGATTATAATCAGGGATGCTCAAGAGGGCAGAATTAGAGGAGCGCAGAGATCTCGGGGGGTTGTGGGGCTGGAAGAGATTACAGAGATAAGGAGGGGCGAGGCCATGGAGGGATTTGAAAACAAGGATGAGAATTTTGAAATCGAGGCGTTGCTTAACCGGGAGCCAATGTAGGTCAGCGAGCACAGGGGTGATGGGTGAACAGGACTTGGTGCGAATTAGGACACGGGCAGCCGAATTTTGGATGACCTCAAGTTTACGTCGGGTAGAATGTGGGAGGCCAGCATGGAGTGCGTTGGAATAGTCAAGTCTAGACTGAGGTTAAAATTACCCCCAAATATGTCTTTGTTGAAAGTAAGGAAACCAAATATCCCAGGTTTTGCAGCGTCACTCCAACTGCACTGTATCTCTACAACTTTGTCTTCAGATTGTGTTGGCTCCAAATGCCACCGTACAAGAGACCACATGAACCATTGTACGGTGCGAGTGGTGATATTTTGGTCCCTCTACATTGTGACCGGGTACACTGGATATCTCAAAAGCTTATTTATCTTTGCTGCCTGTCATGATCTTGGGTTCATTTTAAGATTTGCCCGGTGAAGAATATTGACAACTCGGCCAGGTTTGGGTGGCATTGTCATTGGAGGAAGCCCACTCCATCAAATCCATCGCTCTATATATCTTGGGCTGTACTGAGTTCAGAAGCACGGGATGGGATCAGATGGCACTCACAAACCTCCTCTAATTAAAGTCTTTAATTTATTTTCTAATTGTGCATCCTTATTTAGCAATTGTGCCACAAGAATGCCAAATTCAATCAATATCAAATTTTAAGGCGTTGATAAATCACCAATTTACATTTATTTCTGTGTACAACATTTGCACTATTTCAGTGTTTCTTCTAATTATTATCTTAAAATACTCTTAGCTGACTAACCGCGGCTTGACTAGCATAAATCAGTAGAGTAATAGTAATAAGTTATAATTTGCATTTAGTAAATCATTAATTTTCACTCATAGAAACATAGGAACAGGAGGAGGCCATTCAGCCTCTCGAGCTTGTTCCGCCATTCAATGAGTTCATGGCTGATCTGTACCTCAACTCCATCCACCCGCCATGGCTCCATATCCTTTAATACCCTTGCCCAGCAAAAAGCTGTCGCTCTCAAGATTAAAAACTATTAATTGAGCTGGCATCTACTGCTTTTTGTGGGAGAGCGTTCCACACTTCGACCACCCTTTGTGTGAAGATGTGTTTCCTAAACTCCTCTCCTGAACGGCCTGGCTCTGATTTTAAGGTTATGTCCCCTTGTCCTAGACTCCCCCCACCAGTGGAAAAAGTTTCTCTCTATCTCCCCCATCAATTCATTATCATGCAAAATCAATTCATTCCACACCCTTTGGAAGGCTCTGCTTTAGATCCACTTCTCATTCACTTCGCCACCATCCTGTAAAATGATGAGAAGTCGCACAACACCAGGTTATAGTCCAACAGATTTATTTAAAATTACAAGCTTTCGGAGCTGTCGCCCCTTCCTCAGGTAAAGTTACAATGAGTGAATCTACAATATTTCACAGTATATAAACACAGAAACTGCAGAGATACAATCTTTCAGGGAAGGTGTCCTTACATCAAAGACACAGCAAGAGCACAGCCAAGACAATGAGATGTGTCACAGGGGGTCCAACGTGTCAAATCCTGCTGTCTGCAGTTTTTTTTTGTGGTTTTTTTGAGTTTTTTTTTTGTGTTTTTTTTAAAAAAACTGGAAAGACAGACAACGATGTCAAGTCATGTTCTGTAGCGTGACATGAACCCGATATCCCTATTGAGGCCGTCCTCATGGGTGCAGAACTTGGCTATCAGTTTCTGCTCGATGATTTTGCGTTGTCGTGTGTCTCGAAGGCCGCCTTGGAGAACGCTAACCCGCAGATCCGAGGCTGAATGTCCTTGACTGCTGAAGTGTTCCCCGACTGGGAGGTGACAATCCTGCCTGGCGATTGTTGCGCGGTGTCCGTTCATACGTTGTCTCAGTGTCTGCATGGTCTCGCCGATGTACCATGCTCTGGGGCATCCTTTCCTGCAACGTATCAGGTAGACAACGTTGGCCGAGTCACATGCGTATGTACCATGTACCTGGTGGGTAGTGTCCTCACGTGTGATGACGGTATCTGTGTTCATGATCTGGCATGTCTTGCAGAGGTTGCCGTGGCAGGGTTGTGTGGTGTCGTGGTCGCTGTTCTCCTGACAGCTGGGTAATTTGCTGCGAACGATGGTACTTTTGAGGTTAGGCGGCTGCTTGAAGGTGAGTAGTGGAGGCGTGGGGATGGCCTTAGCAAGGTGTTCGTCGTCATCGATGACATGTTGAAGGCTGTGAAGAACATGGCGTAGTTTCTCCGCTCCGGGGAAGTACTGGACGATGTAGGGTACTCTGTTGGTTGTGTCCCGTGTTCGCCTTCTGAGGAGGTCTATGCGGTTTTTCGCTGTGGCCCGTCGGAACTGTTGATCGACGAGTCGAGCGTCATATCCCGTTCTTACGAGGGCGTCTTTCAGTGTCCGTAGGTATCCATCGCGTTCCTCCTCGTCTGAGCAGATCCTGTGTATTCGCAGGGCTTGTCCATAGGGGATGGCTTCTTTAACGTGGTTAGGGTGGAAGCTGGAGAAGTGGAGCATCGTGAGGTTGTCCGTGGGCTTGCGGTAGAGTGAAGTGCTGAGGCGTCCGTCTTTGATGGAGATTCGTGTGTCCAAGAATGAAACCGATTCTGAGGAGTAGTCCATGGTGAGTTTGATGGTGGGATGGAACCTGTTGATGCTATCGTGTAGTCCTTTCAGTGATCCTTCGCCGTGGGTCCAAAGGAAGAAGATGTCGTCGATGTATCTGGTGTACAGCGTTGGTTGGAGGTCCTGTGCAGCGAAGAAGTCTTGCTCGAACTTGTGCATGAAGATGTTGGCGTATTGGGGTGCGAATTTGGTCCCCATGGCTGTTCCGTGTGTTTGGGTAAAAAACTGGTTGTCGATGGTGAAGACATTGTGGTCAAGGATGAAGCGGATGAGTTGTAGGATGGCGTCTGGAGATAGGCTGTTGTTGGTGTTGAGTACTGAGGCTGTCGCAGCGATGCCGTCATCGTGGGGGATATTGGTGTAGAGTGCCGATACGTCCATCGTGGCGAGGAGTGTTCCTGGTTCAACTGGTCCATGGGTGCTGAGTTTCTGCAAGAAGTCTGTAGTGTCGCAACAGAAGCTGGGGGTTCCCTGTACGATGGGTTTCAGTGAAATGATGAATGTGAAGAGGTGGAATTAAACCATTGAAGTAGTCTGGAGGGGGTCCAAGAAATAACGAATGGATACAGATTTAAGTATTAATGAACAGAAACTGTTACTATAACTTTTCAATTGCTAACATGAAAACAAAGCTCCCAACAAGGATGCAGGCAAAACAAAAAACACGGTCTGAATCATGGTAATGGATACTGCATTGCTGTCCATGGAGAATAAATCATGAGAAAGTTATTGTTTTGAATATGTAGGAATGATATAATGGGAAAATATCACTGTGTGATGATTGCCAAGAAACAAATCCAAAAAAGTAGTTTCATGTAAAATTTATAACAAATGAAGGTACTTTAAAACTGTTTTTCACCACCTTCAACTAATTTGATATTTTTTGACCATTTCAAGTGATTTCATAGATTCTTACAGCACAGAAGGAGGCCATTCGGCCCATCGTGCCTGTGCCGGCTCTTTGAAAGAGCTCTCCAATTAGTCCCACTCCCCCCTGCTCTTTCCCCAAAGCCCGGCAAATTTTTCCTTTTCAAATATTTATCCAATTCCCTTTTGAAAGTTACTATTACGTAGGATTACATAGGATATACGGCACAGAAACAGCCCATTCGGCCCAACCAGTCCATGCCGGTGTTTATGCTCCACTCGACGCTCCTCCCGTCTTTCCTCATCTAAATCTATCAGCATAACCTTCTATTCCCTTCTCCCTCATATGTTTATCTAACCGTCCCTTAAATGCATCTATACTATTTGCTTCAACCACTCCCTGTGGTAGCGAGTTCCACATTCTCACCACTCTCTGGGTAAAGAAGTTTCTTCTGAATTCCCTATTGGATTTCTTGGTGACTATCTTATATTGATGGCCTCGAGTTTTGCTCTTCCCCACAAGTGGAAACATTCGCTCTGTATCCACTCTATCAAAACCTTTCAAAATTTTAAAGACCTCTATTAGGTCACCCCTCAGCCTTCTTATTTCAAGAGAAAAGAGACCCAGCCTGTTCATCCTTTCCTGATATGTTTACCCTCGCATTTCTGGTATCATCCTTGTAAATCTTCTGTGCATCCTCTCTAGTGACTCTATATCCTTTTTATAATATGGTGACCAGAACTGTGCACAGTGCTCCAAGTGTGGTCTAACCAAGGTTCGATACAGGTTTAGCATAACTTCTGTTGAATCTGCTTCCTCCGCCCTTTCAGGCAGCGCATTCCAGATCATAACAACTCGCTGTGTGAAATAAATTCTCCTCATCTCCCCTCTGGTTCTTTTGCCAATCACCTTCAACCTGTGTCCTCTGGTTACCGACCCTCCTGCCACTGGAAACAGTTTCTCTTTACATACTCGATCAAAACCCTTCATGATTTTGAACACCTCTGTTAAATCTCCTCCTAAACTTTGCAATTTGAGATTAATCATTTCAAATTGTTACAAAAAAGATGACTTGCTTTCACTCACTGCATCAGATGAAGAGACAAGTGCTGTAGATCTCCAGTATTTTCCATTTCTATTTCAGATTGCCAGCATTTCTGTTTTTTAATTTCTTTTATTTGTGCTGTTAATGTGGTTTACTGCACTTAAGATATGGAAAAACAAATATTATTAGTGTTGCAATCTTGTGTAGAATACTGGTAGGATAAAATACATGGGTTAGAAAACAGTGTCTGGTGATATCTTCAAGTCAATGCTTTCACAAAGGACAAATTACATTTGTGCACCATTTACACATTTTACATAGCAACAGGAGGAGGCCATTCAGCCCCTCGAGCCTGTTCCGCCATTCAATCAGATCACGGCTGATCTGTATCTTAACTCCAGCTACCTGCCTTGGTTCCGTAACCCTTAATACCCTTGCCCAACAAAAATCTATCAATCTCAGTTTTGAAATTATCAATTGACCCCCAGCCTCAACAGCTTTTTGGGGGGAGAGAGTTCCAGATTTCCACCAACCTTTGTGTGAAGAAGTGCTTCCTGACATCACCCCTGAACGGCCTGGCTCTAATTTTAAGGTGATGCCCCCTTGTTCTGGACTCCCCCCACCAGAGGAAATAGTTTCTCTCTATCTACTCCATCAACTCCTTTAATCATCTTAAACACCTCGATCAGCTCACCCCTTACTCTTCTATACTCGAGGGAATACAAGCCTAGAACAAGATTTTGTACTGCGCTGCGAAAACAAACATCATTTTGTGATTCCACAAACGAACATAAACTTGCACATGTGCACGACATGTTTATACATGGTTGTTCTAAGGAACTGGGCCGTACAATTTGAATAAAGGATCCATTACTTGGCAGAACGTGTAGGCTTTATATTATGTTTGTGGGTTTACAAGGTGCAGGCAGTATTTGAATAAATCAGAAGATGACTTTGATCAATATTATCTGTTTAAGGCAGACGGCTGCATCATCAAGGTGACTAGGACAGGTTTCCCCGAGTGAAGCGTTTACTGAGAAATGCCCTTTCACAGAGGGCAAGAGAGCAGTCGTGATAAAGTTAATTTGATAACCTTACTTAATTAGCAAATGTTGTTTGCCTGCCACTGTAAAAATCTGCCAATGTTAAATGGTTTCTTATTTTGGGAATTTTTAATCTTGGCATTTGATACCAATTAGGAAAGCTGACTTAAAGCTAAGTGAGTGAACCTTGATTAATAACTGGAGATTAATTTTTAAGATACAAATCTGGAAAAATACGCAAATACGTTTTAATCGAAACATTCTTGATACTGTGATTATGTGATTTACAGTAAGATTTAATGCTTCTCCTAGAAGGTAATGGAATTTATAATATAATTTATCTGGTCTCCATATTACAAAAAGGATGTAGAGGCACTAGAGAAAGTGCAAAAAGATTTACAAGGATGATACCAGAACTGAGAGATTATAACTGTCAGGAAAGATTGAACAGGCTGAGGCTCTTAGAAAAGAGAAGGCTGAGGGGTGACCTGATGGAGGTCTTTAAAATTCTAAAGGGGTTTGATAGGATAGACGTAGAGAAGATGTTTCCACTTGTGGGGGAAACCAGAAGTAGGGGACATAAATATAAGATAGTCACTAATAAATCCAATCGGGAATTCAGGAGAAACTGCTTTACCCAGAGAGTGGAGAGAATGTGGAACTCGCTACCACAGGGAGTGGTTGAGGCGAATAGCATAGATGTATTTAAGGGGAAGCTAGATAAACACATAAGGGAGAAAGGAATAGGAGGATATGCTGATAGGGTGAGATGAAGAGGGGTGGGAGGAGGCTCGTGTGGAGCATAAACACCAGCACGGACCAGTTGGGCCGAATGGCCTGTTTCTGTGCTGTAGATTCTATGTAATAAAGAAGTTTTATTTTTATTCTCAGCCTTCCAAGGGTTTGTTACCATATATATAATTGCCAATTTTTATTCAAAAAGGAGCATGAGTTGGTATATTTCAGTATATTTCAGGTGGTGTGGCACGATTGATTAAGGAGAATGTTACAGTGCTGGAGAGGGAGGATGTCCTGGAGGGCTCAAGGACAGAATCTATTTGTTTAGAGTTGAGAAACAATAGAGGTGCCATTACACTACTAGGTGTATTATATAGGCCACCAACTAGTGGGAAGGATATAGAGGAGCAAATTTGCAGGGAAATTACAGAGAGGTGCAAGGACTATAGAGTAGTAATAATGGGGGACTTCAACTATCCTAATATAGACTGGGATAGTAATAGTGTAAAAGGCAGAGAGGGGGAAGAATTTCTGAAGTGTGTTCAGGAGAACTTTCTTGATCAGTATGTTTCTGGCCCGAGGAGGGAGGAGGCATTGCTGGATCTGGTTCTGGGGAATGAGGTAGGTCAAGTAGAGCAAGTGTCAGTAGGGGAACATTTAGGGAACAGTGATCATAGGATCATAAGATTTAGACTAGCTATGGAAAAGGACAGGGAGCAATCTAGAGTAAAAATACTTAATTGGAGGAAAGCCAATTTCAGTGGGTTGAGAATGGATCTGGCCCGGGTAAATTAGAATCAAAGATTGGCAGGTAAAACTGTAGTCGAACAATGGGCTGCCTTTAAAGAGGAGATGGTTCGGGTACAGTCGAGGTACATTCCCATGAGAGGGAAAGCCCCACCCCTCCTCTAGGGCAACCAAAGCCAGAGCTCCCTGGGGCAACACGGTGGCATAGTGGTTAGCACTGGTGCCTCACAGCGCCAGGGACCCGGGTTCGAATCTGACCTCGGGCGACTGTCTGTGTGGAGTTTGCACATTCTCCCCGTGTCTGCGTGGGTTTCCTCCGGGTGCTCCGGTTTCCTCCCACAGTCCAAAAATGTGCGGGTTAGGTTGATTTGGCTATGATAAATTGACCCTTAGTGTTAGGGGGGGATTAAATATGTGGGGTTATGGGGATAGGATGGGATATGTTAGGGGGAATTAAATACGTGGGGTTACGGGGATAGGGTGGGATAGGTGCAGGCTCGATGTGGGGATTCTGTGTGAGAAAGCAGGGATAGGGTACTGGAATTGGATGATCAGCCATGATCGTATTGAATGGTGGCGTAGGCTCGACGGGCCGAATGGCCTACTCCTGCTCCTAGTTTCTATGTTTCTATGTTTCCCTGGATGACGAAAGAGATGGGAGAGTAAGGTGAAGCAGAAAAAGGAGGTGTATGACAGATGTCAGGTTGAAAATACAAGTGAGAACCAGGCTGAATATAGAAAGTTCAGAGGAGAAGTGAAAAATGAAATAAGAGGGGCAAAGAGAGCGTATGAGAATAGATTGGCAGCTAACATAAAAGGGAATCCAAAAGTCTTCTATAGGCATATAAATAGTAAACGGGTAGTAAGAGGAGGGGTGGGGCTGATTAGCGACCAAAATGGAGACCTACGCATGGAGGCAGAGGGCATGGCTGAGGTACTAAATGAGTACTTTGCATCTGTCTTTGCCAAGGAAGAAGATGCTGCCAAAGTCATAGTGAAAGAGGAGGTAGTTGAGATACTGGATGGGATAAAAATTGATAAGGAGGAGGTGCTAGAAAGGCTGGCTGTACTTAAAGTAGATAAGTTACCAGGACCGGATGGGATGCATCCTAGGATACTGAGGGAAGTAAAGGTGGAAATTGCGGAGGTACTGGCCATAATCTTCCAATCCTCCTTGGATAAGGGGCTGGTTCCAGGGGACTGAAGAATTGCAAATTTTACACCCTTGTTCAAAAAATGGTGTAAGGATAAACCCAGCAACTACAGGTCAGTCAGTTTAACCTTGGTAGTGGGGAAGCTTTTAGAAACGATAATACTAGACAAAATTAACAGTCACTTGGACAAGTATGGATTAATTAAGGAAAGCCAGTACGGATTTGTTAAAGGCAACTAGTGTTTAACTAACTTGAATGGCCCGAAAATCAAACCTAATACACGAGAGTACGCACTGTGTACTCTCGCGTATTAGATCCCGAATTGCCGGTTTCCTGCATGCACTGCGCATGTGCGGGAAACCGGCACTTCGTGAATTGAAAAGGGGGCGGTTCCTAAGTGAACCGCGTGCGCACTACAGGCTGTGCGCACACAGTGCACTTAGTTTTTTTTTCAGCTTTGAACGCGCAGGTAAGTGGTGAAGATTTTACACACAGAGAAAGCAGGCGTAGGACCCCCTTTTAACAAGGTAAGTAGTTAATTAAATGTTATTTAAAAATTTTTTCAACAGGTTTATCTTTTTTAGAGACTTTAAAGAAAGGTAAGTTTATTTTTATAACTTTTAAAAAGATTTTAAATTTTTTCAAAAATTTAATTTTTTGTTTAAAGTGGTTAATTTATTTAACTATACTTATTTTATTAATGTGATGGCTGTTTTTAAATTTAATTGAGGTTTAGCTGTTCTTTTGGGGGGGTGTAGTATTCATAGCTTTGACAGCTCTTGCCGTCAAAACTATGAATGATAGATGGTGTGCTGCCATTGGCTCTAACTGAATCACGTGATCCCAGAGCTCGCACGAACTAATTGCATCTCTGGGTCACGCAAGCACTGCACGGTTCCAACAGAGAGAGCCTTTGAAACTAAAGTTCGTGTGGGCCCGGAGCAAAAAGGTAGGCGCGGAGTGCGATATTGCGGGGAATCCTTACCCCCGCGGGAACCATCCGTGTTTAATTTCTGGGCCATTGAGTTTTTTGATGAGGTAACAGAGAGGGTTGATGAGGGCAATGCGGTTGACGTAGTGTATACGGACTTCCAAAAGGCGTTTGATAAAGTGCCACATAATAGGCTTGTCAGCAAAGTTGAAGCCATGGAATAAAAGGGACAGTGGCAGCATGGATACGGAATTGGCTAAGTGACAGGAAACAGAGTAGTGGTGAATGGTTGTTTTTCAGAAGGTATACAGTGGTGTTCCCCAGGGGTCGGCTCTAGGACCACTGCTTTTCTTGATATATATTAATGACTTAGACTTGGGTGTACAGGGCACAATTTCACAATTTGCAGATGACACAAAACTTGGAAGTATAGTGAACAGTGAGGAGGATAGTGATAGACTTCAGGAAGACATAGACAGGCTGGTGGAATGGGCGGACACGTGGCAGATGAAACTTAACGCAGAAAAGTGCGAAGTGATACATTTTGGTAGGAAGAACTAAAGGGTACAATCCTAAAGAGGGTGCATGAACAGAGAGCCCTGGGGGTATATGTGCACAAATCATTGAAGGTGGCAGGGCAGGTTGAGAAAGTGGTTAAAAAAGCATACGGGATCCTGAGCTTCATAAATAGAGGCATAGAGTACAAAAGCAAGGAAGTTATGATGAACCTTTATAAAACACTGGTTCGGCCTCCACTGGAGTATTGTGTCCAATTCTGGACACCGCACTTTAGGAAGGCGGTGAAGGCCTTAGAGAGGGTGCAGAAAAGATTTACAAGAATGATTCCAGGAATGAGGGACTTCAGTTACGTTGATAGACTAGAGAGGCTGGGGTTGTTCTCCTTAGAGCAGAGAGGATTGAGAGGAGATTTGATAGGTGTTCAAAATCATGAGGGGTCTAGACAGAGTAAATAGAGGGAAACTGTTCCCATTGGCGGAAGGGCCAAGAACCAGAGGACACAGATTTAAGGTGTTTTGCAGAAGAACCAAAGGCGACATGAGGAAAAACTTTTCTCTCTTCCATGACATTTCGCCCATTCATACCAGGGTCTAACACATTATTCTCTCGCTGCCAATGTCCTGCCGCGGTCGCCATTTTCTGTAAGGGTTTTGACACGCCTGAGGCTCTGTGCGTAGCCTGGGTGCTAGTGCGAGGTTAGGCCTTGTTGCCTGTTCTGGTCTCCAGCCAGCCTGATAGCACTAGACACCTGTGAGTGGTTCGACCCACTCGCCCTTACGGTTCTGACACTGGACTTAGATGCGAGAGCAATAATGCAGAGAAAACTCAGGTAGACCCGGTTGAATAGTGCGAAATGGAAAATCTTTATTGCATATTATTCAAGATTACGAAATACATGTCATAAGCACAGATTAATGACAGTACAATCTTACACGCAGTTATGTAACTAATTTTAGGGAAACGAGGAGCGCACGACACATCGAAAAAGGGGGCACACATTACAATTATCCTTAAAACTTAAACCCTCCCCTATCAATACCTGACCTAAACTAGATTTGTAGGATCGAGACTCATGCTCACCACTCGTGATAACTCGGAGAATTCCGAAAACTCTGCTCGGATGTTTTTACCGCAGCACCTGACCACCCACGTGTTGATCAGGGGTCTCTGTACCCCACTTGTTTACTCGTTTCTGCTCCGGCTAGCAGGCTGGATCGTCTGCTGTCATGAAGATCTGTGTTGTCCTCGGAGTTCCGACACGACTCAAAAAATAGTCTTCCTGTGCCCTCGCCCCGATGCGATAAAACTCGAAGAATGGTCTTCCTGTGCCCTCACGCCAGTTTGTAAAACTCAAAGAATAGTCTTCCTGGGCAAGGAAAGTGTTTATTCGACCTACAGGCGCGGTCGGGGCTTACTGACCGTGGCGATACGTATGGTCGTCTTCTTCTCTTCTCTTCTCATCTCATCTCATCTCATCTCGGGCCTTCGGTTCCAACACCGTTTACCGACTTCCCGGGATGGTGTGCCCGTTTCAAGGCTTCACAGCCCAGTTCCACACAGATCTTCGCGGCAAGCCACGAGGTTGATCCTGGCGGATCAGAAAGTTCAATAGTCTTCCAGCAAGTCGAGCAGCAAGAGACAGGATCCAAGAGTCAAGAGGCAAGAGACACGAGGCAAGCGGCAAGGAGTCAAGAGACAGATGGACGGTTGTACCTTACAGTTATAGTGCTGCAATTCCTCTTTTCCCGCCCAATCTTAATGTATTTTCTTTTGTCAGGGTTTTGGCGCTCAAACTTCTTGTATAGGGTGATCTCCGTTTTAATGGGTTTCGGTGATACTTGTAACTGTCTGAGTACCCGTTAATACTTCTCCCATTGTGTAACCGGTCAGTATTCTCCCTGGAGGGCTTTTGGGGCTTTCAAATGTTTCTGTAACTACCCGCAAACGGCTCTCTCATCGTAGAGTCGTGGGGATTTTGCATATTAATGTCTTTGGATGGGTTCTTGATCGCTTGGTACAATAGCCCTTATTTGCACCTGGGAGACCGATTCCAGTATTTATGTGTAAAATGCAAACCCATTATGTCTTGTGATTTATCTCAAATGTGCTGAGTCTTGTACGATCTCGCACAAATGTTTACTGGAACGCCATCTTGTCTGCTTATCGAAAAGTCTAGAATGTTCTGCCACGAGGCGTGGCGGCCATTTTACAGGCTGCTTGTGTCCACTTTGGAAACCTGACAGCATTCTGCTGAAATAAAGCTGTTTGTACGAAACTATGTGTCTCCTCCTTATTTATAAAATCGCGATAATATTGCGAATTCTACAGTCCCTCCTGTTGATGCGAATAACTCCGCTTATCGTATCAAAAATATTGTGGTGAGCAATATTATCTCGATTCTCCACATCTATGAATTCCCATAACTTAAACTATCTAGGGTCTCTGTGTCGTCCTTATTTCCCAGGAAAAACTACATTCTTATAACACCGTAGGCAGCATTTGCCTTTAACTTACACCACTTGTTTTTCCTTCCAGGTGTAACCAGGCCGATGCCTCTCGCACCACCTGTATATGCATATTTTTTATTCAAGGAAAAAGAAAACAAAAACAAAACCAAACAATCATATTCAACAACAACACCATCACCAAAATAATCAAAACCAACTCTTAAACATGTAGAGTTCCAAACGCAATTACAGTTTCTGAGAAAAATCACGATCGATTACAACACTTCCGAGGCGCACGTGGCAAACGGGAGTGACGCCATTTTGTCTGATTACACGGTGCTTTCATCGTGCACGCGCACGTAACGTTCTCGCCACTCTCCCGTGTTTTCGTTCTTGGTGAGGCGTTTGCCTCTCTTACAATGCACGACCAATAAGTATACCACAATAAACACTTGGCATACAACTAAAATGTGGAAGGCTATCCTAATCCAGGAAGGCACTTCAATGTTGGTGAACAGATTCCACCATGGTGGAATTACTATGTCCAGAATTTCTGTCCCTATCTCGACAGTCTTTTGTTCTAGGGTGTAAAAATGTTTTTGCGATACCGCGACGGCTTTTAAAAGCTTGGTGAGGTGTTCCGGGAGAGGGGGAATGAGGTATCCGAAATGCGCGACGAATCGCTGCAGGTCGGTGAAGTTCTCTTTTACGGTAAGATGAACCGTGGATGGTTCAGGGATTGGGACAATTCGCTGTTGTGCTACTTGAACTTCCGCCCTGGGTTTGAAACAGAAACTGCTGTCACTCACCGGACACCGGCTACGGTTTCCATGCTGGTAGTGTTGCGCTGCAGTGGTAACACAATATGTTCCACCCCCGATGTATGCTACCTGCGGAGGCACATGATCTTGTGCCATTGCCTCCATGGTGCAATTCATGGGCTTGGCACCAGCCGTTCTGAACCCGCACTGTGGTGTTAAAAAGGCATTCAAGTGCTGGGGACACAGTATTATGTGTGCTCCCCGGCCACGACAACCAGAGAGATCTGTACCTGTCATCGTTTGCTCCCAGCGGATGACGTAAGGTGGAACCGCTGCATAGCGAATGTGGGCTCCCCCCTGAATGACACCAATGTTCTCCACCCGATACACCGGGGCGGGCTTTGTTGTGTCGCCCAAAACCGGCATACGTAATACTATACCCATGATAGTATGGTTTGATCGTCCGCAGTCCACGGGGACTGGGTATGCTTCTGAAGCTAGCCTGAGCTGGCACGGGCTTAATGTGTTCTGAAAAGGGTGGAGCGCCTGCAGGTGTTTGTTACTTATCCAGGACGGGACCAAACCTTGTTTTAAATCCTCCAAATTACTGCGGCCCTCGCCCAGTAACCACGCCCCGTAAAGCACGCACACCTCATTCTGCGCAGCCTGATCGGACGCATTCCGATCTTCCCTAATCAGGGCATTTACCGTACGCGCGTGTTTCTCCAGCTCAGCTATTATTTCTTTTAAATGGAGAGTCATGGCCTGGTCCTCGTGTAACCCAGACCCAACCACCTTATTTTCATCTGTGAGAATGCTTTTTAATTGCGTTTTTAAGCCATTAATCTGGGTCTGCAGCTCCACGCTGTCTAGCGCGTTGACCACAGATGTACCTGTGTTGAAAGCAGTGAACACGTCGTTCACAACACCCCTTCTTTGCCTCCCCACCTGATCCAAAACTTCATGTGGTGCGGTGTACAAACTTGTTTTATCAATTTCCGCGAAATCGAACTCATAAAATTGTCTGAACATCTTGGTCAACAGGACCTGATATAACTGTTCCGTCTTTTTGGGGCACCACTCTGGTAACCGCACCTCGGTGAGATTTAAAATCACCGAGGCCACCGCGTAATGTACCCCCTGAAATAGTATCTGGTCTGTGGGGACCAGTACCAAACCATTCCCGGGTCCCTTACTGGTTTTAGGGCACCCTTCTTCCTTAGCTAGAACCACCGGAATCGTGGGCGGGGCTTTGCGTGGGCGCGTAATGAGTTCAGTGGCATTTACCGGGATCGGGGAGTATGGGGCTCCACACCCCCTGGTGCTCGCATCCCACCTCATCCCCTGTCCGTTATCCTGCCATTGATTGATGAAAAATATGGAGATGCCTTTGGGGCAAACGTACTTTGACCCCCACATACATACATAAATTCCCTCATCCGGTTCCCACCATTTGTCCCAACAGACTCTCACTTGTCCGTTTGTCCCCGTAATTGTCCGATGGGTATTATTACCCAGTCGCTCCCACTCGACCGAAGAGTTCCTCATGTTTTTGCTCAGCTTTCGTAGCCACCACCATCGGCTCAATGGGACATTCCCATTACAAGTCAAACAAATCCGTTTGCCGACGGTGACGCTGATTCTGGGTGCGATGATCCTTACTTTGGGCACAGTAAAGAAGTCTCTTGGTAGGCAAAACCCGATGTGCTGGAATACTCAGTTGAGTTCGTTCCCAGCCATCCTGGCCACCTTCCCTTGTGGAAATAGGTGGTGGTCTCCTCAGCCTCTCGTCTTCCGGTCCCATCCACCGCGATGGGGGCCGTGTCCCCGGAGCATCCAAACACCACGACATCCTTGGTGTGGCCTCGATAGGCCAATCCACATCCGATTGCCGCGAGCAATACTAGAATTCGTTCCATCCTTCCTTGGTTCCTGTGATCAGATAGAATGAGGTAGCCAGCCTCGCAAGAGTCTCTGGCTTTTGTGAAGGGTGAGCGGGTCCCCTGACCTCGCCTCACGTAAGAAGACATGTGCGCTGGATAGACTTTAACTATTCCTATCTCAAAAAAACTCCCATCATTTTACCTCTTTCTGTTAAACAAAATTAAACTA
The DNA here is from genome assembly GCA_030390025.1 of Squalus acanthias. NCBI lineage: Eukaryota > Metazoa > Chordata > Chondrichthyes > Squaliformes > Squalidae > Squalus > Squalus acanthias. Next base: position 99,301,974 of record CM059431.1, read on the forward strand.
CCGACTTAACCTGATTTAAAACTATAAACTTATAAACTTATAAACTTATCCTAAACATATCACTCATCTTAATAACTACAGTGCCGCCCGTTCCCAGGGCGGCCCACTCAAATTCTGCGGTTGCTGCCGCAGGCTTCTCCCAACGGTGGGAGGGCATTGACCCCTCCCTTTGGTCTGCCGCAGCCTATCGCTGCTGCGCTGGGACTGGGATCTCCCTGAGCTGCCTTAGCCTTGATCCTACGCCTTGGGACACTCTGGGGACTTGACCATATCTTCCTGGGCTGGGGTATCCGACTTGACCTACGGGGGCTACCGGGGGCAGGAACTCCAGGACCGACGGACCGGGTTCCGAGACTTCCACCGTGGCGACCTGTGGTCCCACCACAGTCGCTGGCTCCGCCTCCCCTAACTCCGCCTCCCTGAACTCGGGATCTGCAGCTTGTGGCACCGCCCTACTTGGCCCAGTAGGCGGCCCTTCACTCGCAGTCCCTACTTCCCTCGAGGGCAAGACGTTCAAGGCGGGCGGCTCGGGCTCTGAGGCGTCCATCGCCACGCCCTGTGGTCCCACCACAGCGGCTGGCTCCGCCTCCCCTAGCTCCTCCCCCCTGCGTTCGGGACCTGCAGCTTCGGCCTCCACCCTGTGTGGATCTCTATCTGCAGCCCCTGTCTCCCCTATACCTGAATCGGGGGCGACCCTTTCGTCCTCCGATTCCAGCTCCTCCTCGCTTGTGTCACTATCTTCGTCGAGCTCCTCGAACTCTTCCTCATCTGTCTCCCAACCCCAATAAAATATCTCACATTTTTCCAGGATGTCCTCTCCCCTGATGCAAGCTGCTTTGCCTGCCTGTGTGCCCTGTGGCCCTACCTGGGGCTGCGAGTCCCCACTCGCAGGTTTGGCCCCTGTGGTTGGCCCTTGTGCACCTGGCTTATACAGTTTGCACTGATTTAAATCCCTGCTTCTGGCTACCCCGTGGGCTGCCTTTATATCTCTGAGCTGTGCTTCTAGCATGAGCACGTCTAACTTTCCCATTAAGCGGGCGTTCTCCTCCCGCAGGGCCTGCTCTCTAAGCTGCCCTTCTAGCACTTCTATTTTTCCCATTAAGCGGGCGTTCTCCTCCCGCAAGGCCTGCTCTTTTGACCTGGCCTCCTCACAGGAGACCCCCTCCTGTGCGTGTCTTTTAAAAGGACACAGGTAGGCAGGCTGCGTGGGCTCTAGTCATTGGGTACCGGTGGACGGGGCTTCGGCATCTGCGGGGCCGGTAGCAACCGCCACCCTTCCATGCGAACTCATGAGGGTGCGCATGGCTCCCAACACTGATTCGATCGCGTCGGGATTGATGGGTGCACTAGCTCCCCTATCAGAGACAGGCGCCTGGGCTCGGACCGCGGGATTTCTATCCCTGGAATCCTTCCAAGGGTTCCTGCAGTTCTTGCGCCAGTGCCCTGTCTTCCCACACCCGTAACAAGCATTGCTGGCCTGCGGGGCGCGGTTACCCTCCTGATGCCACTCCTTTTGAGCCGGGGCTGCGGGTCGTACCTCATGCACCTTTCCCTTAAGGGGACGTGCTCCCATACCCCTGGTATTACAGTACCCTACCGTGAGTCGATTTAGGATCGACTCCTCTGTAGTGGCGGGGTCAGTGGGATCAAACCACGCTTTTGCCTGCTCCCTGACGGCTGGCAAACTGTTGGCTACTATACACCTGAGCCAATGAGTTAGACTGGCACCGTTTAAATAGGCGCGCTCTGGCGCACCTGGGCAGCTACGCTGGTATACTGGCCACAGCCTGTCGGCGAAAACCTTCGGGGGTTCTCCCTCCATCTGCACTGTTTGTCCCAGTCTAACGAACGGACCTTCATCGTCCATTCCCAACACTTCTAGGACCTCATCTCTTAGCTCCCCATAGGTATTAGTTCCCCTCTTGCTCTCGTCTGAGAGACACTGAAGGATCGAGCTGTCTAATGAGAATAACAGCATTTTTGCTTTTTCCCCATCATCGCAGCCGTTAATGGCTGCGGTTTGCTCTACTTCCCTGAAATGTACGGAAGGGTCGTCTGACTCGGCCAGCTTCCGTACGTGACTGATCATAACCCTCAGCTGGTGTGAGCTGTGAGGCAACACAAGCTGGTTGAGGAGATCCCCCTCTGTCCCATCTGTTCCGTTCGGGCCCCTTTTGATACCCGTGACCGGACACAACGGTCCCGGCTTCACTTCTACCTCAGTGGGCTCTTTCTTTACTTCTACCACTTCCTCCCTCACCCAGGTTGCCGAATAGCTGGGTGGCGCGGAGGGCATGGTGGCTAATACTTCCTCTGCTTTGTTCGGTGGGGATTTCTGAAATCCCTCATCCACTAGCGGCTGGTGTGCTGACGGGCTGATAAGGCACACCATGCCGTGCGCTTTGTTCAAGGCCTTTTTAAGGTTCCCTATCTCTTTTTGGCAGACGCTGTGATCGGCCCCCTGAAATTTATCCTCGAGGGCCATCTTATATGCCGCCCTAACCCCCGTTAAGCTCTCTTCCTGGACTTTTATTTGGGCAGCTAGGCGGGCACATCGTTCCTTTAATCTACCCTCACTCAACTTTGCCTCAGTGACCTGGCACTCGAGGTAATCTATTTTTGCTTCATGGTGGTTGGCGACTAACTGGCGTTCTTGATGCAACGCATTTAAAGTCGTGATGAGCTGCTGCCCCCCCCGCGACCTTCTCGTCCATTTCCACCTCTAAACTCTTGATCTGAGCTGCCTGCGCTAAGATGACCTGGTCCGAAATTTGGACTTGTCTTTTATAGCACATCAGCCAGACCGCTTTCTCCACTGCCTTTTTATGTTCCTTGCTATCTGTCCACCTCTCGGCTGCCTCTAGTGGACGCTTATCCACCAGCAGGTCACTTATCCATTTCTTAGTCAAATTCACTTTTCCAAACACATAATCTGCTATTCTCTCTTCCATGACATTTCGCCCATTCATACCAGGGTCTAACACATTATTCTCTCGCTGCCAATGTCCTGCCGCGGTCGCCATTTTCTGTAAGGGTTTTGACACGCCTGAGGCTCTGTGCGTAGCCTGGGTGCTAGTGCGAGGTTAGGCCTTGTTGCCTGTTCTGGTCTCCAGCCAGCCTGATAGCACTAGACACCTGTGAGTGGTTCGACCCACTCGCCCTTACGGTTCTGACACTGGACTTAGATGCGAGAGCAATAATGCAGAGAAAACTCAGGTAGACCCGGTTGAATAGTGCGAAATGGAAAATCTTTATTGCATATTATTCAAGATTACGAAATAATGTCATAAGCACAGATTAATGACAGTACAATCTTACACGCAGTTATGTAACTAATTTTAGGGAAACGAGGAGCGCACGACACATCGAAAAAGGGGGCACACATTACAATTATCCTTAAAACTTAAACCCTCCCCTATCAATACCTGACCTAAACTAGATTTGTAGGATCGAGACTCATGCTCACCACTCGTGATAACTCGGAGAATTCCAAAAACTCTGCTCGGATGTTTTTACCGCAGCACCTGACCACCCACGTGTTGATCAGGGGTCTCTGTACCCCACTTGTTTACTCGTTTCTGCTCCGGCTAGCAGGCTGGACCGTCTGCTGTCATGAAGATCTGTGTTGTCCTCGGAGTTCCGACACGACTCAAAAAATAGTCTTCCTGTGCCCTCGCCCCGATGCGATAAAACTCGAAGAATGGTCTTCCTGTGCCCTCACGCCAGTTTGTAAAACTCAAAGAATAGTCTTCCTGGGCAAGGAAAGTATTTATTCGACCTACAGGTGCAGTCGGGGCTTACTGACCGTGGCGATACGTATGGTCGTCTTCTTCTCTTCTCTTCTCATCTCATCTCATCTCATCTCGGGCCTTCAGTTCCAACACCGTTTACCGACTTCCCGGGATGGTGTGCCCGTTTCAAGGCTTCACAGCCCAGTTCCACACAGATCTTCGCGGCAAGCCACGAGGTTGATCCTGGCGGATCAGAAAGTTCAATAGTCTTCTAGCAAGTCGAGCAGCAAGAGTCAGGATCCAAGAGTCAAGAGGCAAGAGACACGAGGCAAGCGGCAAGGAGTCAAGAGACAGATGGACGGTTGTACCTTACAGTTATAGTGCTGCAATTCCTCTTTTCCCGCCCAATCTTAATGTATTTTCTTTTGTCAGGGTTTTGGCGCTCAAACTTCTTGTATAGGGTGATCTCCGTTTTAATGGGTTTCGGTGATACTTGTAACTGTCTGAGTACCCGTTAATACTTCTCCCATTGTGTAACCGGTCAGTATTCTCCCTGGAGGGCTTTTGGGGCTTCCAAATGTTTCTGTAACTACCCGCAAACGGCTCTCTCATCGTAGAGTCGTGGGGATTTTGCATATTAATGTCTTTGGATGGGTTCTTGATCGCTTGGTACAATAGCCCTTATTTGCACCTGGGAGACCGATTCCAGTATTTATGTGTAAAATGCAAACCCATTATGTCTTGTGATTTATCTCAAATGTGCTGAGTCTTGTACGATCTCGCACAAATGTTTACTGGAACGCCATCTTGTCTGCTTATCGAAAAGTCTAGAATGTTCTGCCACGAGGCGTGGCGGCCATTTTACAGGCTGCTTGTGTCCACTTTGGAAACCTGACAGCATTCTGCTGAAATAAAGCTGTTTGTACGAAACTATGTGTCTCCTCCTTATTTATAAAATCGCGATAATATTGCGAATTCTACATGTCCAAGACAACTGCCAAGATCTGGTTGGGTGGAAATTCAACAGCGCTGAGCTTATTTTATGGCCAAGACACAGGGAGAACTTCTTTGAAATAGTGGCTGTGGGATCTTTTACATCCACCTATGAGGGCAGACGGTGCCTCAGTTTAATGTCTCAGCTGAAAGACGGCACATCCGACAATGCGGCACTCCCTCAGTACTGCCCTGGGAATGCCAGCTTGGATTTTTGTGCTCTAGTCTCTGGAGTGGGAACTTGAACCAATGACCTTCTGACTGAGAGATGAGAGTGCTGCCCACTGAGCCACGGCTGAGGTAGCAATGGGTGAGGGGATGCTGGGCCCGTCCAGGGATGAAGCAGAGCAACTGCCTTTCTTCCACCACTTCTTTCTTTTGCTTAAAGACGTGCACTGTTTCTTTAGTGGGACAGAAGGGGGGGATAGAGTTTCAAATTATTTGAATATAATTGTACCACTCATTGTCATGCACATGCAGTACATATAGTACAGGGATCCCTCCCCAACCGCGAGGGATACGTCCCTGAAAACCCCCGTTGTTGGTAAAACTGCAGTTGGCAAATACAAGACCCTATGGGGAAAATGGGGTTAGGGGGAACGCGGCCACATTTAAACTCTTCAGAGCCTGTGTAAGTTGCTTGTTCTTTTATTAAACACAAATAAAATACACAATAACGTAACAAAAACTTTAAAAGTTCAAATACTGTAACACAATAAAAAAGATCAACGGGGTGGTTTCTTAAAGAATTTATGGATGGTTGACTCATTTTTTTCTGAATATCTTTCTGGACCTGCTTGTATGGTCTCATTAAATCCTCCAAACCTCGCTTGAATTTTAAGCTACGCTCCAAGAATGGGTCAATCTCCATAAAGAGGTCCGAGAGATTAGTAGCAAGGAGCATTGCCTTGCTAAGGTTGGCACTTGTCATCTTCGACTTCTCCACCATGTCTTCGTCCTCGTCCTCTGCCTCACTAGAATGCTGTATCAGCTCATCAAGTTCCTCCTCCATCAACTCCTCGCCGTGCAACTCAAGGAGGTCCTCGATGTCATCAGGTTCTATGTCGGCCAGCCCCTCGTCTCCCAAACATCGTGCAACCTTCACAATGCGATCAACTTCATCGTCAACTGTAGGGAAGCCTCGGAAGTCATTCACTGCCTCCTTCCAAAGTTTACCCCAGCAGGCGTTGATTATTGTCGTCCTCGTCAGTTCATCCATCGATTCCTTTATGTTGGTGATGCAGTCAGCGATGGTGTAATCCTTCCAACAAGTTTTCACCGTCAGTGTTGCGTCATCCTCCATAGCCTCCATCATGCGGTCAAAGCTGCGTCGTATGTAGTATGCCTTGAAGGTGGCTATCACACCTTGGTCCATGGGTTGAAGGAGTGATGTTGTGTTGGGAGGCAGGAAGACGACTTCGATATTAGGGTGGGTGAATTGGAGTGCCAGCGGGTGGCCGGGGGCATTGTCGAGGATGAGTAGGACCTTGAAGGCCAGATTTTCTCTCGCAAGGTACCACTCCACGTCATGCACAAAACAGTTATGAAACCAGTCCATGAAGACTGCAGCAGTAACCCACGCCTTGCGGTTAGAACGCCAAAAGACAGGGAGATAGTTTTTGTTTTTGCCCTTCAGAGCGTGGGGATTAAGAGAGCGGTAGAGCAGCATCGGCTTCACTAAACAGTCCCCCTCGGCGTTAGCACAAAGGAGAAGGGTCACCCTATCCTTAGCCACCTTGAATTCCGAAGCATGCTTCTCAGCCTTCGCGATGAAAGTTCGGGAAGGCATCTGCTTCCAGAAGAGACTAGTCTCATCCGCATTAAATACCTGCTCCGGCAGGTAACCCTTCTCGGCGATCAACTTCTTCCGCTCCTCCGGGAACTTGGCAGCGGCCTCGTGATCGGCTGAGGCCGATTCCCCCACAACCTTGAGGTTAGTCAAGGTGAACCTCTTCTTAACATTTTCCAACCAGCCCTTACTCGCTTGAAACTTTATGTCATCTACACTTTCCCCGGCAGCCACAGTAAGATGCTTGTAGATACTAAGGGCGTTCTTACATACCCATGCGGAATTAACATTCGCTTGTTTCTGGTTCTGGTCTTCCAACCAGATATTAAGTGCCTTCTCCATTTTTTCAAGCTAATGGTCCCGTGGCATAAACGACACTTTAGCACTTTTTGAAGAGCCACCCGCAATACTGCCCTTATCGACACTTCACTTTTTTTTATGGTTCTAATGGTGGACTCGTTAACCCCCATTAATCGTCCAACCGACGCTGTACTTTCACCATGGGCAAGTCTATTAACAACATCTAATTTCCTATCTAAGGTTAGTACATTCCTTGCCCTTTTCGCTATTGATTCGCCTTTACCACTGAGATTATGCTTAGGGGCCATGATCAATGGCTAAACATTCACACACGTGGTTATTATGCTGAAAAGAGCGGCACGGATGACTGCAGTCTCACGGCAAACCGCGTATACGCAAAATTCACTGCCGCGGTTGGCAAAAATTGCCGCAGAGATGAAACCGTGTATACGTGAATTCCGCGTATGGCAAAACTGCGGTTGGGGCAGGATTCCTGTACTGCAAGCTTCATTTTCATATTTGTAATGGCCACACTGTCCTCAAGTAGAAGCAAAAGGAACACAGGAACAGGAGGCCATTCAGGCCCTTGAGCCTGTTACACAGGAACAGGAGGAGGCCATTCAGCCCCTTGAGCCTGTTACACAGAAACAGGAGGAGGCCATTCAGCCCCTTGAGCCTGTTACACAGGAACAGGAGGAGGCCATTCAGCCCCTTGAACCTGTTACACAGAAACAGGAGGCCATTCAGCCCCTTGAGCCTGTTACACAGGAACAGGAGGAGGCCATTCAGCCCCTTGAGCCTGTTACACAGGAACAGGAGGCCATTCAGCCCCTTGAGCCTGTTACACAGGAACAGGAGGAGGCCATTCAGCCCCTCGAGCCTGTTACACAGAAACAGGAGGCCATTCAGCCCCTTGAGCCTGTTACACAGGAACAGGAGGAGGCCCATTCAGCCCCATTCGAGCCTGTTACACAGGAACAGGAGGAGGCCATTCAGCCCCTCGAGCCTGTTACACAGAAACAGGAGGCCATTCAGCCCCTTGAGCCTGTTACATAGGAACAGGATGAGGCCATTCAGCACCATTAGAGCCTGTTACACAGGAACAAGAGGAGGCCATTCAGCCCCTTGAGCCTGTTACATAGGAACAGGATGAGGCCATTCAGCACCATTAGAGCCTGTTACACAGGAACAAGAGGAGGCCATTCAGCCCCTCGAGCCTGTTCCTCCATTCAGTCAGATCACGGCTGATCTGTATCTCATCTCCATCTAGCCGCCTTGGTTCCGTAACCCTTAATACCCTTACCCAACAAAAATCTATCAATCTCAGTCTTGAAATTTTCAATTGACCTCCAGCCTCAACAGCTTTTTTGGGGGAGAGAGTTCCAGATTTCCACCACCCTTTGTGTGAAGAAGTGCTTCCTGACATCACCCCTGAAAGGCCTGGCTCTAGTTTTAAGGTGATGCACCCTTGTTCTGGACTCCCCCCACCAGAGGAGATAGTTTCTATCTACCCGATCAAAGGGCATGATATAGGCCTCTTCTGCCTCCCAATTGGCCCCCAGCAATTGTCGCTGGCTGCCTTGGCTTTGCTGAGGCCTACAAAAGGCTCCATTCTTCTTTGGGGATCTTCTGCCCCATTAAAGTTCATTGCCACCTCTTCTGCTGCCCACTTGTACCCCTGTCTCGTGCCCCTCTTGGGCCCTGGTTGGCTCCCTGTTGGTGACAGGAATCCTTCCAGGAGGAGCTCGCTCTGCATGGCTAATGACTTCCAACCCAGGGCAATGGGTTGGAATAGCAGAAGTCCCGCGAGGAAGATACAACCCATGCTCTTTCAAAGAGCCGGCACAGGCGCGATGGGCGGAATGTCCTCCTTCCGTACCATATCATTCTATGATATTTTTCACCCTACAGCCTGTGAACATAACCAGGAATAATACACAATCATATGTTGTACAAATCAGACGCGACTTGTGAACGAGTACAATTGCACCACTACCCACCAACTGTTTTATCTTTCTACAGAGATTCACAGTTTCTCTTTGCAGCTATGTGCATGTCTTAGACAACCATTAATAATAAATGGAAATATTATTACATAGAATTATATAGCATTTACAGCAGAGAAACAGGCCATTCAGTCCAACCAGTCCATGCCGGCGTTTATGCTCCACTCGAGCCTCCTCCCGTCTTTCCTCATCTAACTCTATCAGCATAACCCTCTATTCCATTCTCCCTCATGTGTTTATCCAGCTTCCCCTTAAATACATCGATACTATTCGCCTCAACCACTCCCTGTAGTAGCGAGTTCCACATTCTCACCACTCTCTGTATAAAGAAGTTTCTTCTGAATTCCCTATTTGATTTCTTGGTGACTATCTTATATTGATGGCCTCTAGTTTTGCTCTTCCCCACAAGTGGAAACACTCTGGCCGGAATTTTGCCGGCCCTCAGAGTGCGGGATTGGAGGTGGGACCGCTGTCAAAATCGCAAAGACTGACAGCGGGCAGGAAACCCGCTGTCAACCCGCCTCCAATTAATCTTCCCAAGTGTTGGGTCCCCGATTTGTGCATGGACCCGACACCTAGCGGCGGGAAGAGGATTATAGCCACTTACCTGGCTGTTAACAGGTGCTTGATACTTGTTAACAGGCTCTTTTTCAATTTTGCCACTTCTGCCTCGGGTTCCCCGATGTCTGGACACCACGTCAGGTAAGTTGGCGTGTTCTGAGTCTGCTGTAATGTTTCTGCATTGATGACAGCTGCAGAAGTGGTGTGAAGGATCCAATGGTGCACTGGTGAGTTTCAGAGGTAAGAAAATGTTGGGAAATTCATTTTTAATGTATTTACTCTTTTCTGTCGGTAACAAGTTTTGAATTGGCTGTCTAGTCCCACCTCATTGGGAGAACCTCTCTCACCAGTGACCTCACCTGCAGCTGCCATCTGTTCTAGCCTAAGGAGGGAGTCACTGGAGAGCCTGGGTGCAAGAGCTCACCTGTGAACAGTCATTGTTAGTGTTTGCAGCACCTCAATGCTGTCAAACACTGAGAATTGAGCTGTCAAAGAAAAATTGTGCGTGGTCCCTTTAAGCAAATCGGCAGATGACGCATCATCAAATGACGTCATCTGATCAGCTTCTAATTAATTGGCCAGCAAGCCCGCAGGGCGGGGCTTAACACAGCCAATCGACATAAAATCACGTCCGTTGGCCGGATGCAGTTGGGGGCGGGACTGGAACCCGGAAACCAGCTGATCCGCTCCCAAACCGCATCCATTGGCAAAATCGAGGCCTCTCTCTCTATCCACTCTTCAAAACCTTTCATCATTTTAAAGTCCTCTATTAGGTCACCCCTCAGCCTTCTCTTTTCAAGAGAAAAGAGCCCCAGCCTGTTTATCCTTTCCTGATAGGTATAATCTCGCAGTTCTGGTATCATCCTTGTAAATCATTGTGGTGCCACTTTTGAATAGCACTTACTTCACCAGTGAGTACACAGATAATATAAAAGCAATATTGATCAATGTGAAACACTGGCAGTACCCAATAATATGATGCAAATCTATGGGGACATTTTGTAACCAACCATCTATTGATCAGAGTTTTGCAGTATATCTTATTACATCCTTGGGTTAGAATCTTTAATTTACCTCTGTGATATTAAGTCGTTTCCACTCAAGCATTGGCCCTGCATCCTAAAGGCTACAATTGTACTTTAAATACAGACAGACTTAAGTGCTATTTATTGTTGCCTTTTCACCTGACGCAGATATTGGGCTGGATTTTGATACTGGGGCGGGTTGGAGTCGTGTCATCCACTTTTCGTGTTATCCACCCGACTGCAATTGGATGTGGGAAATTGATGCAATTTTCACCTAATTGGGCAATTGAGCTCCAGCATGTGGGAACTCACAGCCAGCCAGCCAAATGTGCTCCCGCCAGGTTTCACAATCGTGGTTCAGAACAGGCGTGCTTCACATAGACCAAGGGTTAAAATCACAAAGGCCTTTCAAAATGCCATTATAGAGCTAATTTAGTACTTGTTAAGGGCCTTAACAGCCTATCCCGCCTCTTAAAGGCGGGACGGAGTCAGGACCAGCAGACACGATTGAATGAAAATTGCATGGAGGCGGGATGGAGACGGACTTGTGTCCCCCACACGCCTCCAAACCCGCCTCCACGGGTCAATGAAAATCCAGCCCATTATGTCTGATGATCTACACCTTAATAGTAAATAGATGGGGGAATCAAGAACGAGGGGACATAGGGGTAAAAATTCAGTTGGTTGCGCCTCCCGTTAGCGCCTTAAGAGGGCGCTAATGGGGCGCAAAGCCGCTAACGCCCGGGCGCAGCGATGTTTGCGCCGCTCGGGAACTTAACTTGACATTGTGCGGTGGCGCTAAAACTTACCGCTGCGACCACCTGCGCGCGCAGATTGTGACGTCATTCCATGGTGCAACGCCCTTGTGGCGCCCCGGAGCGGAAATTGAGTGGCGCCCCCTGCCTTACCGCCTGGCGCATCCAACGACCAGAAGACTGGAACGCTATCAATCGCTGTGGGGCTGGGGGGGGCGCTATTTAAAGGGGGCCTCTTCCTGCCTTTTATTCTTGGTGGCATTTTTGAACTACGCATTCTGAGAGAGAGAGGGAGAGACTTCTGGAGAGATTCAACATTGTGTGAAGGAGTTTTGGGTACTGAGCAGCACTTTGCAGGTTCATTTTGATTTGCCATTCCTTGTATCGATTTAGCAGAGACTGTGGGAGCTGCACTCTGAGCTCTTTGCCTGGTACTCTCCATTGTTCTTTCCAGCACATTTGATGTGCAAGTCTCTCCAGGCCGAGATTCAAGGCTGCAATGAACAGGATGTGGATGGAAAGCAAGATTAACCATCCCCTTTAAGAACTGGCCCGTGCCATTGTGTGTGTGTTCCATTGCTGACTGACATTACATGAGCTTCGCCAGCGCTCTGAGGTAGCGCCTCACTCCTTGGCCTTTGCGCCTTAAGACAGGTGTGCAGCGCCTGCTTTAGCGCTCCACTCACCTCCCGGGGCGGTAAAAGTGAAGTTTCCAGTCAGTGCCGATATTTAGCGCCAGGCGCTAATATTTGCGTCCAGACGATATTTGCGCCCCAAATGGGGCGCGACCTAATTTCTACCCCATAGTCTTAAAATTAGAGCGAGTCCTTTTAGGAGGTAAATCAGGAAACACTTTTTCATGCAAGAAGTAGTATAATTCTGGAACTCTCTCCTCCAAAAGGCTGTTGATGCTGGGGGACAATTGGAGATTTCAAGACTGAGATCGGTAGATGCCAACTCTCCGACACCTCCTCCTACCTCCACCTGGACCATGACCCCACTACCGAACATCAAGCCACCATGTCCAAGACTGTCACTGACCTCATCTCCTCTGGAGATCTTCCCCCAACGGCCGCCAACCTCATAGTTCCCCAACCCCGCACAGCCCGCTTCTACCTCCTTCCCAAGATCCACAAACAGGACTGCCCCGGTAGACCCATCGTTTCAGCCTGTTCTTGCCCCACGGAACTTATCTCTTCCTATCTCGACTCTATTTTTTCTCCCCTTGTCCAGTCTCTTCCCACCTACATCCGCGACTCTTCCGACGTCCTCCGCCATTTTAACAGTTTCCAGTTTCCCGGCCCCAACCGTCTCCTCTTCACTATGGACGTACAATCCCTCTACACCTCCATTCCCCACCAGGATGGCCTGAGGGCGCTCCGCTTCTTCCTTGAACAGAGGCCCAACCAGTCCCCATCCACTACCACCCTCCTCCGCCTGGCTGAACTTGTTCTCACATTGAACAACTTCTTCTTTGACTCTACCCATTTTCTCCAAATTAAAGGTGTTGCTATGGGTACCCGCATGGGTCCTAGCTATGCCTGCCTTTTCGTAGGATATGTGGAACACTCTTTGTTCCAGTCCTACTCGGGTCCCCTCCCTCACCTCTTTTTCCGGTACATTGATGACTGTATCGGTGCCGTCTCCTGCTCTCGCCCTGAACTAGAACATTTCATTCACTATGCTTCCAATTTCCACCCTTCCCTCACCTTCACACGGTCCATCTCCGACTCTTCCCTTCCCTTCCTCGACTTCTCCATCTCCATCTCTGGGGATAGGTTATTGACTAACATTCACTACAAGCCCACTGACTCCTACAGCTACCTGGACTACACTTCCTCCCACCCCGCCTCCTGTAAGGACTCTATTCCATTCTCCCAGTTTCTCCCTCTCCGCCGCATCTGCTCTGATGATGCCACCTTCCATACCAGTGCTTCCGACATGTCTTCCTTTTTCCTCAACCGAGGATTCCCCTCTACCGTGGTCGACACGGCCCTCGACCGTGTCCGTTCTATCTCCCGCACTTCTGCCCTCACCCCTGCCCCTCCCTCCCAGAACCACGATAGAGTTCCCCTTGTCCTCACCTTTCACCCCACCAGCCTCCACATTCAACGGATCATCCTCCGCCATTTCCGCCACCTCCAGCGTGATCCCACCACCAAACGCATCTTCCCCTCACCTCCCCTTTCAGCATTCCGCAGGGACCGCTCCCTCCGCGACACCCTAGTCCACTCCTCTACCACCCCCAGCACCCCTTCCCCTTCGCCCGGCACCTTCCCGTGCACGCGCAGGAGATGCAACACATGCCCTTATACCTCCCCTCTTCCCACTGTCCAGGGCCCCAAACACCCCTTCCAGGTGAAACAGCGATTTACTTGTACTTCCTGCAATTTAGTATACTGTATTCGCTGCTCACGATGTGGTCTCCTCTACATTGGGGAGACCAAACGCAGATTGGGTGACCGCTTTGCGGAACACCTCCGTTCAGTCCGTAAGGGGGACCCCGAGCTCCCGGTCGCCTGTCACTTTAATTCACCGCTTCACTCCCACTCTGACCTCACCGTCCTCGGCCTATTACACTGTTCCACGGAAGCGCAGCGTAAGCTCGAGGAACAGCACCTCATCTTTCGTTTAGGCACGCTACAGCCCTCTGGACTCAATATCGAGTTCAACAATTTTAGATCATAACCTCAGCTCCAATCACATTTATATTTTATTTTTTCATCCACCCTTTTATTTGGCCCCCCCCCCACTTTTTTTTTTCTCCTAGAAGCTGGCAGCTGTCCTTCATTCTGCCAGTGGATTTCACACTTCTTTCAGCCTTAACCTGTCACATTAACACCACCTCTTGCCTTGCATATCTCTTAATGTCTCTTAATGTCTCTTTATCTCCCCTTTTGTTCGTTTATCCCCTCCCCCTTTTCCTAGCTTTATCCTGGCCTTAAATCTATTTGATTTCCGGCTCTTTCCAGTTCTGACGAAAGGTCATCGACCTGAAACGTTAACTCTCTTTCTCTCTCCACGGATGTTGTCTGACCTGCTGAGTTTTTCCAGCGTTTTCTGTTGTTATTTCGGATTTCCAGCATCCGCAGTATTTTGCTATCGTATCGGTAGATTTTTGTTGGGTAAGGGTGTCAAGGGATACGGAACCAAGGCAGGTAGATGGAGCTGAGGTACAGATGAGCCAGGATCTAATTGAGTGGTGGAACAGGCTCGAGGGGCTGAATGGCCTCCTCCTGTTCCTATGTGTCTATGTTCCTAGAAGCAACACCAAAGTCTAGATGGTGGTCGGAATGGATGAGCAGATGGTATTTGAAGATAAAATAATATGGGAAAGGCCCAAATGGTGGAATTCTGAAATTAATACAGAAAATTAACTCCCTCTCCATCATCAGTGCATCCGTTGGCATTCTTCCGCTGTCTCTCTCCCCGCCGCCCCCCCCACCCCTCCTTGTTCTCTCTATTCATTCAATCTTATTAAAATTACTGTTTATTTATTAGCCTTCAATTAATTCCCTCTCACTTATTGGTTCTCTCTCTCTCGCCTCCTGCTTTGGTCTCTAATCTTCCAACCGTACTAAGATGCTTGATTATCTCTTAGCCTTCAGTCTAACAAAGGGTACACACCCCAAATATCTTTTTTTGGGGTGGGATAATGGAGGAAAATCCAGCCTACATCTCCACAGTACAATTATACAATCAACTGTACAATTTCTACTTTAATCATGCTTTATTATACTTTAGACATATTAGTACTTTCATTACATTTAACATGTTTTTTCAGCATTATTTTTGAGGCAGAATGTTTTGTGGATAGTCCTTTTATTGGGGGGATCCTATCCCAATTAGAATCCGTCAGTGTGGTGCTGTGTCACTGCTGTAATGGATTGCTTCTAATCTTTCAATGACTTGCTGAGAAGCCATTTACATTGGTCGTGGGATCACCTTCATTCTGTAATATTGAAATTCATGTGCTGTATGTTTGACCAAACTCATATCACTTGTTAAAGGAATCAACCATCGGAGGCGCCATCTTTCGGATGAGACGTTAAACCGAGGCCCCGTCTGCTCTCTCAGTTGGACGTAAAAGATCCCACGGCCACTATTTTGAAGAAGAGCAGGGGGAGTTCTCCCCGGTGTCCTGGGGCCAATATTTATCCCTCAACCAACATCACTAAAAAACAGATTATCCGGTCTTTATCACATTGCTCTTTGTGGGAGCTTGCTGTGCGCAAATTGGCTGCCGCGTTTCCTACATTACAACAGTGAAAGTATTTCATTGGCTGTAAAGCACTTTGGGACGTCCTGAGGTCGTGAAAGGCGCTGGAGAAATGCAAGTTTTTCTTTTTATGGTGGGAGTAGATACCAGTCTTATGATGAAATACTGGGCCTGAATTTGCGGTCGGCGGCGAAGCTAAGGAGTGCACCGCCAACATCGCAGGTAAATCCGCACCTACCTCATGCAATTCCCCCTGCGAGAACTTCCTTTAAAACGCTGTAGAGCTCCGCGGAGCGTACTCCCCCCATGTAGCCCAGGAGCCCACCGTTGTGCGTTGGCGAACCCAGGATCACGTGGGGCGGTGGCTCTTTTACTTCCTGATTCTTAGCCTATCAGCTACAGCTGAGCCCTTAAGTGTGAAGCGACAAGAGGAGGGATTCACTCACATAGGATAAGAATGGAAATGAAGCCTTCACAAATATTCACTGTGAAATAAGTCGATCCCTTTTCAGCAACTAAAGCTGCAGGAGTCGGTAGATTTTCATTCTGTTGTCCAATTTAGAGAGCATTAACATATCATAAATTACATTTGGACATGCCCGTGAAATGTTTGTGCACATTTATGACAGTAGAACAGGGTCAGCAACAGGAAGCAAGTATCAACAAAGTTGTCGATCTAGTGAAAAAATGGAACGTTAGGGTAAATGAAAATAAATGGAGAGAAGAAAAATTTACAGCCACATCAAGGTTCAATTGCTGTAAGAGAAACATAACCAGTCTCAAGAACTTAAATATCATGGCTTATGACATGTTGAAGCTTTCCACGTTTAACTCTTTTAACATAAGGTCAGAAATGGGGATGTTCGCTGATGACTGCACAGTGTTCGGTGCCATTCACAACTCCTCAGATAATGAAGCAGTCCATGCCTGCATGCAACAAGACCTGGACGACGTTCAGGCTTGGGCTGATAAGTGACAGGTAACATTCGTGCCACAGAAGTGCCAGGCAATGACTATCTCCAACAAGCGAGAGTCTAACCGCCGCCCCTTGACATTCAACAGCATTACCATCGCCGAATCCCCCACCATCAACATCCTGGGGGGTCACCATTGACCAGAAACTTAACTGGACCAGCCACATAAATACTGTGGCAACAAGAGCAGGTCAGAGGCTGGGTATTCTGTGGCGAGTGTCTCACCACCTGACTCCCCAAAGCCTTTCCACAAGGCACAAGTAAGGAGTGTGATGGAATACTCTCCACTTGCCTGGATGAGTGCAGCTCCAACAACACTCAAGAAGCTCGACACCATCCAGGACAAAGCAGCCCGCTTGATTGGCACCCCATCCACCACCTTAAACATTCACTCCCTCCACCACCAGCGCACCGTGGCTGCAGTGTGTACCATCTACAAGATGCACTGCAGCAACTCGCCAAGGCTTCTTCAGCAGCACCTCCCAAGCCCGTGACCTCTACCACTTAGAAGGACAAGGGCAGCAGGCGCATGGGAACAGCACCACCTCCAAGTTCCCCTCCCAAGTCACACACCATCCTGACTTAGAAGTATATCGCCGATCCTTCATCGTCGCTGAGTCAAAATCCTGGAACTCCCTCCCTAACAGCACTGTGGGAGTACCTTCACCACACGGACCGCAGCGGTTCAAGAAGGTGGCTCACCACCACCTTCTCATGGGGCAATTAGGGATGGGCAATAAATGCCGGCCTTGCCAGCGACGCCCACATCCCATAAACGAATAAAAAAAAACAGGAATTGGGCTGTAATTTTACAATGATTTGCCACCTTGAGGTGGATTCGATTATCATTTGCTCTCCACTAAAGATCAATGAAACTGAGACAATGCATTGGAAAGACATCATTAACAATTGTGTTCCGCATTTATAGAAGTTCCGCATGCCTTTTTAATCGATGTCTATTACTGCCGAGAAAGTGAAAACGTAGGTGAGCCAATGTGCAATACCCTTGCCATTTTACAAATTAAAATTAAATGGAAATTATTCTGCAGAAAAAATGAAGACATGACTCTGTTACTAAAAGCTAAAACTGGTAACTCATTTGGTGGGAAGATTTGTTCTGTTCACTACGTGTAGCAAAATCATCAATGCACTTAGAAATGTATTTATGATTTTGCTGTATAGGACAAATCCTCGCTATTGTTATTACAAGCCTCAGCACTATGTACTCTGCTGTTACAAATCATTGACAAGAACTTTTGTTGTTACAGGTGACCAAAAACTTGGTCAAAGAGGCAGGTATTAAGGGCATCTTAAAGGAGGAGAGAGAGGCGGTGAGGTTTAGGGAGGGAATTCCAGAGCTTAGGGCCCAGGCAGCTGAAGGCACGGCCGCCAATGGTGGAGCGATTAAAATCAGGGATGTTCAAGAGGCCAGAATTAGATTAGAGATTTTCAGTGGTAGCACTCTCGTCTGAGTCAAAAGGTCGTAGGTTCAAATCCTATTGCAGAGAATTGAGCACACAATCTAGGCTGACACTCCCAGTGCAGTACTGAGGGAGCGCCGCACTGTCGGAGGGGCAGTACTGAGGGAGCACCGCACTGTCGGAGGGGCAGTACTGAGGGAGCGCTGCACTGTCGGAGGGGCAGTACTGAGGGAGCGCTGCACTGTCGGAGGGGCAGTACTGAGGGAGCGCTGCACTGTCGGAGGGGCAGTACTGAGGGAGCGCCACACTGTCGGAGGGGCAGTACTGAGGGAGTGCTGCAATGTCGGAGGGGCAGTACTGAGGGAGCGCCGCACTGTCAGAGGGGCAGTACTGAGGAAGCACTGCACTGTCGGAGGGGCAGTACTGAGGGAGCGCTGCACTGTCGGAGGGGCAGTACTGAGGGAGCGCTGCACTGTCGGAGGGGCAGTACTGAGGGAGCACTGCACTGTCGGAGGGGCAGTACTGAGGGAGCGCCGCACTGTCGGAGGGGCAGTACTGAGGGAGCGCTGCAATGTCGGAGGGGCAGTACTGAGGGAGTGCCGCACTGTCAGAGGGGCAGTACTGAGGAAGCGCTGCACTGTCGGAGGGGCTGTACTGAGGGAGCGCTGCACTGTCAGAGGGGCAGTACTGAGGAAGTGCTGCACTGTCGGAGGGGCAGTACTGAGGGAGCGCTGCACTGTCGGAGGGGCAGTACTGAGGGAGCGCCGCACTGTTGGAGGGGCAGTACTGAGGGAGTGCTGCACTGTCGGAGGGGCAGTACTGAGGAAGCGCTGCACTGTCGGAGGGGCAGTACTGAGGGAGCGCCGCACTGTCGGAGAGGCAGTACTGAGGGAGCGCTGCACTGTTGGAGGGGCAGTACTGAGGGAGCGCTGCACTGTCGGAGGGGCAGTACTGAGGGAGCGCTGCACTGTCGGAGGGGCAGTACTGAGGGAGTGCCGCACTGTCGGAGGGGCAGTGCTGAGGGAGCGCCGCACTGTCGGAGGTGCCGTCTTTCGGATGAGGGCCCCGTCTGCCCTCTCAGGTGGATGTAAAAGATCGCATGACACTGTTTCGAAGAAGAGCAGGGGAGATTTCCCTGGGGCCAATATTTATCGCTCAATCAACATCACTAAAAAAAAAACAGATGATCTGGTGATTATCACATTGCTGTTTGTGCAAGCTTGCTGTGCATAAACTGGCTGCCGCGTTTCCTACATTACACTTCAAAAAGTACTTCATTGGCTGTAAAGTGCTTTGGGACGTCCTGAAGTTATGAATGGCGTCATATAAATGGCAGTTCTTTCTTTATTACTTTGCTTGCTGTAGTGCTGCTATATTACTACAATAACACTGTCAGTCCATGGTGTGGGAGAAGCTATTTATGCAGTCACTTTAGTAAACATCAAATACTTTTCAATGCACCAGTGTCTTGTGATACTTCACATGAATATTTGGATTTACTTTATGCAGTAGTAGGCGGTAACCAACATCAAAACTGTTGTCACCCAAAAGCTGTTCGACCATATACTTTTGCTACTATTTATTCACTTCCCCATATTTGGTGTAGCCAAGTAATTCACAGTAATGGAAATGGCAGAAACACCCCTATTGTTAAAAGATAGTTAATCCTGTGACACGAGCAAAACCTTGGGAGATCTACTAATCTATGTATTATAAATACTCGGATACAGCACGGAGCATATTCATTATAAATATAAGGATACAGCACCATGTGCCTACAATTTATTTATATATTTTATTAGTTCCTGGGCTGTGGGAGTCACTGGCAAGGCCAGCATTTATTGCCCATCCCTAATTGCCTTTGAGAAGGTGGTGGTGAGCTGCCTTCTTGAACCGCTGCAGTCCGTGTGGTGAAGGTTCTCCCACAGTACTGTTAGGGAGGGAGTTCCAGGATCTTGACCCAGCGATGATGAAGGAACGGCTGATATATTTCCAAGTCAGGATGGTGTGTGACTTGGAGGGGAACTTGGAGGTGGTGGTGTTCCCATGCGCCTGCTGCCCTTGTCCTTCTAGGTGGAAGAGGTCGCGGGTTTGGGAGGTGCTGCTGAAGAAGCCTTGGCGAGTTGCTGCAGTGCATCTTGTAGATGGTACACACTGCAGCCACGGTACGCTGGTGGTGCAGGGAGTGAATGTTTAAAGTTGTAGATGGGGTGCCAATCAAGCGGGCTGCTTTGTCCTGGATGGTGTCGAGCTTCTTGAGTGTTGTTGGATCTGAACTCATCCAGCCAAGTAAAAAATCTTACGCTTGCAAATCATTCCTGGGTAGAAAGTATTCCTTGCTGTTGTCATATTTTTATTCCACTTTCATATCAGCTTTTTCCAATGTAAATCACTATGTCAACATTCTTAATGAAAACTGCCTCTGTAAAGATGTCACGCTGTAATTACACCCTCATGCCTGCAGTGTCGATGTTTTGCTTCTCCAAGCCTGCACTATAGAGACACTCCTACTCTCTAACGAACTCTGCTTCTCAAATTGCCATAAAATTTTCATTTAACTGTAAATATAACATCAGCTATTACATAAAAATAAGGGCAGAATATATGACTTAAAATAGGACTGCATTATATCTCTGTGGCCTGGTCTAATTATCACCTGTCCTCTAATCTGCTTCACCTGAAGTCTACACTTGGTCTTCTTGATCCCTTGTGTGTGCAACAGCATGGCAGATCGGCCAGTGAGATAGCAAGAGGTGAATAAGAAATATTTTCAAATTAAACCAGAATATTGGCCCAATGATTGCTGTCAAAATAATGGTGAGGCTAATGGCGCTCGCCGTTACTTACGCGCAAATGCCGCAGCAACGAGGGGCAGATGCGCGAGTAAACGTGGAAATCGAGGTTGCTGTCTGAGATGCGCCTGCTCTGCTATTAGTTTTGCGAAAATGGCATCTCACCGCCCGACTCACCTTTGAAATGCATTGAGTGGTGTGTAGATCCTGTATTTGAGCTGTAGATATGAACTAAGCTCACCACAGAAAGATAAGTCAAGTAATTTTAATCTAAGTACCCTTTTATCAGTGTGATAAGTGTTAATTGATGCCAGTCAACCTCTCTGGCACTGAAAATTAACTATTAAAAGTGTAGAGTTTCATTCCTTCGGGTTTTAATTGTTGTTGGAGATTTTTTTTCAAAAATTTTAAAACTTTTTTTTACTTCTGCTGTCTCTTTTTTCCTATCTTAATCCAATCTTTCTTTCTCTCTCGTTTTTTGCTTTCTGTATCTGACTTGACATTGAATTCAATATTCTAACTTACACTTCCTGCTTCCTGTATCTAAATGCACGAAGCATTTGTAATAAGGTAGACGAATTAACAGCGCAAATAGATGTAAATGGATACGAAATAATTGCGATTACGGAGACATGGCTGCAGGGTGACCAAGGCTGGGAGCTGAATATCCAAGGATATTCGATATTTAGGAAGGACAGGGAAAAAGGAAAAGGAGGTGGGGTGGTGTTGTTAGTAAAGGATGAAATCAGAGCAATAGTGAGAAAGGATATTGGCTCAGAAAATCAAGATGTAGAATCAGTCTGGGTGGAGCTAAGTAGCACCAAGGGGCAGAAAACATTGGTGGGAGTTGTCTATAGGCCTCCAAACAGTAGTGGTAATGTAGGGGATGGCATCAAACAGGAAATTAGAGATGCATGTAACAAGGGTACTACAGTAATCATTGGTGACTTTAATCTACATATAGACTGGCCAAACCAAATTAGCAATAATACTGTGGAGGATGAATTCCTGGAGTGTGTACGAGATGGTTTTTTAGACCAGTACGTTGAGGAGCCAACTAGGGAACAGGCTATTGGGTATTGTGCAATGAGAAGTGGTTAATTAATAATCTTGTTGTGCGGGATCCTTTAGCGAAGAGTGACCATAACATGATAGAATTCTTCATTAAGATGGAAAGTGAAGAAGTCCAATCCGAAACTAGGGTCCTAAATCTAAACAAAGGAAACTACGAAGGTATGAGGAGTGAGTTAGCTATGATAGATTGGGGAGCTTCATTAAAGGCATGATGGATGATAGGCAATGGCTAACATTTAAGGAACGAATGCATGAATTGCAACAGTTATGCATTCCTTTCTGGCGCAAAAACACAAAAGGAAAAGTGGCCCAACCATGGCTAACAAAAGAAATTAAGGATAGTATTAGATCCAAAGAGGAGTCATATAAAGTTGCCAGAAAAAGTAGCAAGCCTGAGGATTGGGAGCAGTTTAGCGTTCAGCAAAAAAGGACCAAGAGACTGATTAAGAGGGGAAAAATAGAATATGAGAGTAAACTTGCAAGGAACATAAAAGTGGACTGTAAAAGCTTCTACAAGTATGTAAAAAGAAAAAGATTAGTGAAGACAAATGTAGATCCCTTACAGTCAGAAACAGGAGAATTTATAATGGGGAACAAGGAAATGGCTGAGCAATTAAACAAATACTTTGGTTCTGTCTTCACGGAAGAGGACACAAATAACTTCCCAGAAATGCTAGGGAACCAAGGGTCTAGTGAGAAGGAGGAATTAAAGGAAATCAGTATTAGTAAAAAAATAGTTCTGGAGAAATTAATGGGACTGAAGCCGATAAATCCCCAGGGCCTGATAATCTGCACCCCAGAGTACTAAAAGAGGTAGCCATGGAAATAGTGGATGCATTGATTGTCATCTTCCAAAATTCTATAGATTATGGAACAGTTCCTGCAGATTGGAGGGTGGCAAATGTAAACCCACTATTTAAAAAAGGAGAGAGAGAGAAAACAGGGAACTACAGTTCTGGTCACCACATTACAGGAAAGATGTGATTGCACTAGAGAGGGTACAGAGGAGATTTACAAGGATGTTGCCGGGAGTAGAGAATCTTAGCTACGAGGAAAGACTGGATAGACTGGGTCTGTTCTCCTTGGAACAGAGGAGGCTGAGGAGAGACATTATTGAGGTGTATAAAATTATGAGGGGCATAGATAAAGTGGATAGAAATGACCTATTTCCCTTAGCAGAGGGGTCAAAAACCAGGGGGCACAGATTTAAAGTAATTGGGGGAAGGTTTAGAGGGGATTTGAGGGGAAATTTCTTCACCCAGAGGGTTGTGGGGGTCTGGAACTCACTGCCTGAAAGGGTGGTAGAGGCAGGAACCCTAACCACATTTAAAAAGTACTTGGATGTGCACTTGAGATGCTGTAACCTGCAGGGCTACGGACCAAGAGCTGGGAAGTGGGATTAGGCTGGATAGCTCTTTTTTGGCCGGCGTGGACACAATGGACCGAAATGGCTCCTTCCATGTTGTAACTTTCTATGTCTCTATGACTATGAGGATCAGCGATGATCATATTGAATGGCGGAGCAGGCTCGAAGGGCCGAATGGCCTACTCCTGCTCCTATTTTTCTATGTTTCACACTCTAGGCTGCTTATTAACAAATCTTCAATCTGATTGGTTAAGGACATACACAGATGTTCACACAGGTCCCGGATGCCCTGTAGAGGGCGCTGCGCTGTTTCAATCTCCCACTTGCAGCAACTTGCTGTGCAAAAACTCATGGAAATTAAATGGGCAAGGGCAAGTCTAACGAACGGCGGGAGCCGTTCATTCACCAGTTACAGAAGTTTTTGGGCCATTAGCTTGAAACCAACAAATTTAGTATTAATGTCAGGAAATATTTCACACAAAGAAGCAGGTAGAATATTGTGTGCAATCCTGGACACCACACTTTAGGAAGGATGTCAAGGCCTTGGAGAGGGTGCAGAGATTTACTAAATTGGTGCCAGGGATGAGGGACTTCAGTTATGTGGAGAGACTGGAGAGGCTGGGATTGTTCTCCTTAGAGCAGAGAAGGTTAAGGTTGAGATTTAATTGATGTTCAAAATTACGAGGGGGTTTGATAGAGTAAATAAGGAGAAACTGTTTCCAGTGGCAGGAGGGTCGGTAACCAGAGGACTGATTTAAGGTAATTGGCAAAAGAACCAGAGGGAAGATGAGTTTTTTTTACGCAGCGAGTTGTTGTGATCTGGAATGCGCTGCCTGAAAGGGCGGTGGAAGCAGATTCAATAGTAACTTTCAAAAAGGAATTGGATAAATACTTGAAAAGGAAACATTTACAGGGCTACGGGGAAAGAGCAAGGGGAGTGAGACGAATTGGAGAGCTCTTTCAAAGAGCCGGCACAGGCACGATGGGCCGAATGGCCTCCTTCTGTGCTGTATCATTCTGTGATTCTGATAGACTTTCCATGAGGTAATGGAGATAAAAACAATGGAATCATTAAAAAATGTGACTGTTGTGATGGAGGATGGTAAATGTACCTCTTATTTATCGCTACTTTATGAAATTTGTAACTGGGTTACACACCACCTGAACAAAGCAGATTCTCCCCCCACCAAACCAGTAGCTCTACTGCATGGCTAGAGCTGGGATCCAATTGACTGCGCCGGTGATAACACACCCGCGCTGTACATGATCAAACGGCGCACAGTCACATCTCACCACTTGAAGTCATGCCAAATAGCGGTCCTCGTGCACTTTTAACACGCATTTAGTGCACGCTCGGGATTATCTCGGCATAAATTACACATGTATAGATCGGGTCGAGTATTTACGTTTTTGGTAGGGTTACTGAACCATATAACCTATTTCAGAAAGGATAATAGGCGAAGATTGAAGAGGGACATCGGTTCCTCTAGCTTAGCTTCTGCATACCAAACATATGCATTCACATATCTCTGAAGCTCACTCTTGATATTTTATACAGCACTTAGTGAGTAATTCAACAGTTTTATGTTGGGTAAAGGAACGGAGAGTTCATTAAAACAGGAGGCAAGAGTCTTCCATCAGATGACGGGTCCCAATTCCAACATCAGACCGAATTGATCATAGATTAAAATTATTAACACGTGGCTCGGGATGGGGCTATTTCAAATATTCATAGATTCATCGAAATTTACAGCACAGAAGGAGGCCATTCGGCCCATTGTGTCCCTGCCGGCCGACAAAGAGCTCTCCAGCCTAATCCCACTTTCCAGCTCTTGGTCTGTAGCCCTGTAGGTTACGGCACTTCAAGTGCATATCCAAGTACTTTTTAAATGTGATGAGGGTCTCTGCCTCTACCACCCTTTCAGGCAGTGAGTTCCAGACCCCCACCACCCTCTGGGTGAAAAGAATTCTCCTCAACTCCCCTCTAAACCTCCGACCAATTACTTTAAATCTATGCCCCCTGGTTATTGCCCTTCTGCTAAGGGAAATAGGTCCTTCCTAGCCACTCTATCTAGGCCCCTCATAATTTTATACACCTCAATCAAGTCTCCCCTCAGCCTCCTCTGTTCCAAAGAAAACAACCCCAGCCAATCCAATCTTTCCTCATAGCTAAAGTTCCCCAGCCCAGGCAACATATTATCATTTCTGCTACTGTTTTTTTTTCCAAAGAATGTCTCTTGTTTGTTGTCTTCAGTTTTTTTTAAAGATTTTATAATCTCTTCAATCTTTGGATAACTTTATGGGGAATAGGCAGGTGGGCAGCCAATCGGAAGCTTGGCGTTTACTCCACTGTCTGGAATGTGATTCAAGGATTGAGGCTTAACTCCATGGAATGAGGGTCACCTGCACAAAAAAATTACATTTCTACAGCGCCTTTCACGACCACCGGACGTCCCAAAGCACTTTACAGCCAATGAAGTACTTTTTGAAGTGTAGTCACTGTTGTAATGTGGGAAACACGGCAGCCAATTTGTGCACAGCAAGCTCCCACAAACAGCAATGTGATAATGACCAGATAATCTGTTTTGGCTGAGGGATAAATATTGGCCCAGGACACACTTCTTCGAAATAGTGCCATGGGATCTTTTGTCTACCTGAGAGGGCATAACGGTTTAACGTCTCATCCGAAAGACGGCACCTCCGACAGTGCAGCACTCCCTCAGCACTACACTGGGACTGTCAGCCTCGACTTTTGTGCTCAAGTCTCTTGAACCCAGGACCTTCTGACTCAGAGGCGAGGGTGCTGCCCACTGAGACACGGATGACACAGGTACCCCCAACACAGGTCACCATGCCAGGCATCATGTGTGTGTGTGACCTACCTTCTATGTCTATTTACAGATATCTGATTCTTTGTGCAGGGATGGGCATGAGTTGATGTGGGGGCAATTTACATAGTACACGCCGTATTGTGCGGGATATATGTGGAGTTTATCTCAATCCAAATCGGAGGAAAGTAAGGTGTTTATTTTGAAAAAGAACGCGCCTTGCTGGAATGATTAACGTCGGATGCAAATGAATGGATGCACAGTTTGCAAAGCAGATATAAGCAGCCAGACGCCAGTGTTATTCCAGCAGTGCAAACACACTGAAACCCTCTCCCCCAGCGATCTCAACTCGGGTTTAGTCCGACTCGGCGGCGATCCAAGCCTCCTCACCTCTATTGTTCGCTAACCTCTCACACCGGGTGTACATCCTGTGGATGCAGATTGGTGTCGATCCTCATGAGGTTTGTGTGGGGGTGTGGATGGGTGAGAGCGGTCCAATGATTGGTAGGGACTGGCCAGGCTTTGCCAGGTCTGCTCAAGCTGCTCCGTCCTGGGCTGTGTGGCCTGATTGAGAATTGCAGATTCACTGTTTATCGGGAAATACCGCTGTTAAACCTGTCATTGCTCCAAAAAACAGGAGACAGGATCGCCGCCGCTTCCACAGACTCCGCCGACCGGGACCACCTTCTGGACTGGGCGGAGGTAGGGGGTGGGGGCGGGCGGGGGAACAAGAGAGACATTTGGAAGATGAAATCTCGCTGTGTCTCCCTACCTCCAGGTCCAACAGATGTTCTGCAGATCCGCCCATTCTCCTGGTGATTCTGGACTACCAACTACCAGGCAATGCTTCTTCCAATGGGGATGATTTGCCTTTTGTTCCCAAATTCGTTTTTTTTTGGGGTGTCCTTTTGAACAGACTTTGTCTCCCAAGACACCTTGCGCTAGAGCAGGAAAACCAGCCGGTGTGTTTGGAGGCTCAGTGTTTCTGTGGCCACCCTCAATTGCCTGGATTGAGAAGTCTGAGATACAATCACGTGAGGCACAGAGTGTGGGAGATCGGAATATCATTTTCTATGCGAAATTTCGTGCCAGTGACCAGGCGAACTGATCTGAGTGTATTATATAACCGGAAGAATCTGCTTCTCAGGGAGTCTAAGCTGCTGGATTGTTCTCCGCCCAAATCAATGTGGTTTCTTTGGGATATTTTCAGCAAAGGAACGCATATGCTGCAGTGTCTTTGTGGAAAGAGTCTTAAGAGAAGCAAGAGTCCAATTGGTAAGCATCTGCTCGTTCAGATGAGCAATCGTTGCCCTTTTCTATCTCTCCAGACTCCCTCAGACGTATATCGGGGTTGTGGAGTCAGTTGTTTTTTTAAATGTAGCTCTTTTGTTTCTGATGTGCCGGTTATCTCTAATAGAGGAGCCTGCAAAGGCAAAGCTGGTGTCTGACGTTGGCACTGCGGTGTAGTAGATCATTAGCGTTTCTTTGGCATTCTGACACCCCAGAATCAACCAGGAGCAGCTTGATTGCTGTCACCTCATTGGAGAGTTGTTGGTTTTTTTTTGGGGGGGGGGGGCGGGGGTGGATGATGGGGGTCTGAAGTAGCAGGAAGTCCCTTGTTTTTAACAAAGGGCTGTGTAATATAATGTACCAGTCGAAAGTCCTTTGCGTTCCTCGCGGATGCAGTAGCGCATCAAAGTTACGTGATGTTCCAATTAACAGAAGGGATCTTGCCTGGAGTGGCGGTGCCTGGCCATGGGCAATCGCCCACCGTCATTCTCACAGCGTTGTCCATCTCTGGTCGCTTTATTGAGAATGTGTGAAGTGCTGTTCGCCGGCTAGTTGGAGAGGCCCCGGTGTTACTCGGACACTCTCGACATTGCAGATTTTTTTCGGTGTGTGTGGGATGGAAGAGAGCCTTCCGGTCCAATCACAATAAAGTTTTGTAACTCTTTGAAAGATGGTGCCAGATTGTTTATTTTTGGCGGGGGAGGGGGGCATCCTGTTAATAACTCTGATTAATGACGCCAGGTTGCAGGATATGCAGCTTTTTATTCATTTGAACCCTGGAGTTCAGAGACTTGGCATTTATAAAGTTATCCCTGAATACGTGGGCAAACTGGTTGTTGCTTTCGCCCAGAGACAGATACTTAAAAAAAAATAAAGTGCGACTTCATATGAACGAGTATTTTTGGCCATTATTGGGTTAATCCCACTGTGTTCCAGTGTGAAGTCTGTGTGAAGTCTGTTGCTGAGCTGATTGTGGAACAGAGTTGGCGACAGGAGGAACGATCCCTTTCAACATTCCACTGGCCAACCTGGTATAGCCTTGGCTGAAAGTTTTGGGTCCAGTAATTTATTTCTTGAAAGCACCTGAACAGCCCAGGCACGATGATTCACGCACAAAAAAATACCAGTTCTAACAGTGTCTGTACTTTCTTTAATCGGGTCCTTGTTTAAATATATAACACTTTATCGGAAGCCCAGGAGAAGTTATCCGGGAATTTTGTGCAAGTGTAATCTGTGAAAGAGATAGATAGAGAGAGAGATAGATAGATAGTGAGAGAGACAGAGAGAGATAGATAGATGGAGATATATATATATATATATAGAGAGAGAGAGAAATAGCTCCCCTCATCTCTAGCTGGTTGCCTCTGCATTTTGGGAAAGCCACGAATGTAGGTGATGCTACATTGCTTGGATCAGTCTTTGCACTGAGAATTCTCGAGGTTGACATGCTGCCCATGCAACTATCGGTGCTCTGCTTATTATTGTCCCTTTGTTGTGGAGCGACAGGGTTCCAACCCTTGCTTTTCATTTGAAGTAATTGTCCGCAGGGTGTGTGTGCGTGTTGCCCACCTTGTATCCCTTTGAATATTCTCGCCAAGGAGGCCACTGGAAAGTGACCGTTGCCCCCAAACACCATTCATCATTAAAACTTCACCAGCGAGTGTGACTGACAGGCGAAGGCGGGCGGACGGGGGGGATGTTGAAGAAATCCGGGCTTTCTGCGGCACACCAGTATTCCTCTGTAATCGAATTAGTTCAATTTTATTCAGCCGAACAATCCGGTGGAGCAGAATCAGAAAGAAAGCGTCTCTGACGCCCCACTTTTTAACTATCAGTGATTTCTCAGATTGGGGAGAGCAAAGACACGAGAATATTTAATGTAATCTTTGGATTTAGGAGGCCCAGCAATAGCAAATGTTGACGTGACTACCTCGGAGCTTATTATAGATGTTTTAGACATGAATTTACATTCTTACCCTTATCCCAATTCAGGCCGGGTCTGCATTACGTGTTTGATGACACATTATTCCTTTTATTTCGCCCCTCCCAAAAAAAAATATTTTTTATTTATCACAAATGCATCTTTCAGGTGTTACCGAAAATAGAAAGGTGTAGACCTTTTGTTTGCAATCAATCTCTCTGCAGGGGCTGTGTCTGTTGCCCCGAGAACCATGCTCGCTGCATTTGCTTGGAAATAACAGCTTTGAAGTTTTACATATTGGGCTAAATTATCCGGTTTCCTTTAACACATTCCTAACAAAGAGAAATGAAACGACTCCATCAATCGGCCAAGGCGCCCGCGCTCCTTCCCGGCGAATGCAGCAGATTTCACCCTCTCTTCATTACCGCATCGCATTGATTTACCTCGCTCCCTGCAAGCGGCTCCCTGTCCACCCAGGAATGCCGCCGTCCGCCCAGCATCCCAGCCCTGTGCGCACACCCAGACTTCAGGCAGCATTTTCACACGCAGTCGGACGAGTAATCGTGTAAACGTGTTACTGTGTCCCATATATGGAACCCGCATAGAACACGTATTGTAAGAGCGAGACATGTGTTTGTATGGACATGCATGCGGCCCCCCTACATATGTATGTACCACGAATTTTTGATCTGCGACCAAATCTAATTGTGTCTGTATCATTTTCTGTGAAAGCTGTACAATAGGCACGCACATGGCGGAGATTCCTGTGCTAGATGCTGCATACATTACATTGGACTTGTTTTTATAAGTTGTGCAGTATGTTCTGTACATGAATGTAAGAATGTCTGTCTATTTATGAGCTGTGCACTCAGACACAGACACCAGCCCCGTGTATTTGCCGTGGACCCCGGCTGTGTTCTCCCAGTCTAATGCAGCATAGTAAACACAGTTAGTGCCGCATGCTGTCCTGTTTTCATCTGCCGGCGTGTTGGTGCCACACACCGTGCCTGCCTTACTCCCGCACTTGCTGCCGAGTTTCCAGCTTGCACGGCCTGCGTCAAAAGCTTCAGATTTTGTCAAACACCAGGCTGTGACAGCGGAGCCGGGTAGAGCGGGGGGTGGAGTGGGTGATTGCTAATATAACCCACAAAAGGCTGGCATCGTGCTCCAAGCCAAATCTAAATGATAAAGGAGGTAAGGAATGGAACAACGCGTTTACGCACAGAGCAGTCCCCCCCGCCACTCACTCATTGACTGTTGGTGTTTTATGCAATTTCAGACCAAACAACCGCCTTCGCTCTTCATTATCCACACATTAATGTATAATCCCGAGGGGGGCTGTCGCTCTACTTTCCCCGGTACACAGCTACTGAAGGCACGAACGAGCATAGTGCTCCTCATTGAGTGTTAGTGTCGAGTGGAGCACTCATCCTTGACCCCCCGCCCCCCAGGATCACACTTCACCCCCTGGGTGGGGAAGTGAAGACACCCCCCCGGGGCTGGCCAGTGTTGAGCAAGGCTTGGGGGCTTTGCTTTCATCCAAAGCAAACCGGGACCAGATCATGCAAACTTTATTCACTGGAGGTGACACCTTACTATTTATTTTACTTAATTATTGTTCAAAACGAGAGACGCAATTGATCATCACATGAATTGTTTTGATGGAGTAAATAAGGAGAAACTGTTTCCAGTGGCAGGAGGGTCGGTAACCAGAGGACACTGATTGAAGATAATTGGCAAAAGAACCAGAGGGGAGATGAGGAGAAGTTTTTTACGCAGCCAGTTGTTGTGATCTGGAATGCGCTGCCTGAAAGGGCGGTGGAAGCAGATTCAATAATAACTTTCAAAAGGGAATTGGATAAATACTTGAAAAGAAAAATAATCATAGGGCTCTGGGGAAAGTGTAGGGCAGTGGGACTAATTGACAGAGCCGGCACAGGCACGATGGGCTGAATGGCCTCCTTCTGTGCTGTGTGATTCTGTGATCACATCAGTTTAGGCATTTCTGAATGAATGCAGCATTACATAAAACAGGCGCGACACATTTAACCAGACCCACTTGTTCCCAACACAGGAAAAACGTGAAAACTTCGCTTTTCAAACGGTCAGTTATTTACCATCCCCTCTTGTATTTCGGGCTATATTCTGCTTTGCGCAGTAAAATGATTAAATAATTTATGGGTCATTTTTTTCATAAATTCTAAACTGTAGAATAATGGGAACGATTCACAGTTGGACTCTCAAATCCATTCCAGGAATGATCATGGGAATATAATTATTCAACGAATCAAACTCTCTTCCCAATTCCAACGAAGGAAATGGGAATTAATCTAAATTTAAAGACTTCCAAAATCTCAATCCTGGAGAATCCCAAGGCGATGTTTCCTCCCAAAAAAGATCTACATCATCTTGTGTCCAAATGTCACTTTTTAAGATGCAGATTATTTTTAGAAATGATTGGACCTTTTCTCCCTAAAGTAGTGAAAGTGAGGCTTATTTTTAAGATTATTTATAAGTATTAAGATGGGCATAAAATTAAATAAAAAACACAACCCCGGACATTCCCGACATTCAGTAGTCACATCGACAACTACTAAAAACAAATTTAACCTTGAAAACTGACCGATTTAACTTGGTGGGGAGGCGATTGATTGTCATGAGCAAACTGGCCCAACAATGCAGCAGAGCTGGAGCTGGAGCTGTTCCCCGCTCACCAGGAAAGAATCGATCCCAGCTCACATTCATTCTTTTCTCTATCGTGTCATTCATTCGAACATTAGTTGGAGCGCGGAGGGTAGCTCACTCTTCCCATTCTGTCAGGTGAAGCGCATTGCTGACCGTCACTGCCAATCCCCAAACACACAAGACCCAACGAGTCATGGGGATGGCGTGAGTGTTTCCACCCATTGACTGACCACTTCCTGTGACATGGCCAGAGGCTCCAGGTTCTACTGAAAGATCTCGTTAAAAAGTAAAAAAAAGTAATCTTTAGAATCCGTCCTCGATAGAACTTCTTCTGACTCAAGTCCATCTCTTGTAGAATTATTATTCTGCTGGCATGATTGGAGAGATTTTGCAGGGTTTGAGCTCAGGATCACCTGGATGCAGCGAATATGGGGAACTTTTAAGTGGATGGAAAATCGATTGTAATCCTTTCCAGCCAGATGTTCCATTTTCCGTTAATGGCTGCGCTCGCGCGATCCAGTGCACGCCAGCGCATACCCAGGAAACTCTTCCCTAATGTGTCCATATGGTAAGAATTTCCCATTTTCCTATTATTCTATGTTTGGGTATGAATAAAACTCTATTGGTTCATTACCTCTGGAGTCCCCCAAGGATCTATCCTTGGCCCCTCCTATTTCTCATCTTCCTGTTGCCCCTCGACGACACCATCCAAAAACACAGTGTCGGGTTCCACGTGTACGCTGATGACACCCAGCTCTACCTCACCATCACCTGTCTCGACCCCTCCACTGTCTCTGATTTGTCGCACTGCTTGTCTGACATCCAGTACGGGATGAGCAGAAATTTCCTCCAACTACATATTGGGAAAATCAAAGGTATTGTCTTCGATCCCTGGCAGAAAATCCGTTCCCTAGCCACCGACTCCATCCCTCTCCCTGGCATTTGTCTGAACCTGAACCAGACCGTTTGCAACCTTGGTGACGTATTTGACCCTGAGAACAGCTTCCGACTCGATCACCAAGACTGCCTACTTCCACCTCCCTAACATTTCCCCCGGCCTCAGCTCATCTGCCACTGAAACCCTCATCCGTGCCTTTGTTACCTCCAGACTCGACTATTCCAACGCTCTCCTGGCCGGCCACCCACCTTCCACCCTCCATAAACTTGAGCTCATCCACAACTCTGCTGCCTGTATCCTAACTCGCACCAAGTCCTGGTCACGCATCACCACTGTTCTCTGTAAGCTGCATTTGGTTCTGCACGACCTGTTTCTTTTAGTGCATGGTCCCTTTAAATTTCCGTGCATGCGAGGAATGTACAATGGAGAAGCCAGTGAGCGGCCTGCGCCGGACCTTTCCCATTACCACGCGGCCACGCAGCTTCGAGGGAATATTGCCCATCACCCCTGTGCTCGCTGATCTACATTGGCTGCCGATCCGGCAATACCTCGATTTTTCAATTTTCTGTAACCTCCTCCAGCCCTACAACCCTCCAAGATCCCTGTAACCTCCTCCAGCCCTACAACCCTCCGAGATCTCTGTAACCTCCTCCAGCCCTACAACCCTCCGAGATCTCTAACTTCCTCCAGCCCTACAACCCTCCGAGATCTCTGTAACCTCCTCCAAGTCCACAACCCTCCGAGATCTCTAACCTCCTCCAGCCCTACAACCCTCCAAGATCCCTGTAACCTCCTCTAGCCCTACAACCCTCCCAGATCCCTGTAACCTCCTCCAGTCCTACAACCCTCCGAGATCTCTGTAACCTCCTCCAGCCCTACAACCCTCCGAGATCCCTGTAACCTCCTCTAGCCCTACAACCCTCCAAGATCCCTGTAACTTCCTCCAGCCCTACAACCCTCCGAGATCTCTGTAACCTCCTCCAGCCCTACAACCCTCCGAGATCCCTGTAACCTCCTCCAGCCCTACAACCCTCCGAGATCTCTGTAACCTCCTCCAGCCCTACAACCCTCCGAGATCCCTGCAACCTCCTCCAGCCCCACAACCCTCCGAGATCCCTGTAACCTCCTCCAGCCCTACAACCCTCCGAGATCTCTGTAACCTCCTCCAGCCCTACAACCCTCCGAGATCCCTGTAACCTCCTCCAGCCCTACAACCCTCCGAGATCTCTGTAACCTCCTCCAGCCCTACAACCCTCCGAGATCCCTGTAACCTCCTCCAGCCCTACAACCCTCCGAGATCCCTGTAACCTCCTCCAGCCCTACAACCCTCCGAGATCTCTGTAACCTCCTCCAGCCCTACAACCCTCCGAGATCTCTGTAACCTCCTCCAGCCCCACAACTCTCCGAGATCCCTGTAACCTCCTCCAGCCCCACAACTCTCCGAGATCCCTGTAACCTCCTCCAGCCCTACAACCCTCCGAGATCTCTGCAACCTCCTCCAGCCTTACAACTCTCCGAGATCCCTGCAACCTCCTCCAGCCCAACAGCCCTCCGAGATCCCTGCAACCTCCTCCAGCCCCACAACCCTCCAGGATCTCTGTAACCTCCTCCAATTCTGGCCTCTTGTGCATCCCCGATTTTCATCGCTCCACCATTGGCGGCCGTGCCTTCAGCTGCCTCGGCCTCAAGCTGTGGAATTCCCTCCCTAAACCTCTCCGCCTCTCTACCTCTCTTTCCTCCTTTAAGATGCTCCTTAAAATCTACCTCTGTGACCAAGCTTATGGTCACCTGCCCTAATATTTCCTTATGTGGCTCGGTGTCGAATTTTATTTGATAACAATTCTGTGAAGCACCTTGGGATGTTTTACTATGTTAAAGGTGCTATATAAATGCAGGTTTTCAGTGGCAAGAGGGTCGGTAACCAGAGGATGCAGATATAAGGTAATTGGCAAAATCATCAGAGGTGAGATGAGGAGAAATGGTTTTACGCAGCGAGTTGTTATGATCTGGAACGCGCTGCCTGAAAGGGCGGTGGAAGCAGATTCAATAGCAACTTTCAAAATGGAATTGGATAAAAACTTGAAGGTAAAAATTTGCAGGGCTGTGGGGAAAGAGCAGGGGGAAGTGGGACTAATTGGAGAGCTCTTTCAAAGAGCCGGCACAGGCACGATGGGCCGAATGGCGGCCTTCTGTGCTGTAGGATTCTATTTTAGAAGTAATTGTTATTGGTGTGGTAGGTTGGATTTGCAGATTGCTTGCAGTGCTAGCTGGCACTATGAAGATGTGGACTTGATTGTATTTTGCAGGTGCTCAGTGTTTGTAGATTGTGCTACGATGTAAATGTGTTGTGTTAGTGGTGAGGATTCGCGCTGGTGGTCACCATCTCGGTCACCATCTCGGTTTTATAGTATCAGTGCTGAAACAAGTTTGTATTTGGGTGCAAGGTGGCCCCTATTTGTTACAGCTAGCAGGTGGCAAGGGAGAGAGACAATGGGGAGGAGGGTGGCATTGACCTTGGGCGGGAGCGCAAAATGGTCAATAATGAATCGGCCACCCACTTTACACCTTGATTTTTCTTTTTTATTGACTTCAAGGGGAAGTAGATCGGGCGGGGTGCAAAACGAGTTGCCGATTCACTATCACACATTTTGCACTACTGCCTGAGGCCAATTTCACCACCAACCGGTCCAGATTTCTACAACTTAATTACGATTGCCTCTTATTTGTAGAAAATGACCCGGATTGCCGTTAAGGGACATGTGTGCCATCTACATTGAGAGTGCTTGCCCTGTAGAATTTCCTTCAAATTTTTATCACCAATTCCTGCCATTAAGCCGACAGAAGGCTTGTATGTACATCTTGCCCAATGCTGTCATCACCCCTTCTCCCCCTTCATCAGGGACCAGTGCAACCTCACTGACTCAGTCTGGTGCTTTCTGGCCCTGATTGTCTCGCTAACCAAAGTCGGAAAGATGAGCCTGCCTCTTATAGGAACAGGAGGCCATTCAGCCCCTCGAGCCTGTTCCGCCATTCAATGAGATCACGGCTGATCTGTATCTTAACTCCATTTACCCGTCTTGGCTCCGTCGCCCTTAATACCCTTACCCAACAAAAATCTATCAATCTCAGTTTTGAAATTTTCAATTGACTCCCAGCCTCAACAGCCTTTTTGGGGGAGAGTGTTCCAGATTTTCACCGCCCTTTGTGTGAAGAAGTGCTTCCTGACATCACCCCTGAACGGCCTGGCTCTAATTTTAAGGTGATGCCCCCTTGTTCTGGACTCCCCCCACCAGAGGAAATAGTTTGTCTCAATCTACCCTGTCAACCCCTTTAATCATCTTAAACACTTCAATTAGATCACCACTTAATCTTGAGGGAATACAAGCCTAGTCTATGCTCATAATTTAACCCTTTTAGCTTCGGTATCATATCTATACCAAGGTGCCATGCATTGGTGCTCAAATGTGCATTGCCACTGCATCACCTCTTAATGTTAAAAAAGTCTGAAAGAATTTGGAACTGCAGTATGCAAGGCAAGCAGCCCATTAGTACAGTGGCAAGTCTTTGTTTCATATTGTGAGGGTGAAAGCGCACCTCTTTCCCACCCTGCACCCCAAGAATGCTTGAAGGACGTCCAATCCCATATTGGGTCGGCTGGATTTACAGGTGTCTCTCGGGCACGTCACGTCTATAAATGAGGGGCCCAACGCCTGTTTGAGGACCCCTCTGCTAAATTAGCTGGAGCAGGAGCTGCTTCGCTCAGGAATCTCCGGGGGTCGCTGTGGGTAAGCAGCCACTGCGAACACTTGATGTGGAGGAGCTGGCCTGTGATTGGCCCCCTTCCTGTTGTCCTCCCCACAACCATTAACTGCGAGGCAAGTGTTCCGAAATTCATCCTCTTGAAATGGACGGGGTACATCTGGAATCACGACAAGTAATTCACGTGTTTTACGCCTGTCTATAGCTGTAGAGGGAGTGTTTCCAGAAAGGCATTGATGAAATTTATAAGACGTCACTCATGATGTACATCTGGGATCCACTTAGAGATTTCAAGAGCAAAGAAGTTATGTTGAACTTATATAGAACCTTGGTAAGGCCTCCCCTGGATTACTGTGCACCGTTCTGGTCTCTAATGTTCCTTGTAAGTTGCGCAGCTGCACAGCACTCCAGGGAACCCGCGCAGCCGGCTTTTGAATGCAAAAAGCTCACATGCGTAGTATTTTGAATGGCCCACGCAGCCCCTTAAAGGGGCTGCATGGCGCCAAAAATAATTACAGGGAACGTTGCTGGTCTCCATATTATAAAAAGGATATCGAGGCACTGGAGAAGGTACAAAGAAGATTTAGCAGGATGATACCAGGACTGAGAGGTTATATCTATCAGGAAAGACTGAACAGGCTGGGGCTCTTTTCTCTAGAAAAGAGAAGGCTGAGGGGTAACCTGATAGAGGTCTTTAAAATTATGAAAGGGTTTGATAGAGTAGACGTAGAGAAGATGTTTCCACTTGTGGAGGAGACGAAAACTAGGGGTCATTCATCAGTTCTGACGAAAGGTCATCGACCTGAAACGTTGACTCTGTTTCTCTCTCCACAGATGCTGCCTGACCTGCTGAGTGTTTCCAGCATTTTCTGTTTTTATTTCAGATTTCCAGCATCCGCAGTGTTTTGCTTTTGACATCAATATAAGATAGTCACTAATAAATCTAATAAGGAATTCAGGAGAAAATTCTTCACCCAGAGAGTGGTGAGAATGTGGAACTCGCTAAACACAGGGAGTGGTTGAGGTGGATAGCAGAGAGACATTTAAGGGGAAACTAGCTAAGTACGTGATGGAGAAAGGAATCGAAGGATATGCTGACAGGGTGAGATGAAGAGGGGAGGGAGGAGGCTGGTGTGGAGCAGAAACACCGGCACGGACCAGTTGGGCCGAATGGCCTGTTTCTGTGCTGTACATGCTGTGTAATTCTATAAATGCTGAATGAGTAATGTCACTCTGCAACCCACAGGTTGATGAATAGTGGTACTTTCCTTTTTCAGTTCAGTTTTTTATTGGCTTTTTATCAATTTACGTTCGTTCATCCATCACTATCAAACTAGGCCAATTGGACTAGTTACATATACACGCATTTAGGTTCATCTAACAGTGCTGAATGCTTTGAGTGAATAATACCTGTGCCAAGCCTTCATTACACTGTGCACTGACCCATACATACAGATTAATATTCTTGTTCAAATTAGGAGGTTCCTTTCCTTCCAAATGTCAGTGAACCTGTTGTCTAAATTGAATCTCAATCCGTTGATTGGATTTAAGATTAAAAGATAATCTGTGCAGATGTCTTGAAGATATGAATTGCCCAAACCTTGGTTTCCTTTTAATTTAGACCAGTTTGTGTCCCGCTCTCCGACACAAGGCTGTAGGATCCTACACCCACAATATTGCCAGATCCCAACAACCCCTCAATACTGCCTTCTCAAGGGCAATTAGGGATGGGCAATAAATGCCGGCCTTGCCAGCGATGCCCACATCTCATGAATTGAGTTTAAATTTTTTTTTAAAATTCGTTTTGTGGGACGTGGGCGTCTCTGGCAAGGCCGGCATTTATTGCCCATCCCTAATTGCCCTTGAGGAGGTGGTGGTGAGCCGCCTTCTTGAACCGCTGCAGTCCGTGTGCTGAAGGTGCTCCCACAGTGCTGTTAGGGAGGGAGTTCCAGGATTTTGACCCAGCGACGATGAAGGATCGGCGATATACTTCTAAGTCAGGATGGTGTGTGACTTGAAGGGGAACTTGGAGGTGGTGGTGTTCCCGTGCGCCTGCTGCCCTTGTCCTTCTAGGTGGAAGAGGTCGCGGGTTTGGGAGGTGTTGACAAAGAAGCCTTGGTGAGTTGCTGCAGTGCATCTTGTAGATGGTACACACTGCAGCCACGGTGCGCCGGTGGTGGAGGGAGTGAATGTTTAAGGTGGTGGATGGGGTGCCAATCAAGCGGGCTGCTTTGTCCTGGATGGTGTCGAGCTTCTTGAGTGTTGTTGCAGCTGCACTCATCAGGCAAGTGGAGAGTATTCCATCACACTCCTGACTTGTGCCTTGTAGATGGTGGAAAGGCTTTGGGGAGTCAGGAGGTGAGACACTCGCTGCAGAATACCCAGCCTCTGACCTGCTCTTGTTGCCACAGTATTTATGTGGTTGGTCCAGTTAAATTTCTGGTCAATGGTGACCCCCAGGATGTTGATGGTGGGGGATTCGGCAATGGTAATGCCGTTGAATGTCAAGGGGCGTTGGTTAGACTCTCGCTTGTTGGAGATAGTTATTGCCTGGCACTTCTGTGGCGCGAATGTTACCTGCCACTTATCAGCCCAAGCCTGAATGTCGTCCAGGTCTTGTTGCATGCGGGTATGGACTGCTTCATTATTTGAGGAGTTGTGAATGGCACTGAACACTGTGCAATCATCAGCGAACATCCCAGTGCTGAACCACCAATGCTCCAAATCCTATTCCCCAGTCTGCAGGATTCAGGCCGCTGTTCCACAGACTACCACCAACATTCACCGTAAGCTGCGCTTTGTTCTGCGCGGCCTGTTTCTTTTAGCGTGCGGACACTTTAAATTTCCGCGCACGGGCGATATTTCCAATGGAGAAGCCAGTGAGCTGCCTGCGCGGGACCTTTCCCAGTGCTGCGCGGCCGAGCAGCTTAGAGGGAACATTGGCTACCACTGCTCTCAAATCCCTTCCCAGTGCTCGCCAGGCGTTGCCAACTATGGTCGGACATATTCCTGGAGGTTTCATCACACGACTTCCTGCCTCCAACCGTCCCGCCCCCGCGCTCCCGCCATTGGTCGCCCAAAACGCCCATCTTCTCAGCCCACCGCCTTCCCACGGCCAATTGGAAGGCAAACAGGCTCCTAATTACATGATTGGATGATGCTCGACTGTCAGTCAAACAGCCTCTTTATCCTATCTCCAATATTTGCATAACTAATAAATGTTCAAAGAAAATTCCGTGTCCTGGAAATTAATCTTCAATTCCTGGAGACTCCAGGGCAATCCTGGAGGGTTGGTAACCCCAGTGCTCACACACCCCTGGACCACGTCTCTAGTGCTCCCAGACGCAGAGACGTCCCTCCTCAGCTCCCCGGATTCCAGGATCCTTCTCCCAGTTCTCCAAGACCCCAGGAATTGCTCCATTATTAATAGAACTGCTCTCTTCAGTGTTTACAGAGCTCTGCGAACCCCAGTGCAAATGCCAATACACCCTGAGGCTCCTATCTGTCTTGAGAGACAGACTAGTATTGCCAAGAAAGATCTTTATTGCTGGCTTT
This sequence comes from Squalus acanthias, assembly GCA_030390025.1. Classification (NCBI taxonomy): domain Eukaryota; kingdom Metazoa; phylum Chordata; class Chondrichthyes; order Squaliformes; family Squalidae; genus Squalus; species Squalus acanthias. The sequence continues at coordinate 99,341,916 of CM059431.1, forward strand.
TTGGATAAAAAATGTTTTTGCTGCCTCAACACTTGTTGCAGAATGCGGTTAGAGTTTTACACTAGGTGATGGGGGCTGTGTTTGGTAATGAGACACCAGCCCGGTGATGGGGGACTGTGCTCGGTAATGAGACACCAGCCCGGTGATGGGGGACTGTGCTCGGTAATGAGGCACCAGCTCGGTGATGGGGGACTGTGCTCGGTAATGAGGCACCAGCCCGGTGAGGGGGGACTGTGCTCGGTAATGAGACACCAGCCGGTGAGGGGGGACTGTGCTCGGTAATGAGACACCAGCCCGGTGAGGGGGGGCTGTGTTTGGTAATGAGACACCAGCCTGGTGAGGGGGGGCTGTGCTCGGTAATGAGACACCAGCCCGGTGAGGGGGGACTGTGCTCGGTAATGAGACACCAACCCGGTGAGGGGGGGCCGTGTTTGGTAATGAGACACCAGCCCGGTGATGGGGGACTGTGCTCGGTAATGAGACACCAGCCCGGTGAGGGGGGGCTGTGTTTGGTAATGAGACACCAGCCCGGTGAGGGGGGACTGTGCTCGGTAATGAGACACCAGCCCGGTGAGGGGGGGCCGTGTTTGGTAATGAGACACCAGCCCGGTGATGGGGGACTGTGCTCGGTAATGAGACACCTGCCCGTTTGTAGTATGGATTATTTGGATGCCGATGAGGTGAAAACGACCACAAGCTCCCTTGGCAGCTGCAGAGGTTTTGCCTGGTCACTCCAGAGCCACAAAGAGTATTTCCCCACCACAGAGTAAGAATGCCCTCTCTCACCTGACCATACAACTGTTCCACACCACCTGACCATAAACCGCGGTCGGTCAATCCAACACCCGCCTCCTATACCTGAAGGATCATTCGGATCTCTTGGTTTCCCTATTTCTCCACCTATTGCTTGGCACATTGGTGCCACCCTCTTACTGGCTTCCACAGAGGTGGAGAGTCGTGGTGTCCAGACTGCCACTTGGGGCCCTACTGCGGTCCCAGCTGTTGCACATCAGCACGCACTAATTCACAGGGGATGGAACCTTGGAAATAAACAACGAGACCTGCAAATCACAGCTTCGGGCCAACGCAGCATCATTCTAAAAGCTTGCTAATCATCATCAGATAACAATCCCACCTCATTACCAAAACCAAAGCCTCTGGCTCTCCCATGAGACTTTGACGTGTGCATACCCCTTTAACGATGCTGGCGCCTTTAAGGCTGTGGTTGCACCCAGATGTCCTCTTCGGTTTCTCTTCCTGTGCCAGATGCAGCTTCTCGTATTTAAATTGTGCGTGATAGGAATTTTGGGGACACTTGTCGCCTTACTCTGTGAGCTTCTGCCAGAAGAGGAAGATCAATCAACCTTATTGATTATTCTGAAATCAATAATAGACATTTGTTTTTTTTAATTTGAAGGTGTTGGTGTACTTCTCTTATAGAATCGTAGAATAGTGCAGCGCAGAAGGAGGCCATTCGGCCCATTGAGTCTGTGCTGCCTCTTTCGAAGAGCGATCCAGTTAGTCCCACTCCTCCCCACTCTTTCCCCAAATCCCTGCAATTCTTTTCTCCTTCCAGTATTTATCCAATTCCCTTTTGAAGGCTGTTATTGAATCTGTATCCACCGCCCTCTCAGGCAGCGCATTCCCAATCCGAACCACTTTACGGCATTGGCCGGTTTCACCTGGACAGGTGCTGCCCTGTAGGCCGGAGTGTTGAGGACGATATTTTAAACACTCACGGGACATGTTTTTGAATTTGTCGAGCTGCGTGGAAGTTTATGACACGACAGATGTGCAGGAGTCCGGCGACTAGCAGCAGCTGCATTTGATGTGTTTGCGTTTCCAGGTTGTCACTGAAGTGAATGGGTAATGGGGGTTATACAAGGCGAATTATGCTAATGATACAAGGACCCTGTTGCCATGGTTTGAGGGCATCTTGTCACTTGTGGAAATAAAAATAAGCAAAGCTTCTCCTCGCATGCCTGATATTTACATTTAATTGGTTGTGATTTAGGATAAGCTTATAATTAATGTAGGATTAAGTTACCGTGTGACCAATTAAATGACCTGCTAGACTGGAATGAAAGTTAATGACAGTCTGACTCTGGGTCTTTGGCTGTTTCTTAATGTGTCTGTGTTTTTAGACTCTCAGACTCGCTCTCAGACACCTGTGGTTCAGTGCACTGTTGAGTGGTAACAATTGGTAATAATTCTTTACATTTGCAGATGTTAATATGACAATCCTTTCATTGGGAAATATACTTGTGGAATAAATGCCGACCACAAGCCATTTAAAAAAAAACATTAGTAATGATACATGAAACACAGGTTATAAAAATGTACTGAATAATAAATCTATTTAGTTGAAATTGGGCACTTTCTAATGTACTTTTAATATATAGTTGATGCATTACATAGAATCTCCAGCATAGAAACAGGCCATTCGGCCCAACTGGTCCGTGCCGGTGTTTCTGCTCCACACGAGCCTCCTCCCACCCCTCTTCATCTCACCTCATCAACACATCCTTCTATTCCTTTCTCCCGCATGTGTTTATCCAGCTTCCCCTTAAATGCATCTCTGCTATTCGCCTCAACCACTCCCTGTGGTAGCGAGTTCCACATTAGAATCATAGAAATTTACAGCACAGGAGGAGGCCATTCGGCCCATCGTGTCCGTGCTGGCTCTTTGAAAGAGCCGTCATGCTCAGTCCCACATCCCCACTTTTTGTCGGTAACCCTGTGAGTTCCCCATCCACAAGTACCATCCAACTCCCTTTTAAAATTATTGATGGAATCAGCTTCCACCACCTTTTCAGGTCGAGTGTTCCAGATCCCCACAACTCTCGGAGTGAAAACATTCTCCTCCTCTTCCCTCTGGATCTTTTGCCAATGATTTTACATCTATGACCTTTGGTTATTGACCCACTCGCCAGAGGGAATTATTTGTCTCTATCTACTCTATCAAAACCTCTCATGATCTTGAAAACCTCTATTAGTTCATCTCTTAACCTTCTCTGTTCCAAGGAGAACAGTCCTAACTTTTCCAACCTCTCCTCATAACTGAAGTCCCGGATGTTGCAGACCTTATTATGAAAATCCCTTCATCTGGAAATATTGATGGAATAAATGCAGCCTGCAAACCATTTAAAAAAAAAAGGTGTGGAGCATAAACACCGGCACAGACCAGTTGGGCCAAATGGCCTGTTTCTGTGCTATGCAACAACCATGTATTAAAAATGCTTTAAAAGTGTCAGCTGTGGCTCAGTGGGTAGCACACTCGCCTCTGAGTCAGAAGGTTGTGGGTTCAAGCCCCATTCCAGGGACTTGAGAACAAAAATCTAGGCTGACACTCCAGTGCAGTACTGAGGGAGTGCTGCACTGTCGGAGGTGCTGTCTTTCAGATGAGACGTTAAACCGAGGTCCAGACTGCTCTCTCAGGTGGACATAAAAGATCCCACAGCACTATTTCAAAGAAGAGCAGGTGAGTTTCCCCGGTGTCCTGGGTCCAATATTTATCCCTCAATCAACATCACTAAAACAGATTATCTGGTCATTATCACATTGCTGTTTGTGGGAGCTTGCTGTGTGCAAATTGGCTGCCGTGGTTCCTACATTAAAGCAGTGACTACACTCCAAAAAGTACTTCATTGGCTGTAAAGCGCTTTGAGACGTCTGGTGGTCGTGAAAGGCGCTGTAGAAATACAAGTCTTTCTTTGTTCTCTTTCATTAGAAGGTGCCTAATTTCAACTAAATAGATTTATTATTCAGTGCATTTTTATACATGTGTTTTATTAAACATGTATCATTACTAATTTTTTTTTAATGGTTTGTGGTAGACATTTATTCCTCATCCCTGGTAACATCCTGGTAAACCTCCCCTGCACCCTTTCTAAGGCCTTTATACCTTTCCTGAAGTGTGGTGCCCAGAATTGTCCACAATACTCCAGCTGAGACCTAACCAGTGATTTATAAGGTTTGAGCATGATCTCTTTGCTTTTATATTCTATTCCTCTATTTATAAACCCAAGTAACCCATATGCTTTTTTAACCACTTTATCAACTTGCTCTGCCATCTTTAAGGATTTGTGTAAATGGACACCAAGGTCTCTCTGCCCATCTACACTTTTCAAAATTGTGCCATTTATAGTTTACGGTCTTTCCATATTAGTCCTCCCAAAGTGCATCACTTCACACTTCTCCACATTGATCTCCATCTGCCGTGCTTCTGCCCATTTCACCATCCTGTCTGTGTCATCCTGAAGTCTACAACTATCCTCATCGCTATCTACAACGTTGCCAAGTTTCGTACCATCTGCAAACTTTATAATGCTGCTCCCTACACCCGAGTCTAAAAAGAGTAATGAACCCCAAGCTGACCCATGGGGAACACCACTGCAAACCACCTCCCAGTCTGAAAAACATCCACCACCACCCTCTGCTTCCTGTCACTGAGCCAATTCCGTATCCATACCGCCACTATCCCCTTAATTCCACGAGCTTCCATCTTCTTAACAAGCCTCCTGTGCGGCACTTTGTCGAATGCCTTCCGAAAGTCCATATGTACAACACCTACCGCACTACCTTGATCAACCTTCTCTGTTACCTCATCAAAGAATTCAATCAAGTTAGTCAGACACGATTTGCCTTTAACAAATTCATGCTGGCTCTCCTTGATTAACCCATGCCTTTCCAAATGAAAGCTTATTTTGTCCCTGATAATGGTTTCCAATAACTTCCCCACCACCGATGTTAGGCGGACTGGCCTGTAGTTTCCTGGTTCATCCCTCTCCCCTTTCTTGAATAGTGGTATAACATTAGCGACCCTCCAGTCCTCCAGCACTACTCCTGTATCCAATGAAGTTTGAAAAATTGTGACTAATGCCTCTGCTATTTCTACCTTTGTTTCTTTCGGCAACCTAGGATATTCTAACCACTCTCTGGGTAACATAGTATTTTAACTTTCTCATGAATCTCCCTTAAGCAGCAAATATTATGCTATGATTAATTTTCCTAAATTACTAGCTGCAATATATATAATTGCATGTGGATTGGCAGTTATCTGCTCTAAGTATTTCAGTAGACATTCTACCTCTGGGGAAATGTCTTGGCCCAGTGGTATATAAACTGAGGTTAACATGCCCTTTTCGAATTATTATCAAAATTACATGAACATAGGAGACATATATAGGCCATGCCTGAAGGTTCAATAATGCTGTCTCACTGGGTGTATCGAGTATAAAACACTGCAAACTGGTGGACAATGGAACTGACAGGGAACATGTTTAATATGAAGCTTTTTATAGTTACTATAGATTTTTTTAAGCATATGTGCCAGGCAATGACTATCTCCAACAAGCGAAGGTCTAATCACCGCCCCTTGACATTCAATGGCATTACCATCGCTGAATCCCCCACAATCAACATCCTGGGGATCACCATTGACCAGAAACTTAACTGGACCAGTCACATAAATTCTGTGGCGACAAGAGCAGGTCAGAGGCTGGGTATTCTGCGGCGAGTGTCTCACCTCCTGACTCCCCAAAGCCTTTCCACCATCTACAAGGCACAAGTCAGGAGTGTGATGGAATACTCTGCACTTGCCTGGATGAGTGCAGCTCCAACAACACTCAAGAAGCTCGCCACCATCCAGGACAAAGCAGCCCGCTTGATTGGCACCTCATCCACCACCTTAAACATTCACTACCTCCACCACCGGCGCACCGTGGCTGCAGTGCGTACCATCTACAAGATGCACTGCAGCAACTCACCAAGGCTTCTTCGGCAACAACTCCCAAACCCGTGACCTCTTCCACCTAGAAGGACAAGGGCAGCAGGCGCATGGGAACACCACCACCTGCAAGTTCCCCTCCAAGTCACACATCATCCTGACTTAGAAGTATATCGGCCAATCCTTCATCGTCGCTGGGTCAAAATCCTGGAACTCCCTCCCTAACAGCGCTGTGGGAGCACCTTCACCACACGGACTGCAGCGGTTCAAGAAGGCGGCTCACCACCACCTTCTCAAGGGCAATTAGGGATGGGCAATAAATGCTGGCCTTGCCAGCGATGCCCACATCCCATAAACGAATAAAAAAATGTATTTATTGTTTGGGCGGGTGGTAAATGGGAGAACTGACTGTAGCACAGAATGCTTCATAGGTGACAGCAGTGTCGGGTTACTGTTTAAAGTAAACTCACATAGCACTGAACAAAGGTACAGGGCTGGATTTTGAATGACCCATGGAGTCGGGTTTGGAGGCGTGTGGGGGGTTAAATTTGCGGGGTCGGGGGTCCCGACCCCATCCCGACTCCATCCCGCCTCCACGCAATTTTGACAAAATCAGTCGCGGGGTTCCCGACTCCGTCCCGCCTCCAAGAGGCGGGAGAGGCCATTAAAGCCCTTAACAAGCCCTAAATTGGCTCTGTAATGCCATTTTAAAACGTTTCAGCTAGTTTAACCCTTTTCTGACGTGTAGCACGCCTGGTGTGAAACACTCCAGTGAAACCTGGCGGGAGCACAAGTGGATAGCTGACTATCAGCTGCAGGTCCACTATTACAACGGAGATGTGATGAAGCTAGTAGTAGTATTAGGTCTGAAAGTCACCTCTGATGCTGCTGCATTGAATGTCTTCAGAGACTGCATGGCATTTGGTGTGAGAGGACTTGGATGCAAAAACAAATTCTCTCTCTCTCTCTCTCTCTCTCTCCCCTTCCCGACACACACACATTTTGCTTCCAGCTCCACTCACATCAAAAGCAAGCCAGGCAGGTCCTCTCTCACCAACAGTCTCTGAGACTAGGCAGTCAGCAATGATGACATCATCAGAGGCGACTTTCAGACTGAAACCACTAATTAGTTCATGGGTTCCCACATGCTGGAACTCAATTGCCCAATTAAGTGAAAATTGCATCATCCATCCACATTAATCTGGAGTCGGTGGGGGGAAACACGAAATGCGGATGACACGACCCCAACCCGACCCCAAGACAAAATCCAGCCCTATGTGTCTACACTTCAAAAGTACTTAATTGGCTGTAAAGCGCTTTGGGACGTCCTGAGGTCGTGTAAGGTGCTAAATGCCAGTTTTTCTCCTCTTCTTTCTCCTCTTCTTTCTCTTCTTTCTCTCTAAAACTTATACAGGAAAGCAAAAACAAACAGGCAGTCTAAAGTTGTTGTGATCTGGAATGCGCTGCCTGAAAGTGCAGTGGAAGCAGATTCAATAGTAACTTTCAAAAGGGAATTGGATGAATATTCGAAAAGGAGAAATTTGCAGGGCTCCGGGGAAAGAGCAGGGGGGAGTGGGACTAATTGGAGAGCTCTTTCAAAGAGCCGGCACAGGCACGATGGGCCGAATGGTCTCCTTCTGTGCCGTACGATTCTATGATATGATAAAGGAAAGATAATCAGTGGCGTTGCCTGAAATTTCCACCTACTGTGTAATACAGCAAATTTTCAAAACGGATGGTGCCAAGAACAAAATGTTAGCAATTGGGTTTATTTCTTTCCATCTTGGTAATGGAGTTGGGGAGGAGCAAGTAGGGGATTATTTTTTTGCAACAGTTCTAGCTTAGCTTTAAGTGGGAACAAATTGAATCTTAGATTTCAAAGAAGGTCTTTTACTAACTTACTGTGTGGAAAGCATTGGTGTTGTGACCCCTTGGGCGAAGTTTTATTGCAAACGATTAATCCAGTTGTACCAAATTCCCCCTCTCCACTATTTTAATACCTGTTTATTTTAACAAGTGGAGGGGATTTTGATTAAAAATATGTAGCATTGCCTATAATTTCCAGGCCCTAATTGTGATTGGCCCAAAGCCCGCAAACAAGCAACCTTTTTAAGGGAATGTATTTAAGGGGAAACTCGATAAGCACATGAGGGAGAAAGGGATAGAAGGATATGCTGATGGGGTGAGATGAAGAGGGGAGGGAGGAGGCTGGTGTGGAGCACAAACACCGGCACGGACCAGTTGGGCCGATTGGCCTGTTTCTGTGATATAAATTCTGTGTAATGGTTTTGGGAAACATTGAGTTATAGATAATATCTGTTGCTGCGTGTGCTCAGACTCTGGACAACAACATGTCTGCCGCCTTACATAGGATGACAGATACCTTAGCCTTGGCCTGACAGGGCCGC